>OY728136.1:1837751952-1839001952 GCA_963277665.1 Viscum album
ATAAATTTTCATTAAAAAAATAATTTATATTCTAAAATTATTGGTATATATTTTCATAGTATTTCCTTTGTTAAACGTTAGATTTCACACCAATAATCAATATAAATATTAACATTCATCCACATTGTGACCCTAGGATAAATAATAAAAATTGACTTATTGGGGTTAATAGTTTTACAATGTTGATTCCAAAAAACCTCAAATTTTATACCCATACTTCTTGCCTAGATAATTTTATTCAATACCATGATGATGTGTCATTGGGTTTTTAAATCAACATGATGTTTATCCCCTAATAATTCCACAATTTAATCATTAATAACCTATTATTCCTCAGGATTAGTAACATCATCATTTGTTGAAGACATTATATGTTTGAGTAGTAAATCATTAAATTCTTCTTGAATGACAACAATAAAATACACTTCATGTATAAAATTTCTCTTTTTTATGAATCTTGAATTAATATTGTTATTTTCTTGAGGAAATATATAATACATCAATAATCCATTATAGCTAACCTCTACTATCTTTATTTAATTTACCATCAGAATCATGATTTCATTCTATCTCGTAATTATGGATTGGACTACTGCTTCTAATCATGCCTTCCTCCAATCATTTTGGTTCATAATTTTCTTGATGAAATACATCAAATTTAGTTATTATTGATTTTTTTTCTTGATACCAATCCCCCAACATTTTTAGACATCCAAAAATGTTTCTTGAACTACTCTAACCAAACGTCATCTGATGACTTGTACTGGTGATCATTTTGGATGACTGTTATTTAAAGTTGTTATAACAAAATAGAAGATATAGTGTGTGAGTCTCAGCCAACAAGATTCAATAGTAACTACTATAAAGATGAAAGGTCTCTAATACAACCATGAGAACATAAAATCATCCCCATTGTGACGCACAAAATTTAAACTATGTTACTAGTCCTTTTCCCTAGCCTATATCTCAAATATAAGAGCTCTATTTCTACTGAGGTTCAATAATAACCTAAATACAATTTTAATTATGGATTATAAAATATTGAATTTCAAAAAAGAATGAATGAACATTCAAATACACAGGAAATCTACTCGAAATCATTTACTTCCACTCTAAAAAATTTATTATTTTCTACTTCCTCTAAAATATTTATATTTTTGTATGGACTTAGAAGAGATATGAACATGTTGTGGTATTAGTGTGAGGTGGATGGGAAAGGTGGAAAACCATCCATTTTTCAGATCTGTTAAGTGAAATAATCATAAAGATGAATCTGAAAGCAGGGCCAGAGAGCTCTGGTAATTTTGGGAGGAATAACATCGAGATTCGGATTAGAACCATTTTTAATTTATCACATTTGAAGGGGAATAGAATCAAAGGCTGCATTTGGTATATTTTTCACAAAATATGTGTTACACAGGTATATCAGGAGGTTACTCATTGTAGTAGTATTCTCATCCATGTAATCTTAATTGGGGAGTTCTAATTGGATCCAATGTGACTACACCTAAATTAAATATAATTTTTAAGGAAGTCTAGTAAAATTTAACCATGTTATTCGTATAAGAAAATAAATATCAAGAAACCAATAAAATTAATTCATTCTATTTTGATTAATTTTTAGGTGTCGATTTTTTAGTTGATGTAGTAAATGTAGATGATGACAGGATGAATGATTTGAAGGATGATTTTGGAGATATGGTATTCAATGAACTTGTAATGGTTTTGATGGGGATTAATGAATATAATCTTGGTGGGAGGTATGTTATCAAAGAACGTCGGAACCATAATTATGGGAGGAAATCTAGTTTGAACGAGGGAGTCAAATCCATCAATAAGAGATGAAAAATTAATCAACCGTCTAATGACAGCTTAAATAATGGCAGTGATGGTTATTTGTACTATAATATTGAATTATTATATATCTATTTAGGATGGTAACAATTTTAATTCATGATTCATGAAAATGTGTACTTTTATACATAAATTGGATTTTATTGTATATTTATCTTCCCAAATTGAATCCTCATTTAAAAAAAACATATTTGTGAAACCCCTGGACCTTTTTCATTAAAACTTATTTATGTTGATTATGGCTGTTATGTGTGGTTTTCTTTTTCAATTATTGTACAATAAGAATATTTTCATTAAATAAAAATCTGTAGTATGGTTTTCATTTTTAGTAGGGGAATACAAAACCATCGTCTCCTACCAAGACACACTACTTATCCACTTTATTTGAATCTTGGTACACATGATGCTGATTTTTCATTGTGTTTAAGGTTGCAAGGATTGATTTTTATTTAGAAGGGATATAGTATCAAATGAAATCTAGTGAAGAATTTTTGTTTTTATGTGATCAATGGTAGGTTGGTTATTCGTATAGGGATTGTTTATAACCTTGTATTTATAAAATTATTATTATTCTTATTTTTGTAGGTGTTTATATTAAGTGTATTCTATTGTCTACTATTTTACATAGATTCACTTTTCATGTGAGTTGGTTTTCTAAAAAATTTATCAAGGATCATTTTCAATTCTACATATTTACTATTAATCTTTTGGATGTTGGTTGATGGTTTCATGGGTTGAGTAATATTTTTATTCATCTCACATCAGGTTATGAACAGTTGTACTATATTTTGTTGTTATATTTTTATAAAAGAGAAATTTATTTATAAGATAACACACACAAAAATAAAGCAAGGAAATTTTCTTAAATAATGTCGCTTCATAAAAAATAACATCATTCTCGAAGAGGAATTTATTGAAATAAAAATTTGTTAGAGAAGGAAACTCATTTATAACATCTTTGATAGATTAAACCACATATGGAAATGCATCTACTGGAATATAATATATTTTGTTGAGAAACATGTTATTATTTATAAATGTAAAACAAATTAAGTTCATAAAATCTATTTATTATTATTTTAAAAAAATTAAACTTTAATTTAAATAATTACAAACTGACAGGTCATGTGAAATTATTGGAAACCAATCATGTATAATGGAAATAAATGGCAACACCTTTAAATATCTCCCTAACTAAATTAATATAATCTTATCTCAAAAGCATAATGTTTTAGTGAATATATTTTTCACTACATTTACTAATTTGTGGAAGCTTTGAATCAATTAAAAATACACCTCTTATTTAAAATATTTCACTACTTTGGAATTTGGATAAAAACCCAAAAAAGTATGCTTATTTTGATTTCAATAAATATCTAAATAGTATGTTCCTTATTAAATTATATCTATAAAACATATCAATAATGTTAAACAATATAAACTAGAAAATTTAACATTACTTCTCTGAATTAGATTAACCCATTCACTTTAAAATAATATGTATATTAACCCACTTAACCATATCTAATAACATTCCCTCTAAAATTACTCTAATATAATGCTAATCATTTTTTCATCATTATGTGCTTGTAATACTATACAAACTACATTCAAATAATGAAAAACAACACTATATGAAAGGTAATAATATATAATATAATGGAAACATCAAAATAAATCTCTATCAGTTGCAACATCAGATGGAGATGTAGTTCACAGCGGTATAATTTGAAGATGGACTGAGCTTATGAAGTATGGTGTATTATGTAGGTATAGGTAACTGAGAGAGAGAGGAATAGATGACATGTAGGGTTTACCCTGGTAAAGGGAAATGAAAAAATAAAAACCACACAACCCAAAAAACACAAACATCAAGCGAGGAAAAGGAGAAAATAACATTAATTGGATTATAGACTTGATTTTATTGAGATAAAATAGAGGAGTAGCATCATAAACAAGGGATTTCCATGGGAGATTGATAATTATAACCGAATAATTCATGTTTAGAGTTCAATTAAATATATCAAGGAAGCATTTATCAATTCTAAATTGATAAGTGTTAATAAAAGGCATCTTTATCAACTGGTTTTTAGCACTTGTAAAAGTCATCTTTATTGGCGTTAATGTTTTAGACCTATTAATGGTTCGTATTATCAGTTCTTTTTTATCGCATATAAAGATCAATCATTATCAACCCTAAAAAAGCATTGATCAAATAAACCATTATCTACACTAAAACATTAGCACTGATAAATAATTTATAAATATAATTACAAATTAAAATATTGGAAAAAAATTTATATGATTAAAAAATTATTATAATTTTATAATTATTGAAATATATATTTACATATTTATAATTAAAATAATACTTTATAGAAGAATTTATATTTTTTAATTGTAATTATAAATATATAATTTTAGAAATATAGTAAATATGCATTTCTAAATATAATTCTAATTATTTAATTCTAATTATAAATATATATATTCAATATTTAAATATATTTATTATAATTTAATAATTATTTAAATATATAATTATTTATTTATAAATACATGAATAATGTTTTTTAAAAAATAATATTTATATATTTAAGTAGTAATATAATTATAAATATAGACCCTCGAGTGCAGCTTAGGGGTGGTTGGCTCTATGGGTCTCGACGAGGTCTTTAGTTCAAGTCTCATCACAGCAATTTTGTAAATACATTTATTATAGTTTTAAAATTTTTAAATATATATATTTATATATTATTAATTATATAAATAATTTTTAAAAAAATGTAATTATTTGTTTATAAGAATTAAAAATAAAAAAATTATAAATATAGTAAATATACATTAAAAAATATATTTAGCTATAAATATTAATTTAAAAATATATGTTTGCCATTATTAATGGATATACAATCTTAAATACAAGAATTTAAAAAATTAAAATAATTGAATAATTGAAAATGAGTACACATTAAAAATATTAAAAAAATGAATAACATTCAATAATTAAATATAATTTATTAAAAAGTAAGGATATATATAGTTAATTAAAGATGAATAAATATTAAATGTACTAAAACTTGGTAATTAAATATAAATAAATAAATAATAGAAAATAACCAAATTAAAAAATAAAATAGAAAATAGAAAATAGAAAATAATAAAAATGAACAAATAAAACCGATCACTAATAATATTAAAAATAAATAATCAAAAATGATAGATTAAATATATAATATATTAAATGTATGATGTAATTACGAAATTCTAAAATATAACAGGATTTGAATAAATTACATAAATATTTGGTGCATGTGTTTCCATATTGTATTTCATTAACTGTGCAAATATTTGTGTGTGCGCATTATATATAAAAATTCATAAATTTTATATATGTATAGGAAATCAATTTATCTCACACCATTTGATATATGTAAAATTAGAAAATCAAAAAAAACATTAAGAATGAATAAGACTTTAATATCAATTTAATTATTACATTTTATTCATTTTATATATAGTTATATTTAATATATATTAGTTATTACTATTTTTAATTAATATATACATTACACTTAATCTTTTTAATTAATAATTTCTTCATAAATAAATATTTAATATTTTTTTTAATTTATTCATTTTTCAATTTCTTGGTTTAATTATTCTAATATATTTATTTTATATATCTATATTTAATATATACTACTTATTAATATTTATAATATATATAAGTATATTAAATATATTCATTTTTATCGTTATTTTCTTAATTAATAAAATGTACAATATTTTTAATATTTTAGCCATTTTCAATTTTTATTTATTTAATTATTTCATTTTATTCATTTTAATTATCTATATATTTAATATATAATACATATTAATTTTTAATATATTTATATATATATATATATAATTCATTTTTATCAATAATTTCTTATTTAATAAAATTGTTATATTCTATTTTATTTTTTCACGTATTTCATTTTATGCTGGGTCTTTGTCCATGATAGAAATAAAGTACTGATAAAACATGCCATTTATCAGCACTAAAAGAGAGTGTTGATAAATTTGGCCTTTATCAGTGCTTTTTCGTAGCCCTGATAAATGTCAGTGCTATAAAAGGCCTCTTTTGTAGTAGTGAATCCAAGCATCACTACAAATCTCATAAGAGTGATAATGAAACCACATGTAGTTCTTGAATGTGACATGGTAAATGGTTGGCATCATTTGGGAAGGATTATCTCAAGAGAGGTCATGCACATCCAATGGTTTTAATACCTTTAATTAGGTTTTATTGTTTCATAGAAGGGATGAAAAGAAGATAAATTGTGGGGCTTATGAAAATTGGATATCCAGATGCTACCAATGAGTAGGGATGGTGTAATTTGGACTTATGCATGATAGTCTCCCCAATTATGGGGGATCTTCCCATGTATGTAATACATGGGACTACCTTTGTTTAATTCATAGGGTAAGGATATTTTTTAACGTCATATATTGAGGATGCTTTTATGTAGTTTAACATTATACTACTAGGAAATGTGTTCTATTGTTTAAATTCATGATGCTTGGACTATAGTCTCATGTTATTTTATGTCTTATGAAGAGGATTGTTCTAACCCTAATGTGAATAGATATGTCTCGATCATGTAATAAATCCATTACCAATATTTCGAAGCCCATGTATGTTAAGATATATGTGGGAAACAATAAATGTAAAAGGTTTCATTCACCATGCATAGATGATTAAAATAATGTATAAGGGAATTTTTATAATGTCATTGTTCAGCAATGATATAGGGAATTTTCATTGCAATATATATCATTGTGATGAGAATCAAGAAGCACATTTTTCGTAGAGCATCTTAATTTCAAATGAGAGGGATGTCAATCATGAAGTTTAATGTTATGTGGTAAGGATGAAGGCTACCAAATGTGAAGCACGAATGAATCCCCATAAACACTATCCATGCATTTAGGAAATCATATCTTGAGGGGAGTCCCAGGTAGGTGGTATTTGGATTCCTAATATGGTTTCCCTAGGTATCCATAAGCTCAGTACATAGGGTAATACTAAATTTTAATGTAATGTTTTGAGGGGACCATCATAATTTTTAATTTACTTTGACTGGAATGATATAGGTTGTATAGTGTCCCAAGAATATTATACATGTATATCACATCAAATTAGATGAATATTCAGCACATTACAAATGTATATCCTCGATGATCATAATTTTTTATTGTTTTTGGAAACATCGAACAAAATCATCTAACATGGTGAAATAAATTCAATGTTTCTAAAAAAGGTTATACCATTTAGTAATTCAACTTAAAAACGTTCTTAACAACATTATGAGAGGAAATATAGAAAGGGGTGGTCTCAAATGATCAATAAGCATAAACAATATATATACACAAGAACAACATCAATATAAGAGAATGAGAACATGAGAATAACACTTAAATATCATACATGATATATAAAAGATAATAAGCATGAGTCTTGTTATATTGATTAATTTTGAATTACACGTAAATGATAAGGTAATTGATATTTTTCTTTATGGGAGCATAACATAGGATTAAGACATCGAATTTTTCCAGACACATTAGGCTGTAAAAATATTTCCATATTAGTCAAGGATTATTATCAAGACTATATTTTTAGTATGGGTTCACTCCCCATACCATCTTGGTAGTCATGGGTCACTCCCATGACCATCTAAGTAGACAAGATTCACTCCCAATACCATCTTAAATGAAAAATTCCTTTACGGAATCAAGTTCACTCATTGTTCTAGCCATGTATATCTCATGAGATATAAATATTTGCCTAACTAATTGGTGGTAGATATAGGTCCCACCCATCTCTAATTAAATCGTACATATTTTATCATATAGATCATAAAAATTCATTATATCACATCCCATGAAATTTTGTGGGCATCATAAACATGAAATCATATCATAACATGTGGAAAACAGATATGTTTTCTAATAATTTAATCAATGCATAAATCGTGAAATGCAGTGGGTTTCATAAGAATATAACCCATGAAATGTAAATAGATTTCATAAACATATAAAACATGAAGTAGAAAAAGGTTTCACAAATATATAACCTATAAAAGAGAATTGGGATTCATAAAACATTAACCAGTGATAGAGAAACATGTTTCATAACCATAATTCCATCAAAACATTAACCATTAAAAAAATAATATGAATGGAACCCTGAGATAATATCCCTAGCAATTCATGAGAAATTCTAATATATTTCATGTTATATAGAAAATAGTTTTTTATAAATCTTTTAAAATCATTTCATGAGGAAAATATAATTTCTTATTTGAAAATAAATAATCATTTTTATAACATAAGAAATTCAGAATACATTTTTCTTTGAAAATAAAATTTACATTTTATAAAGGTTCATTGAAAACATTTTGGAAACATTTTTCATTGAAAACATTTTAAAAAAATATTCAACTCATTTTGGACAACATTTTCTCTAAAAACATATAAAGGAAGCCAGAAAAAATTTTGAATACCTTTTTCCGTGAATAATTATAAAGAAAGTGTGAATAAATTTTTGAAAACAGTTTCTATGAAAATTTATAAAGGAATATTGAAAACATTATTAAAAAAGTTTTTCCTTTAAAACATATAAAACAATCTTGAAAAATTTTTGTTACTTATTTTCCTTTAATACTTATAAAAGATTAATACTATCATTTTGGAAATATTTTTCATTAATATAATATAAAATATTCTTGAAAAAAAATTGTAAATAATTTCCAAAAAATAATTAACATAGTTTTTAAACATAAAAATTTTTTAAAAAAATGTTTCTTTTAAAATATCTTTAAAAACACTTAATGGTCTCTTTTAGAATCGTCTAAAATTCACCTACAAAACAAAAAAAATTGTAATCCTTTTTCTTTAAAACCCACATTAAACACAAATAATGACCAAAATATTAGTAAATTTTTTTTTGTAAAAATAAATCTTGTTAACATGAAAAGTAAATCTAAAATGAAGTAAATTCATGATTGTAGACAAATCCATACATTCTGAACATTCCTTTTGTGCTATAAAATGTTTATAAAAGTGCTTAGATTGGAAAGTGATAATAAAATTCCTTTTTTTAATAATTTTTTTATAATTGTAAAATATGGGTAAAATTTTCTTCTAAATACCATAGGAAAATAGTCGATTTTTTTACATTTCCTTATTAAACATAATTTCAATGAACATGAATTTGAATCCTAAAAGGAATATTGAGTATTATTTTCCTAAAAATAGTATCTTAATAATCTTATGTAATAAAGAGTGGATGTCATGAACCAATACGGGGTTCCATCCATCCCGACACCCAACCCAAATTTCTACATAGATAGAAGCGTGTTTTTGATCCATACGAGCTATCATCTAGTGCTTGGGTATCAAATATATACCAATGGAGTAATTTTACCTGTTTATATAATTATAAATATCAACAAGAATGAAAATAACATTATCATTGGACCATAGCCCAATAAGGTTTGACAAATGTCAAATTCAATGATTTACAACATTATATAAAGCCAAAAGTACTACCATATAATTAGAATAAAAAAATTATCCCAACAACCACAATTAAACAAGAGTGAAATCACCCCCAATCAACCACCCCCAACACCTCCAACAAGTGTATCACCAACTACTCGATCCACCATCAATGACACTACAAATATTTCCATTACCCAGGTCTAACATAACAAATTCTACATACACCCAATGTTGTATGTATGGTGTGATCCAAATCCCAGTAGGGTTCCAACAGAAATTAACATTAAGTACTATAAAATTAGTAGAAAAATCAATATTTCTATTTCCATTAGAATATTAAAAAAATTTATTGAAAAACATTTTATTTTAAACATTCTCAAGAAACACTTATGAAGGAAAACATTTTTTTTCAAATAAAATTCTTGAAATAAAAATATACACAAGGACTATTATATACTGACAACAATCACCAAAACACATATGTATCATGTCATGGGAAGGAACTAAGGAAAAATCTGTATAGGTAACCAGAATAAGTGGGACACTATGAACCTCATACATTAGTGATGAAAATACTCTAACTCATCAATCAACATTGTTCCTGTTCATGAGAAAATCGAGGGAAACACATCCCAAGTTCTAGTGGTCTCTTCTATCATGATGATTATGTGATGTGGTTCTAGAAATCAACATATGGTAGAACTTGTGTTCAATTTATTTCAAGTAGATTATTTATCAAAAAAAATTCCATTAATGTTGTTTTTTGAGAAAATTTTCCTATAATTTTTTCCTTAAAATTTTTCAAATATTCGTAAAAAATTTTCATTTTTAGTTGTCTTATAATGTTATGGCATGGAATATCTCATTGGGGAGGAACCCTAATGGTCTTTATATAAAACCCTACATAAAACATTTGGTGTATATCAAATTTTTTATGTATGGACTATCTAATAGAAATATGTGTCGTGGTGGTGATGTAGGATCTAGTTTCTAGTGCTCCACATTTTTTCAGTGTTCGGGGTGTGGATTGAGGGTGATATTCCACTTGTACCATGGAGGTTTTGGGGATATTGTTATTATTCTTATTGTATTGTAGTTTTTTTGGTTTTTATTTAAATCTGTAGTACATTGAATATGAAAATTGTAGAACCTTATTGGGTTATGGTTATTAATTATAGTCATTTTAGTTCTTTTTGGATGTTTATGACTATATGAAAAGGTGAAATCTTTCCCAATAATATTTTTGATGCCTAGGTACTTGCTTCCAGCCTTTGTGGATCGGGAATTCCCTTCAAGGCATACCACATACCGTGTAAGGTGTATGGTTGGATAACACTATAGCTTGGTTCAATTCTAATTGGTATCAGAAGAGGTCACACTATTTTGTAGTCCCATTATTTGAGTAATGAGTCGACAAAGACCAAAGTTAAGATTTTTGGGTCTTGAGGTTCTGGTTGTGAGTGAGGTTTTCGGCCAACCCACATTGTGATGTGACTCGAGCCTCCATGAGATGTTGGGATTTGGTTTGACTTCTCCTCCAACTAATACATGAATTTTATGGACTTTATATGGACATTGGGTGGGGGTTGAGTGGTTTTTTTGGTTTTAATTTTTCTCATGATGAATTTGTTTATGTTTTGATTTATAGGATCTCTTGAGGATTGTTATTGTTGTTGAGAAAATATTAAAATGTTAGTATATATAGGTTTCCTCGTGGTTATTAATTTTTGTTAAAAGATGAATCCTTAGAGACCTCTTCTGTACCCATGAGAAGAGGTTAGAGAGTGTTAACCCTCACCAATTGATCATAGGCTAGTAGAAGTAGTGTTCGAGGTTTTCCATTCATTATTTCAGAGATAAGGTGTTGGTCCTCCTTAGGATTGGGAGGTCGAACTAGGTCCTAGAAGAGACAAATATCAAGAGTTCCTCACGTATAGTCTCTTTTTTCCATGGTTTCACATAACCTTATGAAATAGAGGATTTTCATGAGAGGATGGAGAGGATTTTAAAGTTTCATGATACTCTTGAGGATGTCAGCATGAATTGTGGTTCGTTCTTATTGGAAGGTCCGAATTGTAAGTGGTTGGATGCAGTGGTTCATGATGGAAAGAATGATTGGATAGGTTAAAAGGACTTAAATATTGTTCTCAATGACCATTATTATCATGATAATGAATCCTCCACTGGGGCCTGATGGTTTTTGTATTTTTCCATGGAGATCGGTCTGTGATGGAATATTCTAACTGCATTGCAGAATTAGTTCGGTAAATGCCTGAGTTCATTTCCAATGAGAAGATGAAGGACCCAATGATTGATATGTGATTTTGGCCATAATATTATCATAGGGTTTCTTTTTTCAATATGAATACTTATGTTGACGTGTTTGATCATGATATAATGGTAGAAATTGATCATTATGGAAATTATACTTTCTCTATAGTGGTTTCAGCACTGGCTAGTGTCTATTCTTCTAAGAATAATATAAAGTAACACAGACATTGGAATATGAGTGGTGGTAGTTAAGGAAATACAACCTAGTTGTCTTCATCTATAACCTCTAATTCTAGGTGAGCCTTCTTCAATTAATATTGGAATGAAGCGAACAAGTGGTCATCATGTTTATATCCTACCTATCTTGTAACTAGGGTGGAGTTATTGGGTACTTACAACGATTTTTAAAAGGTGGTCACCCATACCCAAGTGGTGTATAATTTTTATATTCAAAATAAATTTCAACCTGGTCAAAAACATTTAGGACAGCAGGTTCGTGGTTCGATGGTTGTGGAAGCAAGACTAGATATTTTTCTGGGAAAATTCAATTCAGAGTAGAGCTTCCAATCAATGGTAATTCTCATGTTTTTTAAGAAGAGGCAACCTTATGTGGGGGATTGATCACTAGTGGAATCAAATTTATGGAATGTTACATGTCGGGGTACTATTCATATTGTGTTAACTTTAGATATTGTTTATAATGATACTTGTGCATCAGTGCATTTTATTTTTACTCATCTTTTGGATTTTTTTAAACTTTCCAATCTATATTATTTCATATACTATGGAGATAGAACCAATTTTTGGGAATAAGTGAGGTGAGGGTTTTATGTCTCTTTCTTGTGCACTCACATCTCAGGGGTCGAGCTGGAGTAGGATTTCTAGGTTTTGAAAATGGTCTTTTTTAACATGATCCTTGGAATAGATTGGATGGTTTTTTTTAGGTGTGAGTCCAATATTATGGGTTGCGATTGAGTTTTGGGGAACATAATGTATAGGGCCCCAGCCTTAAACTTTACTTAATCTTGAGTTATTACAAGATTACACATTGAGGATCTTTTCAGGTTTAGAGTTTTAGAGAATTAGTTAATAAAACATGCATTACATTCTACATATAAACAAAGTGGTTACATAAAGATAGTATTATTTTTTCCCATAAATGGAAACATATTTAAAATAAAACGTGGATTCTTTCTTGAAACTTCCTTGACACTATCATCATATCATGTACCTTTCCCTTGACCTGTGAAAAACATTTAAAAAAACTTGGGATGAGCATAAAAAGCTCAGTAAGGGATATAAAAATATGGAAAGGAAACATGGGTACATATATACATAAGAATGAAATCATACTTTAACCATAAAACGTAAGAACTTTAACATACCTCATCAAATCATGAATAAATCATATAAATCATAAGACATAAAGGTAACTTGAGGCATTCATAACATTCTTATGTAGTGAGTAACCCTCTTGGTTACATTTGGAATACTCATCACAGTATATTCCCTAAATATATTCGGAGAAACCTTAACGTTTCACTCCTTCGTGTTACCCAATTCATTCTAGAGCTATATCGGGCTCACCCGTCCTTAGTTTATCATGTAACCACCCGTCTTCGTAATAATTCCCAAGAACCTCAATCATAATCGTATCACATAAAACATGCATAAATGAAACATAACATTTCTACCTTTCAATCACAAGATATCAATACAAAACATTGATATAAAAAAATTATGAAAACCATTTTCAATACCAAAATAAAATAAAAGTAAAACATAGTATTTATTTTCCTTTTAAAAATAAGGTATGGCCTGTAGAGGAAGCCGAAACTCAAATAATGGTCATGGCGGCGGATAAGTCGTTGTTGCCGCATACGTAAGAAAAAAACATTCCCTTTTGTCGTTTAGTAAAATACTTCGTATAAAAAATATTCCTTTTGGATAAACGTAAAATTCAAAGGGGTTTATACACCGTATAAAAGAAATTTGTGTATAAAACAAAATATCCCTCAATGAAAGGAGATTGAGACGAAGTCCCATACCTCGGGTCCGACTTGACACGATCGTTCTTTAATCTCCTGAATAATAAACATGAGTTAATTACTACTTGTTTAAGAAAATTATTCAAGTTCATTATTCCTTTTATATCACTTATTTCCATGTCATGAACACTATGTAATTATTTAAGATAATAACGGTCGTTTTAACGATCATTGGTACTTGAGTAAAAAATAAGCCCTTTATAATTACAAGTTGTTCATGTATACATTATTTCCAGAATGGTATTCATGATGTAGATATCATATATGTCATATATATCCAGTACATTCATGCATTTATAATATTACATAATCATTTAGAGGTAAGAAATGAAATGCACCGTTCATGGAGACGGTAAGTCGTACGTACGCATGAACGCTACTTTCATTTCTATTTCGTATTTTATAGAATGGATTAATAATGATATTAAAGTATATTATAATTCCAGTTTAATATCATATATAATATCATAACTCCATCCTTTATACGTCCCACATATGGTATTTAACGAATCAAATCACTTAGAGGGGGCGGTAGTCCGCACTTCCTTAAATGAAGATATCGCGTTTACCCATAATGGAAACCATAAAGGTATGCCCAAAATGAAAAATAAATAATCTTAAGTAAAACATAAACATATTATATATCATATATAAATATAGTGACATCTTAATGGCCACCTTTGAAGGTGTTAAAAATTTTTTGAACAATCATCATTTCGGAAGGCATAAATTCACCATACACGGAAACAGTATGTCCTTTAACCATTAGATGTAGGTGTGTGTAAGTGTTGCTCTAATAATTATTATAAAACATCCTATTATATTGAGTATACTAGATTTGTCACAAAATAAAGAATAAAAAGAGTTTAGGGGGTTGGAGAAGCAAAATCAAACAAAAGGACTCAAAAGAAGACATTACCATAAAATCAGGTAACTCCCTTTGGTTTGAGCTCAAAGGCTTCCTTGGGAAGACATCTGCCCAATTTGAGGCTTCAAGGAGTAAGAGAGGTAAGTTGAGAGACAAAATGGGCAGAGTGTGGCCGAGCCAAAGGCTTTGGGAGTGTGGGTAAGGTGGTAGAGGTGGGGGCCTTTTATAAGAGGAGAGGAGGGGCACTCTTGTAATGTTTACAAAATGTTACATTATTTTCAAAAGAGTTTCGGATTTTAAAGGTCCCACATTGATGTATTTCGAGGATAAGGTGATTAGGGATAGAAATCCACTCATACAATAGGTTTTGGACATGTTTAGTTCTTAGATTTTACATTATCGTTTGATTTTATTTAATACGTTAAATAATGAGGTCATCCCTACATCATCATGATGTCAGGAATAATAAAATTTATATAATGTCTAAAAATTATAAAAAAAATACTATGATGTAGGAAATATTTTTATATTTCTAATTAATAGTTATAGTCAAAAACCTTACATGTATAAACCCATGTAATAATTGTTTTAGTCAAACATCTCATGTGTGTGTCATTTTTACTGTAACATTAAATAAAAAGGTATTTATGTCATTTTCCAACCAAAGTGGCTCCATGGGGTCCCCAAGTTTACCCATGGATTCTCTTGGTCGGAAATGACACATCCAATAATGGTAGTACATGTTTCATGCTCATCTCATTTTATTAAAGCATTATTTTTACCTTAAACTACACTAATTACATCTAATTGCGATTAAGAACTTAAGAGTTACTATTCACCAAAAAATTATTTTAATGTCATTGAACCACATTTTACTTCTTAATGACAACCATTTATGTTGGATTTTTGAAATTCAAAACACATAAGTGGTAAAATTTCATTATACGAAAAATCAGTTTTTATAAGTACCACTTATTGGTTTCACTATTCATCAAAAATTGAAGTTTTTTAGAAAAATACCAAAAATTCACCCTAAGCTATATTTGATATTCCGATTTCAAAAATGAAGTCATTTTACAAAATTCACAAAATATAAGTTGCATTAATAAATTTAATAATTAATTCCCGCTGTCAGAGAAAATAGCGTGTTTTTATGAAACAATAAGTATCAAAAGATTGACACTAGTTTAAGTCCAATTTCAAAGTGAAATTGATTCCAACGACCACCATTGGATTAAATGGTAAAAATATATTTTAATTTAACTTTAAAACCAATTCAAAAGATAATATAATCATATAAATATATTAGATTAAAAAAATTATTGAATTAAAATACAACATTTTACACTATTCATTAAAAAATGAACTTTATCGAAAAAATACCAGAAAATTACACAAAGTAATATTTGATGTCCCGATTCTAAAGAAGAGTTTTATTTGGTCCAATAGAATGTATAAGAGTGATCAAAACTATATTTAATGATTGTTCGCCATCAAATGTTGATAAGTGGACATTTCATGAAATTTAGAGTATATAAGCCTAAAATTGAATTCTTTTCTTATTTTAAGCCTTTATCATTTTTTAGAAAAATGTAAAAACATTTAACAAACACATATAATAATATTTTAGTCATTTATATCCATTCCTGCCAGTACAACGGCTACGTGCTAACTAACATTTAAAATAATATTATTTTATTACTAGTATGCAACACACGTTTTCAAAAAAACTATTTGTTGCGTATTGGGTACGCTATCGAACATAGCAACACCTTTAAAGTAAAATTAATATTTAATTCGCAAATATTAATAAATATGAAAATTTATTATTCTTTATTTACCTGGGATGTTACATCCTTCCCCCCTTTTGGGAATTGCGTCCTCGCAATTTTATTCACTTATCAAAATAAGTGGGGGTATTTATCCCTCATAGCATTTTCATATTCCCATGTTGCCTCTTCAATCATATGGGTTTTCCAAAAAACCTTTACCTGATGAATCACCTTATTCCGTAACACCTGCTCCCTATGGTCAAGAATCTTGACCGGTTGTTCCTCATAAGATAGGTTCTCTTCTAGCTGAACTACCTCTAGACCCAAAACATGCGATGGATCCGGCATATACTTTCTCAGCATCGAAACATGAAAAACATTGTGTACCTGAGATAAACTCGGAGGTAAAGCCACTCAGTAAGCAACTGATCTAACTCTCTCCAGAGTTTCATATGGCCCAATGAACCTTGGACTCAGCTTTCCTTTCATACCAAATTTCATCACACTTTTCCATGGGGAAACCTTGAGAAAAACATGATCACCTACCTCAAAAGATAGATCCTTACTCCTATTGTCCGCATAACTCTTATGCCTGCTCTGAGCTGTTCTCATGTGTTTCTAAATCAGCTAAACTTTTTCTTCCATCTCTTCTACCAATTCTGGTCCCATCAGCTTTCTTTCACCCACTTCATCCCAAAAAGCTGGAGTTCGACACCGCTTCCCATATAATGCCTGAAATGGTGCCATCTGTATACTGGAATGAAAACTGTTATTATATGAAAATTCAACCAAAAAAAGATGTTGGTCCCAACTTCCCTGATAATCCATCGAACAAGCTTGTAGCATATCCTCCAAGGTCTGAATTATTCATTCTGACATCCCATCTGATTGAGGATGAAATGTTGTACTACAATTTAATTCAGTACCCAACGACTTCTGAAAGCCTTTACAAAAGATAGAAGTGAACCTGGGATCACGATCAGATACAATGGAGAGAGGAACTCCATGTAACCTGACTATCTATTTAAGATACAAACAGGAATTTTGATCTAGGGAACATGTATCTCGTATAGAAAGGAAATGTGCAGATTTAGTCAAGAGATCAACAATAACCCAGATTTCATTATTACCTCGAGATGTCTTCGGTAATCCCACAACAAAGTCCATGGATATATTCTCCCATTTCCACTCTGGCACTGGTAAAGGCTGAAGCATCCCTTTCGGTAACTACCGCTCTACTTTAACATTTTGACATGTCAAACACTTCACAATAAAATCAGCAATATCTCTTTTCATTCCATCCCACCAGTAATACTCCCGCAGATCTCTGTACATCTTAGTACTGCCAGGATGAACTGAAATCGGAGAACTATGAGCTTCACATAACAACTCTCTCTTCAACTTTGAATCACAAGGCACACACAATCTCTTCCCAAATCTCAAAACGCAATCATTATCGATGTTGAATTCAGGCAACTTACATTTCTGAACCAGCTCTACCTTTTTCTGCAACTCACTATCTTGCTTCTGTGCTTGCTTGATTCTATCTGATAGAGATGATCTCACTGATACCTGAAACAAAACAGAAGAAATTTTTGGACCAACAACTTCTATCCCAAAGTTCATGAAATCCATAAACAGAGGATCACGTTCCAAGCGCAATATTTCTAATGAATCATTACTTTTTTGACTCAAAGAATCAGCCACTTTATTTGCTTTTCCCGGATGGTAATGAATTGTACAATCATAATCCTTGATTAATTCCATCCATCTCCTCTGTCTCATGTTTAACTCTTTCTGAGTGAATATAAACTTTAAACTTTTGTGATCAGTATATATTTCACACTTTACTCCATACAAATAATGCCTCCAAATTTTTAAAGAGAAAACAACAGCAGCTAATTCCAAATCATGTGCAGGGTAATAAACCTCATGAGTTTTCAACTGTCGTGAAGCATAAGTAATTACCTGATCATTCTGCATTAGGATGCAACCAATTTCTTTCAATTAAGCATCACTGTATATAAAAAACTCACCATTCCTGGAAGGTAGTGCCAAAACGGGAGCATTCACCAATCTTCTTTTCAATTCATGAAAACAATCATCACATTCTTTTGTCCAGATAAACATAACACCCTTCCGAGTTAGCTTAGTCATTGGAATATATAATTGTGACAAAATTTCAACAAACCTTCGGTAGTAACTTGCCAATCCAAGAAAACTACGGATCTCGGTTACATTTGTGGGTCTTGTCCATTCTTCAACAACTTTTGTTTTTGCAGGATCAATAGTTATCCCATCTTTAGATACAATTTGACCAAGGAAAGAAATTTTTTGCAACCAAAACTCACACTTGCTGAATTTTCCATACATTTTATTTTCTTTTAAGGTTTCCTAGATAAACCTTAAATGTCTTTCATGCTCCTATTTACATTTAGAAAACACTAAAAATCATCAATGAAAACCACCACAAACTTATCCAAGAACTCATGGAAAATTCTATTCATTAAGTCCATGAATACAGCAGGTGCATTGGTTAGCCCAAAAGGAATTACTACAAATTCATAATGGCCATATCTTGTAAGAAATGCGGTCTTCAGAACATTTTCTTCCTTTACCTTCAGCTGATGGTACCCCGATCTCAAGTCAATCTTTGAAAAATACTGAGCTCCCTGGAGCTGATCAAACAAATCATCGATATGAGGCAAAGGATATTTGTTCTTAACAGTGATTTTATTCAAGGCTCTATAATCAATGCAAATTCTCATTGAACCATATTTCTTTTTAACAAATAAAACAGTATCACCCCATGGTGATGTGCTAGGTCGAATGAAACCTTTCTCTAATAAATTTTCCAATTGCTCCTTTAACTCTAAAAGTTCAATTTGAGCCATTCGATAAGGGGGTTTTGAAATTGGCTTAGCATCAGGAACTAAGTCAACAGTAACCTCAACTTCCTGATCTGGTATTATTCCAGGAAACTCATCAGGAAAAACATCAGGATACTCATTTACCACTGGCACATCATTAATCTGAATAGTTCCTTTATTTTCAACAATGTGTGCAAGGTAACATTCATTTCCATCTTTTACAAGTTTCTTGGCCTGTTGATAAGTTATCAACAGTAAGGGTTCATTATTGTACACAAACTGAATGTATTTCTGAAAAGAAAATTCTTTAGCTCTACAGTCAATCATAGCATGGTAAATAGAGAGCCAATCCATACCCAGGATAACATCAAACTCTACTAGAGGTAGAAAAATAAGGTTTTAAAGTAGGTTCTTTCCACAGATAAGGATAGGAAGATTCTTATAAATTCTTTTTGCCTCAACATTTCCGCCAGGTGTTTTTACCAAAAGTTCAGGAGTCATTTCTTGAGATGGTATTCCCATTTTACTAGAAAAGGTTTTAGAGATGAAAGAAATTGTAGACCCCGAATCAAACAACACATTGGATTAATCTGAAGAAACAAACAAATTACCTCATACAACTTCATTTGATGGCCCGACATCTACTGAAGTAGTTGCAAAGGATTTCACCACCCCTTTCTGCTTGTAGTCTATCTGCTTCCCATCACCCAAGCTCTTTGTCAGACACTCGTTTGAATAGTGACCCATCTCATTGCACTTAAAACATTTCACTAACTGTAAATCAAATTTGGTCTTACCTTCACCTTAATCTTTTTCAGTGCAATCACGAGCCTTATGTCCCATATTACCACATCGGTAACACTTTACAGAATTCAAAATACATTCCCCACCACGCCTTTTACCACATTTATCACAAACTGGAAACATAGTTTTCTTACCATCAGACATTTTTGAAAAATTCTTTCATTTCTCCTGCCACCTTGGTCTCTTCTTCTGCTGGTTGTTATAGAACACTTGATCATCGGCAAACTTCATTTCCACCTTCTCAACACATCGAAGAATATTTTCATTACTTTTAAACTCACGAGAAGCTAATACCCTTCGATATTTTGGCTTTAATCCTAAGTAAATACGATTGATTTTACTATCAAGGTCTCAGATAAAATTTGGAGCATACCTTTCCAATCAAGTGAACCTTTCTTCATAGGTAGCCACTGAGTCTTCCTCTTGCCTCAATTCCAAGAATTTCTTTTCCATCCTAAGTCGAATAGCCATAGGAAAATACTTCTCAAGTAACATACCTTTGAATTCATCCCAGTAGAGAGCATCAATCTCATCAGCGTCCTTGATATTTTTAACCATCGATCACAACTGATCTACTTCACCCTCCAAACGATAAATTGCAAGACTAACCTTTTGATTGTCTGAACTCCCCATGACATCAAAAATCCTATCTAGTTCTTTAATCCACCCTTCAGCTAGCACAGGGTCAGATGATCCTCTGAATGATGAAGGATGTTGCCTCATGAAATGTTCCACCACTGACATGTTCCTCTGTGGTTGATCTGGATGATCTCGTGTATGGATACCACCACCATTTATCGCTTGAGTCAACTGCGCCAATACTGCAACAAACTGTTTAGTTCCAATTCCGACCATCTCAGGATGCTGATTCGGAAGGTTATTTCCTTCTGCATGCCTTCCTACCACTACTTCCCGGTTTCCTCTGCGGAAAACCATTCTGAACAAACATGTCTTAGATAAAGCAACATGGTAACCTTCAAATACTATATCACTTCAATCTGACCATAAAAAAATATTTTTTGATAATCATTTAATAGAATTCTAACTCCAAAAGATATCTAAACCGACCATTGATACCAACTATAAGTCCCCATCCTTAAACCTTACTTAATCTTGAGTTATTACAAGATTACACATTAAGGATCTTTTCGGGTTTAGAGTCATAGAGAATTAGATCATAAAACTTTCATTACATTCCACATATAAACAAAGTGGTTACATAATGATAGTATTCTTTTTTCCCATAAATGGAATCATATTTAAAATAAAACATGGATTCTTTCTTGACACTTCCTTGACACTATAATCATATCATGTACCTTTCCCTTGACCTGTGAAAAACATTTAAAAAAACATTGGATGAGAATAAAAATCTCAGTAAGGGATATAAAAATATGGAAAGGAAACATGGGTACATATATACATAAGAATGAAATCAAACTTTAACCATAAAACATAAGCACATTAACATACCTCATAAAATTATGAATAAATCATAGAAATCATAAGACATAAAGGTAACTTGAGGCATTCATAACATTCTTATGTAGGGAGTAACCCTCTTGGTTACGTTTGGAATACCCATCATAGTATATTCCCTAAATCTCTTCGGAGAAACCTTAACGTTTCACTCCTTCACGTTACCCAATGCATTAGAGAGATATATCGGGCTCACCCTCTCTTAGTTTATCATGGAACCACCCGTCTTCATAATAATTCCCAAGAACATCAATCATAATCCTATCACATAAAAAATGCATAAAGGAAACATAACATTTCCACCTTTCAATCACAAGATATCAATACAACACATTGATATAAAAACATTATGAAAACCATTTTCAATACCAAAATAAAAGAAAAGTAAAAAATGGTATTTATTTTTCTTTTAAAAAGAAGGAATGGCTTGTAGAGGAAGCCGAAACTCAAATAATGGTCATGGCGGCGGAGAAGTCGTTATCGCCGCATACGTACGACAAAAACATTCCCTTTTGTCGTTTAGTAAAATGCTTCGTATAAATAAGATTCCTTTTGGATAAAAATAAAATTCAAAGGGGTTTATACACCGTATAAAATAAGGTTGTGTATAAAACAAAATATGCCTCAATGAAAGGAGATTGAGATGAAGTCCCATACATCGGGTCCGACTTGACTCGATCATTCTTTAATCTCCTGAATAATAAACTTGAGTTAATTTATACTTGTTTAAGAACCTTTTTCAAGTTCATTATTCCTTTTATATCACATATTTCCTTGTCATGAACACTATATATTTATTTAAGTTAATAACGGTC
Organism: Viscum album; assembly: GCA_963277665.1. Taxonomy (NCBI): domain Eukaryota; kingdom Viridiplantae; phylum Streptophyta; class Magnoliopsida; order Santalales; family Viscaceae; genus Viscum; species Viscum album. The sequence goes on from OY728136.1 coordinate 1,837,774,291, forward strand.
GTTTTAATGATCATTGGTACTTGAGTAAAAAATAAGCCCTTTATAATTACAAGTTTTTCATGTATCCATTATGTATAGAATGGTATTCATGATGTAGATATAATATATGTCATATATATCCAGTAAATTCATGCATTTATAATATTACATAATCATATAGAGGTATGAAATGAAATGCACCGTTCATGGAGATGGTAAGTCGTACGTACACATGAACGCTACTTTCATTTCTATTTCGTATTTTATAGAATGGAATCATAATGATATAAAGGTATATTATAATTCCAGTGTAATATCATATATAATATCATAACTCCATCCTTTATACGTCCCACATATGGTATTTAACGAATCAAATCACATTGAGGGGGCGGTAGTCCGCACTTCCTTAAATGAAGATATCGCGTTTACCCATAATGGAAACCATAAAGGTATGCCCAAAATGATAAAATACAGAAGCTTAAAGAAAACATAAACATATTATATATCATATATAAATATAGTGACATCTTAATTTCCACCTTTGAAGGTGTTAAAAGAATGTTGAACAATCATCGTTTTGGGAGGCATAAATTCACCATCCACGGAAACAATATGTCCTTTAACCATTAGAAGTAGGTGTGTGTAAGTTTTGATTGAATAATTATTATAAAAACATACTATTATATTGAGGATACTGGAGTTGTCACAAAAGAAAAGAATAAAAAGAGTTTAGGGGGTTGGAGAAGCAAAATCAAACAAAAGGACTCAAAAGAAGACATTACCTTAAAATCGGGTAACTCCCTTTGGTTTGAGCTCAAAGGCATCCTTGGGAAGACTTATGCCCAAAGTGTGGAATAAAGGAGCAAAATAGGGATGTTTAGAGACAAAATGGGCAGGGGTTGGCCGAGCCAAAGGCTTTCGGAGTGTGGGTAAGGTAATAGAGGTGGGGCCTTTTATAAGAGGAGAGGAGGGGCACTCCTGTAAAGTTTACAAAAGTTTACTTTATTTTCAAAAGAGATTCGGATTTTAAAGGTACCACATTGATGTATTTCTAGGATAAGGTGGTGAGGGTTAGAAATCCACTCATACAATAGGTTTTGGACATGTTTAGGTCTTATATTTTACATTATCGTTCCATTTTATTTAAATCGTTAAATAATGAGGTCATCGCTGCATCATCATGATGTCATTAATAATATAATTTATATAATGTCTAAAAATTATAAAAAAAATAATATGATTTAGGAAATATTTTTATATGTCTAATGAATATTTATAGTCAAAAATCTGACATGTATAACCCCATGTAAAAATTGTTTTTAGTAAAACATCTCATGTGTGTGTTATTTTTACTTTAAAATTAAATAAAAAGTTATTTATGACATTTTCCAACCAAAGTGGCTCCATGGGGTCCCCAACATGACCCATGGCTTTTCTTGGTAGGCCATGACACATCCAATAATGGTATGACATGTTTCAAAATCATCTCATTTTATTAAAGCATTATTTTTACCTTAAACTACACTAATTACCTCTAATCGCGATTAAGAACTTAAGAGTTACTATTCACCAAAAAAAATTTAATGTCATTGAACCACATTTTAATTCATAATGACAACCATGTATGTCGGATTTTTTAAATTCAAAACACATAAGTGGTAAATTTTCATATAAACAAAAAATCATTTTTTATAAGTACCACTTAGTGGTTTTACTATTCATCAAAAATTGAAGTTTTTCAGAAAAATACAAAAAATTCACCCTAAGATATATTTGATATTATGATTTCAAAAATAAAGTCCATTTTAAAAAATTCAAAACATATAAGTTGCATTAATTAATTTAATAATTAATTCACGCTGTCAGAGAAAATAGCGTGTTTTTATGAAACAATAAGTATCAAAAGATTGACACTAGTTTAAGTCCAATTTCAAAGTGAAATTGATTCAAATGACCACCATTGGATTAAATGGTAAAAATATATTCTAATTTAACTTTAAAACCAATTCAAAATATAATCTAATCATATAAATAAATTATATTAAAAAGAGGTTTTGAATTAAAATACAACATTTTACACTATTCATTAAAAAATGAACTTTATCGGAAAAATAGAAAAAAATTACACAAAGTAATATTTGATGTCCCGATTCTAAAGAAGAGTTTTATTTGGTTCAATAGAATTTATAAGAGTTATCCAAACTATATTTAATGACTGTTCGCCGTCAAATGTTGATAAGTGGACCTTTCGTGAAATTTAGAGTATATAAGCCTAAAATTGAATTCTTTTCGTATTTTAAGCCTTTATCCTTTTTTAGATAAATGTAAAAACATTTAACAAACATATATAATCATATTTTAGTTATTTATATCCATTTCCGAAAGTTCAACGGCTACGTGCTAACTAACATTTAAAATAATATTATTTTATTACTAGTGTGCAACACATGTTTTCAAAGAAACTCTTTGTTGCGTATTGGGTACACGATCGAACATAGCAACCCCGTTAAAGTAAAATTAATATTTAAATTTCAAATATTAATAAATATGAAAATTTATTATTCTTTATTTACCTGGGATGTTACATAATGGAAGTACCCATGTTTTTTAAGGTGAATAGGATCATCAACTAGGATGAGGCTGACCTCCACTTTTGGAATTAGGAGAACCTTTTTCATCATATCTCATCTCTCATGTTAGAGGATGATGAATGTGATTTTCAAGGAAGATTGCCTACAATGGTGGAAGAGTTCCCATAAGTATTTCCATGGGATTTCGCTGGATATCCTCTACAGCTAGATGTGAAGTTTTCCACTTATTTGGTATAGAGAACATATCCAGAATCTCTTCCCTCATAAAATATAGTTCCCATTGAGTTGAAGGAATTAAAGTTTGATATTGATGATTTTTAATACAAACGATTCATCCACCCGAATGTGTTATCATAAGCTTCCATAGGTCTATTTTTATAAAAGACCGATGGATATATTTAGTTTTTTATTAATTATCGGAAGATGAATAAGGTAAAAATTAAGAGAAAGTATTTTTTTTAACCATATTTGTGACCTTTTAATTCATCTTAATTGGAAAGGTGGTTCTCCAAGATTTATTTTTGTTCCGGGTATCACCATGTCAGTGTTAGAGAGGCGGATGTCTTGAAAACATCATTTTGAATCTTATACATCCATTTTTAGTACTAGGTAATTCCTTTCAGATTGAAATATTATTGAGCGGTCATTATAGTGCTAAAGAATAGGGTATTCCACAAATATCTCAATTGCATTATCATTGTATTTATTGATGACATTCGGGTCAATTCTAGGACTGAGGAGGAGCATGAGAGGCAACTGATAACAATTCAAGAAATCCTTAAAGACCATATTATATATGAATTTTTTTATAGGTTCACTTTTTGGATTTGGGAGGTAAGGATTCCTGGGCATGTGACCTCATAACGAGGGCTTTTGGTGGACCTTGAGAAGATCATTATAGTCATGTCATGGGATCGACTGAAGAAGGTTTTTGAGATCCAGATCATTTTCAGACTAGTATGGTATTAAAGGTGGATCATTTGATATTTCCCTTTGAAATCCTCATATTTGATAGCACTTACCCAGAAAGGGGTAATGTTTTAGAGGATCCCATAGTTTCAGGTGTCCCTTGAAAAACATGAAATGGCTATTGACCACTGCCCTTATTTTGATCTCACTGGAATCTGGAAAGGTATATGTGGTCTATTTTAATTCTTTTGGTAAGGATTGTGGATGTGATCTGATGAAGGATGACCATGTGGGACTTATAAGTCTCACCAACTCCATCCACATTATATAATTACCCAACCCACGACATTGAGTTAGTAGTTGGGATCCATGCACTGATGACATGGCTTCATTATCTATTTAAGGAGAATTTTGTTTCTCATTTGGATCATAAGATAATAGATTGTATGTTCTCCTAGAAAGATATGAATTTGAGGGAGCCTCATTGAGTGGATTATCTTCAGGGGTTTGATTTTTATATATTTTATTCCCTGGTTAAAGAGAATGTGGTTGCATATTCTTTGATATGGAAAATTCCAGTGAAAGCATTGAAAAGGTCTAGTGATGAGTGGACTATGATGAGACTCATTTCTCAGATTCATTTTAAGATGAAGGAACATAGTGGAGGTGTGTTCTTGGTGATTGTGCAGCTGAAACCTTCTCTAATGGATTGTATTCTAGAAGATAATCCTGGTGATGAGTGGTGCCTATAGTCTATGAAATTTTTAAATGGAGTTCAGGTTCATGAGGAATGTTTATTATATCCAAAGGGATTTTTATTAATCAAGGGTTGCATCATGGTTCCATTTCCACTGAGAAATGTGTTTATTCAAGATATACACCTGTCTCATTGGTCCATTTATTCTAGTTATACCAAGATGATTTATAATGTGTGTCGATGGTTCTAGTGTATGGGCTTGAGGAAGGTAATAGAAAAATTTATATCATGGTGTTATACATGTATGTAGGTTAATTCATAGCACCAGAGGCCATCCAAGTTGCCTCAACCACTGTACATTCTAACATTGAAGATAGATGATACCACCATAAAATATATTTTTGTCTTACAACCTACACACCAGGGGTGGAATACCATTTGGGTGGTGATTGATCATCTGAACAATTCAACCAATTTCATTATAATTATAGATTCATCCAAGGGGGATGAGTTGGATTAGTTGTATGTTTATGAGGTTGTGAGTCATCATAGTGTTCCATCAAAAATTAGTTTAGATAGAGACCCATATATTACATTGTGGTTTTTGGAATCCCTTCCTAAGGATACGGGGTCATAATTCAAGTTGGGAATGACATAACATCCACAAATTGATGGTTAGAAGTAGTGGGTAAATCATATTTTTAAAGACAACCATCAGGCATGTGTGTTGGATTTTATAGGTTTATGTGATTGTCATTTGAGATTCTTTGAGTTTTTGTATAACAATAGTCATCAATAATTGATTCAAATAGCTCCCATTGATAATATTTATGTTCATATGTTTCTAACTAATTTGTTCTTGGATTAGGTGGGGTGCCTTATTATTTGGACTGATCCTTGTTAAAGAAGCTTCTGATAATGTTAAGTTGATTCTATAACATTGTTTCATAGCATAGATGTGACACCCGAATGTTTTTATGAAATATTTTCCTTAAATAAATTTTATCCTTTAGTAGCTTGCTTTGTACAAAATCATGAGTTTAAACAAACAACTATATTCCCTTTATATAAAATAACCATTATATTCTTACCATTATGTTATCATGAATAATTATTACTACGTTATGAAAATGCATTATGAATTCATTGGCAATTAATTATTTATGAAAAAAATAAATCAATTAGATATTTTTATTTTTAAGTGAATTAAATTTCTTTTCAAAATTAATGATATATATGTTTTATACGCATAATAAAATATTTTTTATATTCATCAAATGGATATTTTAGTCATAAGGTATGAATAAACACATATTTCATGTATACGATCCTATTTTTTTAAAGGATAATTTTACGCCTTTGAATATAGAACACATTTTAAATTAAGAGTTTGGCACATTAATAATTTACATATGAAAACATAAATATTTTATTTTAGAGTGGGATATTAAATTTTCTTTGGAAATTTATTTGAAATTTTTCTAATAACATTCATGTTTTTATGAATAGTAAAATACGATAAATTTTAATGGAAAACAACATTTTACATCAAGATAATTTAAATGGTTAAATCACAACATTGAATAGTTTTAAAATATAAATCTTATATATTTAAACAATTTAATATAATTTATGTCTTTATCATTAATTTTACGTTGAATTAATCAGTAAACACATTTCAATCTTTTGCAATGTTTTAACAATTAAAACTTCTTTTCTCATTTCTACATCAAGAATATTTTAAAATTAATTACTAAATATTCTATGTTTTGAATTTGAAAAATTACATTCCATATTTGGAATCAAAAGGTACAAATATTTTGAATAGTTATCTTTTATTTTTGGACATTATGAATAGTAACTTCAGAAATTATTTTATTTACCATGGTTAAAGGGTAAATATATTAAGTAACTGTAAAAATACTAATAATTTTATAATATAAAACTACCCTATAACATGACTTCATTCTATTTGGTGAGATATTTTTGACCATGGTCATCCTTGGGTGGATTTTTGGACCCCATGGATTCACTTAGAATAGAAAATAACATTTTATAAGTATTAATTTTAAGTAAACATAATTATAACCTAATCATATATATTTTACTAAATTTATTTTACTATATGGTTATATAAATTTAATATATTATTATAAATATTAAATAGAAATATGAAAACATTTCCTAAATCATGGTATTTTATTTTTAATTTTTATTGATTATAAAAATTGTTCTGTTTTTTACAGAAATATGATGTAGTGATTACCTCATTAATGAAAGATTAAAATAACGGAATTTGTAAATATTAAAAAAATAATAATTTGGTTATTTTAATGTCATCCAAAAATTTTATGGAATACATTGACATATTTTATTTGAGTTAATTCATTATTTTTGAAGGAATTAAGATTTTACAAATTATAAAAAATTCAAGTATGAATAGTGTCCAAAATTGACACAATTGATAACTTAAAACCAAAAATAGTTTATTAAATGATATTAAATTCCTAAAAATATAATATTTGTCCAAATTTTTAATATAAGTCCAAATTTTTAATATAAGTCCAAATATTTCATATATAACATTTTTTTTGGGATTTTTGACATAATATTATAATTAAAATAACCCACGAGTTGTAAATAACATGATATCATAGTAAGACTGAAAAGGGTAAAATAAGGGTTAATCCAAAAAGATAAGGATACAAAAATATTCAAGAATTGTTAAACAATTTTTGCATGATGATTTTTCAATCCAAATTCATATTAGATTCTAATTAAATAAGTTGTGGATAATTTTTAGTCAAAATTGAATTTATAATAAATTAATATTTTGAAGAGTTTCCTAAAGTTCCCCTCTCATATCTTATCAAAGGGAACCTCCTCCCTCTTATCTTTACTCCATTTTGTGCCTTAAAGATCAGTTTAACCATAAAAATTTATCTTATAAATTTCCCTAGTTACATTATAGAGATTCTGGTATTCTCAAAAGACCAAATCTTGTTCTCTATGGGAAAATTTAAAGGAGGAACGTTGAGGAAGAGGTAATCTCTTCTACCTATTCATTTGAAATTATTTCTTCTTCTAATTACACTTCCTTAGTTGTTTCATTATAAATTAATAACATCATTATAACTGATATATAGATATTCTATTATAAATATGAAACAACCCTATTTCACCTTTTTCTATCCAATGAAAAACTAAATCACCACGTCTGTGTGCGTACGACATACCTTCTCCACAGCGTGGTGTAATCTATTTTTCACGACCACCTTACTTGGATTGGAATAATGGTGGAAATAATAACTATATATAATTATTAAAACATGATACTAATTTTGAGAAAATATACACCATCCACTTCATTACTATTCAACAATTATGGGAATGATATTGTTGCTCATCTGTGCATACAACGTACCATCTCCACGATGCGATGTGATTCATTCTACATAATACTCATTAAACATTGATTATATAAAATAATTAAATAAAAAATATGATATATATTATACTAATAGCATGCTATAAATGATAGAACTATAACCTAAAAAATGGAATAAAATCTTTTCCAATAAGACATACATCAGAACATAAACTAGTTAATACCCGATAATGAGTAATAATGAAATGTTATTGAAAAATGGATGAAAATATGATCATAAATGATATCATAAAAATAATTATGATTCTATAATAAATTATTAACATTATTTAAATCATTATATATTAGTTTTGGATACATACAAAGCATATTGGACTTAAGGTAAGGGTTAAATTTGAAAATCATGTTTTTATTCGAGATTGTGTTTACGTAAGTATTTACTAGGGGTATATTAAATATCCATTTCCATGTCTTCGAATAATATTATAATTAAATATTTTATATTCTTTTATGTATGATTAAAGTAATTATTACCCATTTAGACTTTTACTAAGTGGTTTGGAAGGAATATCTCCATGTTTACCATATGAGGTAATTTTGATATTTTAAGAAAAACTACGAGAAGAATTTTTTTAACTTCTACGTCATGAATGTGTTTTTACATCTTTCTAATGCCTTATTTCCATGAAGATTAATTTATAATATTTCATTTATATTTTTAATTTATTTATTTTTTTCTAAAATGGAATAACATTTTGGGAAAAGAAAATCTTTTTGTAGAAGAAAGGATATTTTCTTAAATAATTAATTTCAAGTGAATTGTCAATTTTTTTGCATCTTAGATGACATATGGTTAAGTTTATATTATCACATTGAATTAATTTAATTTATAATTTAATTTTTTTAATGATGTCTATTTATTTTATATGGATTATTTTTTGATGGCATGATGTTTCAGAATCCCATTTTATTACATGGGTAATGCAATGATGAATGATTGATGTTTTTTTGGAACATGTAAGAATTATTTAAATATGATATGGGTGGGACCTATTTATCCCACCAATTTTTTTAGATAAATATTTATATCTCATGAGATATACATGTTGGTAACGGAAAGTTAATCTAGTTCAGTGATATAGGTTTGGAACGAGGAGAGAACTCAATTCAGTAATGGACTTTGTTCGCAATGATGGTCTTCGAAAAGGGCCTTAACAAATATGAAATTATATTCTATGCATGTATGTGTATGAAAAAAAAATTCATATCTTATATTTTGACTATTTGGATTAAATTTAACTTTTAGGTTTTATCTCATGATATAATATTGTGATCTTTTATACGTAGGATAAGATTTTTCAAATGTTATGTACTTATAAATATTATATGATTGTTATTTCATTTGTTTACCCTTACTGAGCATTTTAGCTCACCCTTATATATGTTTCTTTTCCCCAGGACATGAATAAGGGTATTAATTATGATATTCTAAAAATGATTCTAGATATGATGGAATAAATGGGAGACAATGCAGATGTCTTATGAACTAGTTGTTTATGTTTCTGGCTTTCTAAAGACATTATACATTTACGTTCATTTCATGGTTTTGTTATATGTTGTAGTAAATATACTTCAATTTGAAAGGGATATCAATTTATGTAATTTATTGGTCATTATTGTTGGTATTAGAGGAACGGTATAGTTAACCACTGAAAACTATAATGAGAAATACATAGTAAGAACCATATGGATTTGTCTAAGTTTAGGATACAATCCTAGTGTTTTAGAAACGACCATGAATAACCTATGATAAAACCAAAAGTGTGCCAAATTGAAATTTTATTCTTGATTATGAATTTTCCCTATTATTATTAGTGTTTCTCAAACTATGCTTCTAGGTTTTATTTAATGGTTGGAGCCCAAAGGAACCACATTAATGTTGAATGAAACAGACAATGAAATGATTGTCCCTATAAGAAAACAAATGTTATTGGAGATAGAATGAAAAATTTTGTATCCATCCTCACACAACATTCTCAAGCTATGAATCTTGCATGACTTCCAAACGAGCAAAAAAAAGAACAACATTATTTTGAATCTATCATGAGGTAGAATCCACCTTCATTCAGCGGGTCTTTTGATCCATTACTGGAAAAACAATAGATCAGTACCACTGAAAATATATTTTCAGTTCTATAATGTTATGAATATGAAAAAGTCATCTTAGTAGTATATCGTTTGGAAGGTGATGTTGATCAATGGTGTAATCTTATAAAGAATAAGAGTCAAAGAGATGAAATTGTTTCCATGGAATGAGATGAGTTCTCGAACTTATTTTTCAATAATAAATTTCCTTGTATTCTTCAAAAAAGTATGGAGAAGGAGTTAATTGAACTAAATAAAAATTATGATGAATACTTTGGTACCTATAAAGAAAATTTTTGAAGACATTCAAGGTACACCTTTGGAATTATTATTCAACTGGAGAGTATGATTGATTGATTCATCACTGGCTTAAAACCAAGTCTCATATGGTAATTAGGAATAAGGGACTTAAATAGATTCAAGGAAATTACTCGATGTTCTCTCAAGGTGGAGATAGAGATTGGAGTAACCCATCAGTCATATGGGTTTGATAAGAAGAGTAAAATTGAATTCATTGGAAAATCTAAAGAGTACACCCAAAAGAAGATGTGTTTTCCCTTATTCTCAACATGTGGAAAGAGATATCGAGAGAATTTACTTAAAGGAACTAGTACATGTTTTATGTTTAAAAAAAAGGTCATCAAGAATTTTAATTCCAAAGTTATGGAAAAATGTGTCTAATGATGTGAACCAAGAAAAGGCTACATAGAATGTACTTCATACACTTAAATGTTACATGTGTATGGAAATAGAGCATTATGCGAATCAATGCCCTAATCCAGGGGTTATTGATGATGATTGACATCAAAAAACACTTATGGCCAGTGACAAGGGAATGTCACATGAAATTACTATAGGTGACATTGAGTACGATAATGAAATGGTGAAAGGTACACTTACCATCCACTCTAATGTTCTGAATGTTTAATTTGATTATGGATTAACCCACTCTTTTATTTATAAATAATTTTCTAAGGGTGTATTTATATAACTTAACAATTAGATTTTCAGTTAGCTGTGAAAAATCCTAAGGACACAAAGGTCCCATTAGAAGTTTACAATTCTTCTCCCATTGATGTTTGTGGGAAATTACTTCCTGAAAATCTTATAATCCTTCATATAATGGAATTTTATTTGATTTTTCACATGAATTGGTATTATTTAAATAGATCTCATATCAATTTTCTATTATGGGAAGTCACGTTTCACATTCTAGATCAAGCTATGATCATATACCCTTGCAAGGATGAATATAACCTTCCTATGGAAATTTCATCCATTTATGGGACATGATTCTAATAAATTAAAGGTTTTTATCTCAAATGGTTGAGTATAAAATCACGATTAAGAATATGCTCATTGCATGGGAGTTTGATGTAGTATTTATGGAGGAATTGGAAGGTCTTACACATAATTGTGAAGTTGATTTTTCAATAGAACTCATACCAGGTGATATTCTTATTTCAATGACACCTTATAGAAGGACCCAATTGAGTAGCAGGACATGAAGAAGAAACTCCAACAAAAATATTGATAAGGTTATCATATTCCATAGTGTTTCACCTTAAGGAGAACCTATTCTATTTGTTAAAAAGAAAGATGGATAAATGTGACTCTATATTGATTATCGAGAACATAACAAGATCGCAATCAATAAAAAATATCCTCTTCCGTGCATTAATGACTTATTTGACCAACTATGCAGAGTACAGTACTTATCCAAGATTTATATTCATTCAAATTATCACCAATAAAGGGTCAAAACAGGGGATATACCAAAGAAGGAATTACTTACAAAGTATGGAGACAATGAATTTGTAGTTATGTCTTTTGGTCTTACTAATTCCCCTATTATCATCATGGATCTAATTAGTAGAGTATTTAGAGACATTCTTGATCAGTTTGTTTTTTTCTTCATATATTATATTCTTGTCTCTTGATTGAACAAGGTATAGCCGGAAGATCACTTGATAATTGTACTGAAGACACTAAGAAAGGAGAAGCTTTATCCCAAATTTACCAACTATGAATTTTTTCATACAAAAGTTTCAATTTTGGGTCACATAATATTAAGAGAGGGGATATCTATGGATCTCGCAAAAACAAGGGTTATTAAATGATGGTCCAGACCAACAACAATAATGGAGATCCAATGTTTTCTTGGTTTGGCTGGATATTTTCGACGTTCTATGAAACATTTTTCATGAGTATTAAATCCACTCACCAATTTGACTTGAAAAGGAGTTAAGTTCTTTTTGGATGGAGGAATGTGATAATAATTTCAAAGAGATTCAAAAAAAGTTAGCCAGTGCACCTTTTCTCACACTGCCTTGTAGTGGAGAAAGGTTTCTGATCTAAAGTTATTCATCCAAGAAGTGGATGGGGTGTGTTCACATGAAAATGATATGGTCATAGATTAAGACTAATGATAGTTGAAAATCAATGAAAAAATTTACCCAAATCATGATTTGGAGTTTCCTGTTGAAATCATGGCATTGAAGATATAGAGCCATTATATATATTGTGAAAGGTGTGTTATTTACACAAAATATAATTTTTTAATGTATATTTTCACACAAAATGATCTGAATATGGGCCGATGAAGACGGTTGGAGTTGATTAAATATAATGAATTCCCAATACATTACCACTCTGGGAAAGAAAACAAGGTGGCAGATGCATTAAGTCGACAAGATCATGCTAGGTTATCCATGATGATGATCACAAAAGATCCAATATTTATGGCTTGGAAGAGGATGGATCTTGAAATTATAACGAAAGGGGAGAAATATTATCTTTATCAAATGAATGTTCAACCATTTATATATGTGATGATTAAAGATGCAAATAAGGAATATTTAGAGTTACAAAACGTAGGTGATAAATTATATAGAATTCAACCTTGATTGTGATAAAATAATAAGGTTCGTGAATTGGTTTTGTGTTCCTCCCATACCAGAATTAAAGGAGATATTGGATGAGGATCCCAGTCCTTCATTATATATTCTCCCTAGAATTATAAAGATATACATGGACCTGTGGGAGTACTTTTGGTAGGATCGAATGAAAAGATATGTCACTGAATATGTCTCTCGATGCTTTTTATGTCTGCAATATAAGGCTGAGAGTAGAAGTCGAAGGGGATGTTACAACCATTACCCATACAAGAATAGAAATGAAAAAAAAATCTCTATATATTTTGTCATCGGACTTCCCAAAAAATCCAAATGAAATAATTCTATTTTGGTAATATTTGATCATCTTATAAAGTTGGTACACTTCATTTCTATTAGAGAGGATTTCTATATTGGATAGCTTTCCCAGATATATATAAAGTGGTAAGATTGCATGGAGTACCACTTTAAATTATATTCGATCTAGATCCAAGGTTTACCTTGATGTTCTGACAAAGTCTTGAAAATGCTCTGGATACATAGTTAATTTTCAACACTACTTATCATCCTCAGAAAGATGCTCAGTTTGAGATGACAATTCAAACTCTGGAAGACATATTGATAGATTTCTCTATTGAATTCAATGGTTGTTGGGAACAACACCTAGCATTGGTGTAATGTTTTTTCAATAACATATTTCACTCCAGTATTAATATGGAATCTTATGAATCCCTATATATAAAGAAGTGGAGGACTCCATCTTTCTGCGATGAAGTTGTGGAAAGAAAGATATTATGTCCTGATCTAGGTGATAAAATGGAAGAAAAGGTCAAATCAATTAAACAACACATAATAGTAGATCAGAGTCGACAAAAATACTATTTTTCCAACTGAAGAAAAGACCTATAGTTTGAAGTTGGTGCTAAGGTGTTCTTAAGAATATCTCCCTAGTATATAGTAATGGGATTTGGAAAGAAGGGAAAGTTGGGCCATGTGTATATCCTTCGATTTGAAATAATAAATCATGTTGGGAAGGAAGATTATCAATTAAAACTTACACCAAATATCTCTAAAGTTCATTATAGGTTCCATGTATCTCTCATGATAAAGTATGTACCTGGTCATTCATATGTACTATTCTCAGATGTCATACTGCTGGAGGAAGACCATTCTTATGAATAACTACCGATAGAGATTCTGGATCATAGCAAATTTTTTTTTACGAAAAAATACCACTCACTAGGAAAATGTTTTATGGAAGAACCACCAATTAGAAGAAGAAACATTGGAATTTGAGGATATTATGAGGGAGAGGTATCCTCATCTTTTTATTTCCATGTGATGAACTTCAAGGGTGAAATTCAATTTTAGGGGGGTTGAATATAACACGTAGATGTTTTTCTGAAATATTTTCATTAAATAATATTTATCCTTCAATAGCTTGATTTTCATGCAATTATGAGTTTAAATGAACCACAGGATTCTATTAATATAAAATTACCATTATATCCTAGAAATTAGGTTAGTGGGAATAATTATATCTATCATATGAAAATGCATTATGAATTCATTGGCTATTAATTATATTATAAAAATATAAATCATTTAAAAGTTTATATTTATTAGTGAATTATAATTGTTAATTAAATTAATGAGATATATGTGTTATATACTTAATAAAATAATTTTTATATTCAACAAATGGATATTTTAGTTATAGGGTATGAATAAAACCCTATTTTATGGTTAAGAACCAATTTTTTAAAGGATAATTTCACACCTTGGAATGGTGAACCCATTTTATATTAAGATTTTGGAAAATTAATAATTTATATATGATATAATAAACATTTTATTTTAAACCAGGATATTAAAATTTACTTTGAAAAAATTTATAGTATTTTTCAGATAACATTCATGTTTTGATAAATAGTAGAAAATATGCTAAATTTTAATTAAAAACAACTTTTTTCATCAAGATAATTGATTTGATAAAATTATAAAATTTAATATTTTTAACGTATAAATATAATATATGTTTACCATTTAAAATTATTTATTTCATGGTCATTAACTTTACATTTAATTAATAGGTAAACATATTTCAATCTTTTGCAACGTTTTAACATTTTAAACAAGTTTTCTCAATTCAACGATGGGAGAAATTATAAATTAATTACTCAAAATTATGCATGTTGTATTTGGAAAAATGTATTACATATTTTCAATAAAAAGTACCAAATTAATTGAATAGGATACATTTATTTTGGGATATTATGAATTATAACTGCAGTATTTATTTTATTTACAATGGTTAAAAGATAAATCTGGTAAATAAAGGTAAGAATATTAATAATTTAACAATATAAAACTACCATAAAACGTATTCAAAACTTATTTTTTGAGATATTTGCGACCATGGTCATCCTTGGGTCTTTTTTTTGGACCCCATGGATTCAATTGGATGAGAAAATAACATTTTATAAGAATTAATTTAAAGTAATGATAATTATTATTTAAACATATATCTTTTACAAAATTTATTTTAATAATTCGTTATATAATTGATATATATGATTATAAATATTAATTATAAATATAAAATATTTTCCTAAATCATGGTATTTTATTTATGATATTTATAGATTATCTAGGTATTTGCATTTATGACACAAATATGATGTAGTGATTACCTCATTATTAAAAGATTGAAATAAATGAATTTATAAAAATTAAATAAAATATAATTTGGTTATTTTGATGTCCGAAATGAGTTTTATGGATGAAATTGACATATTTGGTTTAATTAATGACTTATGTTTTAAGTTATAATGTTTTTACAAATTTTAAAAATTTCAATTATGAAGAGTTTCCAAAATTGACACAATTGATAACTTAAAACAAAAAATAGTTTATTAAATGATATAAAATTCATAAAAAATATTATTCAGTAAAATGGTTAATATAAGTCTATATATTTCATAAATAACTTTATTTTGGTTGTTTGACATGATATGGGAATTAAAATAACCTACAAGGTGTAAATAACCTGATATCACGGTAAGATTAAAAAGGGTAAAATAAGTGTTAAACCAAATATAGAAGGATAAAATAATATTCAAGACTTGTCAAAAAATTGTTGGAAGATGGGTATTCAAAATACAATAATATTATATTATAATAAAAAACGTTTTGGGCAATTTTTAGTTAAAATTGAATTTATAATAAATTAATATTTTGAAGAGTTTCCTAAAGTGCATCTCTCCTCCCTTATAAAAGGGCTCCTCCTGCCTCTCCTCTTCACTCCATTTTGAGCCTTCAAGCTCATGAAAACCATACCCATTTTTCTTATCAACTTCCCTAGTCACATTCTATAGGTTCTGTTCTTCTAAAAAGTCCAACTCTAGTTCAATAGGATTAAATTTTAAGGAGGAACATCAAGTAAGAGTTAATATCTTCTACTGATTCTTTAAAATTTATTTTTTATTCTACTTCATGATCCTTAGTTTTTTCATTATAAAGTAATAACATTAGTATCACAAAAATAATTATATGTTATTATAAATATGAAAAAACCCCATTTGACCTTCTATCCATCCTAAAATATGAAATCATCGCGCGTGCATACGTACGACTTACCGTCTCCACGCCGTGGTGTAATATTTTTTTCACCACAATACATGGATGTGTAAAATGGTGGAAATAATAACTATATATGATTATTATAACTTGATACTAATTCTAATATAATATAAACCATCCAATTCAATTCCATTCAACAATTATTGGAATGATATCATCTCTCGTGCGTATATATGACTTATCATCTCCACTGGGTGATTTGATTCGTTCTACATAATCATCATTAAACAATGATTATATAAAAGAATTCAAGGAATAAATGTGATATGTATTATAAAACTAACATGGTCTAAATGATATTAATATAACCTAAAAAGTGGGAATAGAGCTTATCTGACAAAACAAACATAAGAACTTAAAGGAGTTAATACCCGAATAATTAGTACCAATGAAATGATAGAAACAAAATGATGAAAATACGATTATAAATTTTATCATAAAAATGATTATTATTCGGTAATAAATCTGTAACATTGTTTAAATCATTATACAGGATTTTCAGATACATATGAAGCATATTTGACATAAGGTATGGGACAAAATTTCAAATATTGTTTTTATCTAAGATTTTGTAAACGTAAGTATTTAATGGCGGTATATTTAATATCCATTTCAATGTTTTCAAATAATATTATCATGAAATTTATAATTTTAGTCTATTTATGTTTAAATTATTTAATATCCATTTGGTCTATTACAACGTGGTTTGGAAGGATTCTTTCTTACGTTTACCATACGAGGTAATTTTTTCTTTTCTAGCAGAAGTATGTGAAGAATATTTTTTAACTTATACGGCATAAACAAGTTTTTACATATTCATAAAACTATACTTCCATGAAGCATACATTATAATATTTCTGGTCTTTTTTCAATTAAACTCTTTTCTTTTAAATTTTCAAGACATTTTGGGAAAATAAAACATTTTTGAAGTATAAAAGATATTTTCCTCAAGAATTAATTTCAATTGTATTATCAAAATTATTTTCCATCTAAGATGACGTTCGGATATGTTTGTAATATTACATTTATTTGACTACATTTATTATAGAATTATTTTTATGAAGTCAATTTATCTTGTATGGATTATATTATGATGCCCTTATGTTTAAGAATCACATTTTTTACAAGGGTTATGCTATGATGAATGATTTGTGTTTTTGTGGAACATGTAAGAATGAATTAATTATGAGATTGGTGGGACCTATATATACCTCCAATTTATTGGTTAAATATTTTTATATCATTATATTGACATGGCTAAAATGGAATGTTAATCCAGTTCAGTGATATAGAACCAGAATATGGAGAGAACTCAATTTAGTGATGGACTTTGTCTTTCATTATGTCCTTAGAAAAGGTCCTTCACTAATGTTGAATGATTTTCTATTATTTTGTGTTTATGCGAGAAAATTTCTTGTCTGATGTTATGAAATTTGGGATTACATTTAACATTTATGATTTATACCATGATATGATATTTTGATCTTTTATATGTTGGATTAGATTTTTCAAATCATATGTTCTTATGAATATGGTAGGATTGTTATTTCATTTGTCTAACCGTACCGAGCATTTGAGCTCGCACTTTTATATGTTTCTTTCCCCAAGAACATGAATAATTGTATTAAGTATGATATTACAAAAAGAATTTTAGATATGATGAATTAAATAGTAGTAAATGTAGATGTTTTATGAACTAGTTGTTTATATTTCCTAGTTTCTAAATACTATATAATTATATGGTCTTGTCATTGTTTTGTAATATGTTCTAATAAATATACATCAATTTTGAAGTGATATCAAGTTTGTAAATAATAGGTAGTTATAAAATATTGATAAAAATTCTTATGTTGATCAAAGGCACTAATATTTGGAGTTCTATGTGGGTGGCCGGGTGTTTCAAAAAGTGCAACCTCACATAGTTCCTCATCGTATGGTTAATCAAGGGAAGCTGACATTATGGCTTGTTGGACCTTTTGAAATTTTCTGGATAGTGGGTAAGGTACCATAACGGTAAGATTTTCAATATCAATTGGTATAAATTCATGATATGTTTACTGTATCTCATTTTAAAATGTACTACTATGTTCCATCTCATGTCTTTAATTAGGTAGAGTTGGAATTGGAGTTGGATTTATCTGTTTTGAGTAGCCAGTGTGAATTATGGATTTTGAGTAGAATGTTCTTCATAGGATTTTTATTCTATTTGTTTGGGTTCTTTGTAATAAGTTTTCTAATTTTCATGAGATTTTGGAGTGGAAGTCTTGGGTTTAGAAGGAGTATCAACACCTATTGTTTGATCAAGCAATATGTTGACCTTATAAGGGTGGAATGTTAATATGGTGGGGAGAATTTTCAAATCTGAGATATTGGTTTTGAGGTATTCTTCATTTTATTTTAAATATTTTATTTTTACTTGGGTTCCTCTTAGTTTTTTGGAGATAATTAGAGATTTTGTTCTCGATAGAAGGTGAATCATGGTTAGCTTACGATAAAGGGAAATTGTGTGCCCTCCTGTTGGTAATCATGCGGAAAAAATCTATTTTTAGACTGTGGTGTCCAATTGTTTTGTTCATATTTTGGAAAACTATGTGGGTAAACCATGAGGGGTTTCCCTCTTCTAAAATTATTTACACATGGGTTCCACATGGTTTTGAAAACCATGTGACTTATCCTAGTCATAAAAAGGTTGTAAATTACCCTTGTTCCCTCTTCAATTTAAACCCAAAATCACCTCTCATCCACCATACTCCGGATTTTCATCCATGGGTGCCTTCTATAATATTTCATGGAAATATTTATCCTCGATATTTTGGAGGTTTTGACCCTAGTTCATTAATGAATCATCAAGTAAATCCTTTTCCTCATGATTTTCCCCCTTTCTAGGGTTCATCTTCCTCCTTTCTTTAGTTCCTTTTTCCTAGAGAGTTGTTTGTCATAATGAGGGTAGGATCATGTAATATTGGGTGATATAAACATGATTATTGTTCATTAATTTATTCATATGGTTTTGTGGTGGTTTAGTTATGTTTTTTCTCCAATTTTAGAAAGTTTCCATGTGTAAGTAAGGTCGTTACATGATTTTACAATATTAGATTATTTTGATATGGTTTATTGGTAGTATAAATGTGTGAATTGGATTATTTGTGTGGTTAGAAATATGTTTTGTAAATGTTTTAATATGAATATGTGATTAATTTTTGTTTATGAAAATAAATTTTTTATATTACATGAGGGATTCGTGGTGGTTTTTCTTAAATATGATTTATGCCTCGTCTAAAACGCGTGAAATGTGCTTTTAAATGGATTTAATGGAGAGAATGTGTTGAAAGTGGGTTTTAAAATATAAATGGGGCTTGTTTCATGTTTTAATATTTATTATACACATTATATTATTATTTGAAATGTGAAAGTAATTTAAATCATGATACACAATTGGTTTTATGTGAATATGAATTTGAAAGTGGATTATCCCATGGAAATTGTTGATTACATATGTTTTATTCTTTTTGTGTTTTCAAATGAGGTTCATAAATTGTTGAAGTTGTGTCATGTGTATTTCCAAATTCATTTGGTCTATATGAGAAATGTAAAGTGGATTTCTTTATGAAAAATGGTTGTTTCTATAAGGATTTTGATAATTAGATCAATTTAAAACTGTAAAGGTGGTGATTTTATTTTGTGTGATTCTTGGAATGTGTATATCAATGTATATATTTATGTGATATGTGAAATGGAAATTGATTATAAAGTGGATCCCAAGTATCGTGGTGGGAGAGCTAGAAATAGTACTCTAGTTTATTCGGATGTGGGTGAGGCCTGTATTCCCCTTTTCAAATTGATTATTACAATACTAACTAATGTTATGTTATCATTATAGCCCACATAACAATAGGATGGGATCCACTCTAATTTTCCATGCACGAGAACTCAATTTGTATTGACTTGTGTTTTAGAGAACACAGAACCTCGGGATGTGTTCTTCTCTAGTGGCTCATGCATGGGAATGTAGTTAGTATTTATGGGTGTGGATTGTTATCATCAATGTATAAGGTTTATAGTGTCCCTTTTGTTCTAGTTACCTATAGGTATTTTACAATTATTCTCTCTTATTACATGATTCTTATTTGAAGTGGTTCAAGCTATCATTATATAGTATAACATGTGTAAATTTTTATATTAAGTTTCTTATTTGGGAAAAATATTTTCCTTAAAATGTGATTCTTGAAGAAATTTTTCCTTAAATTGTTTCCCTCGAAATGTTTCATTTATTATTATGGAAATATGCATGTTGATTTTTCTTTTATTGTTATAAAATAGAATCATTATCTTGGTTTGAACCCTACAGGAATTTGGATCACACCCTATAAACACCTTTTTGTAAATATATACTTTGATAATTGTGACCCATGAAAAGGTAGGATGTGTCATGGTGATGCTGGACGATCTAGTTACTAGTTCTCTACTTATAATTGGTGTCGGTGGTTATGGCTTGATGGTGATGTACAAATTGTTACATGGAGGTTTTTGGGACATTTCTCCAATCTTATTTCAATTATTTTACTCTTTTGTTTTGGTTAATATAATAAAACATTGAATCAAAAAATTGTTTGGGACATCCTAGACCCGACTACCACTTAACTCATGCCCTGAAACTGTTTGGCCACATGTCTTATAGCATGCCTCCCTTTAAGCCAGGGGCTATTGACTAGGAAAGAGGGTGTCATGGTAGAACATAGGATAGACTATACCCCCTTGTCAAAGTACATAGTGGATGAAATTGAAATAAAAAGTAGAGGAATAATAACCAACCATATAAATACAATGAACAGAAGAAGCATAAATATATACAGTGAAAATATGAATAACTAAATAGAATATAAAAATCGATAAAGGTAATCTCTAATACAGATATTCATGTATGTCATGTCACTATAAAAAGAAAATATAAAACAAACAGCATACATGCTAATACAAAAGTACACAACTGAATAAAATCCTGAAGCTTCTTCATAGCAGCTTGATCCTAACCTTGATCCTCTACTCCTAAACTCAAAATAAATAGTAACAATCAGTAGCCATGAGAGTGGGTATTTCCTCTATCCATACCTGCAGGAAAATAGTCATCTTGTTTTCCAAAGATGGCCTGAGAAAGGTGTGAGATGGTATCTCATTAGGCCACCAACCACTGTCTCTACATGTAATCTGAGCTAGTGCTCGAAAGAAAAGAGTGTGTACGTAATAGCTGGAATGTACAGAATTCTGAATAAAAAAATATTCTCTCGCTCATGCTCCCAATGGATAGCTGACAGGTATATCTACTTCGACTCAAATCTGGTGAGTGTGAACAATTCACCATATGTATATAAATATATATTTTTTCACTAAGATTTTGTAATCATGCATCTCATCCATTCGTATACATATAGGTGTTTTCACTGGAAATAGGTATGTATGCCTCTTATCCTACATGTATATCATAACTCTCACGGTGTAAGAATACCACCCACCCATGTAGAGATTATAACTTGCATGGGATAAGCTTTACTTTCATCCACACATATATAGAGGTTCTCATTGGTGTTGGTTAAGCATGCCTTCCACCGACACATATATAGAGGTTTTCACTGGCATGGGTTAAGCATGCCTCCCACCCATACATATCAGAAGCTAGTATGGGGTATGAATGTGTCCCATCCATTCATTTCATAAAATCATAATCATTTAAATGGCATAACAATTAATATCATAAAATGTAAGGTAAATCCATCTAACATCATTTCAATTCAAAATAATAATTAAGAGCATATGCCTAATGCATCAGTTCAACCATCCAATACAAGTCAATTAATTTGTATCATTTCTAGTAAAACCATTCATTACAGGTGAACCAATTAATCAATACAACCTATCCAATTTTCCTAACATGGAAAACCCAATTACAATAGAAAAATCCTTCACCAATGTCATAAGAAATAGTCGCATGCTCAATTTGGGAATTCCAAGTGTAATAGGTCGAAAACCCATGGGGTGTCTTGGTTTTATCAAAATGAACATTGGAAAATGTAAAATTCAATTTAAACTCCATCCAAGAGGTAAAAACCATAATTTTTCATTTTGGGGAAATTGGCATAAATGTCCAATGGAATGGAATACCCCTTTGGTGTCCATATAATGCAGGAGTGATATCAAAACCCCTAAACATGATTCAATTAACTTATTTCATCACGCTATGGTCTATTATAAATGATGGAATCAACACAAAAAAGGAGTTCAACAAAGGCTGACCCAAGGTAAAATGAGAGTAAATACAAAATGGCCAAAAAATGGAAAACTACTCGACCACCAACCTTAGGGTCGTAGAAGATTCCTCCCTTGATTCTAACCTTCTGTTCGAAGAAAGATGGAATGGATGTAAGTTTCATTATAATTCCCCACAAATAGGCCATATGAGCCTAAAACCAAATAGTGAAATACATGGAATCAAGAACAGAAACATGTGTTGATAGGCTAGAGAGCCTTACTATTGCGGTTCAAGAACATCCGGCGAATCAATTGTCGGATACCAGACAAAAGGGAAATCAAGAATCCAATAATGAAGGAGGATTCGAGGTCAAATAAGATGTAGTACAAGGTTTTATCCATAGTTCGGTGGGTGAAATAATATTTAGGGTTTTAAAACATTAAATGGTAAAATGGTAAATTTTCCCTAAAAATAGAGCTCGCATGGTTATGTGCACAGTTTAGTAAACTTTGAAAAAATTGTGCATGAATGCTCGGCCACCTTCTGGAATATGGAACACGGTTTACCAAATTGTGAAAAATCTGGGCATAAAGGCTCTTCCACCTATTGTATCATGTCGCATGGCCATGCACTTAGTCTGTACAGTTTCATAAAAACCATCCAGACTATCTTGCATCCCTCTTTTATGAACCTTTGGGCTCTAAACCATCCTCGGATGGTCCTCAAGACTTCCCTGGTCCATTGTACACCATTACCATGAACAAAAGAAATATTCAATGAAAAAAATACAAAGATCCTAACTTCTTTCAAAAGATATGTCATTGAAACATCTCCTCCATTTAGAAACTCATCCCCGTGTTGTCCTTCTATGGGAAAAGTGATACTGTTACTAAAGAATTGCAGTCACTGAGAGTTTATATCAGCTTATCTATCACAATTCTCACCCTGATCCTAGGCATGACTCTATATCACTTGTACAAGAGGAAAAAGACCTTCCTTTGAGTGTCTTCAAGCTCTATTCAAAAATAATAATAGGGTACTCCTCGAAAGAAGCATATATATCCTACTCAAACTCATCTTGTAGGAAGACATGAAATGGGTTTGGATAATATTAGTGAGGTTGAGAGACATGGAAGAATTCATGCATAGACCAATATATCGAAGTAACCCTCAACTGGTATGCCACTGGTCTAATCATATTCACAACATTGAACGGTCAAACAAACCACAGTGATAGCTTAACCTACATTTCTAATACATCGATTACCCAACCTTGGAGAGACATTCATGAACACCCAATCACCAACCATGAACTCAATATGTCACCAGTGTCTATTGGAATAAGACTACTATCTACAATGAGATGTCACAATACACTTCCTAATTAGATGGACCGTCTCTATTGTATCCAACATGAGATGATGCCCAAGCACAGTTGCTTCCCCATCCTCTTTCCATCACTGATGTGAGGGACAAGGACAACTGTGCAAGGCTTCACAAGGATCCATCTCAATGGCATCCTAGACGATGTTATTATAAGACTCTCAATGAGGATATGGTTATTCTCCCAGGAACCCCCAGAAATGTGAACACACACACAATGCATATCCTATAGAACCTGTGTTATACTCTCCATTTATCCATCAGTCTGCGGGTGATACGTGATCAAAATTACCTGTGTAACCAAGGCCATCTATAAACCCTATTATAATTGTATCATAAAACAATTGTCTATGTCAAAAATGGTAGAACAAGTTTCCCAATTAATAAGTACCACATCCATGATATACAGTCAACCTAGATCATCACTACTATAAATCCTACCTATACCAATGATTCTATACCAATGATTTTTAAAAATCTTTTGTATAAGACTCTTTTCCCAATGGTTTTCCAAAACGATTGATATATTTCATTTTTAGAAGAATTTTCCCAAACGTTTGGTCAAACTGTTGGAAAGTTGTTTACTTTTCCCAACAGTTTCAGGAAACTGTTCGGAAATGGGTACTTTGGGACGAATTTTACAAATGGTTTGGGAAAACTGTTGGGAAAGGGCCATTATTCACAATGTGTAATTTGAGGCCACTTTTCCCAACTATTTGGAAAAACGATTGGGAATGTGTTGAAAAGGTGTCACATATCCTAACTATTTTCCAAACCATTTGGAAAGGCCTATCCCAAAGGTTTTAAAATCCATTGGGATAGCTACCCTTATTTTTTATGAATTATTTTTTTGAATATCATTAAATAAATTAATATATAATTTACATATAAAAAAATAGATAAATATATATATCAAAAAATTTCAAAATATATTCACAAAGGTAACCATGAGATAGTGGTAAACTCATTGATATATAACGTGGAGGTTGAAGGCTCAAACCTCTACTGTAACATTTATTTTTATATTTACCTATCCCAATGGTTTGGGAAAAATATTGGGAAAGACTTACACCAGTGGTTTTAAAGCTGTTGGGAAAGACCTATCCCAATGGTTTGGAAAACCATTGTGAAAGTCATATCCCAAAGGCTTTCAAACTGATTGGATAGGTATTTCCCAATGGTTTTCCAAAACCATTGGGATAGCTCTTTCCTAATGGTTTTAAAACATTGGGACAGTTCTTTCCCAACAGTTTTCTCCAAACCATTGGAATAGGTCTTTCCCAGTGCCAAATCACCCAAAGACTTCCCTAACTATTGGTATAAGCTATATTATTGGTCTTGGGACCTATACCAATGGTTCGAAACCATTTCTATATATAATTTTTCTATTATTTAATATATTGAAATAGTATCTCACACATGTAAGAAGTGTATGAAATACATCAGATGATAAAAAACACCCCATACCACATCATCTCTATCAGGTGATTTGGGTAGACAGGTTTTGAAGTCCGTCGAAACAACATCCCATTTCCACTCAGGAATGGACAATGGCTGAAGATACATGTCAGATTCTAATGTTTCCCCATCACTAGCGGATAAGTGGAACATCACATATTAAACTGGATATCTTATCCTTCATACTAGGAAACTAATATTGACATCATAGATCTCTAAATATTTTAGTAACACAAGGGTAAAAATCCAATGCTGAGGAATTGGAAATCCCTTATTAACTCCTCAATGATATCTGTTGGGACCCATATATTCCCTTTGAATAGGAGAGTTTCATCCCCATCGACTGTCAAAATATGATACATATCATTGTATGATGAACATTATCATTTGAAACGGCCTCCAGGATCAGATAACTCTCCTAAACATACTCATTCTGGAAGATTATATTTCACAACTAAGGCTAAGAGAATGATTTGACCACGATCCTCCTAAACTTAAATGTTTGTCTTTAATAATAAGGTCATAAGCATCCATTAATCATTGGAATCCTGGAACACCAGGTATCGAGTCATCTAGATCGGATAATATGCTACTGAATTCACTTTACTAGGAGTGTAGCCAAGTTTGAAATCAAAATATTGCAGGTACTCAACCCACCTATGTAGCATGAGATACAGATCTCCCTGAGTGATGACGTATATGAGGATTTTGTGGTCTATGAACCCCAATAAATGCTCTCTCAAAATCTAGGGTCTCAAATAGTGAAAGGCATGTAAAACCAGAATCATCTCAAGGTTGTGCATCAAGTAATTATACTCATGAGGCGTCAATTGATGAGAACCATACATAATGACTCACTCATACTACTTCAAAACTGCTCTAAGCCCGACACCAGACACATAATAGTAGACTATATAGGCCCTTTGTATCTTTGTAATAATTAGTATCAGCATTGAAGTATGTATTCCCTTCAATTCCTAAAAGGATACATCACAAGATTCAACCCATTCAAATTTCACACCCTTCTTCGTCATTCCCGAATGCGGTAATACATGGTCTGATAAATCCTGATTGAAGAATCTGTAGTATCTAGAAATTCCTAAGAAACACTAATGATCAAATACATTTATAGGATGCTCCCAATAAACCACATCCATCATATTCTCTAGGTCGAGATAACTCTTGAATCCAATATGATATTACCTAAGAAGTTAACTTTACCGATCCATAAGTGGTATTTATTAAGCTTTGCATTGAGATGATTCTCTCTTAGAATATTCATCAGGATCTCAAGATTGGTTCCTTGGTCATTTCTAGAGAAATAATACGCTAACATATCATCAACCAAGACAACCACAAAATATTATTTATATGGTTGTCAAACCTGATTCATAAGATCCTTGAAAATAGAAGGTTCATTTATGAGTTCAAATGACATATTCATGTACTAAAATAGACAATACCTACACCTGAAAGTTGTGAAAGGTATTTCCAAGGTTCTAAAATTAAAAAGATGATAGAACGACCATAAGTCTATCATTGAAAACACATTCTCTCCTTGAAGCTGATCAAAGTGGCCATCTATTCTAGGAAATGTATACTGATTCTTGATAGTTTGTTTATTTAACTGATGAAAATCCACAAAAAACCTAAGGGTACCATCCACCCTCTTAGCAAAAAGGATAGGAAAAAACCAAAGAGACGTTCTAGGGTATATAAATCATTTCTCCTCCTTATCCTCCAAATGATTTCTGTGCTCAATGAGCTCATTAGGTGTCATTCTATAAGAAATAATGGTCATAAGTGTTTCCCCTGGAATAATCCCAATTGTAAACTCTCCCGCTCGAACCAAAAGGATACCAGATAATTTATTAAGAAATATTTCTCTAAAACACTCCAGTTATAGAGTAAAGAAATTGGGTTATAAATCATGGTAGTCGAAGTAAATACTAGAAACCTATGTTGTAACACTACCCAGCCTCTACTGTTTGGGTCCCGCTCATGCCGCACTCAGATCCCATTATCTATTGGGAAAATGTGTAATTCCCACCGGTGATATAAACATCTCCTTCTGATGATATCCATCAGTACAGGCTCTGTAGGGAACTAACCATTCCTTCTTGATGGTTACATCGAAACCTTTCTTGTCGATAATGTACAGGTTCTATTCAAATAGCTAACCACCGATATCAAGGGGACAATTCTGACAGCATCGAAGACCCTCTGAACATATACCTAAGGGTGTATCTAGTGTTATGATACAATGAGAGAACTCAATGTTGAGTCCCATACATTATTATATTCCCTCATATATGAATGACTGAGATTAAATTGAGTAAAAAAAAGGAGACAGTAAAGTGAAGTCCACTAAAATAGTCCCTGATATTAAAGATGGTTCAACACTATGATCCTACAACATAGCATACACAACTAGTAACTGGAAAATATTGTGGCTCTACGTCACTACCTGAATGCATTGACCAGACATGCTCTAGTGGCACTGATAATTATACACATGGATACATCTATGTTGACCACCACCTCAACCTGAAATTCAATGGTATTTGAGCTACCTGACTGTCGTGATCCTGCAGACCCGGCTGCATATTGAGGTGTACATGTAGATCCATGCACGATAGGCGCTAGTGGGAAAATACTGCAGTATCAGTGGATATGGACCATCCTTCAATACCCTAGGCACTTTACTTAAGTCCATGTACAATAACTCCTTTAATTTCCTAGCACTCTACATTGGTGACAGATATGGGAAAATCCGTGAAATGATCATGGCAACTGCTACCACCTCAAGATTCTTAGAAATGTAATTTTCACCCTGAATAAGATCTATTGGAAGCCTTACGTTCCAAATAGGCATGGATTGTACCCTCATAATCTCTCATATTTTTTTTCTATAATTAAATAATGGTAGAAGATCTCAAAAACCAATCTTCATCTGGAACACATTTACTTAGGACAGGATGGGGTAACATAGCCCATCCTTAAATCTCTTGGAAGCCATAAGATCATGAGTAGCTATAGAATGAGAGAAATTCTACAACCAAATGAAATTGGATGAGTAATATGTAACTAACACTATCCCCATCTGTAGATTCATGAATTATGTAGCTCAGTCGACCCTCAGTGTTTGGGGAAAGAAGTTATAATAGATGATAGTCTGATAATCCTCTTAGTCCATCTCTCTATACTGGACTGCATGAATGATGAAATCCAACCAAATATTGAATTAATCGAGTAACATTTAAGTAGATATCATGATCTTCCACACAAGAGGCATCTCTATGTAATTGAAAATAGATTGGATCATCTCAATCCAACACTCTACATCAAGTGGTGAACAATCCTCTGAGATAGTAGGATGGTGATTCTATTGAAACTCATGATTCATCTCTTCCATGATCGTGGAAAGTCACACCAAGCCTTAGATATTCTACATCATATGCTAGAAACCCTCTTGAAACTGGGCGTCAGGTCCCAAATCAGGTATAGGAGGAGCGGCCACCTATGGCTCAACTGAAAGAGAAACAATCGAATCTAGGTCCGCCACCTATGGAACATGATCTTTTCCACATTAAAGTTATGTGGCATGAGGACATCATGGTTGTATAACACTACAATGCCAAATTAACGTCTCATATGAATCAAAATCAATTTATAATATTTCTTTCATGAAACCTGGATATGTACTAAATCTATCCTATAAGAATTAACATGACTCTATACCTTCTTCAAAATCCATGACAAGATATTGGAACTGTCCATAACAGGTCATGAGAAAACAGAATCACTGACTTCCAACTATTAAATCTAGGTCCATGTCAATTTTCTATATTAGTAAAGTCAAAGATGGTGGTTCTCAATTTAAAATTCCTTTCCAATTTGAATGTATTATTTTTAGAACATTAAAAGGAATCGGAATTAGCTTAACCCATTAATATGTCATTATATGTCCCAGAAGGGCCCATACACCTTATGTACTATAATATGGAATAAACTTGGGTGTTATTTTCATTTTAATTAGGCTTATCCCAGTGATTATATCACTTCTCAAATGGCTGAGCTAGTAGGAATGCCATTTCCCAATCCGTAAGGGCTCATACACCTTATGAATTAGAGTGTGTCACCCCCTAATCTCACACTAAATCATGATCCAGATCTTGAAAAAATTGTCAACACAATTTTAAATATAAGGCATGAAAAAATGAATATGAAATAGTAAAAAAATTTCTAAAATGTAAACATGACATGGAAAAAATCATTTCATATTCATATTGTGCATATCGTGGTGTCTGTTCTAATTTCTAACCCTCATTTTATAGGGTTGAGAATCTAAATCACAATTTCAATATCATCAATATCAATAAAATCACAAAAGAAGTGACACACCCAATGGTGACATGATATCAATAGTAATGGTTAAAAATATAATAACAATAATTCAAGAAACATGTCCCTTACCTTGTACATGAGTTTGTGATGCCCAATAACAGTGTGTGACCAAGTAACATGACTTCCAAATCTTAAATCTATTGTTCCCATATTATATATAAATAAAG
This sequence comes from Viscum album, assembly GCA_963277665.1. NCBI lineage: Eukaryota > Viridiplantae > Streptophyta > Magnoliopsida > Santalales > Viscaceae > Viscum > Viscum album. The sequence continues at coordinate 1,837,804,198 of OY728136.1, forward strand.
TAACCCATCCTTTAATACCACTTTGTGACATCCTGGACTGACTACCACTTAACTCGTGCCCCAAGCCTAGTTGGCCACACAACCTCTAGTCTGTCTCCCCTTTGTCCAGGGGATACAGACTAGCAGTGGGGTTTTTAAATGATGAATGATAGTAATACTTTAACCACATGTCATTGTACATAAAGGATTCAGTAGAAATAACCAATAGTGGGATCATAACCAATCAGAAAAATACCATGAACATCAGAAGTATAAAGATACCATGGTTATCCGAATAATAGAACAACATATAAAAATTCATGTAGGTAGTGTCTGATATAGATATTCATTCATGGAATGTGAGAACAAAATTGAAACAGAAAACAGGTTGTAGACATGCTAATACAAATGTACAAAAGTTAAAAAAATCCAAAATCATCTCCATATCATCCTGAGCCAAGGTCTGATTGTATACACCTAAAATCAAACTAAATAGTAATAATCAACATCTATAATAGTGGTGATTTCCTATATCTATAACTATAAGAAATTAGTCTTCTTAGGTTCCAAAAGGAGGCATGAGTAGGGTGTGAGATACTATCTTTCTAGGACACCCCAATAATATCTACATATAATTTGAGCCAAAGCTCATAAGTAAATAGTATGTTGGAAATAGCTAGAAAGTAAGTAATGCTGGATTAAAAAATAATCTCCCACTCATGCTCTAAATGGATACCTAGTAGGTATATCTACTTCATCTCATAACTTGTAAGTATGAACAATTCACTATATATATATATATCCATATTATCACTAGCATGAGGTAGGAATGCCTCGCATCCATTGGTGTGAGTATATATAGGGGTTTCCACATACTCCAGGTAAGAATGCCACTTTTCCAAACTTGTATATCATAGTTGGCATTGGGTATGAGTGCCTCCCGCCCATGTTGATATTATAAATGGCACAAGGTAATCATTTCTCCCACCCACACATATATTGATTATTTCACTGGTGTGGGGTATGCATGCCTCTTATCCACACATATATAGAGGATTTTACTAGCACGGGGTTTGCATGACTCACACCCATACATAGCATAATCTAGCATGGGGTGTGAATTCCAATCATCCATTTATTTCATAAGATTAGATGCATGTAAATGGAATAACAATTCATATCATAAAACGTAAGGGAAAGCCATATTACATAATTTTAATTCAAAAGATTAATTGTGTTTATTGGCTTAAGGAATGGGTTTAACCATCAAATACCAGTCAATTCAATTGTTTCATTCCAAGGGAAACCATTTATTACATGTGAACCAATCTATCAAGACATGTCATTCAATTTTCCTAACATGAAAACCCTATTTATAAGAGAACAATCCTTTAACAAAGTTATATCAAATAGTCACATGCTCAATTTGGAAATCCCAAGACTAAGAGGTCCCAAAATACATGGGGTGTCTTGGGTTCATCAAAATAAGCATGAGGAAAGGGTTAATTCCATTGAAGCTCAGTCTGAGGGATATAAAGCATAAATTTTCATTTTGGAAAAATTTTCTTAAAATGGACAATTGGATGGAATATCCCTTGGGTGTCCATATATTACATGGGTGCTATCAAAACCCATAAAATGATTCTATTAACATGTTTCATCACACTTTGGTCAATTAGACGTGAAGGAATCAAAACAAAAAAAGGATATTAACAATGGTTGGCCCACAACACAATGAGATTAAATAATAAAAGAGAAAAAACCCAAATGGAAAACTATGTGACCACCAACCTTAGGTCCGTAGATAATGCATCACTTGATATAGACCTAAAGTTCTATGAAATCTGTAATAGATCTGAGTTTCAGTCTAATTCCCTAAAAATAGGGCATATCTGACATAGACCAGATAGTTAAATATATGGAATGAAGAACAGAGACATGAGTAGAAAGGCTAATGATCTTTACCATTGTGGTTCAAGAATATCTGATGGATCAATAATCAGACACCTGACGGAGGAGATATTAGAAATCCTAGCTTGGATGAGGATATGAGGTCAAAGTGCATGAAGTGGGTGGTTCTATCCATAGGAGGGTGAGGAAAATAGGTTAGACGGTTTGAAAATATTAATGGGGAAAATGGAAAATTTTCCCTAAAAATATGGTTCGTACAGTTTATGGACACGGTTTACCATACCACTTGAAAACTATGCCTAATGTTTTTACCAACTTATGTAACATGCTGCATGGTTTACCAAACTGTGCGAAAACCAGGCATGAAGGCTCCTCCTCCTTATGCATCATGTTTCACGACCATGCAGATAGCCTATGTGGTATCATAAAAATTATTCGGACCATCCTGTAACACTGTTCTCTTGACCTCTGGGCTACAAACCATCCCCAGACAGTTCTCGAGCCATTTCTAGGCCATAGAACAACTTTACCAAGTTCAACGGAATGAATCAATGGAAAAATACAAAGATACAAACCTTGTTAAAAATTTATGACATTACAACCTACCCTCCTTATAGAAACTCTTCCCTATGTTTCCTTCTATGGGAATTGTGGTACTGTCAGTAAAGAGTTATATCCACTAAGATTTTATATAATCTTGCTACTCCCATGTCTCATCCAATACCTAGCCATGCTACCATAGAACACATACAAGAGGAACAAACCTTCCTTAGAGTGTGTTCATGCTCTGATCAATAAAATGAATATGGTATTCCTCGAAGGAAGCATCCATATCGAGTTCAACCTCATAAGGTTGAAATAAATTTTATTGTTGTGGGTAATATCGATAAAGCTATGATACATGGAATAAATCATGCATAGACCTCTATCTCGGAGGAATTTTCAACTCGTAATCCTTTGTTCTGATCCAATTCATAACTTTTAAGGGTCCAATGAAACACAGTGATACCTTACCCTACTTTTGAATACGTTTATACCCAAACATGGTTGAAACATTCAATAACACCTGTTCTTTGACCTCAAACTCATGATTTCATTGGTGTATATTCTCATAAGACAACTGTCTAGACAGAACATTCAACATACTCATCCGGATCATATGGACCTTCTCTAATGTATCCTACATGAGATAAGTCCCATGCACAGCTGTTTCCCCTACCTCCTTCCAACACAGAGGTGACCAAAAATCCAAATCATACATGGATTCATAAGGATCCATATCAATGGTTGATTGGAAAATGATATCATATGAAAACACCAAGAGGGGACAATTTTTATCCCAGTAACCCCCAAATTACAGAATTCAGGCACCGAGAATATCCTCTAACACCTATATTATAATCTCTATTTGTCCATTAGTCTGTGGGTGATAGGCCCTGCCCCATTGTACCTGTATACCCAATTCCATCTATATCTCTTTCTAGAACAATGACATAATACAAGAATCTCTATTAGAAATGATATAACGAGGGTCCCTGTGAATATGTACCACCTTTTTTACATACATTCTTCCCATCTCATCTACAGAAATGGTCTCTTGCACAGGTAAGAAGTGTGTGACCTACATCATATGATCAACAAAAATCCATACTACATCGTTTCTAGGAGGAGATGTGGGTAGAACAGTTATGAATTCCATCAAAACATAATCCCATTTCCACTTAGGAATCGATAATGGCTAAAGAATCCCTACCGGATTTTGATGTTCTACCTTCTACTACTGATAGTTGGAACATCCAATATTATACTGGATATCTCACACTTGATACTAGGCCACCAATATTAACATCATATATCTCAAAACATTTTTGTAACACCGGGGTAAACTTATAATGATGAGGCATGGAAATCCCTCATTATCTCCTCTCTGATGGCTGTTGGGACCCATATACACACATGGAATAGAATTATGTTGTCACATTCAAAGGAGTTTAGACACATTTAAAATAAAAATATTTTAGGTACTAAACCCACCTATGTAGCCTATGATTGAGATCCTGTTGAGTGAATATGTATATTAAGATTATGTGGTCTACGAACACTAAAAAACCCTCAACAAAGAGGTAGTGTCTCCAATAGCGTAAGGCATATACAACCACAGCGAGCTCGAGGTTTTTCATTAGGTTGTTCCACTTTTGTGGCCTCCATTTAAATGAACCATACGTAATGACTCACTCACCCTACATAAAAACTAATCCATGCCCGAAACTGGACACATCAAAGTAGACTATATAATCCCTTCAACAATTCATAAGAATCGGTATTTTCCCTGAAGTAAGTCATCCCGTCAATTCTTGAAAGTGAAATTCACAATATTCAAAACATTCAAATTTCACACCCTTATTCATCAATCACAAAAGCATCATTATAAGGGAATAGAAATACTGAATGAACCATCTATAGTATTAGGAAGGTCCTAAAAAACTCTGAATATCAAATACGTTCTGAGGATGATCCCAAGAAACTAAATAGATCACATTCTCAGGGTCAATAGAAACTCTTGACTCTAAGAGGATATGGCCCATCCAGTGAAATTTATAGATACAAAAGTGACATTTATTGAGCTTAACAAAGAGATAATTCTCTCTTATCATATTCAACATGATTCCAGGAAGGTCTGTGTGGTCATGTCTTGAGAAAGAGTGCAATAAGATATAGTCACCCGAGACAACCCAAAAAAATCATGATATGGGTGTAAAACCAAATTCATAAGATTCATAAAGATATCAGGTGCATTCATGAGTTCTAGTGTTCCAAACAAGGTACTAATATATAAAATACCTACTCTAGAAAGTTCTTGTGGGGTATGAATATTGTCCTAACATGAACTAGATGACAACCTGGACTTAGAACTATATTTTACTACATCTTCTATCCTTGATGTTGATCAAATAGGTAATCTATTCAATGAAATGTTAACCGACTCTTGATAATTATCTTATTTAACATATGATAATCCACATAATGTCTAAGGGTACTCTCTACCGTCTTGGAAAAGATGATATGTGAACCCCAATGAGAGGTGATGGGGTGTGTAAAGGCTTTAACCTCTAGATCCCCCAATGAATTTTTGAGTTCTAGAAACTCCTTAGGTTTCATCCTATAAGGAGGAATGGTCACAATTACTGATCCTTTAATGAGCTCAATAGTATACTCAACCTCTCACACTGACTGTTGACCTGATAAGTCAATTGGAAATATTTCATTGAAACAATCCACTACTAGTGGAAAGAAAGTGGGGTGTAACCCGTGGTTAACAGGTAAAGACTAGAAACATGTGTTGTGACACTACCCAACCTCTACTGTTTGGGTCCTGCTCATGTCGCACTAAGATCCCATTATCCATTTCTCATATGTGTAATTACCTATGGTGATCTAAACATAACCTTATAATGATAGTTGTCAATACATGATCTGTAGAAAACTATCATGTCTATCCTGATGATTACATCGAAACCTGTCACATTAATAACATATGTTTTCCAATAAAATATGTAATCACTTATCTTTAGGGGACAATTCTAAGAGTGGAAAACACACTCTAAATGAATACCTTTGGCTATATCAAATGTTATGACACCATGATAGAACTCAATTTAGAGTCCCATACTTTTAGTGATCTCCTCATATATGAATTAGTGATATGAATTTGTATCAAAAAAAGCAGACACTAAAGTGGATGAAACTGGAATAGTACATCATATAAAATCTTGTTCAATTCTCTTCTCCAACATCATTGGCTAGACTGTATGTAACTAGAACATACCATGACCCAATGTAACTACTTGACTGCCTTATGTAAGAAAACTCTACTGCACTGAGAATTATATGATTGGTTACCTCTTCCTCAACCACCACCTCATCCTGATCAACCATTGGTATTCCAGCTACCTGATAGTCATGATCCTACCAACACTGCTCCTAGTTGAGGATTTGTTGTAGATCCCTACTCACTAGGTGCTAGCGGGAATGTCCTGCTGAAGCCGTGGATATGGACCATATTGAAAAATCCATTTCACTCCACTAGATTCAGTGTCCACTACCACCTATAATGTCCTCTCACTCCACACTAGTGAATGATATTAGAACTATTCATGAAAGGTTTCTACCCACTTATACCACTACGACATTCTTTGAAATGTCATTTTCACCCACTAAAAGATCCACTAGAAACCTTAGGTGCCGAACTACCCTAGCTTGTACCCTCTGCATCGCTCATATTTATCTCGATAATTAGGGCCTTTTCGATGATCTCATAAATTTTCATCATCTAGAACAAATAGGCTTGTGTCCGGATTGGGTAACACATCCCATCCTAAAATATCCTCGAAGCCATCAGATCATCAGCAACTAAGGAAGGATAGAAATGATGTAGCTCAGTGAAATGGGTTGAGTATTCCATAACTAACATGGTCCCCTACATTAGATTCAGGATCTATGTATCTCTATCAACCCTCAGAGTCTATTGAAATAGGTAATCATAGAAGACAATCTATAAATCATCCCAGACCATCTATCTATGCTATCTTACTTGGGTGATGACATCCCACCACCTCTTGGATGAATCTCATAACATATAAGTTTATAGCAGCTCAAATAGAATATAATCTAACAGCTCAAGGTTCTCCACCTCATGAACATTATCATCACTACCTTTATAAAACCCGATATGAGGACATCATGGCATCATAATTCTATAATTCCAAAATTAGCATATCATAATGAAAAAAACCCCAATTTATGTTATTTCCTTCAAGAAACTATGATAGTTACTAAATCCATCCTATAAGAACTAACACGCCTCTATGTCTGCTTCAAAATCCAAGACTAGATGATGGAAGAGTCCATAATATGTGATGAGAACATGAAAACACCCACTACCCTCAACTAATGTCATGTCTATATCATTTTTCTTTGTTATTCATGTGAAATATGGTTCTTCAAAAGTTAAAATGCATTCCCCATTTGATATTACGCTCATTATAACCACACATTCATTTAAATCGGCCTAACCCAATGATATATCATTTTCTATCTCATAAGGGTCCATACACCTTATGCACTATGAGATGACACACACATGGGGGTAATTTACATTTGAAGTGAACATGTCCATTTGACTATATAATTTCTCAAATGCTCGAGCAAGATGGAATTCTATTTCCCGATCCATAAGGGCGCATACACCTTATGAATCAGAGAGTGACACCCACTAAACTCTCACCTTAAAATAAACCAAATCATTCAATAAGTGTCAACACAATTACATATATATAAGGAATGTCATAATGAATTGAAATAAGAAATTCTTGTTAAAAATATAAACATGACATGGAGAAATTCATGGCCTATTCATATTGTGCCTATCGTGATGCATTTTCTAATATACAACCCTCATTTCATCGGGTCAAGAAACAAAATCACAATTTCAATATCATCAATATCAATAACATCACAAAACAATGAAACACCCTATAGTGAAATGATATCAATAGTATTGGTGATAAATAGAAAAACATTAATTCACATGACTTGGACTGTACCCTGTAGATGGGTTTGTGATGCCCAATCATGGCTTGTAACCAAGACCCGTGAGTTCTTGATCTCCAATAAATTATTTTCATATACAAAATAAAGATCATAACGCATCCTCTAATAACAAATTATAGAATCCATGACCACACTGCCACTTAACCCATGTCCTCAGTCCAGTTGGCCACATGACCCCAAGAATGTCTCTCCTCAATCCAGGGGTTGCAGAATGGTAGCAGGGGTGTTAAGGTAGAAAGATTATTATACTTTACCCCCATTTTAGAATACGCAATGGATGAAATAAAAAAAAATTAGTAGTATAAGAATAACAAATCAGATAAATATAACAAACATCAGAATAATAGATAGATACACTATAAATCTGAATAACTGAATAGCATAGAAAAGTCCATGTAGATGGTTTCTAATACAGATATTTTTTCCCGTCATGTCAGTATAAAATAGAAACAGAAATAATTCATCAAACATGACAATTCAAATGTATAAAAGTGACCAAAATCCAAAATCTCCTATATAGCATCCTGATCCTAGGCCCGATCCTCTGCCCCTAAACTCAATATTAATAGTAATAATTGATATCTAGAGGGTTGGTTCTTTAAATTATATATACATACAGGTAAGAAATATTCTCAGGTGCTAATGGCGGCCCGAGTAGGGTGTGAGATAACATCTTAGTAGGATACAACCAATGGTGTCTACATGTAGTCTAAGGTAGTGCTTGCAAGTAAACAGTGTGAAGTTAATAACTATAATGTATACAATGCTGAGTATCAATATAATCTCCCGCTCAGGATCCCACAGGATACCTGGTGGGTCAACCTGATTCATCTCAATACTAGTATGTCTGAACAAATAACCATATGTATATATAGTTTATCACTCGCATGAGTTAAGAATTCATATCTTCCATTTGTGTGTATATATAGGGGTTTCACTAGCATTAGGTAAGAATTCCCCCTCTCCGTACATGTATATCATTGCAGGAATTGGGTTAGAATGTCTCCCACACATATAGAGATTATAAATGGAATATGGTAAGCATATCTCCCATCCACACATATTTAGAGGGTTTCACTAGCGTGGGGCAAGCATGCCTCCCATCCACACATATATAGAGGTTTTCACCATTGTGGGGAAATAATGACTCCCACCTATACATACCATAAGATGGGATTGGGTATGAATGCTTTCCATCCATAAATTTTATAATTTCACAATAATAGTAAGATAATAACAATTAATATCATTAAATGTAAGCGAAAACATCTTACATCATTTCAATTAAAAAAATTAATTAATATCATAGGCTTAAGGAATGAGTTCAACCATAATATACTAGTCAATTTATTTGATTCTTTTCAAGGGAATCCATTCATTACATGTGAACCAATTAATCAAGTCATCATATTCACTTTTCATAACATTGAAAACCCAATTATAGAAGCACAAGCATTCACCGAGTTCATAGCAAATAGTCACATGGTCAATTTGAAAATTTAAAGCTTAAAATATCTATGCACCCATGGGTGTGTCTTAATTTCATCAAAATACATGTTTGAAAATGGTCAATTCAATTTAGACTCATTCTGGGAGATACAAACCATAATTTTTCATTTTGGGAAAATTGACCTAAAATGGCCTATTGGATGGTACACCCCTTGGGTGCCCATATATTCCATTGGTGCTATCAAAATACCTAAACATGATTCAATTACTTATGTCATCAAACTAGGGTCAATTAAACATGATGTAATCAATAAAAAAATAGAGTTCATAAAAGTCCAGCCCATGGAATAACAAGATTAATTAAAAAATGGACAAAACTCAAAAGGAATACTACATGACCACATACATTAGGGTCATAGATGATTCCTCGACTAATATCGATGTTAGTTTTGATGTAGGTTGGAAGATATTTGAGTTTTAGTCCAACTCCATGAAAATAGGGCATATGACCCTAAAACCAAATAGCTCAATAGATGGAAAGAAGAATAGAGATATGATTGTAGAGCCTGGGGAGAATTGTTGGTGGAGTTCCAAAACATCTAATAGGTCAATGATCAGTCACCTGATATAGGAGATATAAAAAATAAAAATGTGGAGTAGTATTTCAGCTTAAATGGAGGAAGGAGGAGGTTATATATACAAGAGGGTGAGGAAAATAGTTTATGTAGTTTTAAAACATTAATGGGGAAAATGGTTAATTTTCCCTAGAAATAGTTCTCTCACCATTTATGTGCACTGTTTACCAAACTGTGAACAATCCATGGGTGAAGGAACTTCCACCTTCTACAGCATACCACATGGCCATGCACTTGGTCCGCATGGTTTCATAAAAAATAATTTGGACCATCCTATAAAACTATGTTTTGAAACTCTAGGCCTCAAACATTCCTCAGAAGCTCCTTTGACATTACCAAGTCTACATAACATCTTTACCATGTTAAACAATAATATTCAATGTGAAAACTCAAAGAGTTATTCCTCATTCAAACGTCGTTTCATTACATTGTTAATCTATATGGGGTTATGGCTATCAATTACTATGATTCTTGTTATTTTTGGTCTTCTACGAATATTTAAATGGTTATAATCATTCCCCAGTTATATTTTTGATGCCCAAGAAATTGTGGTCATCCTATGTTGATTCTGTTACACCATTTGGGCCATGTCACAGATTGGGTTGGCTGTTAGGTTGGATGACACTCATTCATTGTTTGTGATAGTGGAAAAATGGCATTGTTACATGATGATACCATTAATAACAATAGAATAATAAAATTATTGAAATTTCATGATATGTGGATCGTAATAATTCTTCAAAGGAAGTATAATCATAATCAATGCTGATATACAATGAGATTTTAGCAATAAACAATTACCTCTTTTGTAACATTGAATCATAATCCCACAAAAATAATAACATTAAATAAAGCATAAAATATCATTAAAATAAGGATAATAAAGATATAACTTGTCAAGGGTAAATTTTTACATCTCTTATAAGAATATTTTTTCATAAACCTACATTTTCTTCAAAGAAAAAAATTGATACAAAACTACATTACTGATTTGGTAAATTTTGAACTGTAAAACCATAAGAAAGAAATATTATATAATGGATATGTGAATACCAATAAATTTATTTATAATAAATATATTATACCTTAATGGGTAGTATATAAGACACACAAAATAAGTGAATGCAGGATAAGGAGAAGGTCTCACAAAAATAAATGATAGATTAAAAATCCCCATACCTTAAGTATTAGCACTATTTTATCACATTTAAACCACATTTTTAATAAATTTAATTTTATTATAAAGATAATAGAAAAAATATTCTTTTATTTAATAAAATATATTATTTTATTATTACTTTATAATACCTATTTCATAATAATTCTTCGATAACATTACATTTCAGTTAGTATAACCATTTTTCAAATATGTTTTGAATTTCTATTATTGTTCCTTATACATAAATCATGGTTTAATTATTTAATGGATTTAAAACATTATATAAATATCATATTTTTTCTATTATATAAATATTTATAATAATCTATAAATTATATAGATATGAAATGGAATACACCATTCATAGAGATGGTAGGTTGTAAGTACACATGAATGTTGTTTCAATTTTCTTATCATATTGAAAGAAAGTTCATGAAATATTTGTGTATGTGTGTGTTTATTATCATTATATTAATATTATTAATTCATATATATAGTATAAATTTATTAATCACATCCTTAATAAATACTATGTAATGTCTGAATGAATCACAATGCATTAAGCAGACGGTAGTCCACAAATAAACAAACAAAGTTCTCTTATTTACAATGATTAGAATGTGTAAATGAATGTATAAAATAATAATTATATAAGATTAAATTAATCCTAAATATCATAAATATCATACATATCATACATATCATATAAAAATCTAAATTTATTCATTATTTTCAACCATGAAATGTGGAAATGGAAGAACATGTGACCTCGGATCGTGATGTGGTAGGCCACCATATACATGATCGATGATTGTGTATCCCATTTGATAGAAGTGTGTCTAAGTACAAGTCAGCCCCCTAATATAGAAAATTAACAATATATTTTGGATACATATTATATTATATTACCATGGAATAATAATATTTTAGGGGGTATATAATGAAAATAATATAATAGATCTTGTGAATGGATGTTACCTATTCATTGGGTAACACCTCTTGGTTTCCTCCAAAGGGCTTCCTTTGTTATATTTCATACTAAGGGGAGGATTCTAGGAACATGGTGGGATTTTGGGAGGATATTTGTGTATAGTTTGTTTAAGACAAATGGATTTAGAGATGTTAATATGTTAGGGGGGTTAGTGCCCTTTTATAGTGGAGTAGGAGTACCATTCTTCTAAATATTAAAATATAAACAATATTGAGAGACCTCCATTACACCATGTTCCTCCTATAATTGTCCATTTTCTATAAAAGTTGGGAATTGGAAAAAATATGTTCACCAAATTTATTTTTTAAAATTATTTCAGGTCATTTGGACCCTTAAGAATAATATTTTACCATTAAGGAATCTTGTTATTAACTTAGTCGTTGTAAAAAAATTTAATTACATTCAATGATATTTCAGGTCAAAAACTAAGTTGAACGTATTATATATTATAAATTTTTTAATTAAAACTAAGGAATACATTTATAAAAATTCTAAACACATAGGTGGATTAAATTAATTTGAACTAAATACTCTATGTGGGATGAGACAATGTGTTTTCAAAGCGAAAACGTCCAAGTGATTGAAATAATTTTATATCTAATTTAAATGGGAAATTGGTTAAATGTCCTAAATTGGGATAATTTATGTAATATTTATCTAATTAAAAATTATAACAAAAATTAAAATATAATTTAACTATTTAAATTAATTTGATACGAAATTAGTTTTAATTAAAATTATGCGTTTTCCACTGTTCATCGAAAAATTAATCATCTCAAAAAATACCACAAATTCTCAAGAAGTAATTTTTTATTTTTTCTTTTAAAATATGAATATTATTTTTCTAAATAAATTTTATAAATTTTCAAAAAGTAGTTTTAATATAGGTTTTTCAATAGAAGGCTGAAAAATTCCCATTTAGAAAAATTAATTTTTTTTATTCTTATAACTGGATTTGTTATTATCTTATTCCAATAAATTTTGTTTGATGAGCGTGAAAAATATTTATTTAGTATATAATAAATAATTTTTTTTTAATACATTCATCAAACACGGTAATTTTTAGTTTTTCTATATAAAATTGTTTTTTACATATTTATCATAGAAAATCTATTTCATTATTTTCAAATAGTTTATACTATCATTTCTATCTAATTTATAACCACATGATTCATTTTATATCAATGTATAAACTCTATTTTATTAATTTAATTAATAATATTCATAAATCACATTCATATGAGTAAGTGGTAACTATAATGATGATTTAATAACAATATTAATAATATGTTTTTGTTTGGTAAAATTTTTCCTTGCATGCAACAAAATATTTTTAAGGAACTTGACATTGTATATTACACAAGCTTGAAATAGTTTTTCATGTACCACAATATAATCTATATTTTTCATGTTTTTTATGATTAACATGGTTTTGTGTGAAATACAATCCAATATTAGTCGTTTCTTATAAGACAAGCAATATTTAAATTTACGTGGAATGAAAATTTTAAAAAATATTTATTTAATTTGAAGAAAATCACAAAACATCTGGGTGTTGCATTAAATCCCCCTTAAAATGAATTTTACACTAAAAATTCATCTGGGTTATTCAAGGATTAATACTTTATAGTTCCTTTTCTAGAAACCATCATCATAAAAATGAATTTAAAAAATTCATTTAAATAGGGAAAGTTAGATGCATAATGGTTTCCCAATGTAACTCATAACTATATTTCCACATATGAGAACATATGTGGAAATTGAAAACATGAACAAGGAAGAAAATCATAAATAATCAAAGATATTGATAAAGATCATTGTTCGTAATAAAGTGGGTTATTCATAGAATGGTATCTTTCACAAAATAGTAAAATAAAGAAGCATGAAAGTGCACATTGATATCCTCCAAAATTATGATAATGGGACAACATTTTATTTCAAGAACATTTTTCTAAATGTTGATGATTTTTCAATAGATGATATACTTAGTTTATTTCCAAAAAAACCTCACCCTCTTTTTCCATGATCAATTTCCACATCCTATCTTATTCCAATAAAATATGGTGAATTTTTTATTCCTAAAAATCAGATTATCATGATATACATAAATATATTTATAAGTGATTCAATATGTATTTATTTTTCATATAAAAAAGGTTATCACAAGTTATTCCATAGGCATAAATCCTCAAATGGAGAGGAAATACTTTAATCTCTAAAACCTCATCCAATGTTTAACATAAACCATTCCATATATGGTTAACCTTATAACCCTTCCAAAAGATGGAAGTCCAAAAATGCAAGGTCAAGAAATCTCTCAAAAATAGTCTTTGCATTGTTCCCCCATATATCATAATGTAGCTATTGTTTATCACATACCAAACATGTGAATAAATTTCTCATGTATTCTCTTTAAACATGGTAATTACCATAAAAATGTTCCCTTATTCTAAAGATTACTGGATATAATCATTAAATAATAAATGTTTTAAAGTGTATCCAGGACAACATAGATCACTTTGTCAACAAATCCATAATTAGTTCTAAAGTAATCATTATAGTTCAATTTATTCATTTGTATCATATATATATTTATCCAAAAATAATAATATCAACATCAAAAAAATATTTAGGGTGATAATACCTTAGACTACATGTCACATTTTGATTAAATGGCCTTTCTAGTTCATCAGGAATATTCAATATATGCTAATAAATCCTTATTGAACATAATATAAACTAGATAATCCTTAAATATTTCACCATTCATATGACATAATTCTTGAATCAAAATACATATAAAAATATATTAATTCAATTCATCATTAATATATTATAAAGTATACAGAATCATATTACTTAATACTACTATCCTTTCAAATTTCACTTATAGTATCATCATCTTATTCAATATAACCATTACTCATACCTCCTGGTAGATTCTCTATGTGAGCTTTCCTTATAGGGAGCTGATTTGAAAAAATGACCATTCATTCCAGAATAAAACAATTAAATCATCACTAATATCATATTGAGGCCAATATTCCAAAATGTTATTTTTTTATTTGTAGTTACTTGATTTGTGTCCTACTATTCTATAGTCAATGAAATCAACCTTTTACTCTAACATGTTCTCTTGGGTGCTTCTTCCAACATTCTGATCAAAAAATAAACTGAATCTTCTTTCCTTGATGGTCTTCATTACCTAAAATCTCAGTGAACTCTTTCATTCTCTTATTTGGATAGTCCAAGAGTTGATTAAGGTACAAATTTTTACCCATGTTCTGTGAATATAGATTTTTCATGATCATAAAATCTTTCACTCAGGGTATAATCCCATTTTACTACTTATTAGCAAATTTTTCAACATATTAATTATTGTCAATTTTCCTTTTGTTTCCCTCCATTGACTAAGACCATAAATCATTGCATGATAAGAACTTATCATAGTGTAAAACCATATAATCCTTGTAAATTAATTACATGATTCCTAATGCGTTACACCTACTCTTAAATCTATAACACCGGAGGCATGTATAAAGAACAATCCCTAGTCAAATACTTAGGAATAATCATAGGGATCTCATTATTCTTTTATCATCCTACTTTCCAAAGGTTGAATAAAAATTTCCTTTCATACCAAGAATAGTGACATAGTCATAACATATATAGATATTACATCAATTAATATTAATATTCAGCACATTACCAAAGTACATGCCGAAAGAAAATAATAGTTTACTTCTTTTGAAAGTTTTGAACAAAACATTATAACTTGGAGAAATATATTCAATATTTCACAAAAATATCTTCCCCACTATTACATCCACATAAAAAAATTATTTACAGCCTGGGGAAATGAAATATAATAAAGGGTGGGATCAGATTCTTAATAAGAGAAAATAAAGGTGATACACAAGAATAACATGAGAATAAAGGAATGATAACAGGAGATTAATATTGGAACATTATACTATTAATATCAAATCTCATAAAAATTATTCATCACATAAATATTGTATGTTAAAAATATATGAATCATAAGGGAATAAAGACCATAATCTATGAGATTATAATATAGTAATAAGATATTGAATTTTTGTTAACACGTAATCATATGAATTGATTTCCGTAATAATCAATACTTGTTAGATATTCCATCATATTAGTATGAGTTCACTTTCCATACCATATTTATAGTCTTGGTTCCCCCCAATTACCATCGTAGTATTAATGGTTCACTCCCAAGACCATCATTGCAGAAAATGTTCTTTATAGAACAGAGTTCACTCCTCATTCCAACCATGTTTATCACATGAGATATAAATTTTTACCCAATTCATTAATGATAGATATATGTCCCCAGAATATCATAATTAAATT
Organism: Viscum album; assembly: GCA_963277665.1. Classification (NCBI taxonomy): domain Eukaryota; kingdom Viridiplantae; phylum Streptophyta; class Magnoliopsida; order Santalales; family Viscaceae; genus Viscum; species Viscum album. The sequence continues at coordinate 1,837,820,315 of OY728136.1, forward strand.
ATACATATGTGTTCCACTATATCATATAAATTCATCATATCATTACCCACGAAATGAAGTGGGTATCATAATCATGTAATCATACCATAACCTTGGGAATATAGATAGTTCTCATAATCATGTAATCAAATCAAAACCCATAAAATAAAGAGTGTTTCATAAGCATATAACACATGAAATGGAAATAGGTTTAATAAAAATATAACCTATGAAATAGAAACAGGTTTAATAAACATATAACTCATGAAAGTGAAATGGGTTTCGTAAGCACATAACCTATGAATGAGAAACAGGTTTAATAAACATCATCCCATAAAAAAATAAACCATTCAGATAAAAATTGAAAAGAAACATTAGATCATATCCCTAGTAACTCTTGAGGAACAATAATTTATTAAATCATATATGGAACATAATTATTGAGTAATAATTTAAAATTATTTCTTAAGAAAAATATCCATTCTAATTTGAAAAAAATACATTTTTAAAACATAAAATATTTTGAAAAACATTTTGTTTGCAAATGACCATAAATGTTTTTGAAGTAATCTTTAAAACATTAAGAAAACATTTTTCCATGAAAACATATAATAGAATCTTGAATACATTTTTCATTGTAAATATATAATGTAATCCTGAAAATTTTTCAAAACCTCTTCCCCTAAAAACTTATTATAAAATCTTGAAATCATTTTAAAAATATTTTTCTCTGAAAACCAATAAAATATTTTTGAAATATTTATGAAAACCAGTTTCCTTGAAAACATATATAGTAATAATGAAAAAAATGTAAATATTATTCTTTAAAACATATAAAATAATGTTGAAAACATATTTATATCCTTTTAACTTAAATACTATTAAAGGAAACTTGAAATAATTCAACAAATATTTGTCCATTAAATTTTAAAAAATAATCCTAGAAACATTAGGAAAATATTTTTCCTTGAAAATTTTTGAAACACATTTTAAAAAAACATTTTTGAAAACAATTTTATTTGAAAATTACTTTACAAAAATTGAATGTAATCGTTTAAGAACTATTTGAAACACAAAATAAACATAAAATTAATTTGAAAACCATTTCATTAAAACCACTTTAAAAAAGGAATTTTAAAAATATTAGTAAAAAACATTTTTATTAAAAATATATCTTGTAAACTAAAAAGTACATATTAAAAATATGTAAGGTCATTATAGTGGATAACGTTTTACATGTCAAACATTCCTTTTCACCATAAATATTTTGAGAAGATCCTATATCAGAAAACAATAAGAAGAATACATTTTATAAAACCATATTTTTTAATTGGTTACACATGGTTAAAAATTATTATCAATATCATTGTAATCTAGTAGAAAATTTTTAAAATTATTTTTAGAAAACAAGTGATGGAAAAAACACATAATTCTAACTGAGGAGAGACATAAATTTATAATTTATGAAAATCGCCTTCTTAATTATCTTAATAAAAAAAGAGCGGAATAGTGGTAACATTAAATGAAAATATCATGAATAAACATTATATAATAAAATTATTTATATTTATTGTGTGATGGACCATGAGATTTACTTAATGTAAAAATAATCATTAACAATCTGATAAACAATGAGATTTTGGAAAAAAAAACAGTAACCACTTCAGTAACTTTGAATCATAATCCCCAAGAAATAATAACATTACGTAAATCATTAAATATCATTAAAATATGGATATTCATAATATAACATTTCATATGGTGGTTTATGCACCTAGTTGAACAATATAGGTGCACAACAAAACATGTGTCTCAAAGAAGGTAAATTGAGACAAACTACCTTACTGATTCAGTAACTTTTGGACAGTATAACACAATGAAATAACTATCACCAAATAGATATTAAAAATCCCCATTAAAATGACTATAAATTAATTATTTTAAATTCTTGGGAATTATATACACCACAAAAATGAAATGAGTGGAAAATAAGGTACAAGTCTCACAAAATAAAAGTGAGACTAGGAACCCCCTTACCTTAATTCTTGAATTTCATTATACACAATAACAAATCATGTATAAGAAATATAAATTTATTATAAATATCCAAAAAAACAATATTATAACATAAAACACCGTATATTATTTTATTATAACTTTATATTACCCTTTTAAAAACAATTTCATGATAATATTAGGTTTTGTGCGATATTTTCCTTGTTATCTGTATATGTTTTTTATTTATTATTATTGATCATCACATATAGAAAATGATTTAATTATTTGAATAATTTATAACACTCTATAAATATAATATTAATTTATTATATAAATATTTATAATATTTTATAAATAATATTATGATTAAATGGAAAGCACCATTTTAACAGACGTTAGGTCATACATACGCTTGATGTAAGTGAAATATATGTGTATATACATATATATATTATAATTCCATTGTAATTAGTATTTAATTTTTTATAAATTAGTTTACTAATCCAAACCTTTTTATATTCCATGTAATTTGTGAACGAATCACATCGCTTTGAGGATGCAGTAGTCCACAAATCCACAAATGATATTTTGTTACTTTAAAAAAATGAATTAAAGATGTTATGTTTTATATATTTACTAAATCAGAATAAGTAAATATTATATATCTTATAGATCATATAAATTATAAATTCCCACATTATTTCCAACCTCTAATAGTGGAAATGGAACAAACAACAACATTGGTCTGCAATGTAGTAGTCTATCATACACATGTTCGATGATTGTTTATCCCATTTGATGGCTGTTTTTGGGAGTTTCGGTATATCCATTATTATAAAAATATCTCACTATATATAGTTTAATTTTTTCATTATGTGATAATTTCATAAGAATATTTTTGGGGTGGATAAAAAATATAAATCCAAACATCTTGTGGAAGGATGTTACCTATTCTTTTGATAACTCCTATTGATTTTCTCCAAATAGATTCCTTAGTAAATTTTATACCCAAAAAAGGATTCTAGGACTACAGGGGGGGTATTTAAGAATGTCTATATTGATCCAAATACCTTTACATGTGTGAATAAGTTAGGGGAGCTGAGTTCGCTCTTATAGTGTTGGGGGAGTGGTATTCTTGTACATATAAAAGGCTAAACACTCTTGAGAGGTCTCCCTAGAATCATATGTCTCTTATAATTTTCCATTTAAAATAAAATAGAGAAATTAGTAGTAATATATCCATCCAATTGTCTAATTTTGTTCTTATAATTTCCCCACTTAATAGTAAAGGTTAACTATTATTTAATATTGTTTTACCTTAATTAGTGTAATTAATTTTAGTTATTCTCCCTAATATTTTTGGTAAAAAATAAGTTGACCTTATTATAAATTTTAAATTATTATGAATCTAAATATAGAATCCATTTTTTAAAACTTTAGTCACATAAGTGGATGAAATTAAATTAAAATTTATCGCGCAAACGGGGTGAGATGATGGTTTTTAAAGAAAAAATATCCAAAAGTTGAAAATATTAATATATCATTCTCAAGGTGAAATTGGTTCCAAAAATTTATATATAATTAAATGATGTAATCATGATATAATTATACTATTAAAAGAAATAAAAATAAAATTAAACAATTTAAATATATTAGATAAAAATGATTTTGAATTAAAGTTTAGGGTTTTCAGTTTTCATTATAAAATGAAACTTCTTAAAAGAAATACCCAAAGTTAATACAATGTAAATTTTGATATTCCTATTTGAAAAATAAAGTAATTTTTTCAAATATAAATTCTAAATGTGCTATAAATTAGATTCTAAAAATATTCACGATTAAATGGTGGTACAATTACCATTATGAAAAATGCATCTTTTAATTCATATAATTGGATTTATTCTTATCTTATGCCTATAAAATCAATTAAATGGGAAAAAAATATTCATTGAATATATAATATAAAAAAATTATTGAATTTTTATTCAAAAGTGTTTTCTAAAATATAATTAGATAAAATGGTGTTCGTACATATTTTTCTTAAAAAAATAATCTCATTACATTCAAATAGATCTAAAATTAATTTCAAACTAATTGATAAAAAATGATTAATTTTATATACATTTATAAACCCTATTTTCATAATTTAATTAATCCTATTAAAAAACCCCATCAAACTGCTTAGTGGTAACTATAATTATATTTATTAATAATATTTATAATATGTTGTATTTTGCTACAATTCAGCCTTCTATGTAACACAATATATCGATGGAACATAGTATTTTTTTTTAACACAAAAAAAACATATTTTCTAATATACTTCATGCTAATATAGGTGATATCTCTACTGAAATCCTCATAAGGTGTTGCATGAAATTCAATCTAAACTTAGTAAATTCATATAACAGTACCTATATTTAGTGTTTCTTGAAATTAAAAATATTAAAAATATATTATTTATTTTGAAAAAAAATGTTTCAAAAAATCATACTGGTTTACATTCTACCCCTTAAAATTATATTCTCCCCCAAAATTATTTTGGTTTATCAAAGGTTTATTACAGTAAAGTTGCTTTTATAGAAACCCAAATCTTAAAAATGAATACTAAAATGTCCATTAAATAGGTAACATTTGAAATATAATGGTTACCCAAGTAAGTCATAACTAGTTTTCCAAATAGGAAAAACATATGTTGCATGTGAAAACATGGATATGGAATAAAACAATAACTAATCACAGGTATTGATAAATAACACATATCACAAGAAAGTGAGTTATCTTGGGAAAGTTAACATTCATAGAACCATAAACATAAGTAACATGAAAGAGGTCATTGATATCATAAAAAATTATTAAAATGGGAAAGATTTATTTAGATACCATTTTTCATAAAGTTGATTAATTTCCATTAGGAGATATACATACATCATTTCAGAAATAACTCACCCTTTGTTTTTCCTTGATCAATTTCCACTTCATATATTATTCCAAGAAATGATGTTTAATTTTACATTCCTCAAGCAATATCAGATCATAATATCCACTAATATAATGTTGGGGGATTCTATACGCCTTTACATATAAACAAAAAAAATTATCGCATGTTATCCGATATGTATAAATCCTCATATTGAAAAGATAATAATTTAATCTCTTAAACCTCATCTAAAGTTTAACATAAACCATTCCATAAATGGGTAAACATTTAAAAATTCTAAAATATGTAATTCCAAAATATAATATCAGTAAATTTCTCAATAACATATTGGCATTGATCACCCGTATATCATAAATTATATCTTGATTGTCACATAGCAAACATGTGAATACCTTCATTGTGTATTCTCTAAAAAAATGGTAATGAACATACATCATTATTGAAATTATTAATTTTTATATATTAAAAATATAATTGGATATAATTCATAAATCCAAATAGTTTTAAACTTCATCCATGAAAACATAGATAACATTTTCAAAAAAATCTCTAATAAGATCCAAGGCAATCAGTACCGTCTAATTTACTCATTCATATCCTACATATTTTTATCCAAACAAAATTTTCTCAACATCAAGAACATATTAAGGGATACCTTCCCTTAGTATAAATTTCACTTTTCCATTAAATCACATTTCTTGTCTGTTGGAACCGTTCAGCATATTCTTGTAAATCCTTAGCAGGAAAATACATAAACTAAATTATCCTTAAATTGTTGACCATTCATATAAAATAATTCCTGAATCCATATACATAAAAACATCAATTAATCCACTTCATCTATAAACTGTAAATAAGGATACCTCCTCCTATTACTTATTACCTCTCTCATTTCAAATTCCACATTTAGTATCATCATTAGCACCAATATAACCATTACTCATACCACCTTTTTTATTCTCATTGGGATCTTTCCACATGGAACACAGATTTTCATTTAACTATTCATTACCCACATAAATCATTTAACCATGGATTATGTATTAGAGTGGTCAATATTCCAAAATTAACTCTTCATTTTTTATTTGTTGTTACTTGTTTTGTGTCTTTCTATTATATAGTCATAACATATTCTTGTATCGTTAATACATTCAATTGGGTGCTTCAGCAACATTCTTGAAATAGAGGAAACTAGATCTTCTATCATTTATGGTATCCATTACCCAAAAAATTAAAAAACTATTTCTCGATCTTCTCTATTGCGTCCAAAAGTTGGTAAATGTACTTATTCTTAATCATGTTCCATGAAAATTTATTAAGAATGATCACAATAACCTTTACTCTACTGATCATCCAATTTGACTACTCATCAAAGAAAATGTATGTCACTTTCAACATTAACAAAGTTCATTTTGCTTCCCTCCATTGAATAAAAATAGAAATCATTGAGTTAATATCATTTATTATAGAAGAAAACCACCTAATCATGAAAAATTAATTACATGATGCCTAAATCATGACACCTACATCAAAATCTATGAAACCATATGATTATCCTTACAAGAATCCCTTAACATATTCTTTGTAATACCCCTAGGGATCTCATTAATTTTTTCTCATATTAGTTTCAAAATTTAAATAAACATTTACTTAGATACCAACTATACATACATATGATTAAAATTCTTCTATATTACATCAAATTGGATTAATATTCATCATATTTCAAAAAAACATGCCCAATGAACAAAATATATTGGTTTCATTGGAAACACAGAATGAAATATTCAAACTTTTTGAAAGGTCATCAATGTTTCCCAAAAATATCAATCGATTTGGTACACATAATTAAAACATTTATTCATAACCTGGGGAATGGAATATAATAAATGGTGAGTTTAGATTCCCAATATGTGTAAATAAATGAAATATTCAAGTATTACATGAGCATATGGGTTTGGGAACAGGAGAATAAAATTTTAAGATTGTACCCTTCATATCAATGATCGTATACATGAGTCATGGAACAAATATTGGCAATTAAGAAGAATCACAACGAAATCAATATCATATTCTATGGGATAATATCATAGGAATAACACCAGGAATTGTAGATGACATGTAATTATATAAAATCATTCCCATGGTAGTCAAGGATTATTTACAAGGACATATTAGTCAGATGGGTGCACGCCCTATTCCATCTTTTTAATCTTGTTTCCCTCTAATGACCATCATAGTAGTCAAGGTTAACTCTAATGATCTTTTTAGCAGATAAATTCCCTCACTGAACTGTGTTCACTCCCTATTCCATCTATGTATATCCCATGTGATATAAACATATACCCAATGCATTGGAGGGATATAAAGGTCCCTCCAATATCATAATGAAGTTATAAATATGTGTTTTACTAGATCATAAATATTCATTATATCATAACCCCAGAAATTAAGTGGGTATCAAAATCATTTAATTATATCCTAAAACGTGTAAAAGTGATAAGTTTCATAATCATTTCATCAATTCACAACACAAGTGATGAAGCGAGTTTCATAAGAATATAACTTGTGAAAGAGAAACTGGTTTCATAAATATATAAACCGTGAAAGAGAAACATGTTTTATAAGTATCAAATATATAATAGAGAAAAGGGATTAATAAACATATAACACATGAAATAGAAAATGGATTCATAAATATCATCCCCTAGAAACATAAATAATTCATGGAAATAATATCCACGGAACCCTTACATCATATCCCTAGTAGGGCATGAGTAATGCCAACAGATTTTATCTTAGACGGAATATAATTTTTGATAAATATTATAAATTAAAATCATGAAAAAATGTCCTTTCATCATCGAATAAAAAATTCTTTTTCAAATATAAGACATTTTGAAAAAATAATTCATTTCAATAAAATCATTTAAATTTTTTGAAATTTTTTTCTTTAATTATTTATAATGTATACATGATAAAAATATTGAACACTTTTTTTAGAAAAAAAATGAAGATTGAAAACATTTTAAAAGTCTTTTTCCACGAAAACATATAAAATATTTTTAAAAAGAATTTAATAATATTTTACATTAAAAATATAAAATGTAATCTTGTAAACTCTTCTAAAATTATTTTCCGTTGAAAACATATAAATGAATCTTGAAAAAATTTTGAAAGAAATATTCTTTGAAAACATATAAAACAAGACATAAAAATATTTTTAATATATTTTCCCTAGAAAACATATAAAATAAGTTTGAAATATTTGTAAAATATTTTTTGTTGAAAATATTTGAAAAACTTTTTAATAAAAAACATTTTCAAAAAACATTTTCATTGAAAATAATTTTATGTATTTTTAAAAAAAGATTTGAAAATCATTTAAAACGCTTCTTAGATATAAAACATTTTTTAAATCCATTTCATTGAAAACCAAAATAAAAAATGAATTTCCAAAATATTAGGGAAAAATTTTAAAAATAAATGATTTCCAATTTTAAATGAAGAATTCATGAAATTATGGTCACTAGGGGAGATAAATCTGTAAATGTCGAGCATTATTTTTTCACAATAAACTCTTTAGAAAGGTTCCTCAATCAGAAAATGAAAAGAAGATTACTTTTTTTAAAAAAATTATATAAAGATAAAAATTGATAAAAATTTATTTTTTATATCATATGAAAATATTTGAACATATTTTAAAACCTTTTTAGAAAACATGGTTTTGAAAGGAAACAGATTTTGGATCGAAGAGAGAGATAATGTAGGATTTTATTAAATACATTTTTTTAATTATATCAAGTATTGAAGAGTGTTAAAATAATACCGTTACATGAATATACCATGAATTACCATAATATAAAAACATTGATGATTTTCTAGAGATATGGATCATAATATTTCATCAATGGAATAATAATCCTAAATAATCAGGATTAGCAATGAAATTATATCTACAAATTGTTACCAATTTTGTATCATTGAATTATAACCCATAAGATATAATAAGATTGCATTAATCTGAAAAAAAAAATAATATTAATGATATAACATTTCAATGGGAATTGAATAAACCTTGTTGAATAATATAGGTGCATAACCAAACAAGTATATCAAAGAAGGTAATCTGAGACCAAAGTACCTTACTATTTGGAAACATTTCAACCGTAAAACCCCATGAAAAAAAGATCATAAAATTTATATATAAATAAAAATATATTTAATTATAATAAACATTTAATAAACTAATGGGTTTTATATACATCAAAAAAAATAAATGAGAGGTGAATAAAGCGTAAGTATTCCAAAAATTAAGGTATGACAAGAATTGCCTTTACCTTAAGTCTTGAATTTCTTCGTACACATTCAAACTAGCAGAATAATACATATAATTATATTATACATATATTACATAACAATATTAATATATATAATACTCTATATGATTTAATTATGACTATATTTTACATATTTTTTAACAATGCCATGTTAATTTTATGTTTCGAGAAATATATGCTTTGTTTTGCGTACTGTTTTAACTTGTTATTCTTGAACCTCATAGTTATATAATGTTTTAATTAATAGTAAAATTTAAAACTCCATAGGAATATAATATATATATAGTATTTAATAGTTTATATTAATATTTAAAAGATAGAAATATGAAATGGAATAGACTGTTCATGAATATGGTAGGTTGTATCTATGCATGAACATTGTTTCTGTTTTATTTTCATATTGAATGAATTTAAATGAAATATATATATATATATATATATATATATATATCTGTGTGTGTGTGTGTTATTTTATCATTATTACTTCATATATATCATATAATTTTACAACACACTTTCTTAATTCATTTTATGTAAATTGTGAATGAATCAAATCGCTTTGGGGAGGCGGACATCCACAAGTCCAAAAACGAAGTTATCGCATTTCCACAAAATGAAAATCATGAATTTATGTTTTATATAATAATTAAAAAACAACAAATAAATCATAAATATAATATATATAATATTAAGATAAAAAATACATCATAACTTCCATCCTTGAAATGTGGCAATGGAAGAATGATCGACATTGGTATGTGAGGTGGTCATATGTTGTAAACACGAATGTTGATTGTGTAACTCATTTGGTGGAAGTGTATGTGAGTGTAGTTAAAACCATTAAGAAAAACAATTAAGTATATTGAGTTTATTTTAGGAATTATCTGTTCATGTAATAATAATATTTTATTGGTTTTAGAACTGAAATTAAACAAAAGAACTTGTGTAAGGATGTTGCAATTTTTTCATGTAACTCCTCTTGGATTCCACTAAAGGGTTTACTTAGTAGTATTTATAGACAAATTGAGTCATATTTAATTAATGAAGGTATGTTTTTGGATATTTGAATATGGTATTTCTAATACTAATTGATTATGATTTTTGAATAATTTTGGAGGGTGGGTTCCCTTTTATATTCGGTGTGGAGTGACATTCTTGTAAATTTAAAAATGTAAACACTGTTGAAAGGTCTCCCTTACATATTTTTCCACCAATAATTTCCTATTTTTGATAAAAAAGGGGTATTGTTTCCAAAAAATTCCAGGCAATGTATTTTTCACATCTTTCTAGTTCATTTTCCCCGTTAATATTAATGTTTAACCATTAATTAAACTTGTTTTTATTTAAATTGTTGCAACTAATTTTTATTAGATTAGCTAATATTTTTGTTCAAAAATTATGTTGAGATTATTAGAAATTATAAATTAAGAGGATTCACAATATGGAATCCATTTTTTTAAATTATATTTATATTATTGGATGAATTTATATTAAATTCAATTCAACATATAGTATGAGATGAAGGGGATTTAAAAAGCAAAAAGGTCCAAAAGTTTAAAATGTTTTTATATCAAATTTATATATAAATTTGTTCCCAATAAACTAAATTAGACTAATTTGGGTAATATTTATCTATGTAAACGTTAAAAATAAAATATAATTTAATTTAACTATATAAATAAAATAAACGAAAAATATGTTTTGAATTAAAATTCAGTGTTTTTTCAACTCACCAAAACGGATACTTCTCCGAAAAATACTAAAAGATCCCCCAAATTAAATTTTAATACTAAATACTCAAAAATTAATTTTATTTTTTCAAATAAAAATTACAAATTTTTAAAAAATTTATTTAAAATATGGTCTTCATTAAAAGGTATTAAAATTACCTTCTCCAAAAATACATCTTTTTATTCCAATAATTTGATTAATTATTATCTTATGAATATAAAATCTATTAGATGAGTATCCAAAATATTGATTGAATTTATAATATATAATGTTTATTGAATAAAAATAATATAATGTAATTTTTTTAAATTTATTGAGATAAAATGTTGTATGTACATGTTTTTCATTGAAAATGAATTTCATTGTTTTCAAATAGTTATTACATTCATTTATAAATATTTGACAACCAATGTTTTCATTTTATATACACGTATAAAATTTATTTTCATAATTTAGTTAATTATATTCATAACTCCAATTCTAATGGCTTGGTGGAAACTAGGATGATATTTTAATATTATTATTAATTGTATATTATATTTTGGTAATATTCGGCCTTACGCGTAATGAAATAGATCAAAGAAAATAAGAATTATGTGGAACACAAGACAAACATAGTTTTTCATGCACTGAAATCTTATCTATGTTTTGTGTGTTGTGAAATCATAACATTGTGTTTCCTAAAATTCAAGAAAAACATAGTGCTTTCATATAACACAATAAATTTGAAGTGTTACTTGAAATTAAAATTTTTAAAAAGATTAAATTTTATTCAAAGAATATATTTCGCTAAATATTTCGATGTTGCATTCTACCCCATTTAAAAATTAATTTTTCCCTTGAAATTCTTCTAGGATATTAGTTTTATAATACTTGATAGTTCCTTTCATTTTAACCCACACCTTAAAAATTAATACTAAAACTTCCTATTAATAATGAAACATGAAAAAATAATTGTTACCCTATGTAAATCATAACTAGGATCGCTAATAAGAGAATATAGGTAGAGAGTAAAGACATAATCAAGGAATAAAAGCATAAATAATCACATAGATTGATAGAGATCATTGATCATAAAAAACTGGTGGATCTAATGAAATTTAATAATAAGAAGACCATAAACTAAATTATCATGAATGATGTCATTTATATCATCAATAATGATGATAATGGAACAAAATCTTAATTTTAGACCCCTTTTCATAATGTGGAGGAATTTTCTTGAGAATATATACTTACATCACTTCAGGACAACCTCATCCTTTGTTGTGACTTGATAAATTTCCACTTCAACTCTTATTCCAAGAAATAAATTTGAATTTTTCATTATTAAAGCATTAATAAATCATTCGATCCATAAATTGAATGAAAAGTGATTCCATGTGTCTTTAGTTATCACAAAAAAATGATATCACATGTTATCAAATATTCATAATTCATTATATCGAGAGATAATAATTTAATCCATAAAACCTCATACAATGTTTAAGATAAACTATAACATAAATGGTTAGGCTTATAACCCTTGTAAATGTTGGAAGTCCAAAACATAAGGTCACTATAATTCTTAGAAACATCTTAGCATTGATCCCCCATATATCATAAAGTGTCTCTTATTTTTCACATACCAAACATGTGAATACATTCATCATGTATTATCTTGAAACAAGATAATGACTATAAATATTTGTTGAAAACATGCGTGTTTCATAATTCAAAAAATTGTTGGACACATTCCATAAATCCAAAGATTTATAAGATTCATCCATTATAACATAGAAAAAATTCTCAACAAACCCTTAATCATTTACCAGTTAATCATTATCATCCAATTTACTCATTCATATCCTAAATATATTTATTTAACTATCATTATCTCAACATCAATAACATATTGAGGGTTACCATACCTTAGTCAAAATGACACCTTAACATTATATCATTTTTCTAGTGCATCGTAACCATTAAAAATATTCTTTTAAATCGTTAAGAAAATAAAACCGAAATGGAATTATAATTAAATATTTCACCATTCATATTACATAATAATTGAATTCAAATAAAAAATAATTTAGACTAATCTACTTCATCTTTGATTCATTAAAATGGCTACCTCACCCTATTACTTAATACCACTATCCTTTCATGGTTCACTTCTATTCTCATCATCAGCTTTAATATAACTATTACTAGTACCACCTTTCTATCTCTTTTCATGCGAATTTCACATGGAACGTAGATTTGAATAATTTCAATTAATTAGACAATTAAATCAATTAACCATTAATGATGTCTTAGGGAGGAAAATATTTCCAAGTAAACTATTAATTATTCTATCCCGACATATCCCTTGGGGCCTGTGTCGTGACTACCCAAAGCCCCCCTTCCATAGGCCAAGAGCTGGCGACTACCACCGAAGGCGTATTCCCTAAAAATGGGAAGTCATTTATTTTATAACCTGTAGATTTACGCAACCAAGCACACAACATGATACGGACACAATCAAACTGTATTGAAAAATAAAGTGAGTACAGTATGTAAAAGGGGCCAAAATACAAGCCCAACTGGAAAGTACAAGAAAATAAAATGTCAAATCAAACTAAAACAGCTCCTGTGAACACCCTCCAAGGATACTAAGTGAAGGGTAGGTACAACTATAAAAGGGCCATGTCTGCCGTACGACTCATTTAATGTCCACCTCCAAGCTACCTCCTGTCCAGGTACTCTCACCTTAGTCAGCATTGTCCGTCTTCTGCACCAAACACAACAAGGTGTGGGCATAACACATGTAGGGGTGAGTATACCGATACTCAGTAGACACCCCGAGACCCTCATGGTCTCAATAAATCCACCATGGATAAACCAAAAAAGCAATTAACCAGAGATAACTCAACTTAGGAATATTCCCATACATATACCAAAGTTATCAAGTATACCGATCTCAATAATAAAGAAACACCGAGTCCAAATCAAAAGCCCAAAGCTCAACTGTTCTGCAAAGGATCAAATACCACAAAAGAAATTACCACATAGGTACACCACATAGAAGAATACCACAAAGGTACTGACTCAACTCACACTAGGTATTTCTTAGGTACAGTAGTAGAGATGATTAGATGTAACTATTGAATCATCTTACTTTGATAAGAGGAAGACCCACGAAGAATCCTAAACCATAATTAGACTCATAGAGGATCATAGTACATTGTCTGTACATTGTCAGACCCACATTAGATTTCTAGGTGCTGACCCACACAAGATCGCTCGGTGCTGACCCACACAGGATTTCTAGGTGCTGACCCATACAGGATCACTCCGTGCTGACCCACAAAGGATCCCTCGGTTCTCACCCACATAGGATCTCTAGGTACTGACCCACAAAGGATCTCTCGGTGTTGACCCACACATGATTTCTATTCATTCATTACGTCAAATCCAGCTACTGGGTTTCAGAACTAAGATTTTTCGTCACCGGGATGGTCCTCCTCTCAAGCCACTGGTTGATACTCCAACTTCCACGAAGTCCCATGAAGAAGTAACCCAAAGTATGACTATGTGTTAGTGGTCTCAATGCAACAGAAGGTGAATCAGTCAGACGACTGGTCTTTAAGTTATTATCCTTTTAGTCACAAGGGCCCGGTTAGATTTCTTCTCAATCCAACCTAACCATATCCCAACATTGTCAAAAAGCTAAGAGGTGTATACCAAAAGGACCGTCTCAATCCATGGTTTCAAGTGCTGCATATGGTTCGTCAATTTGAAAATATATGAGGGAGATATGTCTAATACAATATCTCGCAATAATAATAATAATAATATTTGGTGTTTCGTGAACTCGAGCGATGAACCAGAATTTAGTATCCAACATTAGACTTGAATCGACTGTATTAAAAACTGGATCACATTGCCACTGATGGAAAGTGAATTGGATGTCGCACGCATGAGTTATGGAGGGTAGGAGATTAAATAATAATATTAAATATATTATTTTCTGAACGCAGTGGGTACCTGACCCGAAAACCTGAAAAGGACATCCAATATTGTATTCATAATTTTCATCTTGAAGTCAGGGTCACACTATTGCTGACGGTTCATGAAACCGATGTCGCACAGATAAGTTACGGATAAAACAGTCTTTTGATAACCATAAATAATATTATTATTATTATATTATTATTATTTCATTTCATTTCATTTAAATTTTCTCTCTACAGTCTCATTTGAGATTCATGCACAAGCGGGGTATCCCATTTTGTTGCGCATGGGTCCAAATATCACCCCAATCTCTTTTTTATATTCATTTTTCATTTAATTTTATATCTTATCCATTCCTTCCTCTCTTCAACCTAATTTTCTTCTTCCACGATTGTTCACCCTTGTACATGTACCAAGAATACACTGTGCCTTTACATCGCACATGGCATGCCTCCGCCACGCCGCCTACTCGCACCAATGCCTAATCTTCATCATTATCGGTCGAAGCCACTCGGCCCCGCTTTCTGCGTAGCACCGGTTGCACGAGCCACGCCAGACAACCTTGCTCCGCCTTGTCGCTCCTTCCGTTGGATCTCTCATCTTCATTATAACCCTGAAAAATAAAATGATCGCATATTTACGATCCTTGGGTCGAGGTCTCTACGTCCATATGTCGTGCTAAACTGAATATTGCATTTCCAGTACTAATATATATTTGGGAACCTCCATCCGTGAGCCATTGCGGCTTCGTTCCAAGCTCGTAAAATTAAACAATTGCATATTTGTGATCCTTGCGTTGGGGGATTATCATCCATATATCATGCTCATCAAAACTCCATGTTTCCAGCGCCAATAAATATTATGCATTAAAAAATTGATGAAAAACGTGCGAAGAATAAAAAATAAAGAGAAGCATGGTTTATGTGCTGGACAATGGCCATGTTCATTTGGACGTCATCGTCGTGAATTAAGGATAGAAAGAATCAATAAAAAATTTCAAACATATTTTAAAACCCCTACCTCGATTGTCCATTGTAGGGGGAACAAGGAAGTAGACGAAGTCGATGAGATGGTGATGTCGACGTTTGTTGATCCTATAATATGTTTCTCATCCAGGCTCACACATCATCCTCATTTTTCTATTGTGGAGGATGCTCTAATTATTATGGATGTTATTTGTTGAAGAATATATTTCGGAGTTCTCTAGAGCACTCCCCTTTTCCAACAATCCTCCAACCCAATGGTGAAGGGCCAAATAATTTTACTAAATAAACTAATTGAGTTGGCACATCAATGGGAGGAAAACCTAGTGTTATCTCCCATTAATGGGAGAGTTCAAGGGTCAGGTGGTCTCTATCATTGAATTTAAATTGGTAGTTTTTAGATCGGGTGGTCCCCAAAACTAAACATCGAATGAACGGTATTAAAAATAAAATATAAGTTTTTTTTATTTTATTGTTATTCTTTTAACCCTCCCACGAAATTAATGAAAACTAACTTTCACCCTCAACCTACTGCGGTCAAGGTGAAGGTATCTGTAAGCGAATATCGGTGCTATGAGTGCAATAGTGCCCTCAGATTTAAATTCTGAGCAATGGTTCAAATGTTATATAAAGCCGCTTGCGTGTTTACTGAAGGTACCTGAAAAAAAGTTCATACAACTTTTAACAGTCACATTTTACCTGCACCAGATTAGGTTAGGCTCTGCCCAAGTGTAACACGCCCCAAATAACCCAACCGTACTCTCAGATTTCTAATATGAGTTATCGATTTAATATTATGGATTTTACAATAAAATAATTGCCACTTAATTATTTTATTTATGGTAAAAAACTAACATTCATTGGTGGCATGCACCGTCCAAAGTTAGTATCTGCATAAATAAAGAATGCCTTAACAAGTTCATTGGTTGTATCATATTTCCAATCCGAGGACCGTTTGTCAGTTATAAGAATTAGAAAAATTAAATAATTTATTGAATTATTTTATTTATGATTATGCCATTTTTGTGTATTCTCACAGGAGGCCCACGCTGACCAAAATTAAGTCATGCCTAGGGTAAACCCTCCATTTTGAACGCGGAGGTGCCCTCAGATTTCTGATTCGGGCAACCATTATAATGTTATTTTAATTTTTTAGGAAAACTACTTACGCGAACTGATTAAAGCGTAATAAAAACTTCAATGGATCATTCTAGGCACTCAATGACTCGGAATCACGTGATTTCAGATTTCATGGTCTCGTAATAATTTCATATAATTAAAAAAATTATACAGAATTTCTCCGACATTACATTCTTCCCACCATAGGGCTTTATGTCCTCGAAATCCACATTACCAAACCTAGGAAAACAATTAGGGTTACTGAGCATTAATCTTAGCCTCCTTATCCCATGTCCTCTCTTAGAGGTTCCCCTACTGTCAATGCACACGCACCAAAGGTATTGACCACCCATTAAAGACACTCTCATTTCGATCCTCAAACTCCACTGGATCCTCCAAAAACGTCACACTATCCTCGATGTCTAGCTCACCATGGTCGATGACATGAGATCGGTCATGCATGTATCACCTCAACTGAAATACCTGGAAGAAAATGTGCACCAGTGCAACTGAGGGGGAACTGTTACGCATTAATCCACCTCGCCATCTGTACTGAGGACCTGGAAGGGTCAAATGAACCTCGAAGATTACTTTCCACCCTGACCAAATCTCTGCAAAACTCGTCGAGATGAGACCCGTAGAAAGATGTTGTCACCATCCTCGAACTCCAGAGGTCTTCGTCTCTTGTCTAAATAATACTTCTACATGCTCTAAGAAGTTTTCAGTTTCTAAAAAGTGAGGCATCATGATACAAAATCTGCCACTACTTTCTTCATCCCTGGCCACCAGAACTGACGCTGAAGGTCCTGGTACCATGGTACTTCATCTAAAGAGGTCTTCATGCACCCCACCTTCAAGAAATCCATCAAGTGCTTGCCCTGAGGATATCTAAACATGTTGAGCCTCACAGTCAGTGTCCCCATGTTATGCCTCCCTAACTCGTTGATGAAGTGGGGTAGAGATTGTGAGAGACTGAAAAAAAAACATGGCACATCTTGATCCACAAAGGATATCTGTAAAGCAGCCATCTACTCCGACGTGTCACCTAGGAATTGTATACTAGATATCTTGCTGGGTGCATCTGCTACAACATTTTCCTTCATAGAAGTATAGACAATCTTGAAGTCATAGTCCTAGAGGAACTCGATCCAACGTCGTTGTCTCAGGTTCATGTCCTACGTAGAGATAATATACCTGATACACTTGTGGTCTCAGTAGGTCGTAAAACGTTCACCCATCAAGTAATTCCACTACACCTTAAGTGAAAATACCTCATCTACTAACTCCAGGTCATGTTTAGTGTATTTATACTTGTCAATTTCCATCTCAACTCTTGAAATCTAGGCTGACACTTCTCCGTCCACAGGAAGGGATCCCCTTTTTCATCACAGTTGATAGGGGTGCCGCTACCCTGGGGAAGTTGGGTACAAATCTTCGGTAGTACTGAGCCAAAGAAGACGTCCCTCTCCCTTTGGGGAGGTAATCCTTGAAAATTCTTTTGAAAATATGTCCCCATGCTCTGCCACTCCTATTTGGAACTGAAACCTCAAAACTCCTACTACCACGAGGGAAATTCTGGTTAACTCAAGTGTGATTGGCTGAACCCTCCTATGCATGAGTTTATCACATGCTTCCTGGGATTCCTTTTTCACTGACCAAGTAAAACCCCATTCCAACATTGTTGAAAAACCAGAACCTATCTTACTAATACATTACAAAACACTCATGCAATAAGTGTTTTGATGCACTGAGTCAGAAATCAGAAGTCAGAGTCCTAGTGTATGGATAGGTTGACCACCACAACAACACTTGATTCCCTAAACTGAAAACCACACTCAGTACATTTAACACTATAGTCATTAAAAATATTAGAGTCCAATGTTCTATGGTAGAACTGACTCCTCCGATACTAATTTCTCACGACCCATCCCCCAGGGCCGGTGACGTGACTACCCCAAGCCTGCCTTCCATAGGTCCGGGGCTGGTGACTAGCATAGAAAGCGTATTCCATAAAACATGGAAGGAATTGCCTTTATAACCTATAAACTCACACAACCAAGCACACTAAAAGATATGAACACAGGCAAACTAAATAAAAAATAGACTGATTACAGTACATAAAAGGGCCTAGAATACACACCCGACTTAAATGTACAAGAAAATGAAAGTTACAAGAAAACTAAAACATCTCCTGTGAACAACTACCAAGGATCCTACATAAAGGATAGGTACAGCTCTCAAACGGTCATCTCTACAATATTCATCATCTAATGTCCACCTTCGAGCTACCTCCAGTCCATGTACTCTCACCTCAGTCCGCAATGTCTGTCGTCTGCAACAAACACAACATGGTGCGGGCATTTCCCATGTATGGGTGAGTATAACGATACTCAGTAGGGACCCCGAGACCCTCATGGTCTCATAGAATACACCATGGAAAACCACAAAGAAAGTAAAATATTTACTACCCTATATAGGTATATTCCCATACATATACCTATGTTTTCACGTATACCCATCTCAATCATGAGGAAACACAGAGTATAACTCATAATCCCAATGCACAACTATTCCACAAAGTATGAAATAACATGAAGGTAAGTACCACATAGGTACACCACACAGAAGAATAGAAAAAAGGTACTGACTCAGCTCACACTAGGTATATCATAGGTATATCAGTTGATATGATTAGATGTAACTATTGGATCATCTTACTCTGTTAATAGGAAAACCCACAAAGAATCCTAACCCAACATCAACCCCACAAAAGATATTAGTAAATTGTCTCTACATCGTCATACCCATATAAAATTTCTACGTGCTGACCTACACAGGATCGCTCGGTGGTGACCCACATAGGATCACTCAGTTCTGACCCACACATGATCACTTGGTGCTGGCGCACACAGGATTTCTCAGTGTAGACCCAAACATTATCGCTAGGTTATGACCCACACTGGATCACACGATTTTCAGCCACACATGACCACTCAATGTTAACCCACAAATAATCACTAGGTACTAACCCGCACAGGATTGCTTGGTGTTGACCCACATAGGATCACTATTCATTATTCACGTCACAGCTAGCTACTGGGTTCCCATACTAAGATTTCTCATCTAAGGGTGGGTCCACTCCTCAATCCACTGGTCGATACTCCAAATTCCATGAAGTCCCACGAAGATGTAACCCAATGGATAGCCACATCTTAGGGGTATCAACGTAACAGACGGTTCATCGATCGGACACAAGGCCTGTAAGTTATTAGCCTTTTAGTCCCAGGGGCCCGGTTGGATTCATTCTTGATCCAACCCGAACGTAGCCCAACATTATGAAAAACACGTGTGGGGTATACCAAAAGGACCATCTTGATCCAAGGCTTCCGGTTCCATATATGGTTCGTCATTTCGACACCATTTGAGGGAGATATGTCGAATACAAAATCCCATAATAATAATAATAATAATAATATTTGGTGTTTCATGAAATCGAGCCACAAACCATAATTTATTATCCAAAATTATACTTGAATCGACTGTATTAATGACAGGATCAAATCTCCCCTGACGGCATGTCAATTGGACGTCACACGTAGGAGTTATGGCAGGTCAAAGATTCAATAGTAATGTTAAATCTATTATTTTCGGAGTGCATCGAGTACCTGGTCCGAAAACCAGAAATATACATCCAATATTGGATTCATAATTTTCTTCTCAATGTCAGGGTTGCACTGCCGCTGACGGATCATGATACCAGGGACACACGGATAAGTTACAGATGAAATTTGATTTTGACAAATATAAATTATAAAAATATTTTTATATTGTTATTATTTCATTTAATTGAAATTTTATCTCTCCAATCTCATTTAAAATTCACGCACAAGAGGGGTATCACATTTTTGTGTGCGCGAGTCCAAATAGAACCTCTATCTATTTTTTTTTAAAATTTATTTTTATTTTAATTTTATTTCCTATCTATTCCTTCCTCTCTCCAATATAATTTTCTTCTTCCATTATTTTTCACCCCTATACCCGAACCAGGAATCCGTTGTGCCTCCGCCTCGCACACAGAATGCCTCCGCCATGCCTCCTACTCGCTCCACCGCCAATTCTACCTTGTCATTGGCCGAAGCCACCAAGCCCTGCTTGATACGCACACACCGCCAGCCCCAGCCGCGATGGACCGCCCTGCTCCGCCACATCGCTCCTTCCGTGGGCCTTCACATCTTCATTTTATCCCTAAACAAGAAAATGATCACATATACGTGACCCACGGGTCAAGGGCTCTGTGTCCATATGTTACTCTCAACAGAATATTTCATTTCCAGCACCAATAAATATTTTTCTGCCCCCTTCTGTGAGCCATTGTGGCTTTGTTCCCAACCCAAAGAATTAAACGATCACATATTTGTGATCCTTGCGTCGAGGGATTAGCATCCATTTATCATGCTCAGAAAAACTATGTTTTCCTGTTCTAATAAATATTAGGCTTTGAAGAATGCATGAAGAACATGCGTAGAACAAAAAATAAAGAGGTGCGTGATTTATTAGCGGGACGATGGACATGTTCGTTTGGCCATCATCCCCATGAATTTAGGTTATGAAGAATCAAAAAAAAATCAAACATATATTAAAACCCCATGCTCATTTGTCCGTTGAATGTGGCGTGAAGAAGAAGATGAAGTCGAAGAGATGGTTACATCAGTGCTTATTTCTCCCACAAGATGTTTCTGATCCAGGATCAAGCATCATCCTCGTTCTCTGATTTCGGAGAATTCTCTTCATTGTAGTGGATGTTCTTCATTGAATAATATCCATCCAAATTCCCCAGAGCTCCCTTTTTTCCTACAATCCTCCAACCTAGTGGTGAAGTGCCAAATAAGTTTATTAAATAAACTAATTGACTTGGACAATCAATGGGAGGAAAACCAATATTTATCTCCCATTAAAGGGGGAGTTTAAGGGTCGGGCAGTCCCCATAATTGAATTTAAATTGGGGGTTTTTAGATTGGGTGGTCCCCACCACTAAACATAAAATGGTACATTTTAAAAATAAAATAAAAGTGTTTCTTTATTTTATTTTTATTCTTTAAACTCTCCCACAAAATTCAAAAAACTGACTTTCACCCTTGACCTACTACGGTCATGTTAAATGTCTCCTTAACAGAATATCGGCACTGTGAGTTCAATGGTGCCCTCAGATTTAAATTATAAGCAGAAGTTCAATAGTTATATAAAGATGCTCATGCATTTACTGAACGTACCCAAAAAATGTTAGTAAAAATTATTACAGTCACCTTTGACCCGCACCGGTCAAGGTTAGGCTCTGCCCAAGTGAATCATGCACCAATGAACCCAACGAAACACTCAGATTCCCAATCCTAGTTACCATTTAAATGTTATGGATTTTACAATAAAATAATTTTCACATAATTATTTTATTTACGATCAAAAACTAACTTCCATCGATGGCCCGCGCTGGCCATAATTAGTATCTTCTCAAAATAAATCATGCCCTCCTGAGTTTTACGGTGGTCTCGGAATTTCAATACGAGCTACCGTTAGGGAGTTACAAGCATTTGAAAACTAAAATAAAATAATTAATTATTTTATTTATGATTATTCTATTTCTGGATTTTCTCACATGAGGCCTGCGCTGACCAAACATAATTCGCACCTAGGGAGAACCCTCCATTCAGAATGCAATGGTGCCCTCATGTTTTTAATTCGGGAAACCGTTTAAGAGTAATTCCACTTTTTCAGAAAAACTGCTTCCGCGAACTAATTTAAGCATAACAAAAACATTGACAGATTTTTTCACGCACTCCGGGACTTGGAATCACACGTCATCCGATTTTTTGGTCTCGTAATAATTTTATATATTTAAAAAACATATACCAAATTTCTTGGACATTACATTTTCTTAGTGTTTCTTTCATTTTTTTCTTCTCTTCCATAGTAAAAAAATCTACATATTCCTCTATGAACATCACTTGGGTGATTTATTCCACATTCTCAACATAGAGGACAAAAAATCTTATTTCATTGATGTATCCATTACCCAAAATC
This sequence comes from Viscum album, assembly GCA_963277665.1. NCBI lineage: Eukaryota > Viridiplantae > Streptophyta > Magnoliopsida > Santalales > Viscaceae > Viscum > Viscum album. Next base: position 1,837,843,456 of record OY728136.1, read on the forward strand.
ATAGTGAACTGTTTCCATCACTTATTTGGTGAGTTTGATAGTTTTTTAATGCACACATTGTTAATAATATTCCATGATAACAGATTACGCATGATTATAACATACTTCACTCCAGTGATCATCTCATTTGACTTCTCATCAAATAATCATTCTTTCACATTAAATGCTAACCAAGTTATTTTTGGTACACTCTACTGACAAAAACCAGAAATCATAGCGTGATCAGCACTTATCATAGACAAAAATCTCACAATCCTTAGAAATTACTTAATGGATTCCTAAATCATGACACCATATTTTAAATCTATGACAACATAGGTTAATCCTTAGAAACACCCCTAGATATATCCTTACGAATACCCCTAGTGATCTCACTAATTTTTTATCATCATATTTTATAAAGGTTGAAAAATTATTTCCTTTGATACCAAATATACAGACCCATTCTTAACATACATAGATATCACATAAATCTACATGAATATTTATAACATTAAAAAATTTCTGCCTGAGGACCATAATAGTTTAACGTATTTTGAAATTTGGAAAAAAGTATTCTAACTTGGATAAAGATCATCAATGTTTCCCATAATAATCTTCCCATTTATTTCATCAATTTAAAACCTTTCTTCATATCACATGGGGAAAGTAAATATAATAAATGGTGAGCTCAGAAGCTCAGTAACAATAAATAAAGGACATTCACACATATAACATGAGAATAAGGGAATGAGAACCTGATAATAACAATTAATGTTAATAGCATATATATCAATGATCATATACCTAAATCTTGGAATAAAGATTAGCAGTTCCGAAAAATCATAAGGGAATCAAGAGCATAATCCATTAGATCATAACATTGGAATGAGATCTGGAATTGTGGTAGACACATAATCATATAAAATTATTTTCCTACTTGTCAAGTCTTATTAAGAATGTAATTTTAGTAGTACGGTTTTACTCCCCACACCATCTTGGTAGTGAGGGTTCACTCCCATGACTATCTTCGTACTCATGGATTACTACAAATGGAATCTTAGTAGACAAAGTATTTTACAAAACAGAGTTCACTCCCCGTTATAGCCATGTTTATCTCATGAGATATAAATCCCTTCCCAATCCATCAATGGGAGATATAGGTACCTCCCATCACTTAATTAAATCATAAATATGTGTGACACTATATCATAAATATTCAACATATCATAGCCCATGAAATGAAATGGGTATCATAAACATGTAATCGTGTCATAACCTATGGAAAAGAGAATGGTTTCATAATAATTTGATTAAATAATAACCCATGAAATGAAGTGGGATTCATAAGAATGTAACTTTTTAAATAGAAATGGGTTTCATAATTATATAACTTCTGAATGAGAAATGGGTTTCATAAATATATACCCCATGAAATAAAAATAGGTTTTATTAATATATAACTTATAAAAGAGAAATGGGATTCAAAAACCTAACCCATTCAGAGAAATAATATTAATGGAACACTTCGATCATATTCAAAATAAGGCATGATTAACATCAATTGATTCCATATTTGTTGCAACATAATTTTTGAAAATTATTTTAATATCATTTCATGAGGAAAATATTATTTCTTCCTTGAAAAAAAACTTTTAGATGAATAAAACATTTTGAAAACTATTATATTATAAAATAACATCGGAAACATATAAAGGAATATTGAAAACCTTTTGAAATCTTTTTTTCATGATAAATTATAAAATAATATTGAAAACATTTTTAATACCATTTTATTTGAAAAATTATAATAAAATATGGAAAAAAATTAAAATACGTTTTACATGATAACTTATAAAATAATCATTAAAACATTTAGAAATATTTTTTCTTTCAGAACATACAAAGGTTGTATTAGATGTTTTTGAAAAAAAATTACTTGAAAACATATAAAAAATCTAGAAATTTTTTTTGAAAACCATTTTGTTTAAAAACATATAAATTATTCTTCAGGAAATTTTGAAAACATTTTCCCTTGATAAAATAAAATTTAATCTTTGCAACAATTTGAAAACAAAATTCCTTCAAAATCTATAAAATATCCATGAAAATATATTGGAAATATTTTTCCTTGAAATTTTATAAAATATTCTTGAAAAATATTTCAATATATTTTTCCTTGGAAGTATTGGAAATAATTTTAAAAAATAATTTGTTTAAACCTTATTCATAAAAGATTTATTTAAAAACATTTAATGGTTGCTTTGAAAATCATTTATAACACTTATTGAACATAAAACATATTTGAAAGCACTTTTTTTAAAGAAACATTAAAAATGAATGTAAAATATTTTAGGGAAATATGTTTTCTAAAAATAAATATAATAACATTACAAAGTGACACCCAAAGTAAGGACAGTGAAAAAATATGATAAATCTGTACATGTTGAAAATTTGTTTTTCTCAATAAAATGTTTAAAAATATACCTCGATCAAAAATGAAAAAAAATCTCTTTTAAAACCAATTTTATTAAAAAGGTTAAACTTGAGTTAAGTTTCCTTTTAAATATCAAAGGAAAATAGTCGAACATTTTATAAAATATTTTTATAAAACATAGAATTTAAAGAACACATATTTCTGAATGATTGAGAGATATATTTGGATTTCATTAAAAATATAGTCTTTATTATATTAGGCACCAAAGAGTAAAAAAATTATACCATTACATGATGATATCACCAAGAACTAGTATATAAGAGAATTCATGATTTTTATTTATATATGGATTATAATATTTGATCAATTAAATCATAATCATAAACAATCTAGATAAATTATGTGATTGTAGAAATTATCTGTTACCATGTGGGTGACATTGAATTATAATACCAAAGTAATAAAAAATTGATTCCTAAAATACAGTGAAAGTAATTATATTCATAATAAAACATGATTAAGTGGACTTTATACACCTCATAGAATAATATAGGTGAATAACAAAACAATTGTGTTAGAGAAGGTAATTTGAGACAAAACATCCTTAGTAATTTTGTAACGTTTGAACCGTAAATCCCGACGAAATAAAAATCATGAAATTTATATTTAAATACCAATAAATTTAAATATATGAAATATAGAATACATTCATGGGTAGTATATATACCATAGGAAAAAATGAGTGGGGAATACGGCTTATGTTTGGAGAAAATAACAGTGAGACTAGAAATCGCATTACCTTAGGTATTGACTTTCTTTGTACATGGTCAAAAATTCATTGTAATAAATATTGGTTTATTATACATATATCATCGAATTTTATTCTTATATATAACCCCATAAATGATTTTACTAAGACATTTTGTTATGTTTTTATTAACAATTCCATGTTAATGTTATGTTTCGGGTAATATCCACTTTGTTTTTTATAACTTTTGACTAGTTATATTTTATCCTCAAGCTTAGGTAAGGATTAAATTACTTCCATAATATAAAAAATAAAATTGATATCACATAATTTCATAATATAAATATTTATTATAACCTGTAAAAGATACAAATAAGCAATGGAATACTCTGTTTATGGAGACGGTAGGTGGTCGTACGTACTAACTAACGGTGTTTTTGATCTCTTTCCATATTAAAAGAAATTAAATGAAATGTAAGCATATATATATATATATATTATCATTAATTTAGGATTATTATTTCCTAATTTTTATATAAATTTACGAAACACGTCCTTTATACATTCAATTTAATTGTGTGAATGAATCACATTACATTGATAAGGTCGAAGTCCACATGTCCACAAACGAATTATCATATTTATAAAATAGAAATAATGATGGTATGTTTTATTTAATAATTATATAATCATAAATAAATCCTAAATATCATACATATCTTATAAAAATATAATTTAACCACTATTTCCAAACTTTAACAGTGACAATGGAAGAACTAGTGACATTAGTCCGTGTGGCGGTAGTCCTCCATACACACGAACGATGATTGTATATACCATGTCATGGATGTTTATCTGTGTGTATGTAGAACAAATAAAATTAATACAACTAATTATATTTATTATTCTAGGGTTTTATATAAGAATGTAATAATAATATTTGTTGAGGTGAAGAATGAAAACAAATCAAAAGATCTTCCGGAAAGATGTTATCATTTCCTAAGGTAACTGCTTTTGGATTTGAAAAAAGGGATTACATTGTTTGATTTATTCCCAATAAGAGGATACAATGAAGAATTTTGGGATGTTTTTAAGATAATATAATAATTTTATTCTAATTAAAATTTATGGTTATGTTTCAATATATGTGGGGAGAACATTCCTTTTTATATTGGAGGAGGAGTGGCATTATTTTAAATATAAAACGGTAAACACTATTATGTGGTCTCCCTTACATCATGTGCCTCCAATAAGTTTTCAAATTTTATCCAAGATGATATTAGATTGAAATATGTCCCTATAATGTGTTTTTTATATGTTTTGAGGTCATTTTTTCATTAATATTAATATTTAATCGTTAAGTATACTTGTTTTTACCTTAATCGTTGTAATTAATCATAATTACATTCCCTATTTTTTCGTTAATAAAATTACCATATTAATCATTTTAAATTACTATGATTCAAAATATAGAATCAATTTTTCTGAAATATAATCACGTAAGTGTCAAAAATTAATTTATCCTAAATCCAACATATATGACGAATCGACGAGTTTCTAAAGAGAAAATGTCCCAAAGCTTGAAATAATTTTATATGAATTTTCAATGTCAAATTGGTTAAAATGAAAAAAATTGGATTAATATATGTAATATTCATATAATTATTATTTAAAATCAAATTAAAATATAATCTGACTATAAAAATAAATTAGTTGAAAAAGCAGTTTTCAATTAAAATTTAATGTTTTTCACTATTCATTAAAAAATAAACCATCCTAAAAAATACAAAAAAACAACCAAATTAAATTTTCATAGTAAACATTCAAAAATTTAATTTATTTTTTCATATGAATATTATAAAAATGTCAAAAATAATATTCAATATAGGTTCCCTATTAAAAGTGGTAAAATTACCTTTTAAAAAAATACCTCTTTTTATTCACATAATTGGATTTACTTTTATCGTATGCTTTTAAAATATTTTAGATGTGTATAAAAAATATTTTCTGAATATATAATTTAAAAAATTTATTTAAATAAATCATCATAAGTGATTCCCTTAATTTATTGAGATAAAATTGTGTTGGTACATAGTTTTCTTTGAAATGGAATTTCATTATTTTAAAATAGTTCTTAATAAAATTTATTGCTAATTGATAATCAAAGGATTCATTTTATATACTTGTATAGACCCAATTTTCCTAATTTAATTATTATTATTCATATCTCCCATTCCAAAGGATATGTGTTACCTACAATGATATTTTAATAATAATATAAATAGTATATTATAGTTAATTAAAATTTGTCCTTGTGTGCAACATAAGATATCGAAGGAACTCAGCCATGTATGTAACACAAGACAAACATAGTATTTCTTGTAGAGAAAACTAATTTAAGTGTTACATTTATTAAGATCATAATATGGTTTTGTTTTGAACACAAGCCAAACTAAATTCTTTAAAATAACACAATCTATATTTAGTGTTTCTTGAAAAGAAAAATATCAAAAATAATATATTAATTTGAAAAATATATATTTAAGAAAATTGTACAGTGTTAAAAGTTGGGTCTTTAAGGGTATTTCAATTTGGATATCTCTGTACAATTTAGTCTCATGTGGTAAGGTAAATGGTGTCTCATTGTTTTAGGTCATAAAATTATGACATTTAGTGTCTTGCAGTTTATGGTTATATGACTAGCGTCAGTGGATCGTTATTATTTAAGGTCATAAATATTTGATGTATATTTGGGTGTAAATATGTCCTCACAATCTAGGAGGCGACATACATGATGTTAATATAGGCCTTGAGATAAAATTTAATGAAATTGATCTTGTATTGGGTTGCATTTGTGGTTGTCCCAACAAAAGAGGGATTAGGCATCATTTTGTATCTTATTAAAGTATCAATCAATCCACATGTAGTTCAACAAAACATCTCTATATGGTTATAAATCATGTGTAGAGAGAGTAAATTTTACATAGAATTGGTAGGTAAATGAAAGGACTCATATTAGAGTCTTATACATCTATTTATCTTGTATTCAAGGGAAGGGAATTTGTCATATTTCACATATTGGCCTAGGACATAGGGTCCAAGTGTCACTACGTATCCCATTTAAATTAGAGTCAAGCCACATTTATTTCTAAATATGGATACATTGGTGGTGTCATAGAATATGAGAACCAATAATTGTTGTTGTCTCAAGAACGAACCAAGATATTACATAGTTTTATATCATGTAATTGGGACATCAGCAAATCAGATTTAAAAATATGGTAAGGTATTTTTCTTTCCATATATTGTATTATGAAATTTACATTAGGCTCAATAGTTTAAATTCATATAGATCAGATTATGGGGTATTTTAGTTTATGTTCATATAATTAGGACCGTGGTGCCATATATTTTTGGGTCTTATGAATGGTATAATAAGTCATTCTTTTTATGTTTATGTGATAAAGACTGTATGATGATTACATGAAGTATTTCATGGGATACCTTGAATTTTTAGGGGCCATAATATGATCCTTATCTATCGAAATTAATAAATATTCTCAATTATAGTGGAGCTTGTGTATGGAATATAGTACATCCAACATTGTCTAAAGATTTGGAGGTTTCTTCATTAGTATCATCAGGGTTCTAAGGACTAGTAGAAGTTCTCGATATAGGAATGAGCGGATGCAAAATTTCATGATAAAATCTACTGCTATCTGATTTTGGTGGACTTCCATGTTATGCAAGGTAGGTAATATTTTATAATATGGTCAAGAAAATTCATCCATATATTATTTGGTTTGGTCACATTTATATATATGATCACATTTGAGTACAAGAACTTGGAGAAATTAGACCTCAATAGGCAGGATTTCTTCTTACTGATATACCAGAGAATATAGGGTATCTCTTGAGTGGTTTGGGTTATAGTTTAATAATCCCACAAGTCATGAATGCAATTATCAAGATTATAATTTTAATCTTTATCTTCCATCATTTGAAGTAATTTAGATAAAGTCCTATGTAAGGCCATTATCTGTACATTAGCCACCACACGATGACAAGATGAATTGTTAGATTTGATAAAATACTCTTGATACCTCCATTATAACATAGATGGAAAAAATTAGATTCATTTTAAATCAATATCCTATGTGGAAAAAAAATATAGTAATTATACTCAGTTTTACAAATCTTAGAGTACCCTTTTTCCCATCTTCTTTGAGGGGTACGTCCTTGGCCAACTTAGAGAAAATGTAAGTTCTAGTGAGAGTGTACATTAATTAATTAGATTTAGATGGAGGATATGGATGAAAAAAATTCATTCCATCTATAGTAAATGACTAATAGTATTGTGTGGTGTGTAAATATTACAAGGGGTGATGGATGATGTTGGTGTTCATTTAAAAGGAATGATACATGTTGGGAAATGTTTTGCAATCTAGCGTCATCAATGTCCATAATTATCCAAGACTTTAGATTTGATGGTAATTGTTGAACCATGAAGAGTCTGAACTATAGGTATCTATATATACCTATTTATTGATAGTAATAGTATATTTTCATAAATTCATCTGAAAATTACTCTATCAAAGCCCCATTTTCAAAGGAATTTCTAGTGATTTCTTCTGTTATAATATAAAATGTTGGTTTCACATTATCATTTTTCTCTATTCTATCTTTTTAAGATTGGACCACTATGTTTTGGAGGAAATTACAAATTGGAATCATCCAACTTTATAAAATATGGTCTAGGTCAGGGATGGAATCATCCTAATTTATTTCTTCTATTTCAACAAGAGGAAAAAGAGACACACTTTAGTAGTGTAGAATGTTGATGAATGTTTTACCCTACTCTTGATCCACCAAATGCATAGCCACATTTTCCAATGTCTATATCTAGAAATTATTTGATCACAATATGTGATTCAATGTGATCTACAATGGGAATTTTTTCACTAGGCTTTGGAAATAGTCAAGTAGGGGGGTCATCCCTTCCTTTCTGATGGCATAATCATTGTTTAACTACATGGTTACCATTTTAGAATCGCATTTTACCATCAATTGGTACACTGAAATTTTAATTGCAAGATATATCCATATGATGAAAGCCTAATTATTTTAATCATTGTTTGTGCAAACTTCTAACCAGGGGAAAGTGTTTGGTAAGAGTTCATTTTTCCGGGAGATGATCACGAATCACAACCCAACTTTATTGATCATGGGGTCTTCTGCACTCCTACCAGTTGGGATTTTGGATGCACCATAAAATGAACTCTCCCATATCTGTGAACCCTATTTAATATAGAAAATAAATTAATTATAGAATTTTCTATTTAAAAATGTTGTTTTTTTAGAGTTGTCTTATTCGAGGAATTCTTAAAATTCATAGCCTTTTATAACCATCTAATGCATGAAATGAATGTCAAACTACTACAAGATGACCACACACAATGAAAAACATATAGTCAACATTAGATGAATGATTATGTGTTTTAGTGGTTTCTTATAGTAGACTAAATAGATCTTGTGGTGTTTTAGTTAGTGTCTCTTTTTTTAAACAACAAATTTTAGAACCAGGTAGCTATTCTGAATATTTTAATTACAATTCTTATTATCAACCATGGTTTTAATGAGATAATATAGATTTTTTTCATTCATGGTTTTATTATTTTGTGAATGTAAATTGACCAGTAATCATTACAAGGTATGCACATACAAAATGAGGGAATATCCATCAAAAGGTGGAATTAGCACTGGAAGACTGGCGTGATTTTTCTGGAGACAATTGAATACTTTCTGCTAGTATTCAGTCTATTGATATATAACCCTATTTTTCATCAACCTGGTGAAGGTAATCCATTTTACAATGAGGTTTTTTGTAAGCACAAAATTTAAGTTAGGAATCCATATAAATCCTTCTAATAATTAAGTTTTTAGGAGGTGAAACATAAATGATATCCTTTTTCTTCTCATGATCAACATAAATATCATGATTGTACACTATTATACTAATAATCCTTCCTAAGGTACAACCAAAATCATATTTCAAGGGGGTTGTTTTTAGTCTATTTTTTCACAGTTTTTTAAAAAAAGGTTTTCAATATTATTAAGGTGGTCAGAATTTTGTGGCGATGATTCCCCCAAATCATCAACAATACACTCAAGTAAATTTCCAAATAATGGTTTTAAGATGTGATACATGTAATATTGATGTGTAATGAGAGAATTATTTGAACTAAAGTGCAAAAACTAGTAGTATTACACTCTTTGAGAGTCCCTAAATGAAATATCTTTTTAATTTTCTTGTACATTCTTATTTGGTTTTATCTTTAATAGACATCCATGTAAAAAATTTCTTGATTTCTAGTTTTTTCATTAATCAGATGTTATAAAATCAGAACAAGGATTTAATCTTTCTGAAATTTGTAGTTGGGGTCTCTAAAATTAATTCTTACCTAGATATTTCCATTAAATTTCTTAATGGGAAAAATGATTAAAAGGCTTTTTGTGTTATAGATTTCCCAAATGACGCTGTATTTTATGAGCCTGTGTACCACCTCAAGATTTCATAGTGTGTTATTTCTTCAAAATAATTCAATAACATTCACTACATGCAACACCGAGTTAATGCGCACCATGACTTACCAAACAAGCCATTCAAAAGAGGTTATGAATAGTATTAAAGAAATTTTTAACCTTATATAATCCTTATAATTTTAGAATCCAAATTATGAGTTTCTTACACATAATTTAAGAACAAATTCCTTTTTTTCAGATAAAAGGAGTATTTTTCAAAAATGCACTTTTACCAACTTTAATAGTGAACAATTTTTAAATCCAATATTTTAAACTTTTATATTTTCAATTTGACTAAATAAATTTATTCATTTAGAATGGGTACATAAATAAAATTTTCAATTTAACGCCCCAAACTTCCATGGTACGCTTCTCTTTGAATAATACAGTAGCGTGTGTTGTACGCAACTTCGAGTTCTAACACACACTACAACCAATCAAACTAGCCGTAATGAATATTAATACCTAATTTTTAAAATTTTATAAATTTTATCTCTCAAAATAGACTTCAATTTTGGATTTGGAGTATCGAATTTATCCTGAGGTAAAATTTTGGTAATTTTCGGATAAGTTAATATTTTGATTAATAGTGAAAATTAATAAATTTTAATTAAAAACAACATTTTTAATCAAAATAATTAATAGTGAGAAATTATGAATTTTAGTGGTTTTAAAGTATAATTAGAATATATTTTTACCATTTTATCAAATTGTGTTCATTAGAATTAATTTCATTTTGAAATTGGACATAAACAATTGTCAATCTTTTGATATATATTGTTTCTTAAAAACACGCTATTTGTTGTGATAGCGAGAATAAATTATAAAATTAATTAATGAAATTTATATGTTTGGAATTTTGTAAAATATACATCATTTTTGAATTCAGAATATCAATTATAGCTTAGGGTGAAATTTTGGCATTGTTCTGAAAAACATCAATTTTTGATGAATAGTGAAACTACTAAGTGGTAGTTAAAAAACTGAATTTTTCATAAAACTTAATTTTACAACATCTGTGATTGGAATTTCGAAAATCCAAGAGACACAGTTAATATCTAGGAGTAAAATTTTGTTCAATGAGATTAAAATAATTTTTGGTGCATAGTAACTTTTTACTTTTATTTACCACTATTAAAAGTAAATAGGGTAATTAAGGGGAAAAATGATATTAATATTACCCTAACACATGTCCTAATTCTATTGGAAAAGTTTATCTCGACCAAGAACAACCTCAGGAATAAAATATTATCATTTAGGTCCACTTGTATTAGATTAGGAGATTTATTATTATTTAATTCAAAGAAGAGTTAAAAGAGTTAAAATCAATGTTTATTTACTAAAACATTTTTAATATAGGGTTATATATAAGATAAATTCGATTGTAAATGTTCATTATAAATATAAACAAATTTCCTACATAATGATATTTTATTTTTAAATTTTAGACATTAAAAAATATAAATTATTTATGACACAATGATGATGCAATAATTACCTACTTAATGAAAAATTGGAATAATTAATATTATAAATACTTGAATAAATGTAATTTGAGACTTTTTATAAATACCAATAATTTTCTAGGATAATATGACATGTTATAATTTATTTAATTAACTTTTTTTGAAGTAATCATTTTGTTATGATTTTTACAAAAATCAATTATTGAATAGTGTCAAAATTGACATAAAAGAGTTTTTAAAACAAATATTATATTATTAATGGATATTAAATTCCTAAAAATCTAATGTTCTGCCAAGAGACTTATATCATGATAGGTGTATCATTAATAGACCACATGGAGGTCGCTACGTTGTATATAGTAAGTTTATTTACCATATAATATAAAAATACAAAGAGACATTGTAAAAGTGAAACTAATTAACTAAGAGTTAATACTTAATGATAAGTTTAATACAATCACACAAACCTGTCTAAATTCTATTGGTTGAGTGGTTTTCGACCCATACCCACCTTAACCTTTAAATAATCCACTTTGGAGCCATTATAAACCGAATATAAATTTATTATAAAATAATATTTCTAGTTTTTCCAAAGGTGCCCCTCACCCCTCTTATAAAAGGGCACTCTTCCTTATCATTAACTCACACCTTCAAATCCTTTTGGTTCGGCCAACCCCTGCCCAATTACTCTCTCAACTTCCCTCACTCCATTTTAGTTTCCTTCCTTTAGTCAGAAAGCCATCCTATGGAGCCCTTTTGATCAAATCAAAAGGAAGAACCCGAAGAAGAGGAGGTTAAACGTACCATCGACTAAAGGAAAGTGCAAGGTAATGGGTCTTCATCTCACTCTTTATTCCCATGAGATTCATGAAATGTTGCCACTATTACCTTTTAGGTGGTGTATGTACTGCCCATATTCATATTATTTGTGTAATACACTTTAATTTATGTGTATTTACACATTCTTTGTATGATACCTCTTTCATGGGTTGTATTTTTCATAAGTTACCAAATTGGTAAGGGTTAATTTCACAATCTCTTTATTATCCGAGATTGTTTTTACATAAGTATTTACTGGGACATATTTATTATCCATATCCATGTTTTATGAAAGATTTTTCAAAGGGATTTATTTAAGGGACTATTTTACTAAAACATCATTTCAAATGTTTTAAATATAAATTCTTCTAAATGTTTCTCATTAATGTCCATGTCTTCAAACTAGTTTTTAAGGATTTATTTACATTGAAATGAATGTTTTTAAAATGTTAATTCCTTTAAATAGTTTCAAAGTGGTATGGGACACTTTGATTCAAAAATGAATTTAAATGACTTCTTTTCTAAAATGTATGACATTTAAATGGTTTCATGAAAAAGGGGTATTTCTCTCAAAGAGTTTTACAAATCAATCTCTTCTATGTAAAAATCCTTTAATGGATTTTAAACTTTTTTTGAAGCTGATTTATCATGATACAAATCTTCCATATTATGTTGAAGGTTTTGTGATATATTTGACTGTGGAGGTGTTATTTTTATACCATTCATGGTTTATGGGTAAAGTATTGACATTTCTCATGCTAGTTTTAATACAAATTTTTATGATATATTTCATCCTCTTCTTATGATTAATGTTTTGGACTAGTAAGTTCCGGGTTGGGGACCGGTAAAAGTAAGCCCTCCATGTTGGTGTCCGGTTATTAGAGGAACTCCGGAATGGTGTCCGGTTATTAGAGGCACTTCGGGTTGGTTTCCGGTTATTAGAGGCACTTCGGGTTGGTGTCTGGTTATTAGATGCACTCCGGGTTGGGTTCTAGTTATAGTTAGCCCCTAGGCCTTGGCACGAGGACTTGATAAAGAAATTAATGTTCAGAATTATGCATTCCATCATTATGAAAGTGGTTAGTGATATTGAATGCGATTATTCGATTAGTAGAATATCCATGTGAATAAGTAAATGGAATTATTTCATTTTATTTCTGCCATATTATGCTGATGTTCAAGTTTAAATGGTTTTTTTTAGTTTTATACATTGCCTTAAATGTTTATGCTTATTTTTGAATGTTTTCTTTGTATTTCTTACCCTTATTGAGCATTTGAGCTCACCCCTTTATATGTTTTATTTTTCCCAGGATTCCAAGATGTGTAATGTGATTGATATAGATTGTTAAGACAAGGGAATAATGGCATTCATAAAATATTATTTATGTTTTTTTTGTATGTTATGAAGTTTAATGTAACATTCATGTATGTAATGTATTTTCCAAGACTACTAAACTGATTGGTTCTTCGGGACTTGGTTCCTTGTAATCATGCCAATGTATTAAAATAATGCACCGACTCTGGGTCACTGGGGTCAGGGCATTACAGTTAGTATCAGTGGAAGTTTAGCAATAACCTTGAAAACTAGATTTAGATAAACTCTGATTAGAGAACATAGCCCTAAGATAGAATTTGAGGATTAGTATAGAAGAACTTCCTAGAATTTTGGTATTGTAGAGATTTTTTGAGTTTTCTGAGAAATACATCCCCATCTGGATACGAGCGGGTAGAGGCGGCTCTGACACAGATGTACCTAGGGGTAAAACCCAAAAACACCGCTTTGAGCTAGACTCGAACGGGAACTGGTGCACGACAATAAGCCTTGCTGCACTCTTGGTTATGACACTCCCGGGGGATATTCTTAGTATAATTCTCATTTTTTTACAAACCATTATGAAGGGATCATTAGTATATACTTACTCAAAGAAAACATTTTTATGATTATGGATTATATCAATAAACTGTTCAATTTGTGTTAGAAATTATTCATTGTAATTCATAAACTGGCCTAGTTTATGCTATTATATAGAAATGGCACCCAGTATAAGGAATGTGAACTCCAGTAATACGTATGATCCAAAGAGTAAGAAGGATCGTATCTTTCAGGGTAATAAGCCATTATTTATAAGGAAATAGTCTCCCACATATTATCATCATATGAAGAAATAGTATCATGTGTGGATAAGATAACTAAAGAGTTTACTGAGTCCTATGGATTTGAAGGGAAGCAATAGAAGAAAAGGATGGAAGAGAGAAAGATTGATAAAGGGAAGAGGGAAAAGAAGAATTTCCCCATATGTGATAACTGTTGGAAAAAACACCCTGGAACTTGCCTGAAAGGAATGTGAGTTTTTTATAAGTGTGGAGAAAAGGGCACAAGGTACGTGACTGCAAGGGTAAGAAAATGGATTCCAATGTACAATGCTTCATTTTCAAGGAGTTTGGACACTACGAGAACCTATGTCCCAGTCATCAGACTATGCCACAAATGATGCTATTGGATAATAATCAAGTTATGATACTACCACAGATGAAGAGGAATGATTATATTTCTTATGTTGATTATTTTATTTGAGTGTTGTATCAACATTGTAATTGTTATAATAATTATGGAGTATATAAGGATTGTAATGCAGTATTATTTCATTAAGGACTTGAGATTGTGTGGAAAAAAGAAAAGTGACTCAATAGTAGGATAAATTTTTGGAAAATATATGTTGAGAGAATGATAAACCATAACATAGTTTTGATACCGAGGTAGTGATTTTAGAATAATACATGATTGATTTGGATAAATTATATTGGCTATTCTTGACTACCTTGAAACTGATTAATGATTTGTATATTCCATCATTATTGGAGTTTACAACATTTTTTGATTGAAGGAGTATATCCATTATTATTTAAGGAATAAGGGATCATGAATGTAATCAATAAGGTTTTATGGTAATTCAGGATGTTGTAGTGTTTTAAAAGAATACATGATGAAGGTGTTCGCTTGTTATTACACAGCAAAAAGGATCCTAATTTTTGGACTAAAGCATTTTGAATAGTTCTAGTTTGGATTATTTTTGGATTTCCATAAAAGGACAACCCGGAGGTTGGGTGGAAACTTGTCACATCCGGTAAGGCCACGAGACTTGAACCCACAACTAAAAGGCGACAAGGGTGTATCACCTACCACTGGCCCACGTAATATCCGGGATTAAATAATGTAGTTTTATTAAAAGATCTGGTAGATGAATTATAAATTCATTTTTTTGTAACCCTATAAAAATAGGATAAATAGAATTTTTTTACGTTCTATTATCTATTAGAGTGAAAGATGAGTTTGTGGTAGAAATTAGTTAAAGGATGGAACTCTACTTGTCAAGAATATATTTTTCTTCTTCTCTTATTCTATGATGAAATTAATTCTTATACTTTATTTAAGGAATCCTAAAACCAAAAATGTGTTATCCTAATACCCTATGTTTTGTTGAACCAATGGTATTTCAAATCATCATAGATTGATGAATTTAAGGACCTCAATTTTACACTTGTTTGTGATTGATGACCTCAATCACTACCTATAAATATTTACCTTTTCCCTACAATTATATGTCTACAATTGCCACAAATTTTCTCCTAATCGAGATCATAATTTTGTGGTGACCCTTTCATTTCTCTTTTCCTCATATTAAGACTAAATTTTAGTAACCCAATTTCCGATGTGTGTTTTCCCACAAAGATATTTTATATTTTCAACCTTTTATTTTAGAAGCACAATTTCAAATTCCGATGATGAAATTTATTGAAGGAGGGGAGAATGTAACACCCCATGATTTCGTAGTGTGTTATTTCTTCAAAATAATTCAATAACATTCACTACACGCAACACCGAGTTAAAGCGCACCATGACATACCAAACAAGCCATTAAAAAGAGGTTAGGAATAGTATTAACTAAATTTTAAACTTTATATATTCCATATAATTTTAGAATCCATATTATGAGTTTCTTAGACATAATTTAAGAAGAAATTCCTTTTTTCAGATAAAAGAAGTATTTTTCAAAAATGCACTTTTACCAACTTTAATAGTGAACCCTTTTTAAATCCAATATTTTAAACTTTTATATATTCAATTTGAATAAATAAATTTATTCTATAGAATGGGGACATAAAAAAATTACAATTTAACGCCCCAATCTTCCACGGTACGCTTCTCTTTGAATAATACAGTAGCGTGTGTTGTACGCAATTTCGAGTTCTAACACACACTACAACCAATCAAACTAGACGTAATGAATATTAATACCTAAATTTTAATATTTTATAAATTTTATCTCTCAAAATGGACTTCATTTTTGTATTTGGACTATCGAATTTAGCCTAAGGTGAAATTTTGGTACTTTTCGGATAACTTTAGTATTTTGATGAACAGTGAAAATTACTAAATTTTAATTAAAAACAACTTTTTTAATCAAAATAATTAATAATGAGAAATTATGAATTTGAGTCGTTTTAATGTATAATTAGAATATATTTTTACCATTTTATCTAATGGTGTTCATTAGAATTAATTTCACTTTGAAATTGGACATAAAGAATTGTCAATCTTTTGATATATATTGTTTCTTAAAAACATGCTATTTGTTGTGACAGCGGGAATTAATTATAAAATTAATTAATGAAAATTATATGTTTGGAATTTAGTAAAATAGACATAATTTTTGAATTCGGAATATCAGTTATAGATTAGGGTGAAATTTTGGCATTGTTCTGAAAAACTTCAATTTTTTATAAATAGTGAAACTACTAAGTGGTAGTTAAAAAACTGAATTTTTCATAAAACTTAATTTTACCGCTTTTGTGATTGGAATTTCGAAAATATAAGAGACACGGTTAATATCAAGTAGTAAAATGTGGTTCAATGAGATGAAAATAATTTTTGGTGAATAGAAACTTTATACTTTTGTTTACCACGGTTAAAAGTAAATAGGGTAATTAAGGGTAAAAATGATATTAATATTACCCTAACACACGACCTAATTCTATTGGACAAGTTTATCTCGACCAAAAAAACCTTAGTAATAAAATATTATCATTTAGGTACACTTGGATTAGATTATGACATTTATTATTATTTAATTCAAAGAAGAGTTAAAAGAGTTAAAGTCAATGGTTATTAACTAAAACATTTTTAATATATCGTTATACATAAGATAAATACGATTTTAAGTATTCATTAGAAATATAAAAATATTTCCTACATAATGATATTTTATTTTTAAATTTTATACAATAAAAAATTTAATTTATTTATGACACATTGATGATGCAGTAATTACCTAATTAATGAAGAATTAAAATAATTGATATTATAAATACCCAAATAAATGTAATTTGAGACTTTTTATAAATACCAATAATTTTCTAGGATAATATGACATGTTTTGATTTATTTAATTAACTTTTTTATAAGTAATAATTCTGTAATGATTTTTTCAAAAATCAATTATTGAATAGTGTCAAAATTGACATAAAAGAGTTTTTAAAACAAATATTATATTATTAATTGATATTAAATTCCTAAAAATCTACGATCCGGACAAGAGACTTATATCATGAAAGTTGTATCATTAATAGACCACTTTGGGGTCTATTGTATGTATATAGTAAGTTTATTAGCCATATAATATAAAAATACAAAGAGACATTGTAAAAGTCAAACTAATTAACTAAGAGTTAATACTTAAAAAAAAGGTTAATATAATGACCCAAACCTAACTAAATTCTATTGGTTGAGTGTTTTTCGACCCATCCCCACCTTAACCTTTAAATAATCCACTTTGTAGCCATTAGAAACCGAATATGAATTTATTATAAAATAATATTTCTAGCTTTTCCAAAATTGTCCCTCACCCCTCTTATAAAAGGGAACTCTCCCTTCTCATTAACTCACCCCTTCAAAGCCTTTTGGTTCGGACAAACCCTGCCCAAATAATCTCTAAACTTCCCTAAATTCCTCATAGAGTCCTTACTTTAGTCATAAATCCATCCTATGAATCCCTTTTGATCAAATCAAAAGGAAGAACCCCAAGAAGAGGAGGTTAAACGTACCCTCGACTAAAGGAAAGTGCAAGGTAAGGGGTCTTCATCACACTCCTTATTCCCGTGCGATTCATGCCATATTTCCACTATAACCTTTTGTGTGGTGTATGTACTAACCATAATTATATTATTTGTGTAATACACTTTAATTTATGTGTATTTACATATTCTTTGTATGATACCTCTTAATGGGTTGAATTTTTCGTAAGTTACCGAATTGGTAAGGGTTAATTTCACAATCTCTTTATTATCCGAGGTTTTTTTTACATAAGTATCTACTGGGACATATTCATTATCCATATCCATGTTTTATGAAAGATTTTTCAAAGGGACTCTTTTACTAAAACATCATTTCAAATGTTTTAAATATCAATTCTTCTAAATCATTATCATTAATGTTTATGTCTTCAAACTGGTTTTTAAGGATTTATTTATATGGACATGAATGTTTTTAAAATTTTAATTCCATTAAAAAGTTTCAAAGTGGTATGGGACACTTTGATTTAAAAATGTCTTCAAATGACTTCTTTTCTAAATTGTGTGACATTTAAATTTTTTCATGAAAAATGGGTTTTTCTCTCAAAGAGTTTTACAAATCAATCTCTTTTATGTCAAAATCCTTTAGTGGATTTTAAACTTGTTTTGAAGTTGATTTATCATGATACAAATATTCCATTTTGTGTTGAAGGTTTTGTGATATATTTCACTGTGGATGTGTTATTTTTATACCATTCATGGTTTATGGGTAATGTATTGACATTTCTCATGCTAGTTTTAATACAAATTTTTATGTTATATTTCATCCTCTTATTAAGATGAATGTGTTAGACTAGTATGTTCCGGGTTGGAGACCGGTAAAAGTAAGCCCTCTGGGTTGGTATCTGGTTATTAGAGGCACTCCGGGTTGGTGTTCGGTTATTAGAGACACTCCGGGTTGGTGTCCGGTTATTAGAGGCACTATGGGTTGGTGACTGGTTATTAGATGCAATCCAGGTTGGGTTCCGGTTATAGTTAGCCCCTAGGCCTTGTCATGAGGCCTTGATAAAGAAATTAAAGTTCAGAATTATGCATTCCATCATTATGAAAGTGGTTAGTGATATTGCATGTGTTTATTAGATTAGTAGAATATCCATGTGAATAAGTAAATGGCATTATTTCATTTTATTTCTGTCATATTATGCTGAAGTTCAAGTTTAAAAGGATTTTGTTTTAGTTTTATACATTGCCTTAAATGTTTATGCTTATTTTTTAACGTTTTTGTTGTATTTCTTACACTTACTGAGCATTTAAGCTCACCCCTTTAAATGTTTTATTTTTCCCAGGATTCCATGAAGTGTAATGTGATTGGTATGCAGGGTTAAGACAAGGGAATAATGGCATTCATAAAAGATTATTTATGTTGTTTTTTCTGTTATAAAGTGTACTGTAACATTCACGTATGTAATCTATTTTCCAAGATTTCTAAACTGATCGGTTCTTCGGGACTTGGTTCCTCGTAATCATGCCAATGTATTAAAATAATGCACTGACTCTAGGTCACTGGAGTCGGGGCTTTACAGCCTGTATACATTCTCTTTGACCTAAGAAACATGGGTAAGATGTGCATTTCTAGCTTCCAACTTGTAGCAATAATGGTCTTCTGGTGGACCTGATTGATCAGTATCTACATTATGATAGAGTCCCCGAATTTCAAGTAAATTCTAGGAAATAACTTCTCTATAATGATTCAGAAATGAGGTGTAAATTTCCGACTCAGCAAGTGACATAGTTTCGCTGATGAAAATCGATCATGGGTCATTCTCTATACCAAGATTTCTATGTTAGAGTTCATATATAGTAGAATAAACTCCTTCATCAAATGTTGTAGGAGTATCTTGAAGGTCTCCTTCATGTTCTTCTTCTTCTACCTTCTCATCCTCCTCCTCTTAATCTATTTCAATGATGGGATGGACGAAAGAAAAAGTTAAAATATTGACGTTAGTGGTAGGTTAGGGTTTTCATATCCATTATGCAATGGAGACATAATGACTTCCCCATATTATTTGATGATATGACATACCTCTCTTATTATGGGGACGAATTTGGGGCATTTTAATTTGATATATTACCACCCATGGGGGAATTAGATAATTCTTTAGTTCCATTGAATTAAACTTATATGGCCATTATAATGAATAATTATGATCAAATTATGAATATGATCTTATATCGTTGACCTAATTGATGGTCGGCACATTTTCATCACTAAGGTATTTTAATGGGTTTACTGGGGTCATTTATAGACCATTTATGGTGGTAACCTAAGTGACACCATCAGTTATGAGTTACTTCCCCACTCTCTTATAGAATCCCAATTCAATATATTGATATTAAAATTATTTAAATTAATATTTATCACCACATAACTTTTCAATCATCCCATTGGTACATTATTTAAGGTATAGTTTATATGATGACAAGAGCTCTACATGATGGGGTATCCAAGTACATCATAGAAACAAATTGAATGATATATCATTAAGGATGACCAGGAACATAGAGTCGAATACCATATCTACAATAAATGATTTGATTTTATGTAGTAAATGGGATTATATATTATTTTATCATACACATGAAGCATTAGAGAGAAAATGGATTAATAATCTTCAGCATATTCTATTCATCAATGTTTTCAGGTGAAAATAAGTTTTCCCCCAAAGCCATATTTAATGAAATTTTGACATATGTCAATGTAATTCAATCATTTACATTCATATAGGGATTTGATATGTCCCTATATAACAACATCTCTATCATGTTTAGTGAAATACATAACTGTATGAAATTCTGTAGGTTCAATATGTACATGATATACCATTGTGGTGGTAAATTCAACTTAAAACTCTTAAGGGATCAATGCATCCTCAACAAGTTCTTATAGATCCATTTACATTTTTATAACCTAAAAATTATTAATTTTTACTAGAAACAAGACCAGATACTTCAAGATTTCATATTCTTCATTCAAATTGCTACATTTTCTTGTGGGGATCTTCTCCCTAGTCGGAACTGTATTGACTGATGTTCCAATGGCAGATGGGTTGGTGGTTTCATATATGTTGAAGGGATCTTCACTATTGTACTAGTACTTTTCATCCTACCCACATATCATGGATAATGACATTGTTTCAACCCTTCCCATTGATCATTTTAAATAATCTGTCTTGAAAGACTCATTGTGCAGGTGGGTTATTTTCACTATTATTATTTTTTTTCTTATTAAAGGGATATTCATTGATATTCAGTAGTATAAATATCCCTATTAGGTATGGGGTTGAGATATTGGTTTTGTCATAGAATTTAACTTTCACTACCTCTTTGGATTTTATGGCCTCTACCTGTGGTTTTCCTTCTTACAACTAGTGATTCGATCTCGTAATTTTTCTGTGCTGCATTGAATAGATCCATTAAATGAATGATTTTAAACGAACTGAAAATTAATTCTTAATCCATTGATGATTCTTTCTGGTAGAATTTTTCTTATAGTGCCATTCGGTTGGATTATTCCCATTAATATATTTAGAAAGAGGGACCCAATTCTTTTAGGACCGAAAGATTGAATTTCTCTAGAATCAAGTCTAACATTTTCCTTGTTGTAGGTTCATCTTCCTTTTATAGTTTTATATTCTTTTGGAAATTTTGTTTCTTAGAATAATCGACAAAGAAGGGTTGTAGTGTTGATAACTTTAGTTCTATCATAGTATTATTGATTGGGAAAATAATTTGTCATTTTTACTATTTTCTAAGGATGGAATGAGTCTAGTTGTTTGTATTATTATTCATATAATTAGTGATCCTTTTTCATTATTTCTAGTAACATTTCTTATTTCACCTTCTTCCTTTGAATTGGTGTTAGAGACACACCCTACATGAGTTTGTGGTTTCTCCATCCATACATTCCCAAAATCAACCATCCATTTCATGTTATCATTGAAAACAAAATTGTCCTAGATGATGTGTCCCATAATTCAATGATATGAGCAGTAATTCGGTGGGTTATTAATTACATGATTCTTGGATCCCTTGGGCTCCCTAAATTTGGGTAATTAATATTCCACACCAGCTAAAAATTAATCAGGTGTGTGTTATTCACTAGATGAATAAAAATTATTATTCTGGTTCTCAAGATGGGAATGTTTAGGTAGCTTTATATTATCCTAATGGGGATATGTGTACATACACTACCATTCCAGAGCAAGTTCCGCATTAGGTGGATCTATATTTTGACTTTGATATAATGTAGAGGATGATTTTAAAATGATCATTACTATATGCACTATAGACATACTCTTCCCTTGAGAAGCTATCATGGGACGGGAATTTACCTTGGTTCACAAAATATAACCTTAAAATATATATTACAATAAATCATGATCATGAAATACATCTGGATATAATACTAAGATAGTGGTGTTCATTATTTTTTATGAATATTCTCAATGAAAAGGTCCAAAAATTATTCTTGGGGAAGCTGAAAGTTCAGGGAATAAGTAAACATTTTCCACCATGTAACAACATCTAAATCCCAATAATTTTATCATTGTATAAATTTTGATCGATGAAGGATTATTTTATTCTATAACCAAGTGTATAAATTATAGCTTAATTATCATATATGTTCATCCCACCCTTTGAAGGAAATGGCTAGTATACTGGTATACAAGGTGAAGGTGTGTCCCTTTAAAGTTTTGAAGAAAAAAATTAGCTTAGTTTCCTCTTATTAGTCGGTGGTCCCCATCATGGGACCACACTGAGACACGAAGTTTGTAAGAAGTTGTTCTGATCCCCTAAACCATTAAATATTGGGAATGTAGAATTCCAAAATTTTGGTTGGGGAAGATTAGCATCCATTAATTTCAAGTAAGTATTCCACTTTGTATGTATTGGTGAATATGATCCTTTAATAGCCTCAAATCAATCCTTCATTGTCTTAATATTTTCAGTTATGAGGGGTTGAATGGCCAATTAGGAAGGATCCTAAACAAGGTAAATGAACAGTTGGTCCATTTGTGGCAGTTATTCTTGTACTCGCAATGGGAAACCTATAGGAGATGGCCCATGAGGTTGTGTTTGCCTTAACTCTATTTTCGTACCCAATAGAGGAAACTCCTGATATCTTTCTATCATGGGGTACCAATATATGTTTTCCATTACCCCACATTGATCAGTTTTTTGAATCCATTAATGTTTCTTTGATGAACCCTATTTATTAATGTACACAAACTGCGAACACTGGACGAGGATCTACTTTTAGAAAATATTTGTTAGGGATATTTCCATTGATTAGTTCAACATTGAGTTTCCACAACTCCTACATCTATTCCTCATATTCAGAAAATATTTCCTCAACTATGAGGGATTCAACCTCTTTAAGTGGTTGATGAGATACTTCCACACCTATATTCTTTTCCTTGTAATATACTCATTGAGAAAGTGGTGGAGGATAAGTTTATGAAATACACAAATTGAAAAAAAAATCATCATGTTTTAGGTACATACAACATATTAAATATGTTTTTGTGTTGACTATGTTACATAGAAAACATCCCCCTCCAATTCCTCTGAATCAACCTCATGTAATGTAGCATATAAATTGGTGGTGATAGGGATGTTCACTGAAGAATAATTCATTATATGATTCATGTTAGTACCATAATGAATACAAGGTCGTTTTTCATTGGCATATCTGTCTAAATCATTACGATCATCAAAAGAATTCATACCTTCATAGATTCATTTTGTTTTTTTACCACTATGGGGCCTCATACTATCTTTCGTTGGCCCTCATGGAATCATTTAAAATTGGTAGATTTGAGGGGAATCTCCATATAATTTTTTCATGAAATTAACTACTTATGAAGTTAGGTAACATGATAGGATTAACTAGAAGGATTTATTTTTCGGATCTCCAACAAAATGGGGAAAGACATAAAATTATTGAGGATGAGATTGGTGTAAAAATTTCCCCATCCAAGTTAGATGTGGCTGCTTATTGTCTATTTTCACAACATTTTGGTCTCGGTCTATTTTCATATAATATTTAGTTAAAAATTACCATATACCTGTAGTTTGGTGTTTCTCCTATATTATTATGGATTCTACCACTGGGTCTTCTATATTGGTTTTATAATGCATTTTTTTATCATGGTTTGGTGAATTGTATTATTTTACTCTGATCCAATTGCTTTCAATGATATTTGTGTTGCCTAGAGATTGGATTCCATTTTGTGGGTGGCTTCTTCAATATTTCTAGAAAGGTGATGAAAGAATATTTCAATTGTTTTATCTCATCTTTCGAAGTGTCTTTGAGAGTCGTTAAAGAAAATATTTTGTTGAGTATACCATTTTTTGTTATAAGATCTTATTTCTCAAATAATTAGTATGGAAATGATGTTGCATGATGTAACATTGGGTTGGATTTGTTGATCAGGGAGTGAGGTGAAAGGAAAGAAATTGTGTTTTTTCAATTCTATGGTATTAACATTGGATCGGGCATTGATGATGAGTGGATGCATCTCTTTTGAGGCATCAAGATAAGTTATGTTGAATGCCACCTTCTTGTTTTCCCAATCCGAGTAATCACATATCTAGAAGGTCCACCAACTCTATTTATTGATATATCTCTTTGATTAAATTGAAATGGATTGCATATTTATCTTAGTTAATATATGGTTTTTAGGTGAAAAAGTGTAGTCCATAAATATTTGTGGATTTCAGGCAGACAAATTTTTCTAATGCCATTGGAATTATATATTGGGAAGTGTAAGAACTATATAAAATGACTGGTATATTATATTTAGTGAAATATCTCCTAATCATAAAAATATAATCAAATTCTATCCATAAGGTTCCTTAACATGATCTGACCAAATTGGACATTTATATGTTTATTAATTATAAACATTAGGGTTGACAAGGATTCGTTCTATAATATTGGAAGAAAATTGATCTATGGGTGGATTGGAGAATAGACATTTTCTTGGGTTGTCATTTAGTTATGAAAGAATATCACTTTTCAATGGTGGGGAATACGGATTGATTGACCTAATTTTTCCTAGATCCTCTCAACTGAAGTGCATTCTCATAGTTGATTCATCTATAGGTCCCTCTTGATGAAATGAAGTGTCATTGTGAGGAGAATCTTTTCAATGTATTCCATATAGAAGAGGGAAACAATTAGGGACTACCATCCAACTGTAATGAAAATTATAGTGTATTACCTAGGGAGGACCTTCAGGGTTGATGATAGCAAGGGATGAACTTCTTTTTATTTTATCTTTTATTCATGAAGAGGTTATCTACAAAACTCAATAGGATATGGGCTCTCTTAATTGGTCATAATATGTACATGAAGTAAAAAGATCATAGAAATTTTTCTTGGGATAATGCTTATAACTACAGGAAGAAATGTTGTGGGGAGGGCCTTATCAATTGAAGGCAATATCTTCATTATTTCATAATAGATGATTATATTTATGTGCTACCATAGATAAATGTATGAGGGATTCATGAACATCATCATTTAGAAGAGTGGGACTATATATCGGCTCTTAGTTTTCCAATCACCTTTAGTGAGGATAATTTTTGGATTCTCCCCTTTGTAAGACTAGGAAGTACTAATGTTGATATAATCTATCATATAAAAGGGGCCTATTTGATTTAGTCCCATGTTTCCTCAAGAATTTATTGATTTATTTTTATAATTTTTCTAGCGATATATGTCTCCACTAGATTAACCACTTGGATTAAGTGGTAACCTCCAGTTAGATGGGGGATATGGGCCTAATATGGATGTACATTTATCATGGGATTTTATCCAATGTCCCACCTCAATAAGTGTGGTTATATTTGTCTTCTCTAGTGTGACACTCACATTTATTTGGTTTTTCATCCCGATTATGGTGGCAGTTTTATATTTCTACCCAACAACCACTAACATTTCATTCATTATATCTTCAATGATTTCTGGGGTCTGGGTGGGGAATTTTGGGCTTCCCATTGATCATGTTTAGGATATTTTGAGTAAACTCAATATAAATAATGAAGATTTATTCCCATTACATTGTTGGAGAGGGGATGTATGCCTGTTGCTTTCCACTATTTCTTTTCATTATATACCAATAGTCTTAATATGCGGGGTAGGTATATGGGTATGGCCTTGTTTTACTCTTAGTATTTTATAACCATTTACTATGAGTGCTTCCAAATCAAGATGGAAATATATATATGAATTATTATTTAAATCTACTAATTTTTTCCACCTTGTTTTTTGTACGAGTTCATTTGGTTTTTCCTAACTAGGTATGGCTGGTTTGAGGTGTACGAGTAAGAATATTCATCTACTTGTTAGATGTCACCACGTTTTTTGTAGACATTGATAGTATGGATAGGGATGTGAGCATTTTTTCAGTATATTTTATTGTCTCCATTGAAGGTCTTTCTAATGTTATAGTGTCTGAATTACTAGATCTAAATATTTTGGGTAGGTTTCTTCCTCATGTTGAAGACCTTATGCCGTATGGAATTATTGGTGGTGGCTACCAACAGGAGTCCCGTGGAGGGACCTATGTATTGTTGGAATGAGGTTTTTGTTGACTTATTTATTTTCCTCTATAAGATAACATAGTTATATATTTCTATGTTCCTAGGGAAGGCTCTCAAAATGGTTGGAAATGGTCACATGTGTCACTTTTTTCTTCACCACCAACCATTGTATGGTGGATGGTTGGTGGGGCTTCATTTCAGGGATGGATTCATGTGCGGCCTCAAATATAGATATATTGACATTAAGGTTGTACTACTCAGTCATAACATTTGATAATCAGTGATAAAGATGTTGGGTAGGTGATGGGATCCTCTCATTAGATGTGGATCAATCTTGAGTTACATCAATTCCATGACTCTGGGATGGTTAGAAGGATTCCATTTAGATGGAATAATGTCATAATAATAGTTCCTGAGAATTAATGAAAAAGAAAAAAAATAAAAACCTATTAAATTATCATCTAAATAAACGAACATGGTAATAATTTTTTTTAGATACTTGTGTGGCCAACATTCGTTGTTTTATAGAAAGAAAGGTTCCAAACATGTGGTCGAAACAATCATTTTAGCTAAGGATTCAAGTAAGGTTCACCATTTCTGTTTTGTTTGGATATGTCAACTGCAGTTTGAATGGAGTTTTGTAGTGGTGGTGGGATGAAAATTAATGTATGAGACACCATTTTCTTCAAATCCTTTTTAGTGGTTTCCAAGGGGGTTTATTGATAGAACTAGAAGCACCCATAGGATACCTTATTTTCCTTGTTCCACAAACCCACATTCTAAACTCATTTTGTCATTGGAAAATTATTTCAAACATTTTTAGAGAGACGCAATTTTCAAGAGTATGGGTGGTCAGTATCATCACACCTTTTTGGGGAAATTTATTCTTACTTCAAAACTCTCTTATACATATTTAGACATATTCATGAATCCTTTATTAAATATAAAATATAGTCATTGTTACCCATATACTTAGATTTAATTGTTATAAATAATAGGATAAAAATTAATCTATATTTATTTTAGATTCTTCATCAATAGAGAAAAATTAATGTATCCAAAGTTCTATAGTGATGGTACCCTTTATAAGTGTATTATGAATTCTTATGTGATATATTAACATGATACTAGTTTTAAGCCATGCAGTTGGGAACTATGGAATTTTTTATTATCTAATAATACTAAAGATATTTTGATGTCGTGGTCAGGCCCATGAGAGGGTATTCATATGTATCCATGTGAAATAAGTCAGAACCCACATTGTTCAGTGCCAGTTAACATAAAACATCATACCTTTAGTGGTTATGCAATGATAGCCATACCTTATAGTTTAATTTCGTGTAGAAATTACATCTAGGATAATGGTTCTTAGCCAAAGGATAGTGTGGTAATTATTTCAAAGTCGACATTCCATTAGATCTTGTGGGGAATATTTCTATGTATTGAAGTTGCATACATAAGAAATTTATTTTAATGAGGATAAAATGGGGAGGATCCAGAAGTAATATGGACTTCAGATTGGTGGCATGATTATATTGGGGTGGTTTCCAAATATTTATGAAGGGGGTTTCAATGTTTTGAATTCAGACCTCAAGGAGTATTCCTACATATTAAGTTAAAAAAAAGAATTAAAAAAGTTGAAAGTGTATGGGCTTAAAACTATTGTGGAATCCCATTAGTTTTTAAATTTTAATGATGATATCATCACCACTAATCTATAATTCTATGTGACTCATACATAGTGTTAGAAATAAGAGGATGTGATATATCTGTCAATCTGCATAGTCTTCTTCATTAGTTTGTATATGGGGTATAGAAGGTGGGGGACTATTCCATAAAAATACTAGGGTATTACTCCGGGATAGATTCTTAAAGTAGAAAATTTCTCTCCGTTCATTGGTATACGATGATTAAGTCATGGAGGGGTGGATAGGAAGGGAGATAATTTTTAGGTGTGCCTCTCTCCATTATTTTTTTAGAATGCAATGATTCATGACTACATATCCATATGAATACATCTAGTGCCATTTCACATTTTGGGCATCATATGTTGTATTCTAGCCCAACAATCCATATTTTATCATCCCTATTATTGGTATCCTCATTACCTGGGGAATGAATAATTTATAACACTTTATGTATCCTATCGACTAGGATGGGTAAATGAAGGGATTCCATTACCAGGTTAATGTATAATTGATATGGTGCACTAGTTTTCCGTATACTCAAATCATACATATTTGGGGGCTTTATGGATGATCTTGGTTTTTTACCCCTTGTGTGATGGTTCAATTAAAATAGGTTCCCTACCATTGGTGATATAAAAGGGGCTAGATGTGTACCTCTTCGATGTGGTATCATGTAGATATGGTGGTTTCCTCACCTAGGTGGTACCTAGGTAACTTAATATGACCTCAACTTAGTTACTTTTGAGTGTTCTAGATTTGGTCTCTCCCAAGTGAGGCTTTGGTAGATTAGGAGTACCGAGCCCATGTACTCCACGGGTGAACTAGATTTGGTCTCACCCACTTGAGGGCTGATAATCTTAGATGGAAATCACCTAGGTTCTTCATAGATGAAAATGATTTGTTCTCACCCATGTGAGGTACAATCAGATTATAAGGACATCACCTAGGTGTTTCCTATGAGAAACAGATACTACCATGTGAAAGTGATACACAAGAGAACATTGGAAAATGGAAACCTAGGAAACCACACTATAGATAGTCCTTGACCAGACCTCTATGGGTATCATGAGGTTCTTCTAGGATACTCCTACACATTTATGATCTTGGAATGTGGGGCTTCAACCTATTACTTTTGGACTAGGGGGAAGTGACTCCCCATGTATTTATTTGGAATTTTAGGCCATGGAGTTAGTCTAGTCCTTAGAATATTTAAAATTAAATATTATTTTAGTGTGTGGAGAGATACATGGATGGTTTTGAAGACATATGAAAAGGATTAGCATAGTGGGAGGTTAAATTGGTTTCCTTTGGATTTCAGTTGTTTTCTCCCAGATCAAATGAGGAGACTAAGGGTCCTATTTACAAGAAATCTCAAGACAATAGGTAAACGTGGTTGTCCATGCAAGGATACGAAGTAGGTTTTTTATACATGTTGGTCACACTGTGGGTGGGGGATTTACGATTGATCCACATAGGCTGCGCCTATGTGGTTCCATAGTTTACCCATGTGGCTCACATAGCTAATATATGTGTGATCACTTCATCCACAAAGATTCATTTAGGTGAATGTAGGCTTTTTTTCACCTTTCACATATTTATATTCCTTGAGGAGATCTTCTTTGAGACCCTTTTATCATTATTGGAAAAGATAGTATCAATAATGTTATGTTATGAATACTAAATACATGATTCCAATTAATTTTTATATAAAATTATTTCAACAATGTTAATTTGACATGAAAGTAAAAAAAATTAATGGTTTTATAAAAAAAATTTATCATTTGGTAAAATCACTTACTCCTTCATTTTATTATGACAAGATTATGTGTCGAATGGTTGATTTTTATTTATCTTGTATTTCCACTTGTTTTTTGTGGATTAGAATATGTAACACATAATCACTCAATTAATTAATTCTCAATTCAGTGATTTGATATTTGTAAGTTTTATTATTCTAAAAGTTTATTTATTTAAGAGTTATATTTATATTATGAACCAATATTCTGTAATGAGGTATATATACTTCCCCTTTGATATGTTATATTATGAATCACCTAAAGATAATGATTCTAACTAATTAATTTTATTTTATTTTTTCATGGGGATTACGATCAAAAAGGTACCAATTAAGTATGGGTATTATGTTTCAATCTCATTTAAATCAGGATTTCTTATGGTTTATTTCATTTGAGTAAATTATATTATCGTTATTTGATATAACAATTTCATATTTATTCATATTTGATATTTCTAGATTATTTATTTTATGTACAATTTTTCTCTCTTTAATACACAAAAATTTTTCATAAAATGTATTTAATAATGGATAAAATTATTTCAGCTCTTTTGGTAAAAAAACCCATTTTCTCCCATGTCCATGTTTTCTAAACTAAGTTTGAAATTTTTGTATTATTATTTAATGATTGTTGAAATTCAATTTTACCTATTTTGATGTTCTATATTATGTTTTTAAAATAATCTTCATATTCTTTCATAACAAGGTATTTTTTACTGAATGTGTAAATAGAATATTTGTTTTAACAATTATTGATTAAATGTAATTTACCACTATCATGATCACTCAATAATTTGAATATTCCCATACATGTTTCTAGGATTCTTATCATATAAAAAAGTCCATAATTCTCTATATTTTTTTTGTTTATAAACATGAATTTCAAAGTGGAAAGGGTATTTTTCAAAAGAGTGTTTTAATTATCTTTTAATGGTATTTATATTCTTCAATAATAACTACCCTTGATTTTACTTATACTATACTCATGATATGCTTTAATAATAACATAATTATTATTTCGCTGTACAGACTATTATTTTTTCAAATATATTTTCATAGAATGTATTTATTTTCCATAGTTAAATCACGTTTTGAAATAACAATGGTTATATTTATGTTTAAAAATTAATTATTTCATGTGTTATGAAAATATTGTAGTTATTTTACATTGTTTATATTGATGGGTGAGCCTTATATTTCTCATAATTATGGGTGATCCTATAGTAGCTCTACAATGCATTGGGTAACTAGATATGGTTATACGGTTATAGGTTTCTCCTAAGATATTATTAGAATTTACCTGGTAGTTTATTCCATTTATTAGAGTTATTGTAAGAGTATTATCATAATTTTGATCGAATTTAACCACATGTTTTTTTATACTTGTAACATGTCTTAATGGATCTATTTCATGAGGATTTTTTCCCATTCCTTTTAGTTATTTATTTATATGACTCTTGTCTTGTTTTAAGGAATTATTCCATGTTGGATG
This sequence comes from Viscum album, assembly GCA_963277665.1. Lineage (NCBI taxonomy): Eukaryota > Viridiplantae > Streptophyta > Magnoliopsida > Santalales > Viscaceae > Viscum > Viscum album. The sequence goes on from OY728136.1 coordinate 1,837,875,141, forward strand.
TTTAATGATCCATGATTTGATGAGTAAGAATTATCTTATATTATGACCCTGCAATTTGATTATGTCATCATTCCCATATACTAATCTTATGTTCACTGATGACATTAAATTGTTAATTCATATGTTTACCCCTACTAAACATTTGTGTTTATCCTTCATATGTATCATGTTCCCCTTGTAAATAAAGGATTTAACTATGATATGACTAATATTGTTACTAGAAGAGAAAAACGTAGTAAGATATTAAAATTATTTTTATGAACCAATTGTTTATTTATCAATTTTTTATATATGTGTGTGCCCCAATTTTCTAAAACTCTAATCATAAAAGATCCTTGGGTATGTGAGTTATCTAATATTTCATCTTAATGTTATATTTTTTTGAATGGTTATATATGGTTCCGGATTATCATTATAAAATCTCAATATAAGGATTATGTTTTTTCACTAGATCTGGGTGTCCATGTTTGAGGTTGTTATATTAAATTGGTATGCTTCTTAAATATATATCTTAGTAGTTAACTATGTTAAATATCTATTAATGTGAATTTAGTTTTCTCTAGTAACATGTTTTTGATGTAAAAATGATTATGATAGGTTCATATCAATCCTTCTAATGTGATAAAAAGATTCATTTGAATCTATAAATAAAATCTGACAACCTAATTCACTACCTTATATTATTTTATGTTTTGAATAATTAGTTTTAATAAGTGGTATCAAATATACGTCATTATTCTTGTCGGATATTCCAATGGAAAATTATTGACCTGGAAAACACTATGGATGTGAATGTAATTTTTATATTTGATATTTTTAATTGATATGTTAGAAGTAATAGTGTAATATCACATCTATAATCACTTGGAATCAATGTATTCATAGATTCCATTCCATGATTACATAAAAGTGATAAAATAAAAGTGGCAATGATTTAATATAAAAAATTTCTATCAACACCTATAAAAGGGTACAAAACACATTATTTAGAGAATTATAATATTATATATATATATAATTAATAAGCTACACATTCATTACATTGATACGGTATAAATTATATAATATATGTTAATATGTAAAACATTTTTGGTGTAACAGTTATAGGTTATCCATGAAAATTTTATTGATATATATATGAGTTTAATTTCAAAAAATTATTTTTCCCTCAACCAAATCATTGATTTTATTAGGTATATTCACAGAATCCTTAGTCATAAAAAGGAAATTAACATTAGGAAGAAAATTCCAAGCTAATTCCTGAATTTTGATAGTCTTAAGGTGGATGTTCTTGAAGATGGATTTCTTAAAAAGTTAGCGGTTTATAATTGAAAACTCATGATGGTGGATTATGAGATGAATTTCAATATAGAATGTTCATAAACTTATTCATAAAAGGATATTTTAGTTAACTTGTAGAGGAACCATATTTCATTGAGAATAAATATGTAATAATATATGAGTGATGAGATTTATTCCCATGGGGAATGGAAATTCAACAATACTATGGAATGATTTGAGATAGATTTAGTAATGGTCATCTTTAAATTTGGAAATGATAAAACATTATATCACGAAGTCTATGTAGGAAATAATTTAAATTTAGTGAGTTTTATTACTCTGAAAATAACTAAATAACGTTTTCAAGAATTATACTCTCTTTATGAGTGTTATTCTGCATTTAGGAGATGGAATTCAACCCTAGTTTTTCTTACTTTTGGACCAGTAAATGCAGTTCGTTGGAAATTGTTTATGATTTTTTCCTCTATTGTGTGATCCTTGAATCATATGGAGGGGGGTTTTTATAACTCATTCTATCAAGAATACCTCTAGATCGAAAGATACCTGTTGGATTCTTTGACCCCTCCATGGTTTTAAATTTGTAGTTCATGGACTAGACGATGAAAGGTATTCTCGATCATTTTTTCTACTTGAGCTTCTAATATTTCGGGAATAGTATTCTCGTAATTCTATGCTGGTGCAAGCTCTTTTCACCTCTTGTTTTTACCGCTACTTGTTTTTTTTAAATAAATTTCTTTGGGGCTTGAATTGGGTGACCAATTCATGTAACCAATTTTATAAAAAAATATAAAACAATGATAGTAAAAGTGAAAGAAAATTGGAAGAAATTGGTTACAGATATAACTCAAACACAAATATTAAATAACTATAAATGAATTATTTAGGGACTTTTATATGTGGAATAGTGGTGAAATTTTTTCTCCTTGATATGATTACAATATTATGGATACATTGGCCACCCTATGACTAATTGAATGGAGAAAAAAATATAAACCTGACGGTAGTGTGCTCAAAACATAATCAATTAGAATGTGCACAAATCTTATAATTCAATGAAATGTTTTTTATGTTTCTTTCTTCAATTATTGAAATTTCCTTCAAAATTCTGTTGATTTTTGGAAAATAATAAGTAAAAAATACTTCTATATTAATCAATGAATGATGTATGAAATATAAGAGAATATAAATACATTTGGAAATAGTTTCTAGAAATTATAATAAAAAATATTAAAAAAAATTAGCATCAAAGATAATTTTGAGATTATATCATAAGACATAGCATAACTTGGTGTTTTCTGGATGGAATGGAGGGAAAAAGAGAAGTTTATTTTTATTGATATTTTATAAAGGTTCCAAATAAAAATATTTTAGGGAATATATATTGTGTTTTATCAGTCCACAAGATTAATAATATGATTCATTTAAATAAAGTTAATGTATATGTTGGTGGGATGGTTTGTTTCAATAATGATGGAGACTTGAAAATATGAGGAAGTTGAGTGGAAAATAATTCTAGAGATGAATTGAAAAACTAACAGTACTCTACGTATATAAACATTAACATTATATGTTAAGTGAACATCGTCTTTGTGACCTAGGAATCAAAGTCGCACTTAATGGAATGCGTGTATTAAGTAAATTTAATCCATAAACTCCTATATAATGGTTTTTAGAATGAATGAAAACTTTTATAGATTGTATATCAAGGATAACATTTATCCCCTTATGATGGAATACGATAATATCGGATATAACCAATGTATTAAGAATTTAAAACCTCAAATCATGAGGAATTTATCAAATTTAAAGGATGTAGTTGATATACCTAATTTAACATGTGATTATGATATGACTCCTAATTCCTGTATGAGTTAAAAGTTGGAATGAAATATATACAATAAAAAGAAAAATGATCATCAAATCTACTAAATATTATTCATGAAAATATTTGTTCTATAATGACATATTTTTTGACACATGTTTTACGTTATTTCATTTTACTTTTTTGATTCTTATAGTATAATGGGATATATTATATTTTAAGAAACCAATAAAGAGGGGATGGAATCCATTAATTAGTTTTAAAGGAGAGTTAAAAAAGTAACTATAAGATATTTGATCACAAAATGGAATGGAATATACCAATATTTTAGTATATAATTATCATGATAATCATGGAATTAATAATGAAGTATCATCATGGGGATACCTAAAAAAATGTGAATAAAAATATTTAACAAGATGGTGAAAAATATTTCAAAGGTATTACTTATTGAATCTTTAATTCTACATAACTATTGGATGTAAGTGATGTAGATAAATGTTTACATAAAATAATATATGTATTTATAGATCATAGTGAGGTTAAAACCCATTATAAAATGTATAATAAAATGACTCCAACAATTAAACACTTTATGGTGTTTTGATGAAAATTATAAATTGAGAATAATGAATTAAACAAAATAAAATAAGTTGTTATGGTTGATGGAAGAGCATTATTAGGCTACTCCAACATGATTAAATCCTAAAAATTATTTAATGATAGGTTTAACTATAAAAACCTGTCATTTTATATGTATTCATTTGAAAAAAAATTTAATTATTTGATATCTTTATTAACACTCAAACCTAACTATAAAAGAACCATTATATATTTTTGTCTTTATAAGCCAGTCATTAGATTGCATTATGTGAATATGATTAACCATATTATGAAATATATATATATATTTATTTATTTATTTATTTATAAATTTTACCCATATTCAAATAAATTTATTAATGCTTCAAAAATAATTATTAAATTATAATAAAATAATTTCATGATTTTAAGAAACATTTAAATGAAGAAATGTATTTTTCTATGTGTAATGAATATTTTATATAATAAAATATATTGATCACTATTTAAAATTTATTTTAATTAAAATTATTTATAATTTATTATTAATCAGTCATGCATTAGTTATTTAGTGGTCGTGAATTAAGATAAAATCTTCTATAGGTAAAAAGTTCTATTTAAAAAACTGTTTTTACATGCCCAATTTTTATATCATAATAAATTTAATAAATATATATTACATAATTATGTTAAGGAAATTTATATAATATATATTCAGTAAAATATATTAACATTCATATAATAGTTTTTACTAGTAAAGGAATAAAATTATATATAATTTTATTTTTTAGAATACATATTTCAAAAAAACAATTTCATTTCGTTTTGTGTGTTTATATTAAAATTGATTTCAAAACATATATAAATTAAAATATATAAAATTTATTCCATATTTGGAATTATAATATAAATTTCTTTAGATAATATTCTTTTATTTCTTTATTATTAATAGTAAAAACAGTAAAAAAAATTACTATGATATAGGGTTAAAACTGGTTTATTGAGGGTTAAAGTGATAGTTAAGGGTAAAAATACCACATGAAGTAGTATTATTTTTTTATATATTTACACATTATGTTTTCTTACCTTACAAATCATGTCCATTTTTTCCACATTCACATGAAATATAAATTGAATTATTTAAATATTTAACGTAATTCAATGGTTTCCCACCCATAACTTATAGAAGGCACATGTTTACAACCATTAGTCACACAATTTGGGCCTCTTATTTTTGAAAATACATACAAAAAAACCTTCCTATATTTGTTATGTTTTTTCTTAAAAATATTTTCTTAACCAAATACCTTCATAAGAAGGTATAATGTATTATCAAAATGAGGTCTCTCAAAGAATATATAATCTCCTTCCATGACTCATTAAAATTTTATTTCTTATTTTATTTCCTATAAATAAATTTTATTCATATTAATACAAAAATATAGCATAATCAAAATAATTGTACGTTTTTATTATTACATGACAACCATTTTCAAGTTAATTTCTATAAAATTGAACATGAAAGTGACCCTCCTGTTTTTGTGTGGTCTACTGTGCATAGTGATGTGATTCATCTTCCATAATTTCATAAAATTGATGGATATAAAGATGGATTTAATAAGTATACATTTTTTTGGATATTATTATGATTCTTAAATGAAAAAATTCTATTTATTTTTCTTTCCATATTTTTATTAGAAACTGAAAACATTGTTCATGTGTACGTACAGACTATCATATCTAAGAACTATGTAATTCATATTTTTATATATTAATTTTATGTATAGTTATAAATATGTATATGATTAATATATATTAATTTTATATCATTGTTAAAAATTGAAAAATTATGTGTCTTTTATCAACATATAATAACCATAACTTCTGAATCGAATTAGGCATGGAAAATAAAGCAACTAAAACCTGAAATAATGATGATAATGAAATATTTTTAGGTAGAGGGTGATAAGATGTTATAAGATAATATTTTTTGTTATTATAAGTATTAATAATAATATTTAATATAGAAAGACAAAAAAAATTACATAGTATTGTAAAATTAATTATGAATAAAGGCATACCTAAGGTAATGGTTTCTCATATCACTTATTTTTTGTGAGACACAAGAAATATTCACCACATATTTCTTTAATGTGGTGTATATAAATACCATTTTTCTTTTATCTAATGAATATATTTATAACCATGGTACTCAATTTCTAATTTTAATTTATTTCTTTCATTGAAATTTTGATTTAAAAGTTACCAATGCGGTAATGGTTTTATGTTTAAATCTCATTTTTACATGGATTGTTTATTCTTAAATTTACAATAATGAAATTATATAATATATCATTAAGAATTATTATTTTTAATTTATTCTAATACGGTTATTTATTAAAATTACATTTTTTAATTTTTATTTTTTCTCTCTATCTAGTACAAGTTTAAAACAATTTTTTTAAGAGAAAAGTATTTTTATTCTCAATTGTATTGGGAATTTTTTCCCTGTCCATATTTTATTTAAAATGTTTTCAAAAATGATATTAATATTATACAATGATTTATTAAGGATATTATTACCCATTTGTTATGTTACAGAAATTGTTTTAAATGGATATTCTTTTGTTTTCAAAATGACGTACTTTTTAACAATGTTGTGAATAAAATATTTCTTTTATCATTTACCAAATAAATTGATCTTCAATTCCATCATGAATATTATTTTTCATGAATATTCTATTAAATTTTTATAAGGTTATCTTAAAAGAAATTCAATTCCATAATGTTCTATAATTGTTTATATTTAAAATAATTATTTTCGACATGAAAATTGTATATTCTTCAAGAAATTTTCTTGTGATATTTTAATGGTATATTCAACTATGATAAAATAAAATGATGTTACATATGATTCAATGTCAGTGTGATCCGATGATACTATTATTACTCATTTTTTGTATATTTATTTATTATGATGATGAAATCTTGTTGAATACCATTTTCATTTGCATGAGTTAATCTATAAGGAAATCAAATATGATTTTATGATCTTGTGGAATATATATGAATGGATTATGATTATATTATATGTAGTTATACTATATCCCTCTAATGATATGGTCAATTCTTAAATATTATGAGATTAAAGGGTACATATATGATTACCCCAATACAAAAATAGGTTACATGGGTGGTTATCCCAACACCAGAAATTGTACATTGGAGGTTATCTAAAGACTAAACTAAGTACAAAACAGGTTTTACCAAGACAATCATAATAAATTAATATCCTTATAGGTATAATTGACTTATGATTTTTATAAATATGATTATTCAACACTTTATGAAACACTATTCTAATTTTTTCTTATGAAAAATTAATATTCTTAGGGTTCATGATCTTTTATACCCTTTTGATTCATGTGTTGTGAATAAATAAATCCTCATGTAATGATTCATGTTTATGATGTATGAATTTTTAGGTAAGATTTTATTATGATAATATCATTCTCGAAAATCCATATGCTTATATAATTATCACATAGGATTATTGACAAATAGATCCTAGGATTATCCAAACTAAGAATCTGAGTTTAACCATTCTTATGTTTCCTTTCACCTGTTTAGAAAGAATGGTTTAACGTGGGATATATCTAATAAGTTTACTATATGAGAAGACTTTGTGGGTTATTATTAATATATTTATTAAATTATTTTATCATGAAATTATTCTCTAAATAATCTAGGCCATTATGATCCACATGTGTGTGTTATTGTGAAATTTATTCAACATTCTTCTAAAATTATGTAATATTTATGTATCTTATGTTTTAGTCACCTTAGATGTTTCCAAATTAAGTTTTATTTGTTTATAGATAATAGCATTTGAATATTTTATTGAGAACCTTTTGGATAAACCTATATATAAAATAACGTCATATGTTATGGTAAAGAAAGGTGTGTGGTTTTCTAGGAAAATAAATCCCAATCTGGATATAGTAAATTGGATATGGTTATATCATAGATGCACCTAGGGGAAACAACTATGGAAGTTTTTTATTGGTTATAAATTTTATTTTCATTAAGACATGATTAGTTATCCTAATACTTCACACTAGGATAGAAACTAATATTATATACTTTAGTTATTTCACATTTTTATTATGAACCATTATGAATGATGTTAATATATGATGGTCTTGGATAACCAAAGATATACCTATGGTCTCAAATATTTAATAGAACGAGTAAATATTTAAACATATTATGAATGATTTTTCATAATTCTAGGATTTTTACTTTTATTTCAGTGACTCAAAATTTTATTTTTAGTCATATTTATTATATGGAATAAGAATTAAGCATGATATCATTGAATTTTACGGGGAATGAAAATATTTCACTCCAGATAAACTAAATGTAATTATAGATTAAATGAAAAATAACATTATTATACTTAGAAATAATTCTCAAGCCATGAATTCTCTTATTCTTCAAAACATGAATAAAAAGGAACATTTTACTACTGATTCCTTCCTGAAGAAACATCCACCCTTTTTAGTGGGATTGTTGATCCATAAATTTATAAGAAATGTATTAGTGTCACATAGAATATATTTTATTTTTTTCTTGTTGGTAGATAATGAAAAAAAATTCATTTGGAAGGAGAATCAGATCAATATTAGACTCTTATTAAGGACACAAGGAAATGGGGGGAAATTTACTCTATGGAGTTGCATTGTTTAGAAGGTCTTTTGAGTACTTTTCCTTTATTCTTAATTCAATAATGGATAAGGAATTCATTGAGAAAAATTAGATTGATTATGAATACCTTAGTACCAATGAGGTAAATTTTCTCATACATTTGTGATACACTTATGGTATTTTATCCAACTAAAAATATATATTAATAGATTTTATAGTGGATAGAAAAATTCAATAATGGTAATGATCCATATGATATTTCTGTAGATATGAAGAAATTTTTTTGATTTACTTAATGGTATAAAGGTATGTTGGACTCACTCATCAATATCATTGTTTTGATATGAAAATAAAGATCTAATTCAAAGAAAGTTATAATAATAAATATCATGTAGGGTAGAAGATGAATATTTATTTATTCCAGAAGTGTGGAAAGAAATAGAGAGGAAATTAGCTTAACTGGTACATAAAATTCTTTAGGTGTAGAAATTTTTTAATCATAAAATAAAATGTCAAATTGATGGGAAGAGGTTAGATAATTGTTTATAGAAAGGTAAATCTTGACAAAGTAAACCACCCACACTTCAGTGTTTCAAATTCAAGTAGTATAGTAATTATGCTAACCAATGATTGATTCCAAGTATTAATGATCATGATTGACCTTAGAAACCTCATATGCCCAAAGAAAATGGAAAATCTCATGTGAACACTGTTTTCTATCTGGGTTGTGAGAATGAAGTGTAAAAATATACACTAACCATCCACTCTATAACTTCTAATATCTTATGGTATTCTAGTTACTCTAAATTTTAAATATTTTTAGAATTTTATAACACTATCACATTAAAATCATAATTATTTAATGTTGAATTAAATGTGAAAACTATTAATGGTATAATGAATTAATATTAGTCCTATTATTTTTCTTCAACTGATGTATGTGGGATGTGCTTATAATAAATATTTTTATTCTCCCTCCAGTAAAATTTGATATAATTTTTTGCATGGATTTTCTCTATTTACATAGAGATCTTAAATTTTTACTTGGAAGGGAATTCACATATTATATTACAAATAACCATCTGATAGTTTATTGGCGAGGTAATGAATATACTATTCAAATTGAAATTACTGATATTTTATGCGTTTTTATTACTATTTATATGTGTGTTTTACTATCTATCATTAGGGAAAAACTCAAAAATAAAGATATAATTATTTTAGATAAATTGTTTTGATGACTTTATAGAAGATTTTACTTGTATTCCTTTGAATCATAAAGTTTATTTTTCAATAAAACTCATACATTGTGTTACACCAAATTCAAATAAACCCTATAGAATGGCTCAAATTTAGTTATATGAATGGAAGAATAAAATATAGTAAAATCATGATAGGGGATTCAATTAGACTCTTTTTTCAGTCTAGGTTTCCCATATTATATTTATTAAGAAGAAAAATAGATCACTGAAATAATAAATTTATTATTAAGAATGTAACAGTATCACAATAAATAATAAGTATCATTTGTCCCATATTGATGATTTTTTTGATCAACCTAGAGGATATTGATACTTTATTAAGATTAATATTCATTATGGATAATATAAATTAGGGATAAAAAAGTAAATATATACCTAAGAAAACCTTCTATATGAGGTATGAACACTAGGATTTTATAATGATTCTATTTGGTATTACTAATTCTCCCACTATATTCATAGATTTAATTAAAATATTCATTGTATATTTCCTTTATAAAATTTTGGTAGTATTTATAGATAGTATTCTAATATACTTCAAGTGAAAGGAAGTGAATAAAAAATACTCCATAATTATGTTAAAGCCCCTGAGGGAGGATAAACTATATTAAAAATTATAAATGTTTAAATTCTAGGTATAAAAAGTACATTAATGGGACACATGATCGTAAGTTTGGGTATGTTACTATATTATTTTAATATATAATTCATTGAATATTATACAATCCAAGATAAACTATATTAAAAATTCAAAATGTTTAAATTCTAGGTATAAAAAGTACATTAATGGGACACATGATCACAAGTTTGGGTATGTTAGTAGATACATTTAATAAATAATTCATTGAATATTATACAATCCAAAAACAATGAAAAAGATCAATATTTTAATTGTATTAGATCTATATTATCAATTATTTGTAAAGAATTACTCATACCAATTTAAATCCTTTACAAACATAACACAAAAGGGATTCAAGTTCCTCTAGACAGATGAATGTGAATAAAATTTCAATGAGCCTAAGGAAAGGTACTTCAGTGCACCGAAACTCCAAAAACCTATAGAATAAAATGGTTTTTGATTTATAATGATTAATTTGATAGGGGATTGGGATGCTCTTTCACACATAATGACATTATTATAGACTATACCACTCTTAAATAGAATTTTCATGAGTTGAATTACCTAAGAAATTATTTAGAAATAGAAGTGGAAATATTTTTATTAAAGATATAGTGGAATTATATTTATAGATAAAGTTGTGATATATAAATTGATCATAAAAGTATTAGTTATATATTCACAAAAAAATATTTTAATATATTCTAGAGAATATGGTTTGAGTTGATTAAATATTATGACTTATCATTTAGTTAATATAATGAAAAATTAAAAAATATTTCGAATTCATTAAGTATAAAGGATCAAACTAGTTTATTTATGATGCACGTCACAAAATATCCAAAATTTATATATTGTCAATGGATGGACATTTAAATCACGATGTAAGGGGAGACATATTATCATACTCAAATGAGTGTTCAACCATATATCCATGTGAAGATTAAATAAGCATATAATAAATATGTATATCTACAAATTAAGGTGATAAATATTCCTAATTTCATCTTTGATTATGATGGATATATTATGTTTAAGAAAAAGGTATGTTTATTCAAAAATTCAATTGGGTTTGTTTTATAATGTTCATATCTCATCATTCTATGTTCATCTTTTAATTATTAAGATGTAAATAAACTGTATGAAGAATTTAAGGTGGGATAAAATGAATGTAATATAATAGTGTATATATAATATTTCTTGATATTAAAATAATTTATGGTTTGGTGGAAGAATTATAAGGGGACAGTAGGACCGTTACCCATACATGTATTTAAATTAGAAAATGTCACCATGGATTTTTTCAAAGGGTTCCCCAAGACATCTAAAGAAAATAATATTATGTGGGTTTCAACTACATACGTTAAAAATTTATTGCATTTTATTTTTTCATAGATGATTTAAATCTTGATCATATTTCATAGATAAACATTAATGAAGTGGTAAGGATTCATGGAGTTCCAAAATTTAATATATCTAATCAAGATCTGATGTTTTCAGAGATGTTCTGGAAAATTCTTCAACAAACAGTGGATATAGAGTTGTGTTTAAATACTATCCCTCATTTTTAAAAATAACTTTAGTCTAAGATAAACATTCAAACCCAAGAGGAAATTATAATACCATGTTCTCTATATTTAGAAGGTAGTTGAGATCAATACCTTCCTCTAATCAAATTATCTTATTATAACAGTTTTCACTAAATCATTCATATGGGTCCCAATGATTCTATCTATGTAAATAAGTTAATAAAATTTAAATATTGGGATGGAGTTAGATAAGGAAATATATTAGGTCCGGATGTAGCTGAGGAAATAGAAGATAATCTTAGATTTTTTTAGGATCACATTAAGGAAACTCAAAGCCGATAGAAGTGTTATACTGACAACCATTGGTGATATCTGGAAATGAAATTAGGTGAAAATATATTCTTTTGAATTTATATATGGAACAAAGCAAAGATATTTATAAATGAGGGAATGTTTATCACAATGTATATATTCCCCTTCAAAATTCTTGATCGATTTTGGATGAAAACTTATCGATTTTCACTTCCACCAAATCTCCCTCATCTTCATGACATGTTTCATTATCTCTTCTGATGAATTACATACCTGATTATTCAAATTTACTGAACCCATATGTTACAACACTAGATAATAATATTTCCTATGAAGATCAACTAATATAAATGTATATTATGGAGACAACATTCTAGGGGACAAGACTACTCTGTTGGATAGATCACTTCAGAGAACTCAAAAATTTGTGGAAGATACTTGGGAACACATGGATATGATGAACCAGAAGAACCATAACAATTTAAAATTTAAATTAATTTAATTCTCTGGAGGAAATTAATTTTAAGTGGTATAATGAAACACAATGACATTTTATATCTATTCCTCAAAAATAAATGTGAAGTATTTTATTTTTTTCATTACACACCTCCCCGAGTCTAAATAGTCCATGATATATTATGGACACTATAACATAGTAGTTATATTGGTAGGTGGGAAAAATATTTAACATTTTATAATATATATATATATATATATATATTCCTTAATTAAAATTTCATGATTAATGCATAAAAATAATCATTAAATCCTAATAAATTCAATTCAGGATTGAAATACCTATTTTTATAGAGAGGATTATTTTTCTACGTGTTATGAATTTTTTATATAAGAAAATATCACTATTAAAATGTGATTTTAAATATATGTATTGGTAATTTATGAACAATAATTCATACATTAGTTAAATAATGGTTAGAAATGATGTTAAAAGACTCTGTTGGTAAAAAGGACTATTTTTAAAAAAAACTTTGTACGCAAAATGATTTTTCATATAAAAATAAATAAATCACTAATTATTAATTATTTTTACGAAATTTATAGAATATATATTTAATTAAATTTTTTTAACAGTAATTTAACATTTTTCACTAGACTTTTAATGAAAGTAAAAATGGTTCGGTGCTTAAAAATTCATTTCTATAAAAAAAATCAGTGTGTTTTGATTGATTTTTTTGATTAATTTTTTCCACATATTGAATTTTAATTTGATAAATGATTCCAATATTATGAATAATTCCTTAAAAATATCTTAATGACTCTACATTAATGTTTTGTACTAATGAAAATTAAAAATAGTAAAAACGTGATGCAACGAGAAGGGTGAAAACGAGTTTAATAAAGGTTAAACTAATATATAATGGTAAAAATTACCCGTAAACAATGCTTATTTATTATTTTTTTAAGATATTGAGACCTTATGTTATATTAAATTATAATATTTCTCTTTTTTGTTCCACTATAAGTTGAAATTAAACTTATATTATCTAAATATATTATGTAATTTCATGTGTGTCCCTCAGCTCCCTTATAAAATGTCACATCTCCTCTTCCACAATTCACACAATTTGAGCCATATAGATCATATAATACCTATAAAAAACTTTAATAACGTTTTTTCCTTCTTTTTATAGCTTATTATATCACCTTAAGACTATCCTAAGAAGGAGTTACGTGAAATCCTAAGAGAGTCTCTAAAGGAAGAGGTAGTCATCTTACACAATTCATTATTAGATTTTTAATTTCTATACTTAAGATAAATATATTGTATCTATACTAAAATAATTAATAAATTATTATAAATATAATAATATTTTATTATGATTATGGTAGAACCAATTTCCTCCCCATTTCCATCCAATAGTAAATGAAAGTTTCGCTCATGCATACGTGTGGACTATCTCCCCCACATAGTGATGTGATAAATATTCCATCACATCCTCACATTGATGGATATAATGACATATTTAATAAATATAAATTATATTTATTTTATATTTATGATTATTTAATGATAAAATATAATTTATCTTTCTTTTCTTCATTTCATTAGAAAATGAAAATAGGTTTTGTAGCACCTGGAGACATTATCATATATCCCTTTTAGAATAAATATATTTTTGGTGATAGTTTTTAATGTATGAGAAACTATTTTATATTTTGTTACATTAAAGATAAAATTTCCATGATAGCTTGCATCACATGCAAAACAGAGTTTTACAGACAATAATATATTATTAAAAACAATTATTTGATATAACAAGATAAAAACTAGCCATTAAATTAGAGTCTATGAATAGTATTAACCACATTATTTTATTTACATATATTCCATATAATTTTAACAATAATCTTATATTTTTTTCTAGACATGATATAAGAATATAACTAATTTTTTACATAAAATAAATAATTTTTGAAATTGTAATTTTATTGGATTTTATTGGTGATTCCATTTTAAATCTAATTAATGAATCTTTTAGTATTTTTATCTGAAAACAATTATATTAATTTTTAAATTATATATTTAAAAATTATCTTAGGGTGATTTTTTTGAATTTTTATGAGAAGTGTCATTTTTTGATAAATAGTGAAAAATACTACATTGTAGTTAAAAATTGCATTTTTGTTTAGAAAATTATTTTAATGTAAATTTATTTTTAAGGTTAAATTATATTACTAATACATATATTAATCCAAATTATTTCATTGGAATCATTATTATATTAATATTAGATATAAAAACTTATAGGACATTTGAACATTTCCTTTTACCAACCTTTTCACCACATCTATTAGATTCATGTTAAACATAGTTTATCACTACTATGAATTAAAATTAGAAAAATAGAAAAACATGGTTTTAATCATTATTATATTTTTATTATAATATAATCAAATTATTTATTTGGATATTATGAAATGTAACTTTTTTCAATTTTCATTTACCACGGTTAATTGTAAAACAAGTCGTTAAAGGTAAAAATAATATTTTGAAATTATATAATTACCATACCAATTGTCCCAATTTAGTTGGATAAGTCGTTTTATACAAAAATAATCCATATTATGATTTTATAATATTTTTAATTCACCTAGGTATGAATAGGACATTAATAATATTTTATTTAAAAATAAGATAAAAATGTCATACTCGTGTTTTTTAATAAGTATTAGATTTTTAATGCATGTTTATATATAATATAAATTCTAATATAAATATTCATTTGAAATATTATAAACATATCTTCATAATTATAATTTATTTTTAATTTTTAGGTGATATAATATTATTAATATCTTTCATAATAATTATGTAGTAATTGTTTAATCAATGGAAATATCCAATAAATGATATTAAAAAATTTAAATAAATATAATTTTACATATTTTGGGACATAAAAAAATATATATATGACTTGGATAATTTTTTATATAATATAAAATTTTGTTAGAAGTTATCTTTTTGTTATTATATTTTTAAAAATACTAATAATTATTAGTATCTAAATAAATAAAAATGACACTTTATAATAAAAAAATTTATTAAATGATATTAAATTCATAAAATTATATAATTATTAAAAATAAATATATTAATGTTATATATGTAATCAATAATGTATTTTTTTTAATTTTTATCATTTTAATGTAAATATATTAACCATAGAGGGAAAAACACAATGTGGTCAAGGTAAGTGTTAAAGGGTTTGACAAATGATTAATGCCAAAAGATAAGGATTATATTGTAATATAAACATGTATCAATACAATTGGTTGATTATATTTCTTTCCTTCAACATCTTGGATATAAAAGAACTCCCTTTTGAGATATTTAAAATCAAAAATAAATTTATATTAAATTATTATTTTAAAGGATTCCAAGAGTTCCCCTCCCATCTATTATAAAAAAGAACCTCCTCCCACACTTCCTCACACCACATTAATCCTTATTGATCTACCAAACCTTTATTCGTTCCCTTGTAAACATCCCTATAAAAATCCTATAGGTTATGGTGATCTCAAAATACAAGCCTCTGTATCCCTAAGAGGAGATCCAAAGGAAGTTCTCTAAAGAAGTGGTAATCGTCTTTACCAACTCCTTCAAAATTATTTCTTCTTCTACTTTCTCTTCACGTGTTTCTTCCATTATAAAATAATAACTTCATTATCATATAAATTGTGATATATTATTATGGCTATAGAGAAACCATATTATTCCTTTTATTTAACTATGAAAAACAATATCACCATGTGTGCATATGTTTGGCTCACCGTCATTACAATGTGTTGTAATTGGGTTTTCATCACCAGTTTATTAGGATGGGTATATTGATGAATATAATAAAGAAATTATTAAATAATATTTATTCTTTATAATTCATATACTGTCCAATTCATTACCACTTTACCATTAAGGGAATGGTATCGTCGTTCATGCAGGCATACAACCTACCATCTCCACAATAGGATGAGATTTGTTCTCCTCATTAACAATCCCAGAATGATTATAAAAATTTATATGATGAGTGAACATTATATTTATGAATATAATATCATTTTATATATGATAAAAAATATCATATTCATAAGAAAAATGACTTACACGATAAAACAATCATAATAAAATGAACCAATTAACACCTGAAGTAATGGTAATAATAATGTATTGTTAACAAAATGATATAAGAAGATAATATATCATATCTTAAATATAGAAATGGATATAGTTCAGGTAGAATTAAATAACATTGTTTAACCATTATATAGGTGGTTAGCGCACTCTCATCAAAAGAAAAGTATGAGGTAAAGGTTAATTTTACATTTTAATTATTATCTGGGATTTTTTATCTGTAAGTATTTACTTTGACATATTTATCATCCATCTCTATGTTTCATAAAAATTTATTTTAAAATATTCATAGTATTCTTCTAAAAAATTTTAAATTCATTTTTTCCATTATTTTTATTTTTCTATAATGTTTTGAAAATAATATTTTTTTTCATTTTTTAACGACGTACTTTATGACATTTTCGATGAAATATTGAAGGAATGTTCTTTTTTTAGCTTATATGAAATGAAAAATCTTCCTTTAAAATCATAAAACATTATTTTCATTGAAAATTGGTTCATTTAAAATTAAACACCACATTTAAAATTTTATTATATAAAATAGGTATTTCTCTTATAAGTATTTGATGATTTCATTAGGTTACATTCATCTATATCAATATTATTTGTTAGAGATTATTATTATTTTATGTTGGTCCCTTAAGATACCATATAACATATTTTATTGATAGGATTTATGATGTGTTTAACTATTGAGGTTCTATTTTGATGCCATTCAAGGTTTATGGTTAATTTATTTCCATTCTGTATACATTTATTATTACAAATGTTTTTGTTTTTTATGTTTAACACTTTTCATATAGGGAATGCATTAGAAATAGTAAGTGATGGAAGAGTACCCCTTTTTCCTCGAAATGAATTGTTAGGTCTCATGAGACAAACTAGTTTTGGTATTGAATAACGTTTAACCTATTTATGTATGATGTCCTGGAAAAATCCTTGATGGAATGTTTATGATTTTCAGCATTATGCATACCCTTGTTAAGAGACTAGTTATTGATATTATATGTGATTATTTTAATTTTGTAATATCCGTGGATATTTATATTTATCATGTGGCTATTCATATAATGTTATTTTATTACCTTATATTCCTACCATATTATGTTCAAGATTATGTTTTACTGGCGTGTTCTTTTATTTATTCACCTTTCCTTATTGATTTTTTTTATTTATGTTAAATTTCACTATATTGTTTACCCTTGTAGATCATCTTAGATCACCAATTTCATTTTTTGTTTCTCGAAGATGTGATGATATATATTATGTATAAGGCCCCGGCCATAAACCTTACTTAATATTGAATTAAATGAATAATTCACAGTGAGGATATTTTCAGGTTTAGAGTTTTAGAGAATTAGGACATAACTGTTACATCTCAAAAGATTAAAAAGTAGACACTTCTACTATGTTTCCATAGAATAAAAAAACCCTTAAAAAGAAACATGTCCAGTTCCATGTTTTATATAGCATGACTTTCCCTTGATCCCATCCTTGACCTTATTCCACATTAAGTCATGGGAAAAACATTTCAAAAAAAAACCTGGGGTGAGCATAAAAAGCTCAGTAAGGGATACACAAAGAATGAAAACTGTTAGTTTTTCAAACAACAAGTAAACCATGTATACTTTATCAAAGTAATTCCTTCACCTTCATGAAGTAGTAAAAACTCTTCACTGAATAAAATATCATTACATACCTTTTTGTAACCAAAGTATTACCATAAAACCCATATAAAGAACACATAACATATATAAAGGTAACTTGGAACATAAACATACTGAAGTGGAATAACCATAAGGTCGACTTCCACACATATCACTTAATGGAATAGCCATATGGCCAACTTCCATACATACTTAATGGAATAGCTATACGGCCGAATTCCATACCCAATTCATTGGAGGTTATAATGTAACCACCTGTCCTGGTATTCACGGCACCACCCGTCATATGGTTTATCACGTAACCACCCGTCAAATGTCCAGGTACCAATATAAAATCATAAAACAAATATAATGGAAAGAAAGCATTTACACACTTTAATCACAAAATATCACATAAATATATTGACATTTAAAATCCATTATAAAAGCCATTTTCAATACCAAAATACATAAAAGAGTATATGGAATTTATTTCATTTTAAAAAACATTACAGCTTGTTGAGGAATCCAATGACCAAATAATACTCACGGCGGCGAAAAAGGTCGTTGTCACCGTGTACGTTAAAAGAAACATTCATTTTTGTCATTTTGTAAAATGCTTCGTCGAAAAAAGATTCCTTTTGTATAATAGTAAAAGAAAATGGGGTTTATACACCGTATAAAATAAATTTGTGTATAAAACGAAATATGCCTCAATGAAAGGAGATTGAGAAGAAGTCCCTTACCTCGGGTCTGACTTGACTCGATTGTTCATTAACGTCATGAATAATAAACATGAGATAATTTCTACTTGATTAAGAACCTTTTTCAAGTTCATTATTACTTTTATATCAATTATTATCATTTTATAAACATTATGTAATCATTTAAGTTAATAATGTTTGTTTTGTCGATATTTGGTTCTTAAGTCGAAAGTGGACTTCTTACAATTACATGTTGTTCGTGTGGTCAAAGGTACGTTATATCCAGAACGAAATTCCTGATTTTGTTATAATATATTCCATATATATCCAGAATAGAAAAGTATTTATAATATTACATAATCATTTAGAGGTAAGAAATGAAATGCACCATTCTTGGAGACGGTAAGTCGTCCGTATGCATGAACGCTACTTTCATTTCTTTGTCATATTAATGGAATTAAAAATAAATGAGAGGTATGTATATTTTAATTCCAGAATTATATTCATCATTTATATATAACATACATTATATATATCCAATATAAATATGTACTTATAATAGTACATTACATTATGGGATAAGAAATGAAGTGCACCGTTCATGGAGACGGTAAGCCGTACGTACGCATGAACGATACTTTCATTTCTATCTCATACATTAATGGAAATAAATAATAATTATATAGAGTTATATTATAATTCCAGTATAATATCATATATAATATCATTAAATCCATCCTTTATGCGTCCCACATATGGCATTAACGAATCACATCACTTTGAGGGGGCGGTAGTCCTCACTTCCTAAAATGAAATTATCGTGTTTACCCACAATGGAAACCCTAAAGGTAAACCAAAAATGAAAAATAAATAAGCATAAGGAAAACATAAACATAGTATATATAATATATAAATAGAGTTACATCTTAATGTCCACTATTAAAGTAGTTTAAAATAAGATTGAACAATCATCGTTTCGTGAGGTAGAAATTCGCCAACCACAAAAACTATATGTTCTTTAACCATTAGATGTAGATTTGTGTAAGTGTAGCTAGAAATCCTCTTATAAAAACATCCTAGTATATTTTATATACTGTAGTTGTTACAAATTAAATGAATAAAAAGATTTTAGGCGGTTGGAGAAGCAAAATAAAACAAAAGGACTCAAGTGAAGACATTACCTTAATATCCGGTAACTCCGTTTGGTTTGAGCTCAAAGGCATCCTTGGGAATACTTCTGCCCAAAGTGAGGCTTAAAGGAGTAATATAGGGGTGTGGAGAGACAAAATGGGAAGGGGTTTGCCGAGCCAAAGGCTTTGGAAGTGTGGGTAAGGGGGTAGAGGTGGGGGCCTTTTATAAGAGGAGAGGAGGGGCACTCTTGGAAAGTAAGGAAATGTTACTTTATTTTAAAATGAGTTTGGGATTCAAAAGGTCCAAAATTGATATAATTCGATGGTAAGGTGATAAGGGTTAGAAATCCACCCATCCAATAGGTTTTGGACATGTGTAGGTCTTATATTTTACATTATCTTTCCATTTTATTTAAATCATTAAATAATGAGGTAATCACTGCATCATCATGGTGTCATAAATAATTGAATTTATTTAATGTATAAATATTATAAAACAAATATAATGATGTAGATAATCTATTTATCTTTCTAATTAATATTTATAGTCAAAAATATGACTTGTATAACCCCATTTAAAATTGGTTTTAGTAAAACAACTCATGTTTGTGTCATTTTTATTTTAACTTTAAATAAAAAGATATTAATGTCATTTTCCAACCAAAGTGGCTTCATGGGGTCCCCAAGTTGACCCATGGATTTTATTGGTCGTCCATGACACATCCAATGAGTTTAGGACATGTGTCAAGTTTATTTAATATTATTACAACATTATTTTTACCATAAATTACACTAATTACCTCTAATCGCGATTAAAAACTTAATAAGTTACTATTCACCAAAAAATTATTTTAATCCCATTGAACCAAATTTTACTTCTTAATGACAACCATGTATGTCGGATATTTGAAATTCAAAACACAGAGGTGGTAAAATTTCATTTAAATGAAAAATCATTTTTTTAAGTACCACTTAGTGGTTTCACTATTCATCAAAAATTGGTGTTTTCAGAAAAATACCAATACTTCACCCTAAGATATATTTGATATTCCGAATTCAAAAATGAAGTCCATTTTACAAAATTCAAAACAAATAAGTTTTATTATTTAATTTAATAATTAATTCCCACTGTTAGAGAAAATAGCGTGTTTTTATGAAACAATAAGTATCAAAAGATTGACACTAGTTTAAGTATGATTTCAAAGTGAAATTAATTCCAACGACCACTATTGGATATAATGGTAAAAATATATTCTAATTTCACTTTAAAACAAATTCAAAAGATAATATAATCATATAAATAAATTAGATTAAAAAAGGGGTTTGAATTAAAATACAACATTTTACACTATTCATTAAAAAATGAACTTTATCGGAAAAATACCAAAAATTTACACAAAGTAAATTTTTATGTCCCAATTATAGAAAGAAGTTATATTAGGTCCAATATAATTTATAAGAGTGATCAAAACTATATTTAATGATGGTTCGCCATCAAAAGGTGATAAGTGAACCTTTAGTGAAAATTAGGGTATAAATGCCTAAAATTGAATTCTTTCCATATTTTAAGCCTTTATCTTTTATTGGATAAATGTAAAAACATTTAAAAAACATATATAATCAGATTTTAGTTATTTCTATCCATTCCCACCAATATAACAGCTACATGTTAAGTACCATTTAAAATAATATTATTTTATTACTAGTGTGCAACGTAAGATTTCAAAGAAACTCTTCGTTGAGTATCGGGTATGCTATCGAACATAGAAACCCCTTTAAGGTAAAATTAATATTTCAATTCTCAAATATTAATAAATATGAAAATTTCTTATTCTTTTTTTACCTAGGATGTTACATCCTTCCCCCCTTTTGGGAATTGTGTCCTCGCAATTTTATTCACTTATCAAAATAAGTGGGGGTATTTATCCCTCATAGCATTTTCAGATTCCCACGTTGCCTCTTCAACCATATGGTTTTTCCATAAAACCTTTACCTAGGGAATTACCTTATTTCGCAACACTTGCTCTCTTCGGTCAAGAATCTGGATTGGTTTTTCCTAATAAGATAGGTTCTCCTCCAGCTGAACTACCTATGGACTCAAAACATGATATGGATCTGGCATATACTTCCTCAACATCGAAACATGAATAAAATTGTGTACCTGAGATAAACTTGGAGGTAAAGCCACTCGGTAAGAAACTGATACAACTCTCTCCAGAATTTCATATGGTCCAATGAACCTTGGACTCAGCTTTCTTTTCTTACCAAATAGCACCACACTTTTCCATGGAGAAACCTTGAGAAAAACATGATCACCTACCTTGAAAGATAGATCCTTCCTCCGGTTATCTGCATAACTTTTCTGTCTGCTCTGAGATATTCTCATGTGTTTCTGAATCAACTAAACTTTTTCTGTCATCTCTTCATCCAATTCTAGTCCCATCATCTTCCTCTCACCAACTTCATCCCAAAAAGATGGAGTTCGACACTGCTTCCCATATAATGCCTCAAATGGTGCCATCTGTATACTGGAATGAAAACTGTTATTATAAGAAAACTCAACCAAAGAAAGATGTTGGTCCCAACTTCCCTGATAATCCATCGAACAAGCTTATAGCATATCCTCCAAGGTCTGAATTGTTCATTCTGACTGCCCATCTGATTGTGGATGAAAAGCTGTACTAAAATTTAATTCTGTACCCAGCAACTTCTGAAAGCCTTTCCAAAAGTTAGAAGTAAACCTGGGATCACGATCGGACACAATAGAGAGAAAAAATCCATGTAACCTGACTATCTCTTTAAGATACAAATGGGAAAGTTGATCTAGGGAAAAAGTATCTCGTATAGCAAGTAAATGAGTAGATTTAGTCAAGTGATCAACAATAACTCAGATTGCATTATTACCTCTAGATGTCTTCGGTAATCCTACAACAAAGTCCATGGATATATCTTCCCATTTCCACTCTCACACTCGTAAAGGCTGAAGCATCCCTTTCGGTAACTGCCGCTCTACTTTAACCTACTAACAAGTCAAACACTTCATAGTAAAATCAGCAATATCTCTTTTCATTCCATCCCACCAGTAATACTCCCGCAGATCTCTGTACATCTTAGTACTTCTAGGATGAACTGAAAACGGGGAACTATGGGCCTCACATAACAACTCATTCTTCAACTTTGAATTACAAGGCACACATAATCTCTTCTCAAACCTCAAAACACAATCATTATCAATTTTTAATTCAGGCAACATACACTTCTGAACCAGCTATACCTTTTTCTGTGACTCACTGTCTTCCCTCTATGTTTGCTTAATTTTTTCTGATAGGGATGATCTCACTGATACCTGAAACAAAACAGAATAAATTCCTGCACCAATAACTTCCATGCCAAATCGCATCAAATACTTAACCAAAGGATCATGTTCCAAACATAGCATGGTTAATGAAGCATTACTTTTTCGACTCAAAGCATCGGCCACTTTATTTGCTTTTCCCGGATGGTAATGGATTGTTCAATCATAATCCTTGATTAATTCTATCAATATCCTATGTCTCATGTTCAATTATTACTGAGTGAATATATACTTTAAACTTTTGTGATCGGTATATATTTCACACTTTACTCCATAAAAATGATGCCTCCAAATTTTTAAAGAAAAAACAACAACAGCTATTTCCAAATCATGTGTAGGGTAATTTACCTCATGAGTTTTCAACTGACATGAAGAATAAGCAATTAACTGATCATTCAGCATAAGTACACAACCAAGTCCCTTCAACAAAGCATCACTGTATATAACAACCTCACCATTCCTTGAAGGAAGTTCCAAAACTGGTGCATTCACCAATTTTCTTTTCAACTCCTGAAAACAATCATCACATTCTTTTGTCCAGATAAACATAACACCCTTCCGAGTTAGCTTAGTCATTGGACTAGATAACCATGAAAATATTTCAACAAACCTTCTGTAGTAACCTGCCAAACCAAGAAAACTATGGATATCGGTTACATGTGTGGGTCTTGGCCATTTTTCAACAACTTTTGTTTTAGCAGGATCAACAGTTATGCCATATTTTGTAACAATGTGACCAAGGAAACAAATATGTTGTAACCAAAACTCACACTTGCTAAATTTTCCATTCAGTTTCTTTTATTTTAAGGTTTGAAAGATAACACTTAAATGACTTTCATGATCCTCTTTTCTTTTTATAAAACACCAAAATATCATCAATAAACAAAACCGACATTTTTTACCTGAGTCAACTGAGCCATCACTATAGTAAACTGCTCAATTCTGATTCTGACCATCTCAGTATGCTGATTTGGAAGGCCATTTCCCTCTGTATGCCTTCCCAAAATAGTTGTTATGTTTCCTCCATGAAAAACCATTCTTAACACTGAAATATCTTAGGATAAGCAACATGGTAATATTTAAATACTATATCATTTTAATCGTACCATAAATTAACTTATAATTGTACACTTTTCTAACTCATAAAGTTTTCTAAACCGACCTCTGATACCAACTATAAGTCCCCGACCTTAAACATTACTTAATATTGAATTAAATGAATAATTTACATTGAGGATCTTTTCAGGTTTAGTGTTTTATAGAATTAGGACATAACTGTTACATCTCAAAAGATTACAAAGTTGACACATCTGCTAAGTTTCCATAAAATAAAAAACCCATAAAAAGAAACATGTCCAGTTCCTTGTTTTATGTAGCATGACTTTCCCTTGATCCCATCCTTGACCCTATTCCACATTAATTCCTGTGAAAAACATTTCAAAAAAAACTTGGGGTGAGCATAAAAAGCTCAGTAAGGGATACACAAAGAATGAAAACTGTTAGTTCTTCAAACATCATGTAAACCATGTATTCTTTATCAAAGTAATACCTTCACCTTCATGAAGTAGTGAAAACTCTTCACTGAATAAAATATCATTAATTACCTTTTTGTAACCAAAGGATTACCATAAAACCCATATAAATAACACATAACATATATAAAGGTAACTTGAGACATAATAATACTTAAGTGGAATAACCATACGGTCGACTTCCACACATATCACTTAATGGAATAGCCATATGGCCAACTTCCATACATACATAATGGAATAGCCATACGGCTGACTTCCATATCCAATGAATTGGAGGTTATAACGTAACCACCTATCCTGGTATTCACGGAACCACCCGTCATATGGTTTATCACGTAACCACCCGTTAAATTTCCAAGTACCAATATAAAATCATAAAACAAATATAATGGAAAGAAAACATTTCCACACTTTGATCACAATATATCACATAAATATATTGACATAAAAAATCCATTATAAAAACCATTTTCAATACCAAAATACATAAAATAGTATATGGTATTTATTTCATTTTAAAAAACATTACGGCCTGTTGAGGAAGCCAATGACAAAATAATACTTGCGGCGGCGGAAAAGGTCGTTGTCACCGTGTACGTTAAAAGAAACATTCCTTTTTGTATTTGTGTAAAACGCTTCGTAGAAAAATATTCCTTTTGTATAAAAGTAAAATTCAAAGCGGTTTATACACCGTATAAAGGAAAGTTGTGTATAAAACGAAATATGCCTCAATGAAAGGAGATTGAGATGAAGTCCCTTACCTCGGGTACGACTTGACTCGATCGATCTTTAACGTCCTTAATAATAAACTTGTGTTAATTTATACTTGATTAAGAACCTTTTTTAAGTTCATTATTACTTTTATATCACTTATTATCATGTTATAAACATTATGTAATCATTTAAGTTAATAATGTTTGTTTTCTCGATATTTGGTTCTTAAGTCGAAAGTGGACTTCTTACAATTACATGTTGTTCGTGTGGTCAAAGGTTCTTTATATCCAGAATGAAATTCCTGATTTGGATATCATATATATAATATATATCCAGGATATACATGTATTTATAATATTACATAATTATTTAGAGGTATGAAATGAAATGCACCTTTTATGGAGACGGTAAGTCGTACGTACGCATGAACACTACTTTCATTTCTTTGTCATATTAATGGAATTAAAACTAAATGAGAGGTATGTATATTTTAATTCCAGAAATATATTCAAAATTTATATGTAACATACATTATATATATCCATTATGAATATGTACTTATAATAGTACATTACATTTGGGGATAATAAATGAAATGCACCGTTCATGGAGACGGTATTTCGTACGTACGCATGAACGCTACTTTCATTTGTATCTCATAAATTAATGGAAAGAAATAATAAATATATAGAGGTATATTATAATTCCATTATAATATCATATATAATATCATTAAATCCATCCTTTATACGTCCCACGTATAGCATTAACGAATCACATCACTTTGAGGGGGCGGTAGTCCGCACTTCCTAAAATAAAATTATCATGTTTACCCACAATGGAAACCGTAAAGGTAAACCACAAAAGAAAAATAAAGAAGCATAACGAAAACATAAACATAATATATATCATATATAAATATAGTGACATCTTAATGGCCACCATTAATGGTGTTTAAAAGAAAATTGAACAATCATCGTTTCGTGAGGCAGAAATTCACCAACCACAGAGACAGTATGTTCTTTAACCATTAGATGTAGATGTGTGTAAGTGTAGCTCGAAATATTCTTATAACAACATCCTAGTATATTGAATATACTAGATTTGTTACAATAGAAATTAATAAAAAGAATTTAGGGGGTTGGAGAAGCAAAATAAAATAAAAGCACTCAAGTGAATACATTACCTTAAAATCGGGTAACTCCGTTTGGTTTGATCTCAAAGGCTTCCTTGGGAAGACTTCTGCCTAAAGTGAGGCTTCAAGGAGTAAGATAGGGGTGTGGAGAGACAAAAGGGGCAGGGTTTGGCCGAGACAAAGGCTTTGGATGTGTGGTTAAGGTGGTAGAGGTGGGGGCCTTTTATAAGAGGAGAGGAGGGGCACTCTTGGAAAGTAAGGAAATGTTACTTTATATTAAATTGAGTTTCGGATTCAAAAGGTCCCACATTGATATAATTCGAGGTTAAGGTGATAAGAGTTCTAAATCCACCCATACAATAGGTTTTTTACATCTTTAGGTCTTAGATATTACATTATCTTTCCATTTTATTTAAATCATTAAATAATGAGGTAATCTCTTCATCATCATGGTGTCATAAATAATTTAATATATTTAATGTCTAAAAATTATAATAAAAATATAATGATGTAGAAAATCTTTTTAGATTTCTAATGAATATTTTTAGTCAAAAATCTGACTTGTATAACCCCATTTAAAAATTGTTTTAGTAAAACAACTCATGTTTGGGTCATTTTTATTTTAACTTTAAATAAAAAGATATTAATGTCATTTTCCAACCAAAGTGGCTTCATGGGGTCCCCATGTTGTCCCATGGATTTTCTAGGTCGTCCAATGCACATACAATGAGGTTAGGACATGTTTCAAGTTCATTTCATATTATTACAACATTATTTTTACCTTCAATTACACTAATTGCCTCTAATCGCGATTAAAAACTTAATAAATTACTATTCACCAAAAAATTATTTTAATCCCATTGAACCACATTTTACTTCTTAATGAAAACCATGTATGTCGGATTTTTGAAATTCAAAACACAGAGGTGGTAAAATTTTATTTAAACGAAAAATCAGTTTTTTAAGTACCACTTAGTGGTTTCACTATTCATCAAAAATTGATGTTTTTCAGAAAAATACAAAAACTTCACCCTCAGCTATATTTGATATTCTGAATTCAAAAATGATGTCCAATTTACAAAATTCAAAACATATAAGTTTCATTAATTAATTTAATAATTAATTCCCCCTGTCAGAGAAAATAGCGTGTTTTTATGAAACAATAAGTATCAAAATATTCACACTAGTTTAAGTCTGATTTCAAAGTGAAATTAAATCCAACGGCCACTATTGGATTGAGTGGTAAAAATATATTATAATTTTACATTAAAACCAATTCAAAAGATAATATAATAATATAAATAAATTATATAAAAAATAGGTTTTGAATTAAAATACAACAATTTACACTATTCATTAAAAAATAAACATTATCATAAAAATACCAAAAATTTACACAAAGTAAATATTG
Organism: Viscum album; assembly: GCA_963277665.1. Taxonomy (NCBI): domain Eukaryota; kingdom Viridiplantae; phylum Streptophyta; class Magnoliopsida; order Santalales; family Viscaceae; genus Viscum; species Viscum album. Next base: position 1,837,903,560 of record OY728136.1, read on the forward strand.
ATGTCCCGATTCTAAAAAAGAGTTATATTTGGTCCAATATAATTTATAAGAGTGATCAAAACTATAATTAATGACGGTTCGCCATCAAAACGTGATAAGTGACCCTTTAGTGAAAATTACGGTATAAATGCCTAAAATTGAGTTCTTTCCGTATTTTAAGCCCTTATCTATTATTGGATAAATGTAAAAACATTTAAAAAACATATATAATCATATTTTAGTTATTTCTATTCATTCCCGCCAATACAATGGCTACATGTTAACTACCATTTTAAATAATATTATTTTATTACTAGTGTGCAACGTAAGATTTCAAAGAAACTCTTCGTTGTGTATCAGGTACGCTATCGAAAATAGCAACCCCATTAAGGTAAAATTAATATTTCAATTCTAAAATATTAATAAATATTAAAATTTATTATTCTTTATTTACCTGGGATGTTACATTATGACTGACATGTAGTAATAAGAACATGGAATAAGGGATTTTTCAATGGAGTTACTATGTTGTTTTTATTTTCAATATGTAATTTAAAACTAATATATGTAATATAGCTTCTGAGACTATTAAATTTATTAGTACTTTGGTGTCATAACCCGTCCCCCGGGGCCCGTGTCATGACTACCCCAAGCCCGCCTTCCATAGGCCAGGGGGTGGCGACTAGCACTGAAAGGTGTATTCCCAAAAATTGAGAAGGCATTACCTCTATAACCTGTAAACACAGAAAACCAAGCACACAGCAAGATACGAACGCAAGTAAACTGTATAGTAATCAGGGTGTGTACAGTAAGAAAAAAGGGGCCAGAATACAAGCCCAACTGGAAAGTACAAGAAAACAGAAAAGTATAAGTAAACTAAAACAGCTCATGGGAACGACCACCAAGGATCCTACCTAAAGGGTAGGTACATCTCTTGAATAGACGTCTCTACAGTACACATCATCTAAGTTCCACCTCTAAGCTTCCATCAATCTTGGTACCCTCGTCCCTAGTCAGTGTTGTCCATTGTCTGCACCAATCACAACAAGGTGCGGGAGTAGCCCATGCAGGGGTGAGTATTACGATTATCAGTAGGGAACCCGAGACCCGCAAAGGTCTTTGAAAATATAAAAATGAAAATCCAAAAAGTATGAAAACAACTAAAAACCCTACTTAGGTATATTCCCATACATATATATAAATTATCATGTATACCCATCTCATTCATGAGGAAACACAATGCCCCAATCCTTATCCCAAGTATAATTATTCCATTAAGGAAATAACACCACCACGGTAACCACCATGAAGGTATGTACCACAAAGTTACACCACACAAAAGACTACCACAAAGGTAAAGACTTAGCTCACACCAGTTATTACATAGGTGTGGTAGTAAAGATGATTAGTTATTACAACTGAATCATCTTTCACTGTAAAGAGGTAGACCCATGTTGAATTTAAATCATCATATCCACATAGGATCCTAGTACAGAATTCCCATGTATGATCCTAGATTAGTTCCACATGGATTCCTAGGGCAGATCCAAGTGAGACCCTCGAACTCAGACCTACGTAGGATCCCAAAGCATAGACCCACACATGATCCCTTTCTCATGTTACTACCAGCCACAGGGTTCCCCCACTAAGCTCGCATGATTCTGGGAGGGTCCACTCTTCAAGACATAGGTTGATACTCCAACATCCATGAAGTACCACTAAGATTTATCCCAAAGGACCACCACGTGATAGAGGTCTCAATACAACAAAATATGCATCAATCGGATGTCTGGTCTGTAAGTTATTGGCCTTTTAGCCCTGAGGGGCTGGTTGGATTCATGCCCGATCCAACCTGGTCATACCCCAACATTATCCAAAACTCATGTGGGGTATACCAAAAGGACCATCTCAATCCAAGGTTTCTGGCACCACATAAAGTTCATAAAACAAACACATGTAGCTCATGTTATAGCCAAAAGAGTGAAAAGTGTCGAAGCAGGTCCGGGTCTGGTCCAACCATATCAGACCGACCCAACCCGACCCGGGTCCAACCTTGGGTCCACCCGACCTGCTAGGAATGACCGGGACTACGGGGTCCGACCCGGACTACTGGGTCTGACCTGGCCCACTGGGTACGGCCCATCACATTGGGCGACCCGTGGTGCAACCCACGATGGGTGTCCTGCTAGGCAGCTCGTGGTGAGGCCCACGTTGGGCGGTCCACAGCAGGCCAAATGGTCCTCCATCTTCTCTAGCGTGGTTGTACACCGCTCCCCCACTGGATTCATCATTTGATCCACCGTGGAAATCCACTGGCAGCACAGTAGTGCCCCCACTGTCTTCGTGGTCGGCCAGTGTGTCGGTCGCCGCTCCTGATTCATACTGGCGCCAGTCTCTGGTACCATTCATCGTCATTCTTCATCACTATCAATGGATCAAAAACCAAAATGTTTGTGGAGTGGTCGGGCCATGTTCGTTTGGCCCGCAACCTCTGCATTATAGCGGTAGCAAGTGTCTCATGGGGAGATATTCAACATAAAAGAAATTAATGAAAATCAATCAAATCAAACCCCTACCTTGACTTTCATTGGAGGAGTCGAGAGATAGAATATGAAGTCATTGAAGAACATCGGCGTTTTTTGCTTCCAGAAAGATCATCAGATCCAGGATCGGGGTCGATTCCTCATTTTTCATTAGATACGGTGTTCTTATTTGGAGAGGGTGTTCTTCATTAGAGGAAGAGTTTCTCCAAAGTTCCCCCCCTTTCCAATGATTTCCCCAAGTAAATGTGGATCCAATAACTAAAAATAGGTTTATCAAATTAATTTACGTTGTCAAAATTAAAGTTGGCACAAATAAATGGCACAATTAATTAATTGGAGGGTTGAGAGGTTTTCCCCCATTAAGAGGGGTTCTGGTGGTCCCCACCACCCTAAATTCAAATTGTGAGGTTTTTATAGCTTGAGTGGACCCCACAACCATAATTTCAAAAGAGATGTTTCAAAAGAAAATTAAAATGTTAATTATTTATTTTTTCTTCTTCCACAAAAAAGTGATAAACTATCTTCCACCCTCGAACTACTGTGGTCGAGGTGAACGTCTCTTTAAGTGAATATCAGGGTAGTGAGTTCAACGGTGTCCTCATATTTTAATTCTGAGCACTAGTTCAAAATTTATGAATACCTGCTCGCACGTTTACTGAACATACATATAAAATATTAGAAATTCGTCATGGGATCTCTAGGCCTTCGAATCTTGCTCCCTCAATTTTGGCGCACTCATAAAATTCATATATAATTAAAAACCATTACATGGAATTTCTAGGCCTTTACATTCTTCCCAACATAGGGATTTGTGTCCTCAAAAGCCGCATTACAATAATTAGGAAAACAAGTCGGTGTACTAAGCATGAATCTAAGTCTCCCACTCCCATGTGCTCTCCTGGGGGTTTTCGTGTTTCCAACATACACACGCCAAATTTATAGATCTTCCATGAAGGACTATCTCCTGTCAATCTTCAATCTCCATTGGAACCTTCATAAATGTCGCCTCGTCATCGATGTCCAGCTCGCCCCGGTCAATGATGTGTGAAGGGTCATGCACATATCTACTCAACTAAGATACGTGGAAGACGTCGTGCACCTCTTATAGCTAAGGTGGAACAGCTAAACAGTAAGCCACCTCGCCAACTCTGTTGGGGACCTGAAGTGGTCCGATTAACCTCGAAGATAATATTATGCGCCATCAAAATCTCCACAAACCACGTCGAGGTGACACCCGTAGAGAGACATGGTCACCATCCTCTAACTCAAGAGGTCTCTGTCTCCTATCACCATAACACTTATGCCAGATCTATGTAGTCCTCCTCCTCTCTAGGATGATGTTCACCTTCTTCGTGGTAGCCTATACAATCTCTGGTCTCATAAGTGCGGACTCCCTTGGGTCAATATAGCACAAAGGCAGTCTGTAAGGTCGGACATACAGAGCCTCAAAAGGTGTCATCCAAATGGTGGAGTGATAGTTTTTGTTGTATGAAAACTACCCCAAGGGCCAGTGATCCTCCCAGATACAACCAAAGTTGAGGATACAAGAATGCCGCATGACCTCAACGGTTTGAATAGTCTACTCCATTTTTCCATCAGTCTGAGGATAGAAGACGGTTCTCAAATGAAGTTGCATCCTGAAAGCCTCCTGCAACCCCTTCCATATATGGGAAATGAAATTTTAATCCCGATTGGATACAATCATTGAGTTTAATCCATGTTTCGACACAATCTCCTTCACATAGAGGCATCCTAAAATCTCTACTAAACCCTGCTCTCTGATTGGTAGGAAGTGAGATGACTTAGTGGTTTGGTCGACGATCACACATATAGAATCATTACCCTTTGATGTACGTGGAAATCCTATCATGAATTCCATGGAAATATTGGCCTACTTCAACTCTGTGACCTCTAAAGGATGAACTATGTCTGGTGGTACATAATGCTCCACCTTCAATTGCTGACAACTGTGGCACCGAGAGACAAACTCTTCTACTGCTTTCATCATTCTCGGCCACCAGTGCTGCTGTCAGATATCTTGGTACATCTTCACCACTCTTGGATTTACCACTAGAGGGGATGTGTTGAACTCATTCAACACTTCCTCCTAAAGAGACAATGGTACCATGGTACGTCCTTCGAAAATGATGACATGCTCCCCACCTTCAAAAAAATCCATCTGGTGCCTACCGTGAGGATTTCTGAGAACATCAAGCCTCACAGTCAGTGGCCCTACATTAAGCCTCCCAAAATAACTGAATAAGTGGTAGAGCGACTATAAGAGACTGAATAAAAGTTTCTCCATCTCGTTCCACAAAGGATATCCATAAAGAGGCAAGCTGTTGTGTCACCTCACCTAGAAGTTGTATTCCAGATCTCCTGTTGAGTGCATCTGCTACAACATTCTCCTTACCAAGAGTATATACTATCTCGAAGTCATAGTCTTGGAGGAAGTTGATCCAATGTCATTGTTTCATGTTCAGGTCCTTCTGAGTGAAGATATACATGAGACTCTTGTTGTTCGAGTATACTGTAATACATTCTCCCATCAAGTAATGTCACCACATCATCAAGGCGAAGACCAATGATGCTAACTACAAGTCATGGGTATCATAGTTTTTATCATGTTGTATCATTGGTCGAGAACCATATGCGATTACTACTCGCTCATGCCTTAAGACACATTTGAGCTCGTTCCCTGATGTGTCACAGTAGACTACGTACCTAACATCCTCCTCCGGAAGCCTCAAGATGGGGGCACTAGTTAGCCTCTACCTCAGCTCCTGAAAACTATTCTATCATATCTACCCACAAAAATAGTTTCCCCTTCTTCGTCAAAAATTATAAAGGTGATAAAAATTTGTAGAAATCTGGCACAAACCTCTAGTAGTAACTGGCCAAACCCAGGAAACGTCGTACCTCCATCACACTCTTGGGTGGATCCCAAGAAAGTACCACCTCAATATTTTCAGGATCCACTCTAACTCCAGCATTAGAGATGACATGTCCTAGGAATTGAACCTCTCGTATCCACAAAATGCACCTAGAGAGCTTACCATAAAGCTGGAGCTCTCAGAGTTTGTCCAGAACTCACTGTAAATGATAGGCATGCTCCTCCTTAGTAGCTGAGTAGATTATAATGTCGTCGATGAAGACTACCACATAGTGATCTATGTATGGAACAGATCCTATTCATGAGTCCCATGAACACTACTGGAGCATTGGTCAAGATAAATGGCATAACCAATAACTCATAGTGGCCATACTGACATCTGGAAGTCGTCATCTGCACATCCTTGTCTCGTACTCTGATCTGGTGATACCCTAATCTATGGTCTATATTCGAGACCAAATGTGCTCCCTTCACTTGATCAAAGAGGTCGTTAATCCTTGGGAGTGGGTAATTGATCTTCATGGTCACCTGTTTAAGGCTCCGATAGTCAACAAAATGTCACAATCTCCCATCCTCTTTCTTGATGAATAAAATCGAGGCTACCCAGGGATAAACACCGGGCCGGATGAATGCTTCCCCTGCAAGTCCTCTAGCGGTACCCATAGCTCACAAAGCTTCACATGAGCCATCTGATACACTGGTGTAGATATCGATGTCATATCAAGCTACAAATCAACATAAAATTCCACCTCTCTGTTTTGACATAGACCCAAAACATAATCAAGGAAGACAATTTCATACATTACCACCACCACTAGATAACTCGAACTCTTCACATCAACTGCTCTGAGGGTAAGGCTATCCAACTGATTAGTGATCGAATTCACCCACTTTTGGGTATTTACATCCTATGCTAAAAAGGGTCCATTTATTTCATTTAAGGTAAACCTAGTCCCATCTCCATGGATACACCACACTTTTTTCCTAATACAGTCAATTTGAGTATGGACTATTGATAACCAGTCCATACCCAATATGTCATTGTAAGTCCATGACGCCACTACTATAAGATCCCATCCAAAGCTCTCTCCTCCTTGTGTAAGCTCACACTGTCGGCACCAGTGTGTAATAATCTAATCCTCTCGTGTAGGAGTCTCTATCCATAAGAATCGAGCCAACAGCTCCGTCAGAATCTCTGATCTACGAATGAGGGAAGTGGAAATAAAAGAATGACTAGAACCTGGGTCAATAAGTACTAAAGCTAAGGTGGAGTAGACACAGATCGTACCTCGTATCATCTCTGGGGTGCTATATTCATAGGCATCAACTTCCTAGAGTTGAGATCGCCACTGTCCACCTTCTCCCTCTCGTCAGGTTGGACCATCTGTTGGTGGTTGTGGTAACATATTCAATCATCATCTACCACCAGCTACATGGTGTGCTCCTCTTAAACGTCTGATTGCTCCCTGTGGACCTCCTCAGTCGAACCTCTTTCTCTGCTTGGGAGGTAATTTGACCATCCACTGATCATCTGTTTGGTGGGTTAGGCAGTCTCAACCCATTTGACCACGCCCACAGCATTAATAAAACAGCCTGGCCACTGCATGACTGGCATTGTCATTCATGCCCTGCACAACTTATCTTGAATTTTACAGTCATCCACCAGTAGATTGGTTCCTCTTAGACCTCTGTGAAATCTATAAACTGCCAACCAAAAAACACTTCCCTATGCTACGCTTGCTGGTAGGTCTCGCCTCTGATGACTACTCAGCATTAAAACTCTCCACTAAGAGGGATTGTTATAACACCCTATTTTGTGTCGAGATGCTAAGAGAAATCATTGAAGCCATGATCTCCCACCTGAGTCCCTACTCAATTGTATGGGCCCAAAAGAATGGGTCCCGGACTATATCAGTTGAGTTGCACGAGAGGTTGGTGAACCTCGCTATGTATTGAGCCATAGTCATGTTTCTCTACTGCATATGAACATGATCATGTATGTGCACTACGTGAAGGGTCACTTGGACAAACTCTACCTAAAATAGGCTCTCACAGTCTTCCCAGAGAATTGTCCCCTCGTCGTGAATCGGGAGAATCATGCTCCACCATCTGCCTATTGCTGCATGTAGATAACTAGCAACAAGGATCTCCATGATTTCAGCTGGTGTCCCCACCCATCGGAAGACTCTCACCACAGCCTCCAGTGAATCCTCAACTGCCTATGGGTCTGACTCACCCTAGAACCTAGGTGGCTTCTAGCGCTGGATCTCATGCAACGCGCTCAAGTGGTGTGCACCCTCTGTGGTTAGGGATGTTGGCATCGGCAGCCCAATGGGTAATGGTACCACTAGTGCCTCCTATGGTGCCCCTACTGATAAAGGGCCTTGCACTAAGGCATCATCGCTTAGTGGGCTATCTTCACATACTATACCCAGAACCCTAATTTGCTATCTGGGTGGTGGTATCCTAAAATGAAATAGGTGCACCACAATCAATAAGTTTTACCTAGTGAGCTGACTAAAAAATACCAGAATGAAATATTTTCAAAACACATATTCAATCAGTGTTTATGTGCAGTGAGTCAAAAATCAGAAGTCAGGGTCCTTGTGTATGGATTTGTTGGCCGTTGCCCCAATAATGGAATCCCCAAACTGATAACCACACTCACTACACTTATCATTATTTTCATTAAAAAATCAGTGTCCAATGGTCTATGGTAGAACTGACTCCTCTAATTCAAATTTCCATGACTCATCCCTCAAGGCATGTGTCGTGACTACCCCAAGCCCTCCTTCCATAGACCAGAGGATGACGACTAGTACCGAAAGGCATATTCCCTAAAACTAGGAAGGAATTTCCTTTATAAACTATAAACACACACAACCAGTAATAGAGAAAGATGCAAACACAAGTACATTGTATAGTAATCTAGCTGTGTAAAATAAGAAAAAAGGGTCTATAATTCAAGCCCAACTAGAAAGTACAAGAAAACTAAAAAGTACATGTAAAATGAAACAGATCATGTGAACACCCACCAAGGATCCTACATGAAGGGTAGGTATAGCTCTCAAGTGCTCATCTATATGATATGCCTCATCTAAGGTCCACCTCTGAGCTACCTTCAGTCATGGTACCCTTATCCTTAGTCAGCGTTGTTTGTCGTCTACACCAAACACAATAAGGTGCAGGCACAACCCAATTATGGGTGAGTATATAGATACTCTGTATGGACCCCGAGACCCAAAAAGGTCTTAAAAATCCACAATTGTTAAACCAAGAAGCATGAAAACAAATGACAACCCTACTTAGATAAATTCCCATACATATACATAATTTATCATGTATACCCATCTCATTCATTATGAATCTCAAGGCCCCAATCCTTATCCAAAGTACAATTGTTCCATGAAAGAAAGAATACCATGACGGTAACCACCATGAAGGTAAGTACCACAAAGGTATGCCACATAGATGATTACCACAAAGGTACAGACTTAGCTCACACCATTCATAACATAGGTATGGAAGTAAAGATGACTAGATGTAACTACTTAATCATCGTTCTCTGTTAAGAGCCAGACCGACGTAGGATCCTAAATCATCAGACCCACATAGGATCCTAGTACAGAAGACCCACATTTGATCCTAGAGTAGTCCCACATGGATTCCTAGAGCAGATCCAAATGAGACTCTCGAACATAGACCCACGTAGGATCCCAATGCAAAGAAGGACATATGATCCCTTTCTCAAGTTACAGCCAGCCACGAGGTTCCTGCACTAAGCTCGCTTGATTCTGAGAGGGTCCACCCCTCAAGCCACTGGTCAATAATACAACTTCCATGATGTCCCATTAATAAGTATGTCAATGGATAGCTATGTGATAGGGGTCTCAACGCAATAGACGGTGTGTCAATCAGACGTCTACTCTGAATGTTAATGGCCTTTTAGTCCTGAGGGCCCGGTCGGATTCGTGTCGGATCTAACCCGACCATAAACCAAATTTATTCAAAACACATGTGGGGTATACCAAATGGACCGTCTTGTTCCAACATTTGGGGTCCCAAAGACAATTAGTCAAACGGACGCCTATAGCTCATGTTATGGCTGAAAGAGAGAAAAGGGTCGAAGATGGTCCGGGTCCGGTCCAACCCAGCCCGACCCAGCATGAGCCAGACCGACCCGATTTGGGTTGACCTGACTTACTAGATGACCGATGGTGTGGCCTGCAATGGGCAGCCTATGGTGCGGTCTGATTTGGGTGGCCTGTAACTGGCCGGATGACCCGCCCTCCTCCGCGGCGTGGTGGCACCCCGCACCACCGTTGGCGGCCGGTAGTGAGCAAGCCGCCCTCCTTTGTTTTTGCGGCTTAATGTTGTGGCTCCTAAATTCTAGTGGCGTAGATGTGCACCACCACCTCCCTTTCGAATGGTCGGTTGTGCACTGGACATCGCTCATTATCCTCTGCGACACTCCACCGGAGGCGTGATTGCGCCACCCACATCCTTGCGGCCAGCCAGTGTTCCGATCGCCGCTCCTGAGTCCTACCGATGCCAATATCTAGTACTAGTCATCATCCTCCCCCATCTCAATGAACACATCAAAAACCAAGAAGGTTCTGTATTGGCCGGGCCATGTTTGTTTTTCCAACACCCTCTGCATTAGAGAGGTACCAAGCGGCTCATGGAGAGAGATTCAACGTAAAAAAAATTAACGAAGATCAATCAAATCACACCCCTACCTTGTCATTCGTTGGAGGAGTTGAGAGGTAGAAGATGAAGTCGTTGAGGAACATCCGCGTTTCATACTTCCGCAAAGCACTTCTGATCTGGGATGAGGGTCAGTTTCTTGTTCTTTGTTGGAGAGGGCATTCTTCATTGGAGGAAGAGTTTCTCCAAAGTTCTCCCATTTACCAATGATTTCCCCAAGTAAATGAAGATCCAACAAATTAAAATAGGTTTATCAAATTAATTTACATTGGAACAATAAAAGTTGGAACAAATAAATGGAACAATTAATTAATTGGAGAGTTGAGAGGTTTTCCCCCATTAAGAGGGGTTCGGGTGGTCCCCACCACTGTGAATTCAAATTGGGTGTTTTTTCTATCTCAAGTGGTCCCCACATCCATAATTTCTAAATAGAGGTTTCAAAAGAATAATAAAATGTTAATTGTTTTATTTTTCTTTCTCCACCAAAAAGTGATAAACTATCTTCCACCCATGGCCTATTGTGGTAGAGGTGAAGGTCACTTTAAGTGAATATCACTGTTATGTGTTCAATGGTGTCCTCATATTTCAATTACATGCACCAGTTCAAAAGTTATAAAAACCCACTCGCACATTTACTGAACGTACATAAAAAAAGTTTATAAATTCATTCCGAGTAATCTGGGCCTCATAATCATGCGCCGTCAATTTTCATGGACTGTTAAAATTTCCATATAATTAAAAAATATTGCATGGAATTTCCAGGTCTTTACATTTGAGATTTAAATTTTTTATCTATTTCAATGTATTAAAGTAATATGGTGACTATAGACTAATGGGGTAGGGTTTGTTATAGTTTATATCGGTAGAAGATTAGGAGAAACGTTTGGCACAATATTTAGAAAACAAATATTATGGAACATATCTATAAGATTGACATTAAATATAATAATATAATAACATACTATAATTTTTGTAATGTATATATTATGTGGGTATCCCTAGAAAAAACATTCATGTATGGATATTACAAGTGGAAGTGATACTGGAACAGATTTACCTAGGTGCAAAAACAATGATAATGTGTGTTCGACCAAACTCGGTGTAACCATGTACATGAAAACGAGCCTTACTTCACACCCGTTTTGAAACTCCCAAGGGATATGTTTATGATAATTCAAATTTTCTTTACAAACCATTATGTTGGATTTAAATGTAAATACCCCAAAAAAGAAATTATTTTAATGATTTTGATATTATAAATGCATGAATTTTCAATTTATATTAACAGTTTTACTAGTTTATAATTATGTGTCATGATTCATATTCAAATATAGTCTATGACATTGTTTAGAAATGGCACATATTGGAAGGAATGGAATTATTATCAACACACATAATCCATGTGGTTATTTACCTCCTATGTTTGAGAATGACATTGAAGCTATAGCAACAACTGGTGATGAAAAACTTATAGCTATACATGGAAAACTATCTCAGGTTTAGAACAATAACCTTAAATTTATAGAGCACCCTGATATGAAACATGGAGGAACAATGTAAAATCGATTCATGTGACAAAAACCTCTATTATTCAATGGGACTAAAATTCCATTTTGTTGCAGAGAAATGTATATGTTCTTTAGAGAATATATTTCTTACTTTGGGAAGAAAAGAATGGGAGAAGTTTGTCATAGAAATTTATCATCCATCAGGAGATCCGGATAAATGGTTTACATTGATTCAAAACTTATAGAAGGATGAATAAATATCAAACATGAAATGAAGTGAATTTAAAAAACCTATCATAAAAAATTATTTTCATCATAACTTTAAAGTCGATATAAAGAGAAACTTTTGTTTCTGATACAAAATAAAGATCACAATATTGAAATGTATGAATCCAAATTAACAAGGTTGGAATGAAAATATTCAAAATATGTACATAATATAATGATTATGATTGGTCAATTATTTTATGGGTTAAAACCATTCCTTCAATGGAAAATAGTCTCTCAAACACTTTCATCCAATGAATATAGAGTATCATGTATTATCAAGACAAAAAATTAATTCTCTAAGTATTATAATTTCAATAGGAAGTGGGAGATAAAGAGGGTTGTTTAACACTCTAAAAATGGAACTAATGAAAATGAAAAATAAAAGAATACTTGAATTTCCATCTTGAAATAATTGTTGTAAGAAACACTGTGGTTGATTATTGAAGGGTATGGTAGTTTGTTACAAGTGTAGGATAAAATGACAACAAGCCTAATATTGCAAGGGAAATAAAGAATCTACCAATGTTCAATGATACAATTTTAAGGAAATGATACATTATAATAATTATTAGATTGTGATTCAAAGAAATTCTCCCCAAAAAAGGTCTAGGTATCAAGGTAATGATTATGTGATCACAACTGTTGAGGTTGAAGTTTCTAATAATGTGGTTGAATTCAGTATAATCATCTCCAAAAACATAGAAAATTATTTATATTATTTTGGTTCATCATATTCATTTATATATACCCAATTTCCAAATAAACAAATACATTTTTCTTTTCATTTAATAAAGAATATTTGAACTAAAACACCTAATGGAAAGCTCATAACAAAAGAGATACTTCATTCAGTACACTTTATGACCCATAAACATGTTTCAATTACTGAACTTGGAATCATACCTATGGTTTTATTTTATATAATTTCTGATATGGATTGGATTTAAAAATATGATGTAAAAAAATTTACTTTAAGAATAAGAAAATTGTTATTTTTGAGGAAGATGAAGAATCCCTTATCGTTAAAGTAGAAACTTAATCATATGATTCTTATCTACATCCACCCCCAGTAGCTCTACTAAATGAATTTATTAACGAGTAATATAAAAAAATCCAGGGTTTTATAAGGTAATATTAAAATTGACTATGTACCTATTGTACATGAATACATTGATTTATTTCTTGAGGAATTACTTGGACATCCCCTAGAGCATAAAGTTAAATTTTACATTGATTTAATCCCTGATACAAGGAAAATATTAAAGACTCCATAAATGATATATCATTTTTAATTGGTGGAGTTGAAGAAACAACTCTAGGATTTTGTTAAAAAGGGATTTATTAACCCTAGTGTTTCTCCAAAGGGAGCCCTTGTTCCATTTGTTAAAAAGAAAGATGAATAAATGAGGCTATGAATTGATTATATGGAAATAAATTATATTAAAATATAGAATTTGTTTAATAAAATTCACGAATGACTTATTTGATCAACATTATGGGTCCCAATATTTCTAAAATATTGATAATTATTCTATGTATCACCAATTGTTAGTAAATAATGATGACATTCCTAAGACATCTTTTTGTATGAGGTATGTACATTAAGAGTTCAATGTAATACTATTTGGATTGAATAATTTATCATCTTTTTTATGGACCTAATTAATAGAATATTCAAAGAATATATTAATGATTTCATGGTGGTATTCATTGATGATATTTCGTTGTATTCTAAATGTTATGAAGATCATGAGAATCATTTGAGGATTATTCTCAAGACTCTTAGAAGGTATGTTCTATATAGTAAATTTATTATGTGCGATTTTTTTCTTCAAGAAGTAATTTTTAATAGACATATTATCTTCATGTATGGATTATTAGTTGATTATATAAAAAAGGTAGTCATATAATGGTCCACGCCAACAAATATAACCTAGGTATGTAGTTTAATTGGTTTGAAGCATTATTATCGGTGGATAGTTTAGAATTTCATTCGTTTTACCAACCCATAATCCATTCTTATGTATAATTGGGTTACTCTTTTTATAAGGTAATGTGAAAACATTTTTGATGAACTAAAGAGAATATTATTCAATGTTTTGATTTTTGACTATACCATCGGGAAGTTATGGGTTTTTCATATGTAATGATGCATTGAAGTGGGGACTTGGTCAATCCCTAAGGAAAAATGATGATTTTGTCACATATGCATCAAGGAAATTGAATTCTTGTTAGTTGAAATATCCAACACATGATCTAGAGATAGTGGTAGTAATCTTCTCTTTTAAAATATGGATACATTATCACTATGGTGAAATATTTGATATCTACACAGATCTTAAAAACATAAAAAAAATTCTTGTTGGATGATCTCAGTATGAAATAGAGTTGATGTTGTGGTCCACTCAATGATTATTATTTTTCAATACCCTAACTCTCAAAGAAAATAATGTAGTAGATGCATTGAGTAGGAAGGATCATGAAGTTCTGATCCAAATGATGATTGAGAATGATCCAGTGTTCATAGACCTAATAAAAAATTTTATGGTAATTTCAATGGAATCTTAGAAAAAAAATCATCTTTCAACTGATTTAAATTCCATATTTATTTTAAAAGATAAATTCTCAATTTTATGATCATGACTTTCAGAAGAATATTAAAAGTGTGAATGAGAGAAAATTAGCAGACTTTGTTTGTGAAGATGGTGTTATATTATTTAAAAAGATGTTATGTGTTCCATCTATACCTTGTCTAAAATGATAACTTTTGGATGAGGATCATGCTCAAATTTCTCTATACACACTAGTATCAAAAAGATATATAGGTACTTGAAGGAATATTTTTGATAATATTACATGAAGTGGTAAATTTCTAATTATGTGTTAAGAAGTTTTGTTTTTCAACAAGTCAATGCATTGAGGCAGCATCCTAAAGTATAATAACAACCTCATTCTATTTCAATATGGAAATTCGTTGAATGTACTATGTACATTGTCATGGGACTACAAAATATTCTTATGAACAATGATGAAATATGGTTTATCATTAATTTCTTAATCATTTCTACACATTTAATTGAAATAAAATGAGACACGACTCTTGACCACATCACAATACTCTATATTAATGAATTTTTAATACTTCATGGAAGACATCAATAGATTATTTTTTATAAATATACATTTTTAAATCAAAATTATGGAACTATATTTAGAAGTCTCTTGGAATTGATCTTCATTTGAGCACTTCCTACCATCCTCAAAGGATGGAATGTCTAAAATAACTATTCAAACAATAGAAGACTTATTGAGGTCATTATCACTTGTCATTAATGGTTTGATTGATTATTATTTACCTTTGGTAGAGTTTTCCTACTAACATATTTTCCATTAATATATTCAAATGCAGTCATATAAATAATTATTTTGAAAGATATGTTGAACTCCAACTTGTTGGGATGAAGTTGGTGAAAGGAATCTTATAGTCCTAGAACATGTTTAATAAAAAACAATAAATTTAAAGTATATTTAGGATCATATTGAATATGCTGAAATGATGTAGGATAGTTATACTGATAATTGAATGAAGGATTTGCAATTTTATATGGTAGATCATTTTTTCTTCAAGTTATCTCTATGGAAGGGTGTTATAAGGTTTATTAAGAAAGGAAAAATGAGCCCCATGTACATCAGACCCTTGGAAACTCTTAAAGGGGTTGGAGTTTCTGATTATAGTTTGGAAATGCATCTAAATATCTTAAAAGTATTCAATGTGTTTCATACATTTGTGATGAGGAAGTAAATGTTTGACCCAATTCATGTTCTAACATCTGATGAATTAGTGTCCGATCATGGCCTTTCAATCTATGAAGAATCCAACCAAATTCTCGACACTAGAGAAAAAATTTCAAGGAATCAGATGACTCAACTGGTAAATTTACTTTAGAGAAATCAAAAAATTAAAGAAGAGATATAGGAACTAGAGAATTATATGAAGAATAACTACCCATATATTCTTTATAAGGTAACGTCCCTAAAATTTTCAGAATGAAATTTTTGTATGAGGGAATAATATATCACCCCAACACTTTAACATTTTTTGTTTTTAGAATAAATTTAATTTTTATGATGTCTTGTAATTTACAAAACACTGATTTATCCTATGTTACATGAAATATCAACTTTCTACAATAGCTTATGTTACATGAAAAACTGAGTTTTATAAAAAATAGAATATTTTTAAAATATTATTATTTGATATAATTAATATAACCTAGCCATTGAATTTAATATTATGAATATTATTGACACCATTATAAAATTAAAAACTATTCCATATAATTTCAAGATTCATCTTATATGTTTTCTAGACAAGATATAAGAACAAATCAATTTTTTCATAAAAGGTGTATTTTTAAAAAATAGTTATTTTACCACCTTTTAAAGGAAACCCCATTTTAAATCTAATTTTTTAAAATTATAATATTAATATGAAAATTTAATCTTCTTATTTGAATTAGGAATTTCATTTTTATCTTATAGTTAATTTTTTATATTATTATGTGAAGATGAATGTTTTGTTTAATTATAAAAAATACCGCGTTATACTTAATAATTTAAATTTTTAAATAATTATTAAACAAAAATATTATTTTTATGTTCATTAATGAACAATTATACCTATATTAAACCAATTTAGTTCATAATAATAGTTTTTATATTAAAATTACAAATAAAAACATAATAAACATTTGAATTCTTCCTTTTAACTGCCTTCTCCCCACATCTCCTTGATTAGTGTTAAACATATTTTATCAACCTCTGTAAATTGGATTTGTAAAAAATAGATATACATGGGTGTAATAAGTATGATATTTAGTGTTTAATTAGAACAACATAACTTTTTGGATATAATTATTTGTAACATTTATAAATTTTATTAACCACAGTTAAGGGTAAATCGAGTAATTCAAGGGAAAATGAATGTTATAATATTATCAAATTAACCAAAAACCTATTTATATTTTATAGGATAAGTGGTTTTTGACCAAAATCAACCATATTCATAAGTTATAATATTTTTAATCCAATTTTTTATGAATATGACATTTATAATATTTTATTTAAACATAAGTTAAAAATTTCATACTCGGGTTTTTCGATAAGTATTACATTTTTAATACATGGTCATACAGAAGATAAATTAAAATATAAGTATTCATTTGAAATATAATAAATTTATATTGATCATAATAATTTATTTTAAATTTTTAGAAGAAATAATTTAATTAAAGGATTTTATAGTATTTATTTAGTAATTGTTTTATTAATAGAAATATTAAATAAAAAAATAAAAAATATTAAAATGTATTAAATATTTAATAATTATTGAAATAAAAACAATTTATAGAAAATTTTGACTTTTTATTGATGTGTTATTAGTTTTTATTCATAGTTATCATGTTGTTATGATATTTCTAAAAGGAGCAATAATGAATAGTATCAAAATGACATAAATGACAGTTTAGAATAAATAATATTTTATTAAATGATTTCAAATTAATAAATTATTGAATTCATCCAAATGACTAGAATATAGTTAAATGTTTCATTAATGATCCATTTTGTGTTCTTTTCTACTTTTATTGTAACTATATTATGCCTAAAGTGTAAAAAGTCATGTTTTCCCGGTAATAGTAAATGAGGTTAACTAAGGGTTAATGACAAAATATAAGGTTCATATTGTGACATAACCATGTATAAAAATAATTGGTTCAGATAATTTAGAGAAATTATCATGTTAAATTATAAATAAAAAAATTTTGAGATATTTTAAGTCTGTACTAAATTCATATTAATTAAATATTATAAAGGATTCCTAGAGTACCCCTCCCATCTCTTATAAATAAGAAACGCCTCCCTCACTCTATAAAACCACATTGAGACTTATTTATTAACCAATACCTTCTCATATCACTTCTCAAATTCCATATACACATCTGAGAGCTTTTTGGAAACTTAATAGAATAAAACTTTTATCCCAATGAGGAGATTCAAATGAGGTTCACTAAAAATGTGGTAAACGTCTCTACCGACTCCAAAATTATTTATTCTTATACTTCATATTCACTTTTTTTTACATTATAATATAATAAGTACAAATAATATATATTCATAGATTTTATCATGGTTATGGTATAAACATATTACTCGTTTTTTGAATCCTACAAAAAAATAATATAACCATTTATGTGTACGTACTACTTACCATCTCCAAGTCATGGTTTATTTTGTTTCACCGCATTATTTGGATTTGTATAATTATTAATATAATAGATATAAATATTGAATATTAAAAGGTATTTTTTCTATATAATTAATATACAATCCAATTACTTACCAAGTAACCCATAAGCGAATGTTTCCATCACTCGTGCGTACGTATGCCCTACCGTCTCCACTACGTGATGAGATTAATTCTCTATTTTAACCATCCAAGAGTGATTATAAAAAAGTATATTATTATTTAATATAATATTTATTAACCAAATACTATTTTATATGAATAAAATTTATCATATGAATAAGAAATATAACTTACACGACAAAATAAACATATAAAAATGCATTAGTTAACAACATTAACAATGGAAATAATGAATTATTGTTAACAAAACGATAAAAGTGGATTCTATATGATATAAAAAATCTAAAGATGGTTCTATTATAATTTTATAACATTATTTAACCATTATTAATGAGGTTAACATGTCCTCATCTAAAGGAATGTATGAGGTAAGGCTTCATTTTGGAATCTCATTATTATTGGAGATTGTTTATAAATAAGTACTTATTGGGAGATATATATCATCCATGTTCAAGTTTATTAAAAATTTAATACAAAATATACTTAATATTAATCTAAAAATATTTAATTTAATTTTTTCCCATATTTGTATTTTTTAAAAACGTTTTAAAAAGAAATTTTTTTCTGTTTCTAAATGAGTTACTTTGTGACCCTTTCGACAAAATACATAATGAATGTTATTTTTTACCATATACATCATGAGAAAATATTTCATTAAAATATTACAAACTTATTTTCACTAAAAAAAATTCTTTTAAAAAAATTTCCTTTTAAAACAATTTCAATATAAAATGGGGTATTTATCTTAAGAAGTTTTTAATGATTTCATTAGACTAGTTTCGACTATTTTAATATCCTTTCATAGATTTTATTCCAAATTGAGGCTAGTATATTTATATATCATCTACCACATTTTATTGAAATAAGTTATGATATTTTTTACTATTGATATGTTATTATTATTTCATTCATTGTTTATTGTTAATGTATTAACAGTTCGTATGCTATTTTTAAGATAAGTTTTTACATTGGTTATGTTTCTCAATTTTTATTTGAGGATTGAATTGATCTTTGTAAGTGATGATCGGGTATTGTTATAGCCCAGTGATGCATCAGGAGGTCTCATGGGACAAACTAGTTTGGGTATCAGCTAACATATTACTTGTTTATGTATGGTTTCCTTTTTGAAGCCATTGTAGAATGTTTATGGTGTTTGGAATTATATATTCCACCAATATAAGATTAGTTATTGATATTCCATGTGATTATTTTTCTATTAGAATATCCAAGGTTATGTATATATTTCATGTGGTTATTTATATTTAATTATTTGATCAGTTCATACCCCCACCATATTATAATCAAGATTACGTTTTAATGGCATGAGTTTTTATTTATTCATTATTCTTTATTGATTATGTTTATTTATGTCACCTAAAACTATATTGTTTAACCTTAATAAGAATCTGATTTCAATCCTTTATTAGGTTTTTTTCCCAGGATGTGAGGATGTATATTATGACTAGGTTATATAGAAAAGAAAAGGGAATAATAATGGTTTCAAATGAGTTACTATGTCGGTTTTCATTTCAATATCTAATGTAAAACATATGAATGTAATATGGCTTCAAAGACTGATAAAATTATCATTCATTTGGGATTAAAATCGTGTATCTATTACCATTTAATAATGCAAGGCATCGACTTTCAGCTATTGCGGTCAGCATTTTTACAGCATTCATGCGTAAAAATATATTAACATCTCCTTGAACAATGTAATCCATTTTTATCTTTTACTTTTATCGAAGGATATAAATATATATTTAATAAATATAAATGATATTTATATCATTATAAACATAATTTATATGTTTTAGCTATAATAAATATCCAATGATTATATTCTCCATATCGAAACATATATGAAACCAAAATAGTAAACACCAGAAATGATGAGGATAACAAAAGATTTTTAATGATTCGGTTACAAGATGTTATTAAAAAACCTTATATGGTATTAGGTTAATTATTATTATTCTAGGATAAAATTTTAATAAATTTAAAGTTATTATAAAACATGTTAATATAACTTACAAAGAAAGTGGGACCTAAGGTAACGGTTTCTCATCTAATATGTGCTTTTGTGATAAATATTCCATATTCACTAAATGTTTCATTATTATAGGGTATATAATACCACTATTAAATGTTATATCATGAAACATTTTATATTTAAGGTATTTAAAAAACTATTCTATTTTATTCATGGGGTTTATGTTTCAAAACATACCAAATCAGTAAGGGTTTTTTGTTGAAATCTCTCTTTTTTACTTGGATTATTTATGCTATGTTTTTTAATGATGAAATTTTGTTATATGTATCTAAAAAATAATTAAATTCTGATTATATGTTTATTTCTATAAATTTATATTTTTCCACTCATCTTCTTCTCTCTAATTAATAATATTTTTAATGTTGATTTTTAAGTAAAACTGATTTTGTTTCTATATTCGGTTGTGTATATTTTTATTACATGTCCATATTTTCATTAAAATATTTTAATAATGATTTTAATATTATTAATGTATTTATTAAAGTAATTTTTAAATATTTATTAATTTATATAAAATTCTAAAATTAATCTTTACATAATTTTCTGATTGATGTACTTTTTTAACAAAGTTTTGACCAAATTTGTTGTTTTAATGTTTACAACACACACAAAAGTCCCTATATCATAATTTTATTATTAAATATTTATTTACAATATTACATGGTAACATTAAAAGAAAATTATTTTCGTAATATATTTTTTAAATTATATATATAAATATTTTTTTTAAATGAAATTGGATTTTTCCCCAATAAATGTTCCAATGAACTTCCAAATGTATTTTCAACTATGAAAATGTTTTTGGATGTTACATATTATTCTCTTTGGATAATATCCAATGATACCATAATTACTCATTATTTGTTTGGTTATATATTATTGTAATGAAATATTGATAAAACCTATTTTATTTTCCATGGGTTCAGATATAATAAAATGAAAAACAATTCATTAACATATGGTGAACATATGATTAAATTATTTTCTGGTTCCTATTGGGTTAGTTATCATATTATGATAGATTGGTTAATTTTAATGTCTATGAGATCAAAGGTTACATTCTAGGTAACCCCAAGCCCAAAATAGTGTACATTATTGGTTATCCAGATCCCAAAAATGGTACATGGGAGGTTATCTTAAACTCAAATAATGTACATGGGTGGTCATCCCAAGCCTATCATGGGATGAATATCATTTTGGGTAGACTTAAAATATGATATATATGATCTTGATTCTACCACACTATTATGAAATGTTCTAATTCTTATGTTATATTCTCATGTATTGTGGTATTTGATTCTCTTATGATTCATGTCTTATGAAATACCAATTCATTACTCAATGATTTGTGTTTATGATCTATGAATTTATGGGTAATATTTTATAATTTTACCCTCATTATATCATACCATTATTATTATCTAATGATAAAATATGATCATTTACTAAAATATATCATTTTTTACTTCCTTATGCATCTCATCAGACCCTTTCTTATGTTTATTTTCCCTCGGTTATAGACAAAGGTTTTAAGTAGGGTGTGACTAATAAGTGTATTTTATTGGAATACATTCTAAGATATGTTGTATATATTTCATTAAATAAAATTATAAAGTATCTTTTCACTAAATAGACTAACTCTTTATTCTCCTTGGGTGCCTATTATTGTAAAAGTTATTGAGTATTAATCTAAATGATGTAAAATTTGTGTGTGTCATATTTGGATCACATCCTAAACAATATTGTAGAATATACTAATGTTAATGTGATTGATGGTAATGGACGTTATAAATATATAAATCAAAATTTGAATTAATGTTATTAATAATATTAATTTTCTAATACAAATTTTTGTAATAAAAAAATCTGGCAAATTATAAGATTTAAATGGTGGAAATTGAATAAGAAAAGGTTGTGGAATATAATTTTCATTGACTAAAATGTGGTTTTGGGTGAGATGAGGTTTATGAATGAAATATTATCCTATAAAAACATTACACAAGACAAATTTGGATGATGAGGAGTTTTTAGAACACTTCTTAATTGTCATTGGAGGAATCAGTATCATTTGAAGAAGAAAATAACAAATCATGGTTTGAATTCATGAATGGGGATTTGGAAATAATAGAAAAAAATCAAAATTAAGGGATTTTGAGAAGAATGAATGTTCATAATTTCATTGAATATAATTTTTTATTCAAATCAAATATAAACAAAACATTTTAAGGTAGTCTATAATGAGGCATGGTTGGTTTAAAAGGTTATGTTTAAATACAAGGAATATATATGGGAGAGACTTTTACATCAATGGTATGTCATGAAATGATAAATTTTTTAATTATTATTACAATTAAAATAGGTTTCAATGTTATTAAAATAGATGTGAATATAGTATTCCCAAATGGAGTACCTAGTGAGAAATTTTGTGCTACAAAACTAGTGGGTTCTCAAAATGATGAAGAAATGGTGTGTCATATGAATAGTGAATGAATGGGTCAATACAAGAACCATGAATTTTGTGTCATCAATAGAACATTTATTAAAAGAAATTGGAATTAATAATATCAGATGTTGATCAAAAAATCTATGTGAAATCATTTAAATAATAGAATTTCATGGTTCACCTATATTTTGATGATATCATTTTATAAGAATAAAGAAGAATTCAGAAGGCAAGTTTGATGAATTGATGAGTTTATGTTTTATGATTTCCATAACATGTTACCTCATATACTCTAGTAGGCCTATTTTGAGAAAACAATTAGGAAATACATTTATTTTTCATTCCAAATATATAAGTTTGTTAATAAATAAAATTGATATGTAATATTTCAATCCTATTTTTTATTTTATCATGGTTAGAATAAAACTTGTGAAGCATAAAAATTCAAAATTTTGGGATTCTACCATTGAAAAAACCAATTATTTTATCTTTTTATACTTTATAGAAACATGGTAAAAAATTATCTACAATAATTTTGGATTTATTGGTTTCAGAGAAAACTTAATAAAGAATATATCAATATAGTAAAAATAATCATGATGTATATACAACGTAATATTGATTATGGTTCGGAAATTGGTATAGGGAAAGACCAATATTCTGTTTTACATTTATATATTGACCAGGTTTGACACATTATGGATAAACAAATACAATAATAGAGTGTCATTATTTTTTATAAATAAGTACATTATCTTGATAAGAATAAATAAATAAGTCATATCACTTTTTATTTCCAGAAAAAAAAATATTTTATCGTTGGTGGAATGTACTTAGTTGTTTGAATAATGATGAAATTCAAATATATTAGTGATAATTTAATAGTTTCTATGATAATTTACTGTGATAATATGATTACCATTGATTAATTAAAATTCAATAATGATACTCCATATAAATGAAATAAAAATTTGGTAACATTTAATTAATGAAAATTTATATCAATGATTCATCAAGATGTGGTATGTTTTAATAATTATGGAATTGGAATACATTCTCACAAAAATTATAGCTACACTGGTTTGAGATGGATTATTCTAATCATGGTCTTCAACCACCTTTGTTTTCTTTAGGAAACATGGAAATTCCCTTATACATATTTTTTTTAATTCTTAACAAGTTTCTATATGATTAACAAGAGTATAAACTTTTAGTTTGTTATCAATGTGAGAGAAATAATCATAAATAGAGGAATTATTAAAAGGGATAAAAAATTATCCAAAGTAATGGATAAATATTTATCAAATTTTGGGAAACAAATTGATGTATGATTATAAATATAATTTCAAGGGTAAGGAACCAATATTTATTTTGAATTTGATTTTATATAATATATAAATATATATAATCAATAAGGAATGCTATTATAATGTAAGACAATATAAGAAGAGGAATGCGTTTTAGGAAAGAATATTCACTATTGAAAAAATCACTATTGGTCTCCATTTTTCTACATTGATTAGAGATCACAAAGAAATAGAGTGACGGAGATGTTATTATATTAAAATTTGGTTCATTTGTGTAGATAATTTCATATAACATAATTTTGATTAGTGACAAATCAAATGGTATATAAAGTTGTAATGAAAGTAATAAGTAGAGAAAAATATTGAAGAAATTTTATTAGTATTAGTGGATATTATAATGCAAATTATTAAGTGTCTCATGAGTTGGGAAACATGTTTTTTTCATAAATGAAGGATGGTGGCAGATTTTGTGGAAATATTTTGACTTTCTTTGAGACTTAGAGAATCCTAAAGATGAAGTGGTATGGTTTGAATATTTTTTATTATGGAATATATCACCACACCATAGTGGTAATGAGAATGTATTGGTGGTGATGAACATGATGAAGTTATTATTTTGTGACAACATAAAAAGATTTTCATATTGGAAAAAATTATGTTAGACATCATTTTATAGTTTATTATATGGAGGGGGTAATGGTGGTTGTAGAATATATAGTTATGGTCTATATATAAAATTTATAAAATAGGATCTAATTTTTCATATGATATAGAACATACCTTGATGACTTTAGAAGCCCATATTGGAAATAGGACAATGGATTATAAACGTAATAGATTTTATTTTGAGTTTATAGATATATCTATGTATTTTATGGATATAGATAGTGGAGTGATGAAATAAGAATTTTTTTAACAATTTTACATTATGAAAGGGAAACCATAAGTAGTAACTTTCCGAGTTTATGTAGTTTTGAGAAGATAATATCTATATATTGTTCTATGGGAAAACAAACCATATTCAGTTAGGATATGAAGTTATTTTAAAAACTAAAATTTATAAAATTTCAGTGAATTTCAAATGAGGTTCTCGTAGTTCAAAAATTCCAGTTATAGACTAGAGGATGACTATATCATGGAATGGGTCTAAATATCCTATGGTGGTTATTTATGTGAAAAAATAAAATATTTTATTTGATCTATTTATTTGGTGTCAAATTTATTTTTATAATGGAATTATTTCACTTATAATGGATAAATTTAACATCAAATTAGGTATTAAGACATGAAATTATGTGAAGTATGAATTTTTAAGTTTTAATTTGTGATATTTGAATATAGAAGTTTTGAGTGAAATGATAAGATATGGTTTTGAAAGTGAAGAAATGATGCATTAATAATTGTCAAAGAATAGGTGTTGTGAATAAGAATATCAAATATCAAAATTTTGTTGTAATGTTTTTAGAATAATAAAAATACCCTCAATACATAGGGTTAAATAGCCTTTATGATATCATTATGAGTGACCTTTGACTTGAAATCTATTATGTTCCTTATCTTGATGCATTTTTGGAGAAATGAGTCAAGGTGGTAGCCCTTTATAAATAGTGATCCCTTCTTAAATATTTATAATTATGATAATGAGGAGTGAATTATTTGTTACATATAGACATAATTGTTTTTGTCCCCTGTATATACACCTTAGTGTAGAACTAAGTAAAATCATTATGAGTATGAATTTTCTTGTTTCCTATCTGGTTGTTTTAGATGTGAGACGTATCATGATAGGTTCATATCATTATTTCCAATTTGAGAATGAAATATATTTGAAACTGTAAATAAAATATTACACTCTTATTTACTACCCCCATAATATGTGTTTGGTATCTTTTGGTTGTAACATAAATTATTCCATCACCTTCAACAATGTTAATAAAAGTGCATTGATTAATAAATTCCTTAATTACTCCAAAAAAATTAACATTTCTTTTGAAATGTGAATTTTACCCTTTTATATGCCAACATGTTAACTAGGATATATTATTTGGAATTTTTTAAAGACTCACATGTTTTAAACAATTAATACAAGGAAAAAATTAATTTTACTTATATTCATTGGTGTTGATTAAAATTCCACAACCATAGTCTTTAAAGGGTGTACATATATTCTATACTAGGAGGAACTATGTCTAATAAAATGATATTTTCGAAGAAAAATTTCACACTTACTAGATTCTCAATAAAACTCATTGTGTCTCGTGTTCTCAAGAAAAATAAAAAAAATGGTTCTGAAGTTCATAATAGAACTTTGACTATATCCATATATCATTAAAAATCACAAAAAAAATATTATGATAATCCTTGAATACTCAATTTATAATAACCAAAAAAATCAACAGTACATTAGTTGATATAAAAGGAATTACAATGAACTCATAATACCCAAACCTCAGATGAAAAATCCATTTTTGGTATATCATTCTTCTTACCTTAAAATTAATGACAACCATAATATAGATCGATGTTTCTGAATTATTAACCCACTTTATAGTGGTCAAAAAAGTTATCGAAGAGTGGTAATTGATACATTATCTTAACAAAAATGGAATTATCTTCTCTATAATCTATACAATAACTCATAAATTCATCCTTAATTTCCTATAAGTAGGATAGGTTCTCTCCATGGAGAGACACAAGGTTTTATAAATCATGTATCACAAAACTCATAAAGTTCCTTCTTCAATTCAACCAATTATAATAGTTTAATACTTTTTAAAAGTGGGTTCCCTAGAACCAATATAAAAAGTACATTTCATTTACTATATAATGCTTAAAAAGAGTTATAGATGATGTTATCTCACAATAATAGTGTTCAATATTTTTCATCCAATATTTAAAAGGAAATATCCTTATATTATTTTCCAAATCATCAACTTATAAAAGATCACATCTATAATTATACCCTTCAGATACCATGATAGTAATTTTAAATATATGTCATGTGGTCTAGATAAATTATTCTAAAAAGACACAAATGATATCGGACTATCTAGTGATGGGGCCTCATATTCATTGAGACATCTTCTTCTGGATTTCTCACCTGTTGATCTTGAGTGATAGAGATCAAGAGGACTTACCCACCAGTAGTAACATAGTAAGATCAGAAGTATATTTTTTTTACAAAAAAGTGAGGAGTAAATTTATGTTTATAAAAAGAATAAAATTTCTACCAAGCACATTAATAATGTTTTCATTCAAAATTCATACCTATTGTCTTTTTAAATAGATTAAGAAAGAGTTTACAATAAACAATATGAACATTAATTATAATATTCATCTTGAAATAATAAACATGTCAAAAAACATAACAAAAATCATTAAAAATTATGAAATAAAACATAAAAATAACTTTGTAAAAATTGATTTAATACTTTAACCTATATTGTTAACTAAGTAAATAACTTTGACTTAAGGTATCCATGATATTCATCCTATCATTGGTTATTCATTGCTAGCCACAGAATTCATCAACCATAAAGATTGAGCATAGTTTTGGTTTCCCTTAAACATGGTAACCCTCAATCATATGATCGGTATATCCTATTTCTTCTTAAACAATTGAAATTATACAATAAAAAAAGATCATACATAGCTACTACAAAATAAAAATATCTTAAAGAATTTACAAAAGAATCCTCAAAATAGATACCTTAATAAAAAAGATCTCTAAAAAGTTACAATAAGACACTATCAAGTAAAAAATATATTATTATAACTCCATGGAAACATAATATATTTTATGTTTCAAATTATCTCCCTCCTTCCTAAATGATTCTCCATTTATAAGTGCACATTAAATGGTCATATTATATATTTTTGGAGTTATTTCAAATAACATAAGATGAACTCCATATTCACTTAGAAAGTGCATTACATCATCTTATTTTGATAGTTCTTCTGATATAATCCTATAAAATTTATATAGGTTCTATATGGTAGAATTGGAGTTCCATGTATGGTGTAATATTTGAAGTCATTCATCCTGTGTGATTTATAAATTTTTATCTAGATATTATGTTTGTATACATTTGATAAAGACTAAAAAATAGAATCACAAAAATTCAGTTCATTATACTTATGTTAACTTTATTTCATTAACGTTAAAAACCACTATTTGGGGAATTATGTATCCATATATTTGATGTACAAGTTATATGTCCATCTGGTAAGGATGTTTCATTTGATATCCTTCTTATGGAAAACATTAAGAATGTTTTTCCTATTAGAAAAGATATTATCTATCTAGTAAAACATTTAATAGTCCCATAATAACAAATTAATAATAAGGTAATTATAAATTTTATAGAAGTATAGATTTTATAAAAAATAGATTTTGATTTTAAAAAGTAAGGTGATAATGTGAAGAAAAGATTCTTTTGACTCAACAATATCCCACTTTTTGAAGAGTAAAAAAATAATTTTTTTTGAAAAATGTGGGAAATAAAAATTTGTAATAACATATTCCTCCAAACATATATAATCATAAATAATTCTGACCATTTCCCTTTCCCTAAAAAATTAAAAATAATCATCCTTCCTTCCCATTTTTCGGGACGTTTAAACCCTTTATCCAAAAAATTTACAACCATTAGCCCTCTTTGTGAATTAGGAAAATGTTTTTCTGAGGTAAAAATCATTACCAGAATTGTTATGAAAAAATATTATATTAAATAATATTTACATCCATCCATCCATCCATCCATTATAAGAAATATATCCATAAAATATTAAACAAAAATACATCAAAAAATATTTAATTTTATTATTAAAAATCGTTCAATATTATATAGATAACAATTAGTCTTTATTTGAAAGAATATTAATGATCACCTTCATCTTTTTTTACTTCACTGTGGTTGTTCTGAAAATCTTCCATACTCTTGTGAGTGTTAGTAAAAATATTCCATATATTCTATACATATTCATCCTAAAAACCAATATTTTCCATTATTTTGAAATTTATTCATATTTATAGTTGATAGGGATTTAATATCATCAATCACCCATGAAATTTCACAGACATCAACATTTATACTACTTACAAACATTGAAACTATTTTTTTTCTCATTTTATTCCATCCTCTTGATCATAAAAGAACATGATATCTCTTTCTCTGTTATTTATCAACATGATAACACTTTTGATCTTTCTTGACTCAAATTTGGAATTTACTTTAAATTATATTTACTCTAATTCATTTTGGATAACTATTTCATAATATCACTTCAAGTAATTTGAGTTTTCTTGAAAAATATTTTTCCTTGGATATACATTCTATGAGATTTAATGTCACAAAAGATCATCATTATACCGTCAAGACTATGATAAATTTATTGAAATAAGTAAATTTTATTTCTATTTTTTTATTCCTGTACTAATGAAAAGTTGGTATAATCACTCGAATCATCATGTATTGATGGTGGTGGAGGTATTGAGGGTCCAACATCTTCTCTTTCATCAAAATGAAATTATAATATCTCCATTAAATTAAATTATTCATCGTATGAAACATTGTATAATGAGTTTTCTTCAGATGTTATCTCATCATCATTAATGGATTCCTCCTTTTCTGGATCACAAATAGAATCATCTTTTACAAATATGAAGGATAATCATATTTGGGTTTGAAATGAAATCACTTCTATAAGAAATTTCATTCCAAATCTTTGATAACATCAGGTTTAATCTTATGTTTTCTCATTCCTAGTAGGCAGATCAATTCTTCTAGTTGAGGAGATCAATCATTTCCTTCATTTTCTTCTTTGAGAACTATATATACCTCACCATGAATATCTTCATCTTTAGGTTTATCTGCCAATACATCTATTACATTTTTCTACTGTAAAAAACCCGGAATAGTTGTAACTTCTACCTATTATCCTTTAGAATGAATAATATATTGAGAAGGATTTAGCCAATGAGTAGTTTCCTTTGTTTTAAAATAAATTCCTGGATTACTTTTTTTAGATTCTTTTAAAATATCCAAAGAAATTTTTAATTTTTTGATTTTCCCCTTACCTATATTTATTTACCTCTAATCTAAAATTTTCATAAAATAGTTTCATTTAATACCTTATCCTCCGCAACATATAATCTAAAAGAAGAACCACCTTAATTCATGTATCACTTATTTTTAATATATATATAAAACACCATTCAAAATATCATTTTTAATTTCCTTCTAGGAATGGGAGGAGATTTTTTACCAAAAATAACTTTCCCTATAAATGTATTCTTCATCACATCGAATTCACTAAGGGATTCACCTTTTTTAATTTATTAGCCCAAAATTTCAAGGTGAAGAAAAAATTTGCTTCATTTTTTATAGTTTCTTCTAAATAATAATAATGCCTTTCTCTAACAAGAAATTCCACATTCTTAATTTTTTATTTATTCATAAATTTTACAAAACCTTACTGATACATATTTAGTACAGAATAATTTTCAGCTTCAGTGATCCAACATTTACAACATTGTTTCTTCTAGAAATGGGAATGACCTTATTTATTTACAGCTCAAACATTCCAATCGGTTTATTCGTAGAACCTGAAACACCCAATGATTCTATATCCATTTTGACCTTCATTCCGAAGGTAGGTGCTCCTTAGTTGTGGACCAATGAGGATTAAGAATTTTCATTGGTTGAGAGGATGGGAGGTCAGGCTCATCACACCTTTTTGGGTGGAATTATTGCCTACTCAGGGACTCTCTTATCGATTTAAGTTATGTTCATGAATCCTTATTAATTCACCTAGCATGAAAATGAGTTTTAGATTTGGAAATCAATGATTAATATGTATGGGATTTAGTGAATCTTTTATACGTATTGGAGGTTCTTCATTGATAGATAATCATCCATATGTATTGGAGATTCTTAGTCAATGGTATCCTTCAATATATTATATAGAAATCTTTTGGTCATTATGATGACCATTCTGGTTTTAAAGCCACTCAGTGGGGCACTTGATGTTTATTTTCATTCATAAAGAAAGGTATTATTTCATATTTGGGATCGTACCCACAGATGGGCTACCTACATATCCTCATTAAAAAGGAAACAAAACCCACGTGGTTCTATTAGATGTATGGGGTTTATGTATGGTTAATGGCCCAAAAAGAGATTTCGTGATAACTTTTACACTTGAAGAACACGAGATTCTTTCTCGGTGTGAGAAAAAAGTGGTATCAGTAAACTTGATGATGGTGCCACGAAAGTTGTAGTCATGAGAAATAATGTAGGGCTTACATATGTATGACTGCCCAAAGAGATTGAAGACCATGACTTACTTCAATAATGAAGCCCAGGAGTAGGGTCCATGAAGGTATTTGTACTTTATGGAGATTTGGAGTTTTAACCTGGGGCTTACTCCTGAGAAGGAGGCCCATATTAAAAGGAACTTATTATTGGGGTTTATTCCTAAGAAGGAGGCCAAAAATATAGAGTAATTAATGATTGCGGATTACTCCTGAGGAGGATTCCCAATGTTAATGGAAACTATGACTGGGGCATACTCTTGAGAAAGAGGCACATGTTAAATGAACTTATGACATGAATCTTACTCCTGAAAAGGAAGCCCAGATTAATGGAACTTCTATATTGAGGTGTACTCTTGAAAAGGATGCCCAGATTAAGGGAACTTGGGGCTTAATCTTGAAGAGGATTCCTTAAGTCAAAATATCTTCTCATCTTAGAGGATGAGGTTATATAGGAATCCTCTAACCATGGTGACATAATGTTTTTAAGGCATGAGGTTTTGGGTGAGGTTATCACAAAATTCCATTCAGATAAAGAAACCAACAATGGATCCAGGCCATAAATGGCTACAAAATGGTGTTCTAGGGATAATATCTTGAAGAGGAGAGGTGAACGGAAGATAGGCACATGAATAATTTGGCACTCAAGTCCTGGCCGCACAAGTGTACTTTCACGGCTTGGGTTCACCTGGGTGACGAAGAATATATAGGGTAATACTTGGGTGAGACTTAACTGAAGCCTTTAGTGTTATCCTAAGATGTTTCCAAAAGGGAGGCACGCGAGTTTCATTGAAAGGGTAGGGTGACGGACAAGTGTTTCCACTATTAAGGAGGCCTGGACACTTAGGCGTGAAATTGTTGATGAATTCTAAACACTTAGGCATTATCTAACTTCTTCATGTCTTCCATTTTAGGTAAAAAGTTACCTTAGATGCTTTTAGAAGATTTGAGTTGAGGACTTGGGCGACCAGAGCTTGAATCCGAGTTTTGGAAAATTCGTCCTTTAAATGGGGGTCCCAAAGGGGCTATTTATAAGCCACAAGGAACCTTCAGCGAAAAAAAAAGAATAGGGTGTGCAAGTGACTTGCGCAACCCATAGGTGGTTCCCTAGTGACTTGCGCATCCCACATGAAATTTGCATGACTTTCTCCCAATGGGTTCCAAGTCCATGCCTTTGTCAATTTTTGATATTATTAAAAGGGTGACCCTATTTGTGTTTATGGTATTCCCATTTTACATTGGTTGGAATCTGTGACGGAATGGAGTGTCAACAAAAGTCCCCCTCAGAGTTGGATCTGAAAAGGAAAGAGGATCTGGCTCTGAGGTAAAGACAGAGAACCAAGGGTCTGTGGCGCGCATGTTCGGCGCGCACATGCTGGGGCGCACATGTATGGCGCGTAGGTGGTCTGGATTGCCTATATATTGAGGATCACTATCACGCGAAATAATTTCGCTTCCAGCATCTCGAGCTGTCGTCGCGCAGGTGCTTTGGTTTTTGGTCTTCTAGATATTTCTTGTCGCGCTTCTGCAGAAGGTATTTGACTTGCGCACCCTGACTACGGTGGAAAAACTTGAATGACCCAATTGACTTGTGCTCCATGTTTGGACTTGCACGCCTTAATTCCATTGCCATTTTTTTATTTCCTTCATCAAAATTTCACAAACCAAGGTTACTTAAGAGTTGATTGTTTGATCTTTGTGTAGTTTCAATGGCTCCCAAAATAATTGGATCAGCTGATGAGTTGGCTAGAAAGAGAATATATGACATGATGAACGTCGTTGGCCATGAATTTATTGATATCTGCAACATCACACTCCCGGATTGGGCTAAGTACTTGAAAACTATCATTCCAATTCACCACAGAGCATCTACTTGTCGTTATATGGCCATGGTAATCTGCAACGAGTCAATGTTCAAGAGGCAAAAAACTATATTCCTCATTCCTAGTTTCAGACTTACACCATTTTCTAAACAGCAAATGTCTCAGTTGCAGGATCATTTTCCTATGATGGAACAGTGGATAAGGCATTCATAATGTATCATAGCCCATGTGCCCTAGATCTGAAGCCTCACAAGCCTGAGCTTCAGCCGCATTTCTATCCCTCTATTTTTCGAAATTCTCAGATGGACCAATCTAAGGGATGGAAAAAAGAGTTTGGATTTCAGTCATGGAGGAGGTGTGAATCTGACTTGGATGTGGGAATATTGGGTGCGACAAACCTGTGTTGAGTTTTTAAATAATCTTAAAGGAGGTGCAATATATGAAGTCATCTGGGCTGGCCAGACATATGTTTATAAAAATGAAAATTTCAGGCCGGATTTAATCAGTTGTTGGAGCCCAGAAACAAATTCATTCCATCTGACTCATGTAGAAGTACACATCAGTTTGTGGTATTTCTACATGAATTCAGGGGCTCCAATATTGGGAGATATGAATGATGAATTCATCCCCCCCCCAAGGAGACCTTTAATGATTCAGAGAAGACTCCGGATTTGTCTTGATAATTAATGACTATTTTCCTCAAGATTAAGTATACTAAAACCATGAAAACACACTCCAAAAAATATATCCATCCTGAGGAGTAGATGGAAATGTTTTTGATTAAGAAGAAATAGGAAGGACATTCCTACACTCATCCTACTAGTTTTCCTATAATAGCAAAGAGGGGTGCTCCGGGCATATTTTGGTCAATTCTGGATGCATGATATTTTGATAGGTGGGGGTATGAAGTGAACCAAAAAATTTAAGAGAAGACCAGTCTGGCAGGATTTTTGGACCTGTGGCTCAGTGTTTACCTTTTACCTATTCGTGATTCGAAAGGAGGCATGTGGATGGGGACCACAGTCATTGCAACCAAGCTGGATGAAAGGAAAATTGTTTGGTTCGATACCCCAGTTTTGGTGAAGATTCATATGATCTTACTTCATGTTTATATGGGTAAGTCTCCTCTATGAATAGTGGGACCATTCCATGTTTTATGGGTATTTATCACCACTCACTTCAGGACAGATGTTGTACAAAGTGGGGTACAGATTCTTGGAAGTTCATTTCGGCCGTCTTTTTAGTCCTTTTCTAGAATTTCTCCCTTATCCCTCAATGATTATGATATCAAGATAAGGCTAATCATGTTCAAGGAGTTTCATTTCTTTCCTTTTGTAAATCCGCCAATAGGGCGATTTGTTGATGATGGAACTTCTAGTCTGGATTGAAGGGTATACATGTTGGCATGTAGATATGGCACAATAGCCATGAGGATTGATTGAGAAATTATGTACAAGGCCTATGCTCCATTAAGATTCGCACACCAATTCAAATGTCTGCAGAAAATTACCATATCCCCTCCGGTGCATGTCAGGTTAGAGCAACATCCAATGGTTGCTCGTCAACTATGGTTATTAACATCTATGGAGAAGACTGGGGCGGTATTTGATCTATCGGCTATTGGAGCGTGATGTTGATTGACTACATGGTATACCAAGAGTTGGGTAGCATCATACTCTGAAGGGGTACTGAATCAGCTGGTCCCTCGGGTGGGGACAAAGAAGAGAACCATTAAGAAAGAATCTTTTCATTTGGAAGGAGACTCTTCCTAACCCAGGGCTGATTTAGTGGGTTCCTCACCCAAGGTTAATTCATCGGATTCCCAGTATGGGGATTATGAGGCATGAAATGCATCAGAGCGGCCTCATGCTAGATATAATCTTCCTACCATAGTCAAGAGACCTACTCCATCGACTCATGGTGAGTTACATCATTTAAGATATTTAGTCACCATTATTGGATATAGCAACAAGTTTTATTTTCTTATCCTTTATCTGTGATTGTAGGTGATGGGAAGAAGTTAAATTCCTAGATTTTAGGACCCTCCTCATAGCCTTCTGGTGCACAATCTGAATATTTACAACCAATGGTTGTCCGGACATAGAGGAGTTTATATTGGGATGTAGAAACCGCCTGGATGCACTTAAGCGAAGGATTGCATATCCCTCGAGTGGGGAATCTCCGGGCTTCCACTGACTCCCATTTTGAGGGTACACCCAATGAAGTGAGGCCTTACATCAAAGAGCTAGAAACACTCATATATTCCACTGATAATTCAGTTCCTCTCACCATACGGGTTAAGGAAATGTTGGACCATGGTACCACTGAAGAGATTGGTCCTTCATTAGACAAAGAGTGGCGTGACTACGTGGCTACTAAAGATGTATGTTTTCTTTTTTCTCATATTTTTATTTACTTTGTAATTTGAATTTAGTAAAATCATTGTTATTTAAGGAAATAATAATCTTCATCCTGAAACTTGTAAAGGAAAGAACCACTAAAATCCCTTCGCCATGGTAAAGCCCTGGTGGCACCGCTCTTGGAGCCAATGAACCTCCTCGTGAGCCGAACGAAGTATCTCCAAGCTTGCAAGACATGGATGAAGAGTTAGAAAGGGAATTTTTGTATCTGATACCTATTTTCAGAGATGATGATGCCAGTACATGCAAAAAGGCCAAGAAGCAAAAGCATCGAAGAAAGAAGACCACAGTCAAGCACTTTATCAGTAATGGTAAGCCTTTCTGGTAGTCATGAATCTTAACTTATGAAAAAGTGCTCAAACATCTCAGTATTGCAGGGGATTCTTTAGTTTCCCCTTTAAGGGAAAAGACTGACCATCCTCAGAGTACAACGGAGGATGTTGGAGAATGGCTGCAAGTTCCTGCTCAAAGGGTCGTTCCTAAAGAAATACTGAGAATAGATGAGCTGACATCTCTTCCAAACACCGCTCCTATTTCTCATGACGGGATAGAAAATGATTTTGGTAAATTAACCAAACTTCCTAGAACCTAAAATGATACAATACATGACTTCCATTCTATGATGTTTTAGGTTCAACACATGCATCAGAACATCTGGAAACCACCGCAGCTGACCCTACAATTGTCTCTGAAGAAGCTATCTAGGGTCACAGATTACCAGATGAAAGTCACAAAGAAGACATGCCTAGTGCTCCCACTGGTGAGACTAACATGGGATCTGGGACATCATTGGATAAAATGATGAAACTTGGGATGTGATTTAAATAAATTTTAGTCCATGTTTAATTACCATGTGATTTAGGAGATTTGGGATATCTAGATATTGAATCAATTACATGTGAGTTTCATCATTTTTCCTTTTAATATTCTAATTATTACACTTCTAACCCTGTTAGGATATTAATGTATTGTTCCATCTAAAGTGATCGATGATTCAATAATGCTTGAAAGGGGTGTGGACATGGTTGTAAACCCTATTGTTGCAGAAACACTACCTCAGGTGGAACGTAACACGGAAGTCCCTCCCGAAACTCATCCTAAAATTCATGTTCAAACAAGGAAAGATGGGGAGGAGTCTTCAAAAGTTTCTGATCTACTGTTATGTAAAATATTATGATATCTATATCTTTTAAACGTGAAAGACAATCAATCAACTCTTACTGTCCTCTGAAACTAACTATACTTTCAATTGACCAAACAGGGCTGTCAACTTCAATGGCTAGATCTAGAGGTGAAGCCTTAGCCTCATCCCAAATAGTAGAATAAGATGAAGCAACCAGGTTCAAGGAATGAGCAGAACAAGGCACTTCAATAAGTGCATTAATCCTAGACTATGTTCCTCCTTGTGAAAGTGATGCTGAATCAGACCCAGAGGTGCAAAAGGAGCTCCAATTCTCACGTCGCAAGCCATGGAAAAATATATGGAAGATAATATCTGAGGTTCCTCTTGAAGATCTTCCTTAAAAAATTCCAAGACTCTCATCCTTGTTCATCATGATGGGACTTTGTAGTTTTGGATATCAAGAAATCTAGGTCGTAGTGAAACAAGTCATTCGAAGGAGTGAGCAAGAGAAAAAGTGTCGTCAGGACCTGATCAAAGCTAGATTGCTGATCAATAGCTATGAATTTCAGGCTGCAGTTTCTTGAGTTGAGGCTGATCATGCTGCGAAGCTGATTTAACTGAAGCAAAAGATCAAGGAGAAGATTTTCCAGCTGTTTCAACTTCTGCAAGAGATAGATGTTGTTACTGGGGAGCTTGACCAGCTTCATAATTCATTAGAAGAAGTCTAACTGGATGGTAAAAAATCCATCAAATATGTCGAATAATCACTTCGTCAAGCTAAAAAGAGTGCAGTCGGTTAGGTAAATGAACTTCAAGTGGGTGATGATGATGCTCGGGATGCTGTGAAACAGATGAGAAGTCATGTTGAAAGTCTTTTGTAATTTTGGAAAACAAAATAAGAGACTCTAGTTTTTGGATGTTCTTCTAATCTTGTTCATCAATGAAAAACTGTTCATCTTCAACCATCTGTACCTTCAATGTTTGATTTTTCCTAGGGTTATATAAACAACCCCATCAAATTTATCTTCTAATTTCACAATATTTCCCAAATCATACAAAATGTACGTTTAGCGAGATAGGACTTAACTTTTGTTCAAATTACCCTTCATAAGTTCCCAATTTAATGATAACCTTGTCTTTTATTATTGAAATCTTAAAGTCATGCATTTTAGACTATGAAGAAGATAATATTTAAGGTCTAATGGATGATATTGACTCAATTCATGTTATTTTTTTTGGAAACATATTACCATATTCTAGTATAGAGGGGGGAAATTATAAACTATGAATTAAGAAATTTTGAATATGAGGAATGATATAGGAAAATAGATAAAAGGAATTAGTGGAATTATTTCCTAATAATGAAGATACCAATACTTGAAAAACCCATTATGGGGGCCGAATTATGTAGGGAAAACTGGGGCATAAGCTGCATAGTCAAATAATAGCATCTTTTGGCTGATAGTTTTGTTATGTAGACAACTTATGCAAGGCCACCTAAGGGAATGTGCTGCATAGTTAGGTAAAAGAACTCTCATAAATTTGAATTTCTATTACTAAAAAAAGATGATATTTTTATGGGTATTAAAATATTCCAAAGGATAGAGTCTGTTTTATGGAGAAAGGTACTTGAATATGGAGAATATATTTCCAATCAGAATTGTCAAAGAATCAGAGGAATGTGAGTTCTAGAAATGTCTGACCCAAACATAGGAAAAAAGGTATATGTGGTTTTAAATTCTATTACTAAAATTAGAGATAGAAACATTATACAACATAAAATTTTCAGATCATGAGAAAGAGTGTATAAAAAATATATTAAGGATGGCAAAAAAATTTTTTTGCAGATCCCTATATATCCTCATTAAGACTAATAGGTACAAAAGGGGGTTCTCCTAAGAATGAAGTTTCCAATACTTGACAAACCCATTATGGGGGATGAATTATGGAGGTCCAACTGGGGCATATGATGCATAGTCAAATACTAGCATCTTTTGGATAACAGGTCTGTTTGTGTAGACAACTTATGCAAGGTCACATAAGGGCACGTGCTGCATAGTCAGACAAAAGAACACTTAGGAATCATACATTTTGCGACCAAAAGTCAAGAAAAGGGTTTTAGAGATCATGAATATTATTTGTATGATGTTGCGGCTGGGTCCTGAATTAAGATTCTAGATTTCACTACATATCTCATTAGGATGAGAATCAGGCCACAAGTAGTTCCTGAAATACAGTTTAACATCATGTAGGATGATAACATGGAAAATCTTAGTTTAGGGTCATAAATCTAGGACCATAGTGAGGGAGACACATCGTGCATTTGTTATAAACCTGATGTGAATAATAGGTCAGGGTGTTCCATATCACATCATGTGGTCCCAGGGTGGCTTTTCAGCCAAGGGACTAAAAGTGGAGTTTGGGGATTGGCCCAAAGTCTCGGGGCTGGACTCGAGGAATGCTCTATCGTTCCTACGTAACCCATTAGGATGGGAATCAAGCCACACATAGTTTATGAAATACCATTTTTTACTAATTTGTTTTATACATATGAGGGGTAAACATGACTTTATTGTAATTATGGTTGCACCCAAGATGAAAGACTTGGGTGTCACTACATTTCTCATTAGGATAAGAATCAATCCATACGTAGTTCTTGAAATATGACATGGTTGGAGACCATGTAGATGATGATTCTTCTCGAGTGAGGGTATTAGAAATTGTTGTAGTTTATTGTCATAGAGGAAAAAAGTACAAATAGTTTAAGGTCATATGCATGGACCAGTGCTAGGCAGTTTAATGTCCGGCTGTGAGGACAATGGGGATCTGTATATTTTAACATCATATAACTATGACGCTGGGACATACACAGTTTAACATCATGTATGATGAATGTGAACCGATATGAATAGTATGGTTGATGGGGGATTTAGGGATAAAATTGTATGTGATTAAGGTGAATCAATGTGAATAATATGGTTTCAAGCTTGAACCTCATGAGGTTTCCTACGTTCCCAGCCTAGGTGGCCAGGATAAAAGTCTGTGTTGTTCAATTGAGAGGGATTTGACGAT
Organism: Viscum album; assembly: GCA_963277665.1. Classification (NCBI taxonomy): domain Eukaryota; kingdom Viridiplantae; phylum Streptophyta; class Magnoliopsida; order Santalales; family Viscaceae; genus Viscum; species Viscum album. Next base: position 1,837,943,443 of record OY728136.1, read on the forward strand.
CAGGGTGTACTTGAGGACCGCAACCTGAAGATGATGTTGGGACTTAAGCTTAGTTAGTGGCCCAGATAAAATGTCATGTTCAAAGAATATTCTAAGCTAATGTGAGACATGATCAGTGTGAGAATCATAAAGCAGCAACAGATCTGACGATCTTGTCGCGAAAGATGTGACCATGAAAAATGGTATGGGGATTATGCATGATTAGTTGCATGAGGAATGCATGGAAACAGAGTTTAGAAGAAAATTGTGCATGCGTCGATCATAGTTTAATGTCTTGTGTCATAGACATGGGGTGGTTGGTAGTTTAATGTCTTGCAGCTCGGACGATGCAAAGGTTAATTTAATGTTGGACGATAAAGGGACACGGTTTAACATCATGTTGAATGATAGAGGGAGTTATATAGTTTAATGTCCGGAAGCAAGTAAAATAGGTGTATTTGTGTTACACAAAATACGTCGTCAAGAATATTGCATTGGTTGAAGTTTTAATGAGTTCTCCATCCATTCAGATTAAAGAATAGGCTTCATTGAAGTAGACCTTCTGTATTGAGTAAGGTCCTTCCCACTTTGGCTCAAGATTTGGAGGCTTATTTCCCAGTATCATTGGGGTTCTGAGGACCAATACCACTTCTACATGAATGGATGAACAAAGACAAACATTTTTATTGAAATCTCATGCTATTTGACTCTGATATACTTCTAAATAGTGCAGTGTGCACAATCTTTTTGCATCTAGTAATTCCAATTCATCCAATGATTTTTTAGATTTTTCGTCTGTAGATAACTGATCAAAAATTGTGACTCTAAGTGAAGTAAATTAGACTTTAATAGGCCAGACTGCTTCTATTCCATATACCAATGAATTTGGAGTTGATCGTGTAGTAGTGTGGGTGGTAGTCCGATAAGCCCATAGAGCATGAAAAATTTTATCAGGCCATGACTTCTTATCTTTATCCACCATCTTTTGAAGAATGTTTGAATGAGTCTTATTGAAAACCTCTACTTGACCATTGGCCACTGCATAATGTTGAGATGAATGGTTAGATTTGATATTATATTCTTGATATAATGTTCTTACTTCGGATAAACAAAAGTTCGTGCCATTATCCATCAATATGTTATGAGGAACACCAAATCTAGTAATGATGTTGGACTTGAAAAAGCTAACAATGCTTTTCACACCGACTTCTTTGAGAGGTATTTCCTCTGCCCATTTGTAAATGAAGTTAGTAGCAGTAAGAATATACTTTAACTGCATAGCAATTTCTAGAGGATACGGTCCTACTACATCCATTCCCCATGTAGAAAACAACCAAGAGTATTTATCTATATGAAGCAACTTCAGGGGTTGATGAATGAAGTTGGTAGATTTTTTCCAAGGATGATACTTTTTAGTAAAATCAACACAATCTTGCACCATTGAAGGCCAGAAGTATCCAATCCTCAGGATTTGACCAGAAAGTCTATGTCCAGACTGGTGGGGACCACAAACTCTTACATGTACTTCATTCATGATAGCCATTTTCTATTCACCATCAATACATCGGAAGAGAATTCCATCACAACCACGTTTGTGGAGAATTTTTTGATGATAAGGGATATCATAAAGTGAAAAATTGACCACACATCACCAGACTTGTTCTTTCCCATATCTATTAGGTTAGAGTGTTCCATTTTGAAGGTATTCCCTGGTAGGTGTCATCCATCCTATAGTATGACCATAAGGTTTAGAAATGGGATGGATTTCATTTATTTCCTCTTTTCTGATTTGAACAAAAGGTGAAACTACACGACGGTGGGCAATACTGATGTTTGTTTCATCCCGGTTTGGATCTGCCAAGGCTGTGGAGACATTAGACAGTGCATCAGCTTGGGCATTTTGTGATCACAGGACTTATGAAAATGTCAGTTCTGAGGGAAATTATTCAATGAACTCTGTGACATAATCACACAAAGGGGTTAAATCTTCCTTTATTATGGAATAATTACCATTGACTTGTTTGATTACCAAATCTGAATCACCTTTTACCTTCACGTTATTCACTTATGACTTAAGTTCCAATTCCAAGCATGCGATGAGAGCTTGATATTCTGCTTCATTATTTGTACCGCCTTCCAACAATAAGAAGGAATAGGGTAGCACAACCTTTTCTGGGGTAATAATAACGATTCCTAACCCACCTATTTTGAATTTAGAATATTTCATTTTCTTCCCTGTGGGACTTCTGGAGGCACCATCAAAGTAAATTTCCCATGTTTGAGGATTATCTTGAATAAAGAAGACCTCCTCATCATGAAGTTCAATATTTAAAGATGTATCTTCTACAGATGGGTGTTTATAAAGTAAATTGGCCAGAGCATGGCCCCTTAATGTCTTTTGAGACACATACTAGATATCACACTGCTACAAAATAACTTCCCACCTTTCCAGACATCATGTAACCATTGGATGACTAGGGATAAGTTTGAGCGGGTTATTAAGAGATACCAATTGGAGCTCAGGATGTTGTAGGTAGTGTCTAAATTTTAAAACTACAAAGATAATTTATAGGAAGAACTTTTCAATACTTGAATATCATGTTTCTGCCTCAAGAATAGTCCGACTGAGATAGTAAAGGTTGTTTTCATTCCCAGCATCATTCTTTTGGGCATGGAAGGCACCCAATGATCACTCTAAAGCCGTCACATAGAGAATAAGTGGTCTTCCTTCAACGGGTGGAATTAATATCAGTGGACTCATGAGATATTTCTTGAGAATAGCGAATACTTCTTTACATTCATCAATCCATTGGTAGGTGAATCCCTTCTCCATTAATTTGTTTAAGGGTAAACATTTTCTTGCCAAATTGGCGATAAAGAGTGGAATATAGGTTAGGTGTCCTTGTAGTCCACTTAATTATTTCTGATTTCTAGGAGGTGACATACCAATTATTGATCTTTTCTTCTCATGATCAACTTTGATACCATGATGGTGTACAAAAAACTAGGATATTTTCCAGAGGTTACCGCAAAATCACATTTCAATGGGTTCATCTTCAAATTGTGTTGTCAATGATTTTTGAATATAATTTCCATATCGACCAAGTGGATAGAACGTTGTCTGAATTTAACCACCAGATCATCCACCAAACATTAAACAAATTTTCCTAAAAAGGTATGAAGATATGGTGTATGTCCCGTTGATAAATTACATCTACATTCCTCAAGCCAAAGAGCATTACCTGATAGAAAAACACACCTTGACAAGCTCTGATGGTTGTATAATCCTTATATTTTGGGGCCATTCATATTCGATTGTACCCAGAGTAACCATCCATGAAGGAAAGTTCTTTATAGCCATCTGTTGCATCAATTAAGAGTTCTATGACTGGAACTAGAAAATCATCCTTGGTACAATGCCGATTAAGATCTCTGAAGTAAATGAAAACTAAATTTTTTCCATTCTTCTTTTTCACAGGGACAATATTGGATAGAAATTTGGGATATTTAACTTCTCTAATTATGTTATCCTTGATAAGCTTATCATCTCCAGCTTCAATTTTAGAGGTATAAGTTGGGTGTGTTCTTCTTGGTGCTCGATTGAATCCTTGATGTTCTTCTGGAAAACCCAAATGATGAGTGGAAACATCGGGATCAAGACCTATAATTTCTTTATAATTCCATCAAAATAGATCTTGATTTTTCTTTAGAAATGATGTATACATTTCTTTCTCTTCAAGAGTCATGGCTATAATAATTGAAGTGGGGCGTGGATCTTTTTTTGTACCCATATTTATTTCTCTGAGTTCATCTATAGTGGTAGAGATACCCTCTTCAAATGCTGGAGGAGAATCCCTGAGATCTTCCTCTTATTCTTCAATATCTGTTAATTCTTCTGTTTCTACTTGCGTAGTAGATGATGAAGCAGAATTTCCATGATTAGGGGAGAAGTTAAAATTAGAACATCTTGAAGAAGAGGCTACCATTTCTGACCCTATTGATGACAAAGGGTCTTCCTGGGGTAAAAAATAGGAGATAATGGATTGGAAAACGGAATCATTTTTTCCATTAAAATTTTTATAACTTCTTATGGCCTAGTTGATGAAGTACATAATTCCTAGATTTGAGTGGGTGAAATGAAGACATCTTCATTTAAGAATTCATCACTGATTGGAAAATCAATAATTTCTCCCATGATATCTGGCATGGTTGCTGTAATTGAAATTAGGGAAGTTTCCTTAAGATTCTTTGGATTTAGGTCTATCCTGTCAATTTGACTAATAGGAAACACATAATCTATACTCACATGTATGAAGAGATTTACTGGTATCTTTTCCAAACCATTTGGAGCATTAATTTTGGTGACCTTATTTTCCATGGATTTTGTCTTTCCTTCCATGTGATAGAATTATGCCTCAATGTATTGAGATTCACATGTTTTGAATTGGGTTTTATCACCATACAATGTCCCAATTTGACCATTAAAAAAATATTTGAGACATTGATGGTATGACGAAGGCACGACCGCATGTTGATGTAGTCAAGGTCTTCCAAGAAAAATTTTGAAGGTTGTTTCCTAACGAACAACCAAGAAATATAAATTAGACACAAGGTCTCCAAATTGAATTTTGAGTGTAATTTTTCCCAGAGTTTCTTGTTCATTATTATCATATCCTTGAAAAATCAATGTAGAAGTAGATAAATCAGATTTGGTGAGGCCCAACCGACGAAGTGTACGAATAGGAATGAGATTGAAACCTGAGCCATTATTAATGAAATCTTGTCAGATGTCTATATCATTGAATTTTCTAGATTGATACAAAGGTCTGATATGTCCATGTACAACATCTTCTTCATATACATCTGTGAAATATGTCACTACGTGGCATTCTGCATAATCATTCTCTATATGGTATACCTCAACCGCAACAATTTCAGTTTCGAATTCTTGAGGACTTCACAAAGCCTCAATAAACGCCTCCGTAGGATCTTTTGATAGATTCATTGAATCCAGAATTCATGACTTGGAAAGTAAATCGGCCAAATGTTTCAATACATCATACTTTTGGTCCAAAAGTCTGTGTTTCCCATCATGAAAATGTAGTTTTTCAGGTTCCTTGGATGTTTATTCTTTGGTAGTATATGCATCATGTATCGGGGTAGGAATTGGAAACCCTCCTGGCTTCGGTAGATTATACTGACTAGGTCTATCTATTTGCTAAAAGGGAGAAGGTGTAACCTCTAACTGGTCCTCCAAAATAACTGTGTCAGGACTGAATCTTCCTTGCGTGGAAGAAATTTCCTGTTTCTGTTGAGCCCACTAAAGGGATTTTCCATGAGTTTCTGCTGCATATACAGTTCTAGCAGGGGTAGGATTGAAGTAGTGGATTCTAGAATATCCACGTCTTCCCCTATATCTTATACCTCTGTCTCTTCCTCTAACTCCTATGTTAGATAAAATGAACATAGGCTCATCATGATCGAAACTATCACCAGCATAGGGATCTGTTAAATGAATCATTATAATAGAACCAAAGATAAATTCTTCATCCGATGAAGATTCTTCCTAATGAACCAGTTCAGGCTGTGCGATTTGGTGGGGTGATGCCCGTGTTTTTGAAGCAAATGGGATAAAATCTGACAGTGTCAAAGACAACATAGGGTTTGACACGAGCTAATATTCTTCTAACTGCTGTTCATTCTTCAAACTACACTGCTTCTTTGAGGATTTTTATTATTATGAAGGGGTTTTTTCTTTGGCAGGCATAGAAGAAGACACAACTGGTTGATTCAATTGTCTTCGTAAAATGGCATGAGTTTGGTTGAAAGTTTTCCCGACCATCCAATCATCATATTTCTGTGTATTTTGACTTTTGAATTCTTGTCACTCTTCTTCTTCCTCTAGATCAGTAGCAGTATCACATGATACTTGGGCTGAATAACCTTTCAGTTTAACTTATACGGAGTCCACTATCTATTGAAAGAGGTCTTTGAAGACAAAACACTCATGAATGGGATGCCCCAAAAACTGATGAAACAGGAAATAGTTGGGAAGGTCTTCATCTCCTTCCTTGTTCGGAATTTTTTTCTCTGGCTACTGAACCAAATTGTTTTCCAGAGCCAAGATGAAGTAACCATGAACTTGTTCATTATGTAAAGAATAAACTTTTTTCTTTAAATCCTCAAATTGTTTCCACCTTTGATCTATTTGATCATAATTACGAGGCATCCATTGTTGTTGACGCTCAGGAGGTGGATCCCTTCGATATGATGAAGGTTTTGAAGTGGAAGCAGGTACATGTGCTTGTTGAAGTGTAACTGTAGAAGTCTCTTCATTCCATATTCTCCTGCTCGGAATTGATGGAATTACATGATTTTTAGAATTATTATTTATAATAGAGTCTTCTATCTATTGAGTGATTGAAGTAATGTCTCGAAACCCTCCGTTGTATTTCACAGGGATCGAAGGTGTGGGCAATTCATAATGCAAATTATCCACACAGAATGGAAGCAACTATTCTTGAGGGAGTTCTAAACGTAAGGAATATGTTAATCCCTTCTAGTGATCAATGAAATCTGAAACTATTTAATTCTCCCTTTGTTTATAACTGGAAAGATCAGAAACTATCTTCTTTTGTAATTTTGAGCTAAATTGATGAAAGATCCTTTGACGGAGATCTTTCCACCCGGTAATTGACTGAGATTGCAAACTTGTATACCAAAAAAAAGCAAGTCCTTGTAACGACTACACAAAACACATAAGCTTAACTGCTTATTGCTGTTGAAGAGTTCCCATCATAGGATCACAATGAGAAATAAAAAGTGTTAAGTGTTGTTCTGGACCTCCCAAACCATTAAAAATTGGGAATGTGGTATACACAAAATTTGATGGGGGAAGAATTTCTTCCAACCATTCAGGGTAAGATATCCTTTCTTGTTGAACTTGTGCACTTTTTCTTTCCATAGATTCTAACTGAGCTGTTAATGATTCGATGGTAGTCATTAATTTTTGAGAAACACATGGTTGAGCTTGGACCTGATCAGGTGAAATAACTTGATTTTGAAAGGACATGGTGACCGGTACTTCCACTGATGGTAGTATTACCAGTTTCTGTCGCACGTGACCCATAGGATTGGACCTTTGAGGGTGTACATGTAAATGGGGATATTCATGATTCATCCTAGTAGCTGAAAAATTCCCTTGATTGATTAAATCCAGCATGCTTAAGAGGAAGACTACCTTGAAGTAGATATACATTTATCCTCCTTACCTGCTTCATTTCTTCTTCATGGTGTGTGAACCTTTCCTCTAATGAGAGTGATTGGAATTCTCCAGAGTTAGGGTGGGATGTAACCTGAATTTTACCCTTTTCCATGGCATGTGACTTTATAGAGTATGGAAGGGCATTACCCGAAGGAATGTCTTTCCTTTGGGAAACACTCTGGCTTCTGGTATGCACACCTCCTTCATTTTTTCCCATGTGTACAACCTCTTGAACAGGAAATTCTTCATCTGATCCATCTAATTGAGCCTCATGTTCTGGGGGATTAGTGACAACAACATTAATGACATTTATCATTGCATAATGCATTGAATCCCTTCTGTTAGCATTTTTACTTTACTGTATTCTTCTATTTCCATTACAATACATTAATTTTTGTTTGGTTGATCCCTCAAGAATTTCTTGATGAACCCATAATTTTGAGGGAATTTCTTGATAATTAGGCTCTGCATTCCTCTTGTGACTTCTTCCCTAATCGATAGAAGACTGACTTTTGCTGAGAAATAGATTTAGAATTTGGAAAAGTCCCTAGTCCGGTAGACTGGGGTTGTTCTTGTTTTTCCTCTTCAACTCCTCGAACATTGTCTTTTGATCCCGAGGGTTGGATTAAAAGAGCCCCCTGCCTGGTAAGATGAGGCGGATCTTGAGCTTCTACATCAGAAATTTTCTTAAAAGCTCTCTTGATTTTACGAATTTTAGTCCCGAAATAGGCCGGATGCATCATCTGACATCCACTCAAATCACCTGGCTCATATGACCATTGGATTATTTCTGACACTTCTGTCACTTGATGATGTGAATGCTCTAAATGAGAATCCAGTTTGATATTCTCATTTTCTTGATGATAGAGTAATCTGATAACTTGTTCTTTATATTCCTAACTTTAGGAAGAACTTGTTGAGGCCTATTCTTGAGCAATCCATTGATTTCACACAAAACTAGTTAGATGTGGCTTGCCATGGGAAATAACATTTCCTGAGTCTACTTTTGGTAGGCATTATTGACTAGGGAGCACAGTAAAATGCAATTCTCCATGAACACCCCATCCCCTGATATGAATACCAAATGGGGCATTAGTAATTAACTAGCGCAACCTTTTTAATGCGCCAAGGCATGTATGTTTAAGGGTTCTCTGCTACTTATCAATATTTGGATGTTGGGAAACTGAGAGATATGCCAAGTCATTTGAGCATTGCAACCCTTCTATTATCTTAATATGGTTTTGATATTCATCATATGATAATAATTTCTATTTTATGTGATAAAGTGTTTTCCATATGTTGAGACTATTATCATGAATACAGTCTTCTATCAATGTTTCTAGAATATCAAACTAAGAGTCATCCAAAGGCCAAAACATGACTAGTATCTCACCTTTCGCCAGTTGTTTTCTCATATTCAGCACTTCCTATTTGTCATTTGATGAATATTATTCTACATGATTGAAAAAAAGAAAGTGATTCTTTGTTGATTCTTCAGATTCAAAAGGATTGGTAGAAAATCCATTTGTCAAATTAGAATATTAATGACCCAGGGGTGGTTATTATAATGACCAACACCCCGGGATATATCTTTATTGAGAAAGTATTTCACCTACTAGCGGTAAGGTGTTAAACATGACGGGCGTCACATTTGAATGTGGCTCAAGATAAAAGGGATTTCTCGTTACTAAATTTTCCATTGAAGAATTTTTCAGGAAATGAGAATTAATACAGTGGAGATGACTTTCAGAGCTAAATTCATCATCATGGGGAGGACCACCATGGTGGGTTACAACAAAAGATGAAACCTTTTTCTCCATTGTCTTCTAACCACATAGAGGGTTATCTTGGATCTCATATGATGATTATACATTGAGATTGACAGAATTGTCATTAAGAAATCCTTCATGAGGAAGTTCCTGATGACGACCTTTGTAATTATTGTTGTTACTTTCGGAATCTAGAAATGAGAGAGTAGAATCTTGAGATGCAATAGAAAAGTGTCTAAGGGCTTCAAGAACTTGAGCATTGAGAAAGGCATTATTTCATATTGGCTCTTGATTTTTCAACTGTTCTGGATGGGTCTTTTTCATGGACGCCTTATTACTCACTTTGGAAACCACTTGTTGATGAAAGTGATTATTAAGGGAAGATGTATGTACCTTCTATGGATAAATGGTTAGGTTAGGTTGACTATATGCATTTAAATTGGGTGTATATGCCTGACTTGGTTGTCTGTACGACATGGGGGATTAATCCCAATGACCCTGTTGGACTTGAACAGAGGTGTGTATCTACTCCGTAGTGACATGTTGATGAGTCTCTCCACATATAGGGATAGATTTATGTTTCATTCCCTGTGATGTCATTGGAGTTGTTATCATATTCTGACATGTATCCAGAATATGGGCAGGGATTTGCTTCTCCTATTTCACCATTTTAAGAATGTTCATGGTGACTTAACCTGCTAAAACAGGAATATATGTCCACTCTGTGTTTGGAGTAGGTTTGTTTTCTTTCCCCTATCCTCCTTTTCCTTTTAGTGAATTTTGACAGAACTCGTTTGTGGGGTCAAAACATTTTTTCTACCACCTTCTCATCATTGGAGTTTTCCAATTGATATATCAGAGTGCTACCAAACAAGACTGTTGGTTAGCTTGATAAATTGCAGGTGTATGTGCCTGCAGATTTCTCTCCACTGAATATGATTGATGAAATTTCTTAAATACTGGGAGACAATACTGCTGGCAGAATTGATGAGTGGCAGCAGGTGTATGTGCATGTTTACATGTGGTCACCACATTTGATTGGTGAGATTCTTTGGTTGTAGTAAAATGAGCCTACCGACAGGATGATTAACTATAAATAGGTGCATGTTCCTTCCTATGGTACTCCACCTGAATTTCCTTGTTGGATTGATGTGTTACTGCCAAACGAGTCTGGTGTGCAGTGAAATCAAGACGGACGGGTGTATATTCCCATTAATTGTTCTCCATCATGATAGATTGATGGACTTCTCTGGAGGGGGTAGGAATAAGAACCTGCTCCCTATTGGAATAAGTTCTCCCCTAACGGTTCATCTTGCATGCTCGGGTCTGAGGAACCCGAGCTGAACACCTAGAGGTGATACCCTCATCTTGATGAGTGTACACTACTGCACGAGTCTGGTGGAAATTGTTGGTGGGAGTCCTCAGGAATGGCTCATGTCTTCTTGAACTGATGCCTTGAGTGACCTCTTCATCCACCTCCCCATAATATGGGAGGGACTGGTTGTTGTGTTTCATGTAAAATGACCCGAAATGGTAGGATACAGTGGTTGGTACCACCTTCTTCCTGACTACTAGTCATCGTTGTACGGACAACCAGGGTGAGTTGATAACTTGGAGGTCTTGTCAAGTGACCTCCAGAGTCGGGATGGTACCATGTTTATGGTATTCCCTCACCAATGCATTTGAGACCCAACATTGAAGATGCTTAGTATGTGATTTAGTCCTTAGAGCGGACAGGGATCCAGTAGGTGTTGCGGCCGAGGAATTCACAGGTGTGAACTTTAAACAAGCCATTCTATGTTTTAGAGAGATCTTGGAAAAGAGTTCATGTTTGATATACTAGCCATAATCAAGATTTGTTTGGCCAGAATACATATTTTGGATGAGTAAATATGTTATTGATTTCTTTGTTGGCCCTCATATTGAGTTTAATATGGGCCTAAAAAATAAGTAAAACATCATTTAACTTGGTTAAGGATTCACATCAGGTTCACCATTTTTTGTTTCTTCATGAAATGGGAATGACCTTGTATGTTTAAGGTTCAAACATTCCAATCTATTTCCAACGGGTTTATTTGTAGAATCAGAAACACCCAATGACACTATATCCATTTGGACTTACTTTCCACAGGTAGGTTCTCATTACTTGTGGACCTATGAGGCTTAATAATTTTCATATGTCGAGATAATGGGAGCTTAGTATCATCACACCTTGATGGGGAAATTATTGCCTACACCGGGGCTCTCATATATATTTAAGTTATGTTCATAAATCCTTATTAATTCACCAAGCATGAAAATGAGTTTTGGATTTGGAAATCAATGACTGGTATGTATGGGATTTAGAGAATCTATTATATGTATTTGGGGTTTCTCATCAATAAATAATCATCCATATGTATTGGAGATTATTAGTCAATTGTATCCTTCAATATATTATATATAAATCTCTGGGTCATTATGATGACCATAATTTTTTTAAAGATACTCAGTGTGGCACATGAAGTTTATTTTCATTCAAAAATACAGGGATTATTTTAGAGTTGGGATCATAATCACATATGGGATACCTACTTATCCTCATTGAAAAGGAATCATAACCCACGTAGTTCAATTAGAAGGATGGGCTTTATGCATGGTTAATGGCCCAAAAAGAGATGTCGTGATTATTTTTACACTCTATGCTCACATGATTCATGCTCGGTGTGAGAAAAAATAGGTATTAGTAAACATGATGAGTGTTCCACGAAATATGAAGTCATGAGATATGATTTAGGGATTACATATGTATGATTTCCCAAAGAGAGATGAAGGCTAGGACTTAATTCAAGAAAAAATTCAGGAGTACAGTCTAAAAAGGTATTTGTACTTTATGTAGATTTTGAGTTTTAACCCGGGGCTTACTCATGAGAAAGGGGCCCAAATCAAAAGGGACTTTTGATTGGGGTTTATTCTTGAGAAGGAGGCCCAAAATCAGGAATGATTAAAGATTGGGGATTACATCTGAGGAGGATTCCCAATGTTAAGGGAAACTATGACTGGGGATTACTCATGAGAAGGAGGCCCAGGTTAAAGGAACATATAACCTGAGGCTTACTCCTGAAATGGAATCCCATATTAAGGGAAATTCGGGATTACACTTGAATAGGATGCCCTAAATCAAAATATCTTCTCATCTTAAAGGATGAGGTTATATAAGAATCCTCTAACCGTGGTGACATAAATCTTGTATGTCACGAGGTTTTGGGAGAGGTTCTCATAGAATTCCTTTCAAATAAGGAATCCATCAAATTAACCATGCCATAAATGGCTTTGAAAATTTGTTCGAGGGATAATATCTTGAAGAGGATAGGTGAACGGAAGAGAGGAACACAAATAATTTGGCGCGAAAGTGTACTTGTACAGCATCGGTTCACCTGGGCGATGAAGAATCTATTGGGTAATACGTGGGAGAGACTTAACTCAAGCCTCTAGTATTACCCAATGATGTTTCCAAAAGGGAGGTGAGCATGTTTCATTGAAATTTTAGGGCAGCGTGCAAGTGTTTCCACTTTTAAGGAGGTCAGGACACTTAGGAGCGCAAGTGTTGATGAATTCTAAACAATTAGGCCTTATCCTACTCCTTCAAGTCTTCCATTCTAGGTAAAAAGATACATTATAAGCTTTTGAAAGAGTTGAGTTGAAGACTTGGGCGACCAGTGCTTGAATTTGAGATTTAAAAAATTCTTCATTTAAATGGGGGACCCACATGGGCTATTTATAGGATATCGGGAATTGTGGGCGAAAAAAATAATTGGGCGTGCAAGTGACTTGCGCAACCCATAAGTGGCTCACAAGTGACATGCGCGGTCCGTTGGAAATTTTCCAGACTCCCTCGAAATGGGTTCCTAGTCCATGCCTTTGCAAATTATTTATATTCTTCAATTAGTGAACCAATTTGTGCTTATGATGTTCCCATTTTCCATTCTTTGGACTCTGTGACGGAATGGAGCGTCAAAATACATCAATATATCTAATATGTTTTTTTAGAAATTTAAACATTGTATTGTTGTAGAGGAAACCAGACATATAAATATCTAATAATATTACAGAATACATATCCTCTTTTCTCAGTATAATAATGTTCTGTATCCAAAAAGAAACCATTCATAACTCTATTTAATGATAAAACACTTTCTTTACATTCTCATATGAAGTAAACAATTAATTTTCATCATGCTATTTCCCAAACCATCCACGCTTCTCAAGAAACATTAGTGTGACAAGGTTTTTTTCTCTATATAATAGAATTTCAACCAGTTTAACAACATTTTTTATTTTGAGACAATAATGATTTACAAAAAGTTGGAATTAAATATTCTTTAAGTTACCCACTTCATTAAAAAAATACTTATGTATAAATTATTTATGACTTCATGATAATATAAATTAAAATCATCATTGGAAATGTACAATGACTCTAAACCTTAAAAAATTATTAATGACATCAAGGGGGAATCATATTATTCATATGAAATTCTCTTTATCATCATCTCATTAATAATAATAATGATTTCACAATCATCGAATAATTTAATGGAGAGATATCAGATATAATAAAATCAATTGAAGAAACCTTATATAAAGAGATAGAAGAATGATTAACTGGAAACATTCATCCATGTAAAGAATTTAGTGAAGAATTGTTAACCTACATCTCATATATATATACTCATAAGGACAGAGACAACACATCTTCTTCACATAAAATATCTTATAAATAGAAAAATATAAATATCAATGGATGGTAGTGTTTCTTGAATGATGAAAAAGCCAGAACTCTTGATTTTTTTTAAATTCTGTTTTTATTAGATAAACATTCATTTTGAAGAAACTTGTAGTTTAGTAAAAAAGAATTGGTAAATTTTTTTTTCATATATATTAAAAACATCATAAAAATTATTAAAAAATAGATATAGAAAAAAACTCCCCCTAAGTAAATTTTTATAAAGTTTCCTATGAATTTTTATTTTGTAATATGAAAATCAAGGTTTCTTAAAAAAAATAAGGATGGAGTTTGTCCTATGATATTTTGAAAAAATATCAATCTAATAAAAATTAAAAATTTCCTAAAAAACATTTTCAAGGATAAAAATTTAAAATATTTTCCTCGAATTTTTGTAATAAAATTTTATCTAAAATTGTTTTAAGAAAACATTGTCCATAATATTCTAAATAAAATTTAATAAAAAATATCCAATGAAAAGAAAAAAATGTTCTCCCCATTTTTCAAATATTAATTTATTGTAATAATATATTTAAATAAGATTTACATTAATTGTGATTTTATATTAAATAATCTAAGATTTTCTTTCAAATATTCGAATATATCATAATTAAGTCATTTTTATAAAATATATATGCATTTTGTTCTTGTGTTTTGATGAATTTGAAAATTATATCTTCTTTTTTTGTGTGATATTAATGGAAATTATGAATTATATATATTCCTTTATCTCATGTGGTATTTGTTTTGTTGTTTAATTAATACTATGGAACATTTGTTATCACTCAAAATCATTGTTTTATTAAAAAACGTGCTAAAATCTACGAGTGTGTATTTCATCAACAAAAACTATAGAAAAAACAACTAGAATATATATATTTAGATTTAGTTTTGGAAAGTAATGAAAAAAGTTATTTTTTACAAGAAAAATAAAATAAATTTTCATTTAATAATTTAAAATTTCACGATTTAATAATTCTATCCATTTTTCTTCCACTAATGTCAACATCAGATTAAAGTTTTAATTTGAAATCATTTCCAAATGACTGAAATTGACCAATATATGTAGTTCACTTAAGGTAATTAAAATTAATTTTATATAATTTAGATGGTATAATTTTGGATTAAATTTAAATATGGCACATATGAATAGAGAATACATTATGTCTCTTTAAATAGAAATATGATATAATAAACTAAAAATAATTACTCTAAATTTTTTTGATCAATTTGTTCCCAGGTTCGTCAATATCTAAATAATTTGAGGTTTTTATAAAAGTAATAAAACTCTTACCATTTTCATATATTAACCACTTAAGTAAATATTATATATATATTTTAGAATATAAAATCTCATTCTATTTTTTGAGAAATTTGAAAACCAAGGAATAATTGTTATTTCACACATCATGCTCATTTCAATCTAAAACATCATAATATGCACAATGGATTATAAAATATATTTTTTAGTTGATCCAAACATAATGTCAGAGACACAAACATGAACAATTTTGGATTCTTAAAAAAATTAATATTATGATTTTTATTTACATCTCTATTTACAAAATAGATTTGTAAGAAAAAACAAATAATTCTATCGTATTAGTCGTTTGGTGATTGCTTTAGTCAATAGAGTGCCTCGAGTAATCTCCAACATTATTTGAATATATTTTTTTCAAAACTATTTGGTTAATTATTATACACCTACTCCTACACATATTTGTTTAAAATCACACTTCCCACTTTTTGATATATAGTAAATTTTAAGGATGTTGTAGAGTCTAGAAATATAGGAATCCATGGATGTCTCACTATTGGAGATGAATTTTCCATATAGTTTATTCATTACTTTTTATCGTAACCCGTTTCAACAAGTCATACCTTATTTTTTACTATTATTCCATTTTAAACACATTTATTACAAAATCCACATTTTAATCAAATCATTTTAAAATATTGAGGTTGTTCTCTAAAAGTCCAAAAAATATTCCACAAGATTTTATTAAGTTATTCCTACATTGATTTTATCCATTATTCACCACCTTAATCTTCATTAGTAGCCTTAGGATTGACTTGTTATATGAATCCAAAATGTTCAAATTTGTTTCTTAAGGAACTACTAGTTTTGACTGGTTGACCTATATCACCAGTAATATTATAAATGGGATTATTCATTAAGATTATCTAATTTCATGGGCTTTAAAATTATATTATTCAAAATTATGTTGGTTTTCTTCTAGAGATACCAATTCTAAAAATATTATTCATTTTTTTCTTATAATTTATATTCCAACATATCTCAAAAATTAGTTTTAAAAATATCATCAAAATATGGGGTTTCAATTTGTTTGAAAAAATGATTGGATTCATGAAATATTATATGCATTTTTTCTCTCAGTAGTACTTTTATTTTTTTATAAACATCATAGGAATTCCTAGTCATTGAATTTCCAAGGAAATATCGTTTTTCATCTTATGGATAAAATTTATGTAAATTGTCTTAATAATTTATGATAAATACTTTACATTGAAAAACTATAATGTAATAATGTTTTATAATTGTTCATATCCACAACACATATAGTGTTTTTAAAGAAAATCTTTCAGTAAAACATAATTAATAGTACAACATGCATTACTTACAGTTTCAGATAAAAAATATATAGAAATTAAGTATTCACTCATCACGGTTATACTAATTTAATGAAGAAATATTTATCTTAATTAAAATGCACTATTTTTTTAAAGGTTTATATGAGATAATAAGTTATGTATAATAACATTCTTTCTATAAAATTTTCAGAATAAAAAATTTTAAATTCAACACTATTGGAGCTAGTGTTTCGGGTATTTTCAATGATATGTCAATATTTATCAAGTGAGTTTGGGATTTTTGAGGATTCCTAGAGAATTGTTATGTATTTATGGTATTCAATTTCACGCATGATAAATTATCTATGTTGTTAAATCTTAATATTGTTTGAGGTGATCTTAATGAAAAGTACTTGGCTCAATGGAGGAAAAATCTTCTACAACAATGTTTGAATGGTCATGAAATACGTTTTATATATTCTAGTAAGTGATGAAAAATCAAATATCATCTCCATTGAAGTATCCATGCCAAAATAAAGTACATTTTTTGCAGGAAAAATAAATTTATTAAGAGAAGGGGGATTTAGAAGGTTTTTTAAAGAAATTTTTTAGAATTCTTTTTATTATATTTTATTACATATAATTTTTTCAATTATCGAAGGATCATTGTATAAAAAATAGTCCCACTAGTATACCATCCTAAGCCAGGCTCGACCTGAGCAATTATGGGACCCATAAGGGTTAAACGCCCATATGGAACCTATCCAGTGCCAACCCAAAGGTAGAATGAGGGGTAGTAGGAACCATCCCACACACACCCATATATTAGGCCAATAGAGTAGGGGCAGTAGTGGTGCCACCTTGTGGGGAAGCATAGTGGCAGGATGGTATGGGACAATACCTGAGGGGGTACAAAATTTATATCTAGTCTATGGAAGACATTGACTATTATATCATTTGACATTACTATGAAAGATTCAATGTTGGATAATGGGATGTTGTGGTGCCATTATCATTTCTTAAAAAGACAGTCAGAATGTCATATGTCTTGTCGTTCATATGAGCCATTCAATCACATGGGGATGTCATCTCCAAACTTTTCCCACCTATGAATATATGATATGGCGAAGCACTGGATTAACCAATTATTGATCCATTTATACCATCTTTTTATGATCAAGCATATATGATGAGTCTTCAATCATCATGTATTCAACTATGTTTTACATACATGTGATAACCCAAAAAAATTTCACATGAACTACAAGTGCAGATGTTGGAGATCAATGGAGTGACCAATCAACATGGAGATGTTTATGATTTCTTGAAAACAAAATTCATACTTTTAGGAACAAAAAAACATGAGGATACCTCTAAAAAGAAGAATATAATTCATGGATAAATAATTACAGGTATTTCAGAGTCTCTTTACTCATTATTTGAATTTTTCAAAGATGATAAATTTGGAACTTTATAACATTTTATGGAATGGAATAAAATTCCGGATTTAATTCTATGATTAAATAATTATGAGGTGGTTAACATCAGAAAATCATTTTTTATAAATATCTAAGAAACCTTCCATGGAGTGTTGTCAATAGTTTGTGAAAAAAGATCTTGTTTTTTAGAGAGAAATTTAACATCATGAATTGCTTCTATTTCACAAAATAAAATTTGTCCTCATGATAATATTTACATGATATGGAAGAATAAACTTATGGCACCACGATAAGTGAAAATAACTCTCGAAGGGTATTCATGAAGAAAACATCTCCAAATAGAGATAGGGATAGTGAAATAATGTTTTCCTTAGCTTTCATAAAGATCTAGGATCCATGAATCCGTCCTGGTTCATATAATTTATTTTGGATATGTTGGACAGTGTATACCTACATAGTATTTCATCGTAGGGAAATGAATGAAAACCCATTCACTTAATAACTTCACTTGTGCACCAGATTTACACATAGATAGTGAATTCTTTGTTTCCTGACATACATGAAGCATTGTGTGTTCTTGGATAATGTGTTGGTGACGAAACACATGGGGGATAGTGTACACACCTCTCTTTTTATGTACTTGTATGAAATTTTTGAAACACATGCATGTAATAACATACATGCATGAGAAGTAAGTGAGGTGTGAGAAGCATGAATGTAGAACCTGAATGTTATACATGAATGATCAAATAATAATGTGAAATAATTTGGGAAAAACCATAACATGATTAATTAAGGGATATAAACTATATAGAGAAACAATCAATATATGTGATATAATTTAGATACCCAAACAAATAAATTAAAATTACATGAAACACATGCATGAAGTGAATTGGAATTGAACTTGTGGAAGTAGTTTCTTTGCACTAACTATTGAATATAAATTTTTGTACACACTTTTAATAATTCCAAGTATGGTTGGGACATTAAAAAGAAGGATGAATCAGCCCAAGAAAAGTTTCACTGGGGCAACTGGACAATCACATGTGGTAAGAATTATTAGTCCAGACCAACAGAATTGACTAGTGGATATTGAAGGTACTTTTGTAGGTACATGAGCAAGTTAGATCCTACAAGATTATGGAGGAAGATTAGATAATAATTATATAGTGGATCAAGCCTTTGAAAAGAGGATAAATCATTCTGATTGGATTCAAGATCAAGAGAATTATTTGGGTTTGAGTCCAGACCAAAACGAGTCTCTCTGTTGGAGCTAAAGTATAATTATTTTACGTAGTGTTGTGATAAAATGGATTCTCTCATTTAAATCAAGATCATTGTAACCACTTATTTGATTTAAAAGAATCCATGTTAGGGGACCAACATGGAAAGGATTGGGTCCTCATACCAAACCATATAAATAATGTTTTATAAAGTCTTTATTACTTCCATTGCACATGATGTTTGATTTAGAGATAATTTTGAGTGGATAGAGAAACATAAAAAGTTTGATATGTTTAATTTGAATTAAAATGAAATTTTAAAATGAAACAACTAATTCACCCCTCCCCTCGATGTGGTTAATACGGTTTAGGGATCTACATACACCACGACCACTATGAATAGTAACTAAAGTCAGGTTTCCCAATCTTTTAATATGATCTAGAAATTTTTTGAAATATAAAATGTATTACAACTATTGAGTTTGAATATTGACTCATGTATATCTAGTTTGGTCATCAACCAAGACATATACATAGTATATACCTCCAATAATTCATGTTTTTTACCAAATAAATCCAAGAGCAGTAAATGATAATGATAAAAAGACAAAACATTATTGACATATTTAATGAATAATATATGTTTCTTTTCAATTTTAAAAGGATGAAAAAAATTTGAAGAATTTATCCTTAACTACATTAAATCTATAACTAGTAATTTCATATAAATTTTGACTAAATATCCAACATTATAGTGTCATAATATTATATGACATACCCAATATTGATCTTCTATTTCACTGTGCTATGGTAGATCTATTCTTATATGTTCAACTATGTTTAAAATCTATATATCCACATACCTATCACCGAAAATAATACATTTTCCTTCTGAACATTGAATAGTACATTTTTCATTCATTAATTTTACAAGGTAGACTTCCTATCATAATTGAATTATGATACTAAGGTTGTTCACAAGTCCTCCAAAAAAATGAAACATTTGAAATTAAGGATTTACCCTGATTTACAATATCACTTATACTATATATTTATCCTTGATAATTACCATCAAAAGTAACTATCCCTCCATTCATTATAATAATATTATAGAAATTTTTTATGTTTCTAGTCATATGTTGGAAACATCCATTATCCATGCACCAAATATTTTTTCATTTTGTACTTTGAATTTCTCCCAGAAAAGGAAAAGTTAGTATTTTCATACCCAAAAATTCGTGCATCCATAATAATTATCAAATAAAAACAATGGAATAAATATATGTACAACTCTTTTATATTTTGTAGATTCTAATTCTATAGTAATATATTCTATATAAAAACCAATGGATTATACATTGTTGTAGTAATATTTGTTCTTCCAGTGTCCACCTCACGGATATTTAGTGTATAAGGGTATACTTTTGGGAACAAAGTAATTATTTGGAAACCTTTCTCTTAATTCATTTAAACTAATCCCAAAAGAATTTGAATGAGTTATCTTATTTATAAATGGATTATCAAAAATTTCCATCCTAAAAGTAAAAATTGATAGATGGTTAGTTAGACTAATTATTAATGATTTTAGGTTAATAAATAAATTGTTATCATATTTTTTTAATAAAAATGAGATTTCTTATCTAATTCATAACTATGATTTGAAATTTATATATAATGTTTGAAAATTTATAATTTTTTCTGGTATGTTCTACATCATCACAGTAATGTTTTTTTCAAAACATTATTATTTTGTTTTTCAATAAAGGTATGATATCTGGATACTTCTTCAAAGATTAGTAAATTTTTCTCATCATTATATGTAATAAATTTTCCTTCCAAAGAGTTATAATTTTATTCATAATCAGAATAAAAATACTTTTCATTCAATGTTAATTTGGTTAATGATTTAGCACGAATCATGTGTCTGTTTATGTAATATATTTATAAAAACGAAGAACATTCATATTATCACTACTGTTCTTATAATAACATTAAAAGGAACTATGTCAAACACTTACACATCTTGTATCAAGTAATTTAAAATTTTTATTAACCATATTTATATATAAATTTATTGTGTTTTTATCCTTCTAATAATTTTTTATCAGTCTAGGAAAATATGGTATGATATTAACTAATTTCTCACATTCAAAACTTATTATCCAATCAGTATTTTTCTTGTCAATACTCTCTTTCAAATTTTTTGTACTCAAAAAATTTCATTGTAATTATTTTTTTCATTGATTTTTCTAGTTGATCAAATTAATTTTTACTCTCTTAAGATGAAATTCATTTCATCTAATCTTTCATTTTCTTCTTCTTATATAATATAAGATATTTATTAATAGATATTAATTTCTTATATAAATTATATATAAAAGAAAAGATAATCCATTATTCTTATTCCTTTTTTTAATCTACTTTTATTCTAACCTCTTATTGTGTGATAGTACAAATAATACATCTAATATAAATATAGTAAGATGATTTTTTTCATCAAGAGTTATGCTATTAGATACCCATTAATTTGGAATAATTTGAATAATTCGTTCAACCAACATCTCATCTATCAATTCTTTATCTCCAAGATATTTTCAACTATTAAAAATGATGTTAAAACATTGATTCATCTTATAAAATGATTCTCCATTTAGAAAATAAAATGTTATATAGTTGATTATAAGTATAGACCTTTATATTTCCACAAATTTGGTGGTTACAAGGTGAGTTACTTCAGGTTTCTTCTGTATATTATTGGAATTTTACAGGATAAAATTTAACTACTTTAATTTCTATTCATTGAGAACAATATATTACCCCTAACATTATTGTTAAGTAAATACAAAATTTTATCTCAATTGTAAAATTAATAACTTCCATATCTATAATTTGATATCTTCTAGATAACATAAAAAAATTGTCCCAAAAAAATTAATACGAAATGTTTTTTGGGGATATATCTAATATTTATAATCATATCCATAAAATATTGGAGGCCTACATGAATTTATATTTTCAAAAATTCAAATGGAATAACATCCCATCCTAAAAAAATATCATCATGTAATAGTTTATAATAAGTAGAAACTATCTCTAATACCAAATATAGAATCAAAAGAGTATCTGTTTTTCTATAAGAGAATGGGTTAATTATAGTTTAAAAAGGACTTAATATTTTTACCAACGTCTTTATGAATGTTATTTGATGATGATTCATAAAAATTAAAATTATATTAAATTAAGAAATATTTTATAAAAAACAATGAAAAACATTTTCATAAAATACAAAGAGGGATAGAAAATAGATAAAAATGATTAATAAAAATATTAATAAATAAGAAAATCTACAAGTAAAATTAAGAAAAATATTATACTATTTATCCTTTAGGGTTAATCATGCCAATAACCTTGAATTAGGGTCTCCACTGATATTCCCGGTATCATTGGGACTTCCTTTATAGGCATGTATATCCTCCATAATAAATATCCTACAAAGATTTTGTTTCCCTTGGTCATCAGAAACATAAATTAGAAAATTGGTATATCAACTCTCTTCTTTAACAATGGAATCCCTTAATAGAAATGGATGGGACACAGTTATTAAAAAATAAAGTGATCATAATTCATTTTCAAAATAGTCCTCTGAAGAGATTCATTAAGAAGAAGACTCTCTAAAAGTTAAAATGAAGCACTATCAACAAACATGATGTTATAAAATCTCCAATGTAACTTAATATTTTTTATGATGTAAAATCACTCCTTTCTCCTCAAATGAGTCTCTATTTATATATTCACTTCCAATTCTCAAATTTAACTTTTATAAGAGTTGGTTACAATGTCATCGGTTAAAATCCATATTCACTTTGAAATTTATGTATTTTGTCTTCAACCAATAGTATTTATGATATAAACTAATATAGTGTATAAAGGTTTCTTATCTTTTCATTTAAATTATTCATCTGATGTAAAGCATATAGTTCTTCATATTCTATGATTTATAAAAGTTCATATGGAATATATGTTTTCTTATATCAAATAAATTCAACTAGATACATTAAGTAATACTCTATTCATTTTACTTCTCTATAAATTATCAAACTATACATAATAAACCTATATTTTATGAACTTGGTATACACCCATATGATGGAAAAATTATATATCTATCCACCAAGGATGTTCATGTGGATATCCTTCATCTAGAATACATTAAGAATATTTTGTACATTGGAAGGGATATTATCCATCTAATGAAACATTTTAGTTTCCTATAAGAAAAATCTTAAAAACATGGTCAATATAAAATTAATCACATTATAAACTTTTATGGAAGTGGATTTGGATTTTCAAAAGTGAGGTTAGAAATTGTATAAAAAATTATTTTGACTCAAAAAGCCCAAAATGTTTCCCGTGACCTTGGTTGTTAATTTTATTGGTCTCTCTAATTAAGGTAATTTCTATTGTGTATCATTTGACCATTCACTGTGTTGAAATACAAAAATTCTGACATTTATGGTGTTGCAATGTAGCTTATTTTTTGTGCGTTGTTAGCAGTGTGGTATTGATTGAAGGATCTTGGCCTGATTTGTTACTTTTGACAGAAATAGATATATTATCCCCAGTTGACCATGAAGGAAGTAACATTGTTAAATATATGGAAATGGGGAATGAAGTTATGGCTATCAAGTAATTTCAGGAGTAAATAAATAAAGAAAATAATATGAAATGAAGTGTTCATCCATCTTTATGTTATATCATGAGACAAAGAGATTATATCAATCAGTGATTTCTTGTAATATGTCATCATTTAGAGGACTAAACCATTCCTCATCAAGGGACATGATCGGTTTCTATAATATTCGCCTATTCTATGATGAGAACTCACTACTATCAAATAAAGGTCCTATAGGGTCATATAGAAATCATGCTCAAAAGCTTGGACAATTTTAGTTAATTGGAGTTTAGGAACTATTGGGTCCCATTGTGGGGGCTATGATTTTTCTAAGATTAATCAAACTCAAAAAATATATAATTTCATTATTATTCATGTTTAGGATAATAAGGTTTAGATTTATTTACTCATAATATTCACAAGCTGTTTAGTGGATAACAGAATAATATTTTTTTAATGAATATTATTATTCATGGTTCATATAATATTTTTTTGGATAGACAAGTCAAGTTAATGAGTATGATTTTATCATGAAACATATAATATAATATAAATTAATATCTTAATATACTAAAATTTTCAAGTGTATTTTTTTAAGGATTATTTACAAGGATATTCATGTTCAAGGGGGAAAATATAAATTATGGCATCATTAACTTTCTTGTGTAATTTGGGAGTATTATATTATTCAACGGACAATTTATCCATTGAATTATAGAGCTTCTCACCCCTCCCTACCACTTATAAGAAATATAAAGATGTTATATGAGAACTAATATTGAAGAAATTATTCTTAGATCAAAGGAGTCATGATTGTATGGTCATTAGTGAATTGAAGGCATCTTCGGTTCTCTACGCCATCACCCATAACATTATGATTGATGTACCATAACGCTTTCAATGCATGTGTGGATGATATATTGGGAATCTATTTTGATGTATTAGATAAAAAATCACCAATAGAAAATGAAAACACATTCCATTAAAAACAAACAATATGAGTTTTTTGGTTTTTTATTTTTTCATACATAAATTAATGTTCATGTGATCCTGGGAGAATCAGGGTACAAGTTTCTAGTATTGATTCACCAGCAAGAATATAGACCTAGAATTTTTTTTAATCGACCATTTTTTACCCATCTACAACTCGTAGGTTTCTTTAATTAGTATCAGACTTGATATGAAATATTTATATCTGAATGTAGATTTATATTTCTAGAAGTTTGGTATGAATACATGGTATGGTCCTAATTCCACTAATGTTACATCTATAAAATTTCAAATGACCAATTTATCATCATTTAATGATTGAATAATTACCGAGATAATATTTGTTCTTTATTTTTTTTAATTACAATTACAGTTCATTTGAATTGTACCACTAGTATAATTCAGGAGGATTGTTTCCCAAGTGGTTAGGGTGACTGGAATTAAATTGATGGTAGTGATAGTTCATCCATTGGTGCATTAAATGATTAAATAATAAAAATGAAAATAAATATTATTTCAAAAAAAATTGAATAGTGCTTGTGGGTTACTATTCACATTAATAGTACATGTGGGTTACTATTCACATTCTTGACCCAGATTACCTATCATAGGCCCAATTTTTAACTCAGGGGTCACTTTATGGGTCCAACCAAACTCGGAAAAATAATAAATAAAAATAAAAATTTATACAATTTAATAGATATTTTTTGGTGGTCATGGGATGTATCAATAATTAACTAATATTATTTTAATACTACTTTAAATAAATAAAAATAACTTGAATTTTAATTTTTAGTTATTTAATTTTTTTAATGTTATATGATTTTAATTTTACTGATCATGAGATGTGACTGCCCTGTGCATGTTTGTTTTATTTAATTAGCTACTTATAATTATGGTAATGGTATGGTTTTTTAATAATTAATTGATATATAATATTCTTATAAGAATTAGGAACACTCCCTAAATCATTAAATCTATATTGGTCTGCATGTCTATATTATGAGTTATGAAAATATAATTACATATCCTGAGTACCTCTTCACTGCATGTGAGTATGCATTGTAAAAATGGAGGAGTTCATGGAGAAATAATGAAAGTAAAGGACCAGTGTGAAACCAACTTAGAAGATTTCATAGGATTATAACTTGTGATGAAAATCAAGTCAACACAAGGAAAAAGGTGTTCACCTAGGGTCGTGGTTGACCATGAATTGCACAATGGATCAACTAGAAAAAATAGCTCAATATCATGTCATTGTTTATTTATATTATTATAAATGGTTAATTGTTTATGAATTTATAGATGATAATATGTCACATATAATAATTAATGATTATGCATTGATAAAATCCATTAAAATAGTCAATGAATGTATTTTATTTATTCTTGGTTAGAGTTGTGAGTGAGAACACATGGAACAAGGACTATAAATGTAGTCATATTTCAATCATAGTCAAAAAAACATTAAAATCCCACAAAAGAAATATTAACTCATTTATCACCTTTTTTCACTTGAGTTAGAACCAAACCATACGTTTTAGGTTCTCTTCATCCTTAGTAGAGGGTGCCTCTCACTACTGGTACATTCTTATGATAATTTAAAGATGACATAACTAATTTTTGTAGAAAATAAGTAGTCATATAAGGCTTGTAATATATTTAGGGTAAATTAAATGAGTTGTTAAAGGATTCCATTTACAAGATATGGGAATCAACTCAATGGATTGTAGAGAAGCATGCAAATATGCCTGTCTAGTTGAAATCTTACCTTGAAACTCCCTAATTTGTAATGTAGTCATGTCATGGACTGTGAGTAGAGGTTTTAAGGATCCTTGCTACATAAATAATCAATAGACTATGTATTATGATTCTAGTAGTTGAGGGATACAAGGATTTGATAAAATAGTGAGAAACGTATGATATTTATAAATCTATAATTCTTAATAATCAGTAATAAAAATAAAAGTACTAATGTACTGAAGTTTTATTTTTTATAAAATGGTATTTAATAACACAAATTAATTGTGATATATTTTGAATAAATGAATATTCCAAAATCGGCAGAAATTTCATATTCTACTGTATGTTCTTCTGTACAGTATATTGACATAGATGGAAATTAAATGTTTTAGATTCCCCACTACATATCAATCCACCTCATGAAGTAATCTAGGTTGATAAGGGAGCATTTAAGAGAAACATAGACGGAACATATACTATTCATTTTATAATTCTCTCATCAATGCTTAGTAAGTTTCATAAGAAACTAATGAACTTATTTGTTATACCATGATGTCTTATCTCTGAGAAATTTTCATGGAGTAAGTGAATGAACAAATAAATAATATTATTATCACAATTATTAAGTGAATACTAAAAGATGGATTCATATTAAATCATGGTCATTCAAAAAATATCATTATTTCATCATTTTCACCCAGTCACTCAACATTGTATTAGTGTTATAAAATGAATAGTATTGAGAAACCACTTCATTATCTTTTGAGTAAGGAATTATATGAATATGGAAACATGAATAAAGATAAATATATATTTTTTATTATGAGGAATAAGAAATAAAATTTGAAGAGTAAAATGGAAAATGTATCACCAAAGTCACCTTAAGAATGTGCTTCTAGGAAACTATAGATAAAGAGGGTGATCATTGATTGGGAGTGTAATTTCATTGCATTTGAAATGATAAATAAATGGAAAATAAATTAAAATAAACTAAAAAATAATAAAGATTCACCGTTTACTTAAATAATATTCATCATTGAATATAATATTTCAATTTTATTTCTTGGTTATTAGATGATATATGTGGTACAAAAATTTGACTCCAAATATAAGAACCATTAATGTTTAGAAACATTACTAGAAGTCTAGAAAAACTCTCCAAGGGGTGGATAAAGGGTGATTCTTATGTTAGTAGTGAGAATAATATAATTTATTATTTCCAAGACAATGATTCTTATATAACTATAATTTTGTATTAAAATCTAACAAAACATTTATGATAGTGTTCATTGGAAAAATGAGACATTAATCCTTTTTAAATGAATGTTGTTTGTGGTGTATAATACATAATTAGTAGTTCATTATTACAATAATCATCCATAATAAATAATGTACATATAATGTAAGACTCAGTAATCCCTAGTTGTTGAATAACAATTTTTTGTTTACTAAAACTAAAATTAGTTTTGAATGAGATACCCAGTACAGAGTTTAGACTCATTGGAGCTAACACCCATTGGTATTATCAATATAATTGTAATTTTTTTACTCAAATACACCATTAGAAATATATGTAATGCATAATTATTTTAGGACTCATTCTACATGATACATGTGAACTATTTCGATTACAAGCTATTTGTAAATTCAAATACATTATGATATTACATTAAGAAGTTTAAAGAATGTAAGAATGAAGTAATGAAAAATCATGGTATGAAGATATGGGTTACTTCAGGAATATGAGATGAAGAATATCATACTATATCTTTGATTATTAATGAAAATATAGAGTGGTTTTATTTCTGAACTCACATTTCCTTAGACATATTAGATCCATGATGTTAGTAAAAGGAGGATCGATTATGTGCCTTATAATAATCAACTGATCATTAGAATGAACTGTGAATCAATTTATAAATGTTTATTTACTTATACTAATCAAATATTTGATATTATTAAAAGTGTAGTCAATGATTATTTTTATTTGTCTTTCAAATCCTTCGACTGTCTTTTCAATACATTTTTTGGGAATAAAAGTGTTGACCAAGGACTATATGTGAACTATAATGACAAAAGGATATCATATAAGTTATAGTATGAAAGAAATCCATTTTGTTTAAAATATATGGGTTTATATGAAAATATTTTGTTAATGCTAAATTTATAAATAAAATTTCATCTAGAAAAACACAATTTTATTCCATGGTAATTAACCTAATGTTTTCTTTGGGTGTTACAAAAATTTCTAAGATAGAAAAAGATATAATCAAGTGATTGACTTTGTTTATATAAAAGGGTGCACATACCTATTTGTGAAAGTAGGAGAAAGATAGACTTGGATAAATTCACCAATCAAGATATATAAATGTATGGTATTGAATCATTTTCTTGAAGATCTAGTATAAAATGAATATTTAGGAGACACATATTATATAGGATTATTAAAACCAAGAGATGGTTTTATGTTCACCATAGTGGGTGATGTATTTTTTGACAATAATAATTATTCATAAAAAAATAAATAAAAACAAATAAACTAAAATAATTAATGATGTTGAATTTAGATAAATCGATTCTATATACCTGAGTAGAGATTTAATTTTGGTAGTTTCATTAATTAGTATGAAATTTATGGTGGGTATTCTAGAGAAACTATACATGGGTCATACAACAATAGTTATAATATGGATCAACTAGTTTTTACATGTCATTATTCTTAAATACATTATAATTTTATTGTAATAACATCTTTATGTGATCATTATATCAAGAATTGGTTGTCAATATCATATTTCTTGGAAGAAGTCTATACAATGCACCTTGAGAGGGTTGGTGACACCATATATTACCAATAAGGAGTGAAAGTTATAAAGATACATTTATGGATTAAATCTAGAATCATGATCATGGGATTTTATTTTAATGATTGGTTTTCAATTTTCTATAGAGGTTAGTGAGATCATCATAGTTTTACAAGTAAAATACATTGAGAAAAAATGGAAAATAGTTTTTAGTTTTGTAGATAGTTAATAATAGATTGAATGTGTTATCCTAAATATAGACATAAAAGTGGTAACAAAAGTTCTAGGGGAAAATATTTATTAAGGTGGATCTATGAGTTACATAGAACAAGTAAATGTAGATATAATGAAAATGTATTTGAATGAATCGAGAGAGAACAATTTGAACAACCCATGCAATAAATATCACCAAGGTAAAATCATCGAGACATATAAGGAGATTAAAATTGTGATTAGATGTCCATATATGTCAATGGTGGATATATCACATTTTTCATGATCTATACTAGATATTATATTTTCAAACCATGTATTATTTTGGAAAATATTAGATAAATCTACGATAACTACAAGGGAAGTAGACAGAGTTGTCTGATAGTACATGAAAATGCACAAGGGATATGTTCCGGGTACATGGACAAAAACCAGAAGTATTTATCAAAGGGTTAAAATAGTATTATTATGAACAAATTGATTTAGTATAGTATTTAGTATCTTTAAATTCCTAAGATAATCTCATTAATGATGGTGGTAGAAATATCTATTAATAGTGAGTACATAATAGCTTCTGATGTTGTTAAAGAAGAAATTAAAATGCATAATAATTTGTTTTATCTCTAAGAGTAATACATATAGTGAAATATATATTATAATGATAAACATACCAGTGGTTTAAGCTAGTATTTTATGATTAGATATAAGATAAAATGAATTTATTCTGGGATATCATCTCTTTATGGATTTTACTAAAGGGGGTGAAGTTGAAAATAGAAGATTATCCTTGTACGATGACAAGGGAGTAATAATCACTAAATTAAATATTCAATAGGAGACTGGCCATGTGTAACTTCACCTATAAGATCTTGGAGAGCGGCATCAACAGGAGACTGGACATGTGTTTGACCCGGTGGGTATCCATTGAACAACATGGATTTGTTATGGGGAGGTCAATCCAGGGGCGATCTCCCTGGCTCAGGAGATTTTTAAGGACCTGAACAACAAGACCTATGGATCCAATAAGGTCATGAAGCTGGACATGAGAAAGGCGTACGATAGAGTAGAGTGGGGTTTTATCAACAGGGTCTTCACATGCATGGGTATATCTCCCAAGGCCTTGGATATCCTTTTCAGATGCTTCAGCTCACCTTGGATCTCTGTGTCCTTTATGGGGAAAACTCGAGGGTTCTTCAAGGCCACCTGAGGTTTACGTCAAGGTGATCCGATTTCCCGGAGTATTTTCATTCTTGTGCAGGATACACTTAGTAGGCTTCTCAACAAAGGAATTTCCAATGTAAGTATCACTCCTTTCCAGAGGAAGGGGACACAGTTTCACACTACACACCTGATGTTCGCAGATGACAATATTATCTTTTCGAATGGGGGGAGGAGATATGTGAAGGCCATTGGGGGAATCTTGAAAGAGTATTGCCATTGGAGTGGGAAACTGATTAACCATGACAAAAGAAAACTGTATCTTTCCCGGAATTGCACGGCAAGGAGGGTTGAGGAACTATGCAAGAGGATGGACATGCAGGTGGGATCCCTACCTATGGAGTATCTAGGATCAGCAATTTCTTTAGGACGATTGAGAGTCCGGGACTATGATGAGCTGGTGAGCACAATATCTGGTCGGGTTCTTAATTGGAAAAGTCACTTCCTCTCTATTGGGAGACGGATCTCCCTTATTAACAGTGTCTTTTTATCCATTCTAGTGCATTCTTTGGCTTCCTCATCAGTGCCTAGAGGGGTTATAAGAGCCATCGATAGGGTTCTGGCAGGTTTTCATTGGGATGCAACTGGGGAAGGTAAGAGGCACTGGGTCTCATGGGGGAGAATGGCTCGCCTGGTTCAGAAGGGGGGTATTAATGTCAGGAGTGTTGAGGGAACGATGCATTGCATGCATGGGAAGCTAGCTTGGGAGATCGTGGAAAATCAGACCCTCGGGGGGAGGACCATGCGGCACAACTTCATCAAATGTACATAAAGTGGAAGCATCCAGGGTTCACCCTTCTGGAGAATGATTTGCCTCTTGGTTTCGAACTTACAGGCCCATTCTCATTGGATTGTGGGGAACGGCAGCATATCATTCTGGAGCAGCAACTGGGCAGGGTCTGAACTCGGCTTCCCGGGATGTCTGACACCATCGATCACCTTCAAGGAGGCGATCTCATATCCGAGTTTTATGAACACTATCCTGGATATAGAACAGAAAGGAATTTTTTATTCCATCCTCATAAAATCTAATCCAGATAAATGTGTGTTTACTTCTTCCTTTACGGGGATATTCAACGCAAGGGACTTCCAAAGGATGTCGACTCCCCAGGACCAGCGTGATAGCTGGTATGAGCGAATGTGGTGCAAGGGAATTCCTTCCAAATATAATTTCCTTGTTTGGCGAGTGAGGAACCATGCGATTCCTTCGGATGAGAGCATCAGGAAAATTGGCATCAGCCTCACCTCTTGGTGCTAGTGTTGTAGGAACAAAAGTGAGGAAACCACCAGGAATATATTTTTCGAAGGTGACTGGGCTAAGGCAGTATGGCAGTCTTTCGGTGTGTATACAGCAGATTTCCCCTTAGAGAACAAAGGGGTTGCGACCCTTGAGAGATGGTTCCAGGGGTCCCCAGATAGAGGACCAGAACAGAAGGTGCATTAGACGATTTTCAGTGAAGGATGCTGGTGTCTATGGTAGGCGAGGAACAAAGCAATATTTGAGGGACAGGGCTCCTCTAGGAGGTCAATCATTGTGCGATCTAAATGCCTGCTTTCGGACTGGGTTCACCTTATTAAGGGATGGAGGGAAGTCCCTTGCCTTTGTAATCTGCAGGCTGGTAGGGGTCAGGCTACCCCCAGGGTGGGGTTGCGAGGACAGTGGGTGAAATAGAACCCCCCAGTAGACGGCCTTAAACTCAACACTGATGTATCCTACAACTTAGGAATCATGCTCAGAGGAGGAGTGGTCTGCAGCTCGGAAGGATGCGTTCACCTTGCTTTCACGGCACACTTTGTTAAGGGTTGTGCCCTTCAAGCGGAGGCCCAGGCTCTCCTTACGGGGCTCACAATGTGCGTTCAGAAGGATATGGACATCTCCCATGTGGAAACGGACTCGATTATCATTCATGACTCTTTGCTGGACAAAGGATCCACTCCATGGTCAGTAATCTATACCATTAGGCGATGCAAGGAACTGCCCAAGAGTAACATGAAGGTTACGCACACATGGAGAGAGGGGAACAAAGTTGCAGATTATTTGGCCTCCCTTGACATCCAAAGACCTGATGTCACATGTCTACACAATTATAACACTTTGAATCCATAGGGGGTGAACTTAATTCGAAGCGATGCCCTAGGTCTACATTATTTTAGGCCCCCCTATGTCGATGAGGCTAGGCTGGAATTTCTGATGTTTGTATTTCTGCTTGAATAATTTTATAACAATGATGATGATGATGATAAATCAATGATTAATTAACTCTGAATAGGTATCATGGTTAAGGATCACAGTTTAACTAACTGTGTAGCCTATGTTTTCAGCCCTTACAGTTCTTCAAGGTGGGGAATTACAGGTTTTTCATACTTTTTGTTTAACCATGTAAGCTAACAGTACAACCCCCCTGAAGAAGTGTATTTTTTATATTTTTATTTATTTTTTTGTTGGGTTTCTTCCCTTAGACACCGTAATTGAATTCCCCCAAACTAGAAACCTTCAATGCATAATTTCGGCTCTTCTAAGATCCTCCAAGTGGGTTTCTATGTGTTTTATTATTGATTCTTCACCCAGATTGAATAGTTTGGGATCATCTATCTTTCTACAATGGTTTTGTTCTTATTTCCATTTATCCTCTATTGGTTTCATGTTATATTCTGGGTGTGTACTATCATGGATGAACCCTAAGAGTTATGATTGTAGTTTGACAATATTTTTTTGCGGTTAGGGTTTTTAGATCGTCACATGCAGTGTATTCTTCCTCCTCATGAAGTTTTGTTGCAGTCTCACATAATTGAGGAATGTGCTTCGATATATTTTCATATATCACACTATATTGATGCTTGATATTTCTTTAAATGCTTCAAACATGTTACAATCTTGATTTTGGTTTGTCAATATAAATTGATTTGATGTTTTGCAGATGAAAAATGGGTGTGAAATGATTTGTAAAGGATTTGTTTAATTATACCTATATTTAAATGAACACATGGTGTTCTATGAAATGCTAATTTATGTTTTAATGTCAAATTGAGTGCTTTGAGGGCTTTTTTATATTGGTTTTGTTTTTTAATTTTTGTTGTTTTGTGATTTGGGTGTTTTATGTGGAACTTTGTGACTTTTATGGTGTGATGCTTATGTGTGGCTTGGTGTGATAGTTTAAAAGAATGTGATGCTTCATTAAAAATTGGTTTTTGGTCATTTGATAGATACGTCAAGAGTTTCACATGATGTTGGCACATACATATGTGCATGGGGTTCACATTGGGATGGGAAGACAAATGATTATGGCCCTTGGGAATGATGTTTCCTTGGACCATTGATTTTTAATGTCTCCTCCTCACTTCCCTCTTTCTTTTTTTCTAAAATTATTCCATGATTAATAAGTGGTGAATTTATTGCTTAAAGTGACTTTACATTTGACTTCAAACATTTTCTCTAAAACTTGGCCCATTTTACATTTTGAGACATTTTTTATGAATAAATTGAATAAGGTCCAATTCAGAACATTCATGTTGTTGTATGTTTTCCCTTAGCATGGATATGGTTTGAAAATGGTTTTGTAAATGAATTTGGATTGGAATATTTAAAGGTTTTATTTGTATTTTCATGATTAAATGGAGATTCATTTTTTATTTACTAAAATGGTTTTGTAAATGTATTAGGATTTAAAATGTAAAATCCAAGGTTTGTAGATTGAGTTTCCTTATGGAAGTTGTTTTTGATGTGATCTGATGTGAGTGCCTATTTTCTTTTTCATAATGATTGGAAAAATGAATTGAAGGATTATATGATATGAATTCATGGTTGGAATCTTGGCATATTTTGGAAAAATGATTGAATGATTTGGTGGTGTGAAGGTATGGTTGGTATTTTATAATGATTGGGAGTGTTTTTTAGAAATACAAATGAAGTGAAAGCATAGTTGGAAATTATTTATGGATTTACATGGGGGATGGGAACTTCTATAGTGTATCCTATTAGGAAAGGTAGGATTGAATAATGGTGTTAGTGTTTAGGATAGGAAAGCACTATAGAAGTGGGATTTGGTTGAACCATGTGTGGGATGACATTCTCGTTCACTACATAATATTGTCATGTGATTCATGAGCATCATATAGAGGGTCAAGTGATGTATTCTAGTAGATCCTGATTAGATAGGTTATACCCGCTGGATTTTTTGAGAGCCCAGGTGGGACGTGTCATTGGATTGTTTAGTTTAGAGAGGCATGTTGGTTATTAATAGTAGAGAGTCACGATACACTTTAAGGGGATTCCGAACTAAGTAAATTCATGGATTTCCTCTAGATATTTTTATAAAATTTGAAATATTTACTTTATGTGTGTTCTGATAATTTCTGATGCATGTGGATATTATCCCTAAAAGTTTATATCTACATTTTTGGTTCCTTTATATTAGAATATCTACTTTTTGGTCATACAGTATCCATGGGTTTTCGGGATTCGGATTTTAACTTGGTTTAGGAGTGTAAAACCATTTTCCAAAATGAAATTTCTATATGTGGTATGAAAAATGGAATTTCTTAAATGCTATTTTTAGAATCTTAAAATTATTAAAATCATTTTTATAAATGTATTTTAATCTAATTTTTGTGGATTATTTTGATAATTAAAATTCATGGAATTTATAGTGATTACCTACTGAGCTTCTTAATCTCACAACCTACATGTTCCACTAAAAGGTGGTACACCCAAAAAAAATTAGGTTATGTTTTTTGATTCTGTTTACATTAAAGTATGTTGGTCCTATGTTTGGTGGTGACCAAGATGTCATGGGAAGATCGTTTTACCATGGTTCATATTTATTTTTATATTTAGTTTTTCATGGGTTCGATAGCTATTGTATTTGGATTTTTTTTTGTATATATAATGATGTTTAATTGTTGATATTTTCTATTTGTTCAGTTTTGGTATTTTTATCTTTGTTTTTTATTGGTCTAAATCATTCCCATTGGATTATTTTGATGCTCGAAACTATTTTCCAGCCCATGGGGATCAAGATTTCCCTTCAGGCCTTTTGTCGAGTTGGGTCAGGTGTCGAGATGGGAGGAATTCTAGCTTGGTTTATGAAAAATGGTATCATAGAAGGCCATTATTATTGGGGTGTCAGGTAGATCATAGATTAAGACTATCGAGAGTGGATAGATACGTACAAGAAGGATTTCATAAACGGTGTATCATTTTGATTCTAAATTTGATAAAGGTAGTATGGTATTTGAGTTTTTTTTTGTTTTATTGGTATGGATGAGGATTCAGAATGGAAGTCAGTCGGTGTCATTTTTTATCTCACATGGATTGGTAACCCATATGGAGTTTGAATGCACGGTTCAATGTCCTATTATTTGTGGATTCATACAAAAGGAATTTCCCACTATCCATGTTGGTGGGTTTTTCATGGACACTATTTTTCATCCTAGTTGTTTGAGGTGATTTCATCATTTGGGTAGTTTTTTATAGGTTTGAGTTGATTTTCAAAAAGGAAATTTGTTTTCTGAAAAAAAAATCTTAGTTGAAATGGTTTCACGATATGATTATGTAGGCATTACTGTTCAAACTAAATTTTAAAGTGATTTATTGTTTTTTGGAAAGAGGTTTGATATTTGAAGTGGTTTGAAATTAAAATGAAATGGTGGTTTTTTAAAAGAGGGTGTTTTTTGTTAGTAATGTTTTTTGTGTCAGAATTTTATTTAATATTGAAGTTTTTTTGTTGATTTTTGGTTGATGTTGATTTTGGTTCTAAATTTTTCTTTAATTTAGTGTATTCTTCTCAAAAAGGACCTATAAGTTTCTAATAATTCTCCTCTATTTGTTTAACCTACCTAGACTTTATTTGGGGTTGATGAGTCAAGTTATTATTGGTATTTTCGTTTCATTCATGGTGATCAAGTTTCGTTAAAGGCTAGAGAGTGGATTCAAAAAGTTGAATGCATCTTCTGGTTTTGGGAAGTCGCAAAGCGGTGAGGGTTTTTTTCTTCAGTTTATTTGAAGGATTAAATTTGGAAATGTGGAAGGTGATCTACCAAATTTTATTTCAAGTTGGTATGTATTGGGAAATGTTTAGAACCAATTTAATCCAATGTTTTCTACTAAAGTGGTGAAGACGAAGAAGGTACAAGTACTCATGATTTTTCAATAATGTTAGAAGACAAAAAAGGCCTATGTTTACCTCTTCATGGAGTTATTTTCCTTTTCACTAAAGTTATAATATTTGGATAGTTGAAATATACTCCATTCATCTTCTGTATTCTTCTACAGATCTAGGAAAAGTCATATCACCCAATAAAGATCTATTTGAAAAGTGAGTGGATGAGGCATTCTTAGATGAGTGGGTTTCTAGACAATATGCAGTAGGAAATTTGGTATCTCTTTTTTATCATGAAGGTTCCCCAATTAGTGAGAGGTGTGTTCTAGAGGAACACATTCTTTTAAATTCTCCTTTCTTGTCTCTTGCTTCTCGATCGTCAGAATGGTCATTTCTGTGCTTTTAGTGTGGATATTTTAGGCATTTGAAACCACTTTGATGTATTCCTCTGATGGTTTGTCATTAATGTGGACATCTGGGTCATCTAGAGAAATTATTTATGAATAATGTTCATAAGAGGAACTCTTTATCGAAGGAACTCATCTTCTGGATGCAGGGAAATATATGCTTAAATACATTAATGCTCAATCCATAGGCCATGTAGTGAATCTTTACTTGTAGTCAGGAATTTGTGTGGATGTGGGGAACCATGGCCAAATTTTTATCTCTAGTGTTACTGTAGATATGGTTAAAGTATATCTATAGTATTATTCTTTTTTGTTGTGAGTTCCCCTTTTTAAAGGTTGGGGCCGAAGCCTCATTTTTATTATTAAATCAAAGAAAAGTCCTCTTTTAACTGGGTAGAGGGAAACCCATTACATAGCCCGAAGGCCCAGTGGGCTTGTAGCCCATTACATAGCCCGTAGGCCCAAATTCTAAGGCCAATTCACATTCTGTGAATAGTAACCTGCTGCTACAGTACCGCACAGTATCGCCGCTGCTACTGTGCCCTGCCGCTGCTACAGTGCCCTTCCACCGCTACAGTACCCGCTGATGAACAGTGTCGCTGCTGCTATAGTGCCACTACAGTACTCCTACAGTAACCTCCGCCCCATGGGTTTTGAACCCCCATTTTCCATGTAGACTTACGGGGTGCTTACCACTAAGCCAAACCCCAACTACAAACGTGTTGTATGGGTAACAAGGTATAGGGCTGGCCTGCCCACCTGCGCACCGCATGCCCCCAGCTAGGCCCAAGGTGGCCAACCCTTGGTTGGGCCAGTTCCCACGGAGTCAAGGGGACGAGAGGTTCGCTGACAAATGGTGCGCGTTGCCTTTGTGAGGACTCGAACCCGGAACCTCAGTAACGGGTCTCCACCACCTTGAACCAACTCACCCAGCCCCCGTGGGCCAAAGGTGTTGTATGGGTAATGAGGTATAGGGCTGGCCTACCCACCTGCGCGCCGCACGCCCCCAGCTAGGCCCAAGGTGGCCAACCCTTGGGCTTGGGCCAGTTCCCACAGAGTCGAGAGGATGATAGGTTCGCTGACAAATAGTGCACGTTTCCTTTGTGAGGACTCGAACCCGGAACCTCAACGACAGGTCGCCACCGCCTTGAACCAACTCACCCAACCCCCGCGGGCCAAACGTGTTGTATGGGTAACGAGGTATAGGGCTGGCCTGCCCACCTGCGCGCTGCACGCCCCCAGCTAGTCCCAAGGTGGCCAACCCTTGGGCTTGGGCCAGTTCCCACGGAGTCGAGGGGACAAGAGGTTCGCTGACAAATGGTGCGCGTTTCCTTTGTGAGGACTCGAACCCGAAACCTCAGCGACGGGTCGCCACCACCTTTGTTATAGGAATCTTGGTGGGTTTTTTCTTTTTAATTATAGTTGTGGTGCCTATTTAAATATGAGTCTTTAATTAGTAGTTATTTCTTGTGTTTTTATAGCCTATTTCAAACTGGTTATGGTTTTAGGTTATGCTCACTTTGTAGATTTTCTTATAAGGAAATGATGAATTCTGTCCCTATTTTATGTTTGGTGTCGATATATTCCATGAGTTTTCCATTGGTGTGTGAGTTTTTTGGTTTATTTTTTATGTTCACTATTCTAGTGGAAATGTTTTTTAGCTTGTGGGTAGGAGTTTGGATTAGTTCATGTTGGCTTCCATGGCAGTTACATCTTGTCAAGAGTTTCAATATTTTTTCTTTTAGTCTAGTTATTATGGTTGGGATAAAAATCCCACTTTTCATGGTTCTTTTTATTGTTTTTTCCTAATAATTGGTGAGGTGTGACTCAATAATTGAATCTTCACCCCAAGGTTCATGGTTTCATTCAACTTCATTCAAGCTTGGGATCCGGTTATGTTTATTGTTTAGTAGTGTGACTTTCTAGGGTAAGAATTTTTTTATGTTGAGGGTAATTCTAAAACACCAACCATGGGTTTTATTTTATTTTATTCTTTTCATCTATCATTTTATTTTGGTTAATGTTTTTATTCAGTTCCTTTTTGGAATATTTTAGTTTTAGAGGCCTCGGGTTGTTTTTGGACTTATTCATGGTGGGTGTGAATGGTATGGGGAGAAAATTGCAGGCTATGTGGTTTTTTGAAACCTATAGTGTCACTTCTCTATGTTTTGTGTTTTTTGGATGTTTTATCCCCTTTGGATAGATGTGTTTCAGGGTGAAAATGGTGAATTTTGGGAACTTTTTCTAGGTTGCATGTTTAAGGTGACTTCTTAGTTTAATCATGCTGCCTCTGTGTAAACAAGTTTCAAAGTTAAGGAACATGGTTAAACTAAGTGTTTAGCCTAATTGCTTAGCTCTTGAAACTCATGATAGTGACTAATTTGATGGTTTTCGCTCAAATTTTTTAAAGATGTGAGATAACCGTGCTACCCACAAAAAGAAGGGTATTTTTGGCATTTCACCATTTTTGTGGGGTTTCATTCGTTGGACACCCCACATAGATTCCCGCAATTTGTATGCCTCCTATGGAGAATTTTGGCTCTTCGAGTCCCCTCCTAGAATATTTTAAGGTGGTTACTTTATGATTCTTCACCTGGATTGAAAGGTTGGAGATCCTCTCTCTTTCGGTTTTGGTTTTTATGCATTTTCCCTTTCCCCTCTCTTGGTTTCTTGGTATTTTTATGATTGTTATCTCTTGGTCGAACCCTATGATTTAGGATTGATGTTTGGTTTTATTTTACTGATTTTAGTTTGTGCGGATTGTCTTTTTAAGTGTATTCCTCCTTCTCCTAAAGTTTGATTTCATTCACATGTCATTGAGGTAGCTTTTTTTGTATGTTTCCTATCTAGAACATTTTTTTGATGCTTGATCTTTCCATTAATGTTTTAATCATGTTACAATGTTACTTTTGGTGTTTTAGTATAAAATGTTTTGGTATTTTTATGATGTAAATGGTTGATAAATGGTTTCCATAGGGTATCTTTAATTATGACTATATTTAAATGCACGCAATGTGTTTGTTTAAATTTCAGTTGATATTTTAATGTGAAACTAGGATCTTTGGGTGGTGTTTTCTCTAGGTTATGTTTTTGAATTGTGGTTGGGTAGTGATTTTGGTGTTGTATGTGTAAATTGGTGACTTTTATGGTGTGTTAATTATTTATGGCTTTGTGTGTTGGTTTAAAAGAAATTGATGTTTCCTTATAAAGTTTTTCTGGTTGATTTCATGGTTATTTGAAGAGTTTTGTTTGATGTAGTAATATCCATATGTGTTCAGGGTGCACATAGGGAGTTGTAGACAATTAATAATGTCCCTTGGTAATGATGTTTCTGTGAACCATGGTTTTCCAAAGGCTCATTCTCCATTAACTATTTATTTTTCCAAAAATGGTTAATTGGTTTATATATGTTGAACTTGGTGCTTCAAGTGAACTTAAATATGACAACAAATTTTTTCTCTACAACATTGAATGTTTGGAAAATTGAAAAAAAATTGGGTGAATAATTGGAATAATGTCCACCTTGGCACTTTTTTGGTTGTTGTATGTTTTCACTTAGTATATAAGTGGTTATGAAATTATTTTTTAAATTCATCTATATTGGGAATTTTAAAGTGTCACTTGGTATTTTTCACATGTAAGTGGTGTTTTATATTGACTTTTGTTAAATGGTTTTGTAAATTTATTGTGCTTGGAAATGTTAAAGGACAAGATGATACTTTCTATTACTTTTAAAAATATTTTTTGATGTTATGTGATGTAATGTTCTTATTGGTGTATCATTAGGGTTGGAAAATAATTTAAATTTTATGTGATTTGAAATCCTGGTTGGAATCATTTCTTGTTTTGGAAAATTGATTGAATTCTAGGGTGGCGTGAAGGCCCTGTTGGTATTTTATAGTGTTTTGGAAAACTAATCAAAAACATAAATTAATTTATGGACCAGTTAGAACTTGTGTGTGGCATGACATCTGATATGGACAACTTTATGGGGGATCCTCTTAGGTGTTGTTGGATCACATAGGTGGTGTTGATGTTTATGTTAAGAAAGAAAGGTGTTATTGGGTTTTAATTGAATCGCACATGTGTTGAAGTTCCCATTAACTATGTATTATTGTCATGGGATCCCTAGGCATCATCTAGAGGTTCTATTGATGGATTCTTCTTGACCATGATTATTTTGGTTGTACCCCATATATTTATTGAGATTCCATGTGGGGCGAGCTAATGAATTTTATAGTTTAGAGTGTCTAGTTGTTTATTAATTGTGGAGCTTTAACATGCACCAACAGGTGATTCCTAATTGAGTATATCTAGGGTTTTCCTCTAGATATGTTTAGGAAATTATCATGATTTATTATCTTTATGTTATGTCTATTGATACTTTATGTTTATATTATCCCTTATAGTTTTTATCTTCTTATTTTGTTTCCTTTACTTCACCAAAGACTATTTTGGGTCATCTAGTATGGATTTTTTTCAGTTTTGGGGTTGAATTGGGTTTTAGAGTGTGAAACCGTTTTTTTACAGGAAAGTTGTGCGTGTTGTTTTAGAAATTGTATTTGTGAAAAAGATTTGATTGGTTTTTTAAAATGGTTAAAAGAAAATTTTCAACATTTATATTAAAAAAGTGTTTGTGGACTGTTTTGAGAATGGAAATGCATGGACTCTATGGTGATTACCTACTGAGATACATAACCTCATTTTTTACTTGTTCCACTAGGTTCTATAAGACCATCACTATTTTTTAGGATCAGGTTACTAGTTTGGTTTTCCTTCGAATTGGGATGGTGTTGTTGTAGGTGGTGACCAATATTTCAAGAGGATATAAGGTTATCATGGTTCTGGTTTATTTTTATATTACGTTTTTATGTTCAATAGATGTTGTACACTGATGGAATCATGATCTATAGCAATAGTTTTAAACCATTGGTAACGGATGGAAAACCATTTTGATAACCTAAACTAATGGATGTCCAAACTGTTGGCTACTAAGTCATGGGGATAGAAATACCCAAATGGTAATTGAATTAATATTGGTATATGGTATTGGAAAGCACAATATACCAATGTTTTATCATAACCATTGGTAGAAATTTATACCAACAGTTTGAAAATGTTCCAATAATTTAATAAGAAGGTCTTTTCCAAGGGTTTAGAAACAGTTGGAATAAAAATTAACCAACGATTTGAAGTAACTTTTGGTGAAGATTTTTCTAAAAGGTCTATACCAATGGTTTGTAAACCATTGTTATACACATTTACTAAAATTTTACATGAAATGGTTGGTATAGAGTACGTATTCACATATATACCAATGGTTTTTAAAACTTTTTAATATACTTACTAAAATTCCAGAAACAAGTAGTGGAATCCCTCCCCTTGTACAATTACATACAAGTATAAGACATAAAAAATTCATATTTTGAAAGGTAATTACCTACAGTTACCTATGAAATTGCAATAAACTCTAAATAATTCAGTGGTTCATGGCATTTTTACTCCTTACCACTCTGATAGTTGGGTGGATTTGATTAATGCCATGTGCTTGTCCAAGAACAATTTATGGAATTGAGAACTATTAATATACATTAAGATTCAACTAGTATTCATGATTCTGAGTTTCCCAATGGCCTGGAGATGTCTCATTGATATTCATTGGGATGATCTTATAGAGCTTCTTCAATATCAATGGGAATGGTGGAACCATTTCAAAATGTGAATTTGGTAATTTCTTATCCTCGGGTGAGGAATAAAAAATCAATTAAATTACAAGACATCCAATGGGATAGTGTTGTCCTATAATGGGAAGTGGTATGTGGCCTTGGTGATGAACTTTCGATGGTATGGGGTAGAAGAACCTTTGGGTATCAGGAAGTTATCACACAATTATAGAGTTTGGGATGAATCTATGAGTATTATGTTAGAATATTCAATGGGTGAAAATCATTGGGTGACGATAGACATCCATACTGGCTGGTGCTCACAGATATTTGGTGAGTGTAGTCAAATTGTG
This sequence comes from Viscum album, assembly GCA_963277665.1. Classification (NCBI taxonomy): domain Eukaryota; kingdom Viridiplantae; phylum Streptophyta; class Magnoliopsida; order Santalales; family Viscaceae; genus Viscum; species Viscum album. The sequence goes on from OY728136.1 coordinate 1,837,986,638, forward strand.
GGGATCACTCCATGAACTGATAAAGTGTATGAACCATGGTTTAAAATAGATGCAGTGAAAATTGATTTGTGCACTATTTATAGATAAAAACAAATAATTATTGTGGTTTCATGTCTGGTTAAAAAAATTAGAACCATACTTGATGAAAATTCCGGATATTTTATAGGGATTGTGAACCATACCAATAGGGAATGGGATGAGTATGATCATAGATTGACCTGTGTTAGTAAATGAACAATTTTTGTATTTATACCTTAGAATAAGATTCTTGGGATAGTTATCACAAGATATTTGGGGAATGTATATGGAATATTGATCTTTATAGGTTATCAGATATTTGAGTATGTCCCTAATGTCATATAAGTGGTGATGAATGTTTAGATTGACTTTTATACCAAACCCATCTTGTGAGTGATTGGATTTTTGATGTTGGGGATGTATGTGTAAAGGAAGGGTCATATCTAACTGATTGAAAATATTAAATTTTATGATTCATATGTGGTAATTGGATTTGATCTGTGCTCTAGGGTGACTAGAAAGGTTTAGATTTTAATGAATGGATCATGTATGGATCAATATTTAGATATAAATGTTCTAGAAAATATAATAATAGGGTCGCCGATTTATATATCATATAGATGTTAAAATTAATCAGGATTTCCCCTATATAAATAAATAATGTTTTTGGTTTTGAATATGGCATTGTTGTTCATAGTCTTGGGTGATTTTCGATGAATTTAGTGTTATTGAATATTGACTAATTATTTTCACATGCAATTATATATGGGAATGGATAAATTATTTCCAAAATATCATTTTCCAAAATGGTAGACTCATAATGGGGATTATATCTGGAAATTCATTTTAAAATTAGTTTAATGGGTTTTATTTTGTTAATAGACCAATTATCATTCTTTTAGAATCATGATAAAATGATGATATTGGATTTTAGTATATTGGATAGAGATTGAGATATTATTAAAAAATATTCCCAAGCATTATACGTTATATGGTAGGTATTTTGTTACTACCCACATTGTTATGGAGTTGTATAACAAAAGAAACATTATATTTTCTATATTTTTTAACCATAATGTGTTTGAATTTCATATTCTAATGTAATCCAAAATTATTTTACCTAGAAATAAGGATTCTTTTTTCATGATCTTGTGTTCAAGAGGATTTTTATACATTTGACTAGGTTTTTCCTTATGGTGGTGTCTCTTCCAAGTGTAACAGACACCACTGAGTACCTGGAATTAATATACCCGGCACCAAGTGAGGTCTTGATGGTCCAAAATTTCTTTTATCTTACATTTGGAATATAATAGTGGGGTATCAAGTAATTGATATTTTGTACCATTTTGTGACCATTCATGGCTGGACATTAGGTAGTCAGGGGTAGTTTACAAGGTACCCTACATAGTTTAAGAATTTTTTTTATGAATAGGTGCTTGTCCAAAATTTCATATTTATCCCACCATTAATTTTATGATGTTATAGTACAAGGTGGAAATACATTTGGATATCTCATCATATCCCTCTTTCTCCCTTAAATCCTACATGATTAACGGTGATTTTAGTGGTGTGTATATGGAATATTTAGGTATGATTCCTCCTCATCTCCCTCAATTCCACTCTCCCCCAACCTCTATTTGATTTAAGGGTTGTGGATTTTGGATCTATATGAACATTCCACCACAAAATAGTGTAATAAATAAAAGAGGATGGGTATTTTTTTTGGAGATTGATAGTGGAAGAAGGATAATGAGGAATACTCTAGGATTATTATTTCTTTAGATATATTAAATACATCATGTGACATATAGAGGGTTTATAGTGATGATATAATTACTCTATGGGTAGAATCAAAGATTTTATAAGGTATTTTATAAATATTGGATCTATTTTAAAGTCAATGGACTAGGGACTAAGGTAATAGGGGTGAGTAAGGATCCTAGTGTGACCTTCTAGACCTTGGGAATATTTTACCATGATGTATGATATGAGATTATCTCATTGGATGGGATTCCTTGATTCCAATGTAAAGAATTGATTTAAGAAAACATATGGGATACAGAATACAACCTAAAGCTGTTAGAATTATTGTGAGGTGAAATCGTATATATTAAAATCTATTGAAACAATCATGGGTGATGAAATTTGGTGATGTTACCTATATGAAGGTGACATATAAAAAATTTAATTGATGAATAAGGTCTTAAGAGGAAAATATAGATTCATGTGGGATGGTTTTCCTTGAGAGAAATGTGACTGTTAATAGGTTTAACATTTATGATTGATAAATCAGTTGTGGGGTTTTGTAGAGATTCCAAAAGTGGTGTGCTAACTAATAGGGTTAATATTTAAAAAGAAATTGTTATGGTAGCAATGACTATATCTAGTCACATGATATATTGGGCTACATTAAATTGTTATGTTCTGGAAATTATTACATGAATCTAAAAATTTATAGATTTCACTCAAATTCACTCATAGCCTCTCTGTATTACATCCATTTGAACTCAAAAAATACATTTTAGGATCATTAATAATTATACCATGATGTATCCATAAAAACTAGATCAATAAGATTCATAATTTTCAGCAAGTCAAAATATTTTTGGTAACAAATACAACAACACAAAGTATCAAGTACAACATCATCTATTAATGAGGTTAGATCACAAATGGTGTCCCATAATTTAAATCATCAAAAGACAATGAATCAGATATAGATGACTAAGAAGTGGTATAAGGGAAATAAATAAGGTCAAGTTCTTCATCCAAGAGTTTGAATGTACGTAAAAAAGAGAATTGTGAAATATCATTGATACCATGTAGAAAACAGAATTCATAGAATTCATATCCCCATGTCAAGTAAAGTTTTATTATTTGTAGACAAAAAAATAAATATAATGTGACCTACCAAACCACATATCTATTTAGAAAAAGAAAATCATCAAAAATAAAATGTCAATAATATTAATCAATAGTGTAATGGATCAATCTGTCACTTCACCATCACTATCATCACCATCGTCATCAGCCTCATCCCTGTCCTCATACCTATACACATCATCATCCCCACCCACGTCCCTATCCACATACTTTTCCTCATCCTCATCCTCATCCTCAGCCTCCTCCTCGCCCTCTCGCACTGCCTTGGCCTCCTCCTCACCCTCGTCCTTGGAATCACTATCTTATTCAGCCTCTTCCTCGCCATCATCATCACCAGAAATAAAATCAATTTGACCACCACTTGAACTACCACCTGTTTCACTATATATTGAACACATTGATGACATATTTTAATCAAAAAAAATTCTATCCTTTTTTATATATTATTGACATAAAGCATTTATCTATTTCGTAAATTTAGTGTTTACCCTAGAAGACCATTATTCCACCTATGTTTCCCATTTTAAGCCTATTTTGTCTGCTCCTTTAAATAATCAAACTAAATCACCCTACAAATTGTACCACAAATGGTCCAATACCTCATTGGTACTATAATATTCTTATGTTGGAAGCGTACTCTGCTAGGGTGCTCATCTCGTAACACCTGATGTAAGTGATCATTTGGCCCAAAATTATCTGGTTCATGTGAATCAAAGGCCTTTACATCATCCTGTTATAGATATAAATATATTAATAAGTTACAAAATATATATTTAAATTTTATATCAATAAAGTAAAACATAAATTCTGCTATTGTGCTTATTCATTAAATGCACTTCCATCTTTTTTCCTTCGACAAGAGAAAAATAGATTTTCTTGAGGCCCATGTCCTTCAATATTCAACACATGCCTCTACAATTAAAATTAATATTGGAAACCATAACTAAAAATAGGTTACCAATAATTAATTTCGTAACTAAAATTATATGAAATCTTTAGTAATAAAATAAATTATGGAGGAAACAATAGAATGTGCAATTATTAAAGAACAATTATAAACAACTATCATACTAGCATCATCTCAAGATCTGAAATCGTAGTACGTCCCAATGAGTGGGTTATTTTTAGAATCAATATTTTTTATTTTTTCTATAGTATTAAAAAATAAAATACAATAATACAAATGATCATATTAGTGAAAACCATGAAATTTGTCATTCAAATACCTCAAATGTGATTAATACCTTAATCTTGATTGTCGTCCGATGAGTAATCATTTGTTAATTTTATTCTGTTGAACAATAATCATCAAAAAATACTACCTATAACATTGTGATAACTCTAACACAATATCCAATAAACAACTCATGTTTATTGTCTCTTCATATCTCACCTATCACCTTTAGAAGTACTGTAGGTGTACCCTCACCATCAGGGAAATTAAACCGAAGATGAAACCAAAATATTAATTCATTTAAATACAAAAATAATATATTTCATTTAATAAAAAATATTTTTTTACCCATATATATGCCCAATAAATATCACTAACATCATTTGGAAACTATCTCCTTGAGATCGGGTTGACGGGAATGATGTCGGTGTATTTGGAAAGTATCAGCAAAAAAAATCTACATTGTTGGCCTATTTTTTCAATCATTTCATTGCCTTAGTTTTAGTACACCATCCACTATTTGAAGAAGTTCCACACCACATGCAAGAGTGTATTCCCTCGCCCCCACCTCCTATCATTATATGTATATGTTTTTAAAGAAAAAAAAAATTATTTCAATTCATATTATAATGAAAATAAATAACGGTATAAATTTTTTTAGGGTTCTATATTTATACATGTGGTAATATAATCAATGGGAACCACTGGATATGAATAAACTGAAGGAACACCCTGTACAGGTTTAGTAGTTCTCGATTTATTCTCTGCAGGAATAGACTATAGTGGAGCAGGAGTTGAACAACATGGAATAATGAAGCTTGGATAGAAGGAAGTAGATGTAAAATAAGATGGCATGGATGGATGGCTAAATTCTTGGTATGGATGAGGAGTTGGAATCATAATCATATATGGTTAAGATAGGTGAGGAGGATTAGATTTAATGGGTGGTGACAACATGGGAGGCCGAAATATCATGTGTGTCCCTAACGACACATCAGGATCTGATTGTGGGATAGATGGTACATTAGTGGGAGGGGAATGGTCTAATTGAGTATGCTGACTTGATCACCTAGATCTCATACCATCCTCCCTCATACCGCTGGCCTCAATAAAAGGACCACTACTATGCTTCTATTCAAATAATTATCACCTAAGTGGTTGATCCTGCAAAAACATTTACAACAAAATTAATCACATGAAATTTTATGTTATTTAAAAATATATATTTGAAATAAATACTCACTATAGGAACTATTTCAGGAACACCCATATCATCCATGAAATTATTTTTTTCTATCATATTTTTTCATCGCATCTCATTAATAGTTTTTCTTTTATGCATTTGAAACAAATATTCATGTAAATAGAAAAATAAAACAAATGTGTCACCCAAAAAAATATTAGATGGGATAGGGGTATTCATGGGTTCTAGGGTCAAGAAACCATAGTTAATAAATAATTTAAATGGTAAAGGGGGTCTTAGAGTGATACTAATTTTATACATGGTCAATAATGCATTGAAATGTTCACTAAGTTAGAATTTGTGGTTTCGTAGGTTTGACTAAAATTCAATTTTTAATTAGAAAATGCAACTCAATTAAAACTGAAACCAATAAACATTAAAAATTAACATTAAGGTCAAGTCAGGTAAAATATATTTGTAATAAATATTAAATCAATATGAATAGTACCAACCTTAACAACCCATGTTTAGCTAAACCAAAATAATTGAGAACATGGATGGATGACACTATATATTTACAACAACAACTTTGGGTTCACAATCAACTATTAATATTGAACTACTAGAGTAATCATATGTAATAGATGGATTGGTTATAATGGTATTAGGAATGGTTTCAATTCCATCATCACCATCATCAAAAACAATTCTTCGAATTAAATCAATAATGACACCAAATTATGGTAGAAGATGATCTTTGACATAAAAAACATGCTTCATCATTGATGCGATAAAAATGGTTCATTGGTATCAAGAGTGTGAGTCAAGTCAAAAAATCAAAATTCATAATCATCAATAAATATAACCATCCTCTGTATAGAATCAAACCACTATAATTTCGTCATCGTGACTCAACCATGGGAGTAATAAGCCAATATTATTATTTTCTCAATGACTTCATAATATGATACATTTTCAGAAAGAGTTCTAATATCTGATCCATTGGAATTATAGTCTGTTTTGAAACATTAATTTCAATGGAACATGGGATAGTATTACATCATCTTTTGTTTTTCATTGGGATGTTCCACATTTGATGCAATCACTTCTTTCATCAGTTTCCTCCCAGAATTGCTTCAATCTCCTAGGAAAGCATGAATTTTGGTTTTGAAAATCCATGTTCATAAATTAACTTCCATCATATATAGTGGTTTGATGGAATATTTGCATCATCTAGAAGTAAGTCCTTCAAAAAGGTGTGAATTTAATAAATTGAAGTATTAGAAATCCAATAAATTTTTTTAACATGAAACAATTGAATTTAATATTCCATCTTTTTAATTTTACCAGATTTCAGTTAAATTAGAGTCATCGTTGCATCAATAATTTTTTTCACTCTTTCACTATCATCATTTTCATTGGATGCATCATGTGTGCCCATATCAAATTATTCTTTGGTGGAAATCCTTTCCTTCAAATGATGATGAATAAACAAAAACTAGTCATATATCAAATTCTACAATTCGATCCTCTCATTTGGATCATCATCATTTGGAGATTCCATTTTTTCATATTTTGATACCACAAATATTAGTTTTTTTGAAAACCATATTTGGTTATATGGTAGCTAGATTATTCATGGCTCAAAAAGGTCTCCAAACACAATTATAACATGGAATGTTTATCTGACCACTATCTGATGCATTGTCAAATGCGAAATCAAAAAATCTCTCCAAATTGTCTAGAAAATTGCTCGAGATCTAATCAGTTTCATAGATAAAATTTCAATTCATTATGTTAAAAAACTGTAATCATTTATTTTGTGAAATTCATTAAAAAATATTGAAGTTCAGTCGAAAATATTTTTACGTAAATGAGATTTTTTTCACATTATATAAATCCATAACCGACATAATATGTTTATACATGATGATACATATAATTGGAAATTATAGTATTGAATCAAAAATAATTTTAGACTTTGTATGAGAAAAAAATACAGATAGTGGAATTAAGAAAAATAGGAGGTTTAGTTACAATATAGAATGTAGTCCTATCCATATGAAAGAAATCCACTAATAAGAATATTTAATTAAAAAAATAAAATGAACCATAACATGGATCGGGTTTTACTTGTAATAACTACATATTAGGAAGTCCTGGATACATCTGACCTCTATTGTAGTTATTCATGTGAAAAATATGTAAAAATAAGGAACAAGAAGTATCAGATTAAACCCTTTTAAATAATAGCCTAAGTGATAAGTAAATATATATTAAACATAGGCACAACTCAAATGTAAAATAAAACATATATGGTGAATATTGTATTGCATTCTTGATGCCACTCAGTATTAGATCAACTTTAGTTAATGAATTATCATCAAATATATTCCTCAAATAATATTAAATGATCGAATTAATCATTCTCTTAGGTTTGGTAATAAATCTCATAAAACAAAGTGTAATGTCGACAAGTAAGTAACATAGTACCCTCATATGCTCTACAAAGCCATTTAATTTGAGGATTTATTTAATTTCTACTAAAATACTAAAAAATTATCCATTAAAAAACAATCATAATTAATTATGCATATTGATAATCTTTTTTTTAAAGTATTAAATTTTAAGATATTCATTAAATGGTAAGATAATCATTAATCATATTGAAAATATTTGGGTATAACATGCAATCCACGCCACCAATGAATTTGAATTTATTAAAAAATAATAATAATTCATTAAAACTCAAGCTGCCACAATCCCAATGAGTGTACCCTCCCATATCACCCAATCACACCACCAACCTCATTCTCTAATGAGTCACATGCCATAAAACCTAGTTTCATTATACTAAAAACTGATCATGATTCTCATCCATGTCATGTTTGTCTAGAAAAAACCACCATTGGTTCTTCCTTCACAACAATACTATGGAATCACACTCATGTCATGTATTACTAAATGGTCACTTGTCACCTAGGAATTACTAAAAACCCACAAAGAACATGCAAATTATCTATCCATCTTAGATCAAACCGCATCAGATCATAATCAACTATCTCATCAGAAACCACACCCAAAATCAATAGGTCTATGTATCTAATAATTCAATCCATCATTATATAATCATGATTCCTAATTTAAATCAAGTAATTTAAATTATAAACAATGAAATAATTCTACATTTCATCACATTTACCATCACAAGGGAATCAAAATAATCAAGGTGAATCATTCCCATCATGAACAATATTTTTATGATTTCCTCTAATTCTTTAAATAATTTTAAAACCTAAAAATTAATAAATAAACACCCACATGTTACTAGACTTCCATTGCACCAATGGAATTTACTTACATCATCACCGAATATCCAAAAATAAGAACCACATGTTCTATCCTAAAAAAACTTTATGGTTTGGGTGGGTATAATTCCACTAACAGGTTATGTAAGAAACCCATATATAACTCATTATGGACACTTTATCATACTAAACCCTTTGTATTTAGAAAATTCAATCACACATAAGAATATAAATTTTATGTGAATCTTACATGCCACATATGATGAATGTACACAATCCTCTTTCCTATATGGTCTAAGTTCAAAAGCCACAAATTACCATATCAAAACAACACATCATACTTGATTAAATAACTCAATCATAACATTGATAATCATGAAGAGGAATTTCATAACCCTATTAACCTATAATTATTTTCTGAGATGGGTTCATGACTAACCTATTTTAGAAATATCACAATTCCTACACATTTCTATCACCATATAATTATCCGAAAATAGTAATAAAAATAAAATTCACTCTAATATTGATGTCTATTTCCCAGAATAAAAGAAAATCAATTGAATCCAAGGAGGTGCACAACAACACCTCAGGCTCACCTCCATATACCTCAAATACTGTCAATTGCTGTAAGATACTAAATCATGTGTTGGGTATACCATGTTGTCATCATTATGACCATTAATAACAACTTATTAAACAACATAATTTGTGATATATTATCATAGTTCACATAAATCAATAATATTATTCGATATATCAAGTAAAATGAATTCATAAAATCTTACATCCCAAATAGCCACCCGCAGGGATGATGAATGACCACCCTGAGCTCTCTTTTTGGAAAAATAAATAAAACAACAAAATTATATGATGAAAAATAAAACTAAGGTAGAAGTTACATATTTGAAGTGTAGAACAAAAAAATTGCTTCATTGAAGATGGATCAATCGGCGGAAAGAATTTTTGCAGGCCTGGGAAGAGGGACCTTTGATTTAGGGTAGCAATTGCACAAAGGGGGAACTAGATCCCTGATCTAGATTTAGGGTAAAAATTTCCCAATAGTTTATAAAAAACATTGGTATATCATGTTAAATGGGAGACTATCCCAATGGTTTAATCAAACCATTTGGGATAAGTTGAATCTAGACATGCTACACCGTCATTTTGTACAAACTATTGGTATAGTCTCCCTATAAAAATGGTTTTCTCAAACCGTTGGTATAAAATTTTTGGTGTGGATCCTGGTGTTCTTTTTTTTGGTTTTTCTACATGTTCAGTTTTGGTATTTTTATACTTCTTTTTCAGTGGGATAAATCCTTCTCATTGGATTATTTTGATGGCAAACATTAGTTTCCGCCGTATGGGGATGAGGAACACCCATTGGTCCTTGTCTCATGCTAGGTTTGATGTCATATTGGATGGAATACAGACTTAATTCTAAACTATTTATCATTTAATTATGTTATAGATGTTCCCAACTATAATGAGAACCTTGGGATACCATGATTGTAACCTAAAATATAAGTATTATGGTCTAGATAATCATACTGATGTGGAAAAATTGATATATAAATATCAGGTGTTGTTGGTTTATAATAATTTAAACTTCTTCTCATGAATTCCACACTATGTGACCACAAGTAGAGGTGATCATGAGGACCAGCCCCAACAGGAACATCACATGTTTCATGCATCATTGGTTATACCTATTTATAAACATGTTTATTGGTATCTTATCTTGAGATAGTTGATAAATAATACAATTTGAATATATATTTTGTTAAAATATGAAAAATTTGACATTTTTATTATGGTGAATTATCTTAAATTAGGTGTAACAATAGTGGTATGGAATAGATTCAATGATCAAGACAGTATTCGATGATTTTAACATGAAGAGATATCTTTGTCCCATTGACAATAATGGTATTACCTTTATTAAAACCATGGTTGTGTTGGTGGAAGGTAAGTCTATCCAGTATGGTGATGAGTAAACTTAGTAATAATTAAAATGACATGAAGTGTACCTCTTCCTTTATGAGATTTCATCAGATAAAGTAATTATATTTTAGAGTAAAAACTCATAATAGGTTTTCATTGCTATGAATATGCCATATCTACTTGGGGATCTTGATGGGTTACTAGACTCCACTTCTGTTATATTATTATTACTCACTACTATTTAGATACGTTTATATAAGTTCACACATACGGAATATTCATAATCTTGGAAAATTCTAGTGAATTGGAGTTCAGGACATTGAAGGACACACAATGGGGGTTGGGATATGTCTGAGTTTAATTGATAACAATTAATAAATATATTCATTATTCTTCAATCTTACAATAAGGAGGGTAGAATTAATTTACTCATAGTATTCACTTTTTATTAAATTAATATAAGAAAAAACTTTAGCAAATGAATATTATTATTTATGGTTTGTTTAATATTCTGTAGGAGATTAAAGTTGCGTAAATGAATAAAATTTTATCCTTTAACATATATTTTAATATTAAAATTAATATATAAAATAATACCCATATTTTTGGAAATTTATGATCATTTTTTGTGATATTATAAGACTTATTTCAAAGTTTATTATTGTTCGGGTGAAATATTTAAATTTCCAAAACTTTGACATGCCTATATAATCTAGGAGAAGCTAACTATTAGAAATACTACTGATTCTAATATATTTGGTTCTTAACACTCCTACAACCCCATTACAAGGGATATGATAAAATTATATCCCACTTTTATCCAATAAATTCATCCTATATAGATGGGTTAGTGCTTGTTTGATCATCGGTGCATTAATGTCATCATCAATTCCCTAATCTAGCACCTATAAATTTATTATTTATATTCTAGTAGTATTTCTAGGTACATGTGGATGTTAAAGAGTATATGGATTGATTTATTCTGAAAAAACAATCAAATAGTGATAGTAATTGTCTTTTATCATATTCGAAAAATATAGAGTTGGGATTTTGTGTTTTTTATATTTAAATTTATTTTCAAGAAATCCATTGGATATTTTAGGAAGGGGTTACTAAAATAGATGAATTGGAATGAATAGAAACCAAGAAATTTTTAAAATGCCAATTTTTCAATATTCATGAACCCTTGGGTTCCTTCACCATTATATAGGGTGGTTTAGATATGTGTTTTACATCAATCATAAAGTCAATGGAGATTTGAATATCTAAATTAGGTGAATGACCTATCAATTTCACAATAAATTCATCATTACAATCTTATAAAATAGAACCATCTTATGTTTTTAGGATGTCTTTATCATTAAAATGTTTTATTATATCTTTTTCTATTCAAATAATTTTATTAAGATGATCTACAAAATTTGGTTCTAAACAAGTCTCTCTTAATTAATTCACTCCTCTAAAAAAGTGATTTTATGCTAATCTCCCATATTATAATTTTTTAAATTATATATAACTTTTTTTATTATACATTAAATGACAATTCATATAAAGAATTATGTTCGTGTAAAATAATACCAATATTGTTTTCAACTAGATAACCTCCATTAATCATAATAAAAACAACTCAATATGAATTCCTTGCAATGAGTTTTCTATGAGTTTTTTTAAATGATAACTCCTTCCATTAGGTTCTATTTCTAAAAATGGAATATACCAATTAGATTTTAAAATCACAATGAATTATGTAACACAGTATATAATTCATTTATATTCATTGGAAATTTATATCAATTATTTTATCCTTTTTAGAAACCATTAAAAAAAGTCCTAAGGATTTTTTTATAAGGTTTGGTTATTTAGTTATGTTCTTATAAATTAAGTTCATAAGATTTTACAAACCATATTTCAATATCAAACATCACAACCTTACCTCCATTAACCTAGATCTTTTGGTTATTTGTTACAATAAAAAATAATGTTTATATTCACAATACATAAGATCCAATGGTTTAATAATATTAGTGTAGTAGATATGTGCATGAAAATTACATTACAATTGAAACATAAAATACATCAAAAAAATTAAAACCTTATTATTACTCAAATTTTTATTCTTATATCATAATTATTAATATTTATAGTTTCCTTATGAAATGGGAAATTTTTATTAAATGTGATCCAAAAGGCTCATTTAATGGAAGCATATAATGGAAGATAACATTATATAAAGTAGATATATGTAAAATTCTATGAATAATTAATCATAGTATTTCATAAAAATTATAATATGATTATAAATTATTTATGGATGACATGATAATATAAATAATTAATTACGTGGCTAATAATAAATGGTCTCAAAATGATGAAATGCGTAATGTCGGACATCATAACCACATCATTAAGTCTTTTTTCTAAGACAATCACACATAAAAACATTGGCATTCACCAACTATTTAATCTAGTTTTTCTCGTGAAACATATCATCACATGAAGGGATTAAAAAATTGGGGCCCCACCTATACCATAATAAGTTTGAGGCATCGATCATATGAAAACAATATCTAAACTACACCAATTAGAATAATCCATAAACAAACACTTATATAAACATGTCAAATTACTCTAATGTTATCCATATAGATCCCATGGGTAAATATATTTTTAGAGATTTCATAGTAACTGGAATAACATATCATTTTTGGTGACTATCGATAAATTAAATTAAAACTAAATGATATTAATGAAAATAACTATTATTAGAGGAAAAATACTGGATTAATAAGGTAGGGTACTTTTATTGTATAAGGATATAAATACGTATTAATCAATGATTATAACAGTTTTGATGGTATGAAAAAAATAATGTCATAAAAATAACCTCTAAAAACTAGGATTATGTGGTATAGATATTTTATTTGAATTAAGGGTGTAAAATTAACATAACGAAAGACATCATGGTTATCATGATTCTATACCAAATGTCCACTTTTTTCAAAAATAAATCCATCATCAACTTAATAAAAGATAAATAATGTATATCAACATGATCCTTACATAGAAAAAGTCCTCTATCTAAAAAATACATCTGGAATACTAAAAATATATGGTATACATAGAGAATTAAATAATTTAGTTTCTGGATTTATAAATATTATGGAATTATCCGAACTTATGTAATGTTATAATTATAGGTAATGGTAATATCTCAATAATATTAAAATAATGTATTTATAAAAAAGAATCATGGAAAAAATATAAATACCAAATTAATAGAGGATACTAAGAACCCTTAACATAATAATTATCTTTCTAAAACTTAATAAAGAACTATTGTGAACCTTAATATATTCCTAGGGGAATGATTTTAAGAGGAACTTATATAATAACCATTGTTAATTCACATTATAGTAAAGATAAATGTGAGGAAAGATAGATATTTGTACCAAATTAGGGGAGGTTTTTGTTAATTTTTTGACTTATAATTTGAAAATCATGGTAGTGGAAAATTGAATTCCATTAACTTAACCATAGTTTTAGATCATGATATTTTACAATTATAACATTTTTTATTGATAAGTTAAAAAATAATATTTTTTATTATTATATTATTTTACCCATGTAAATTTCATTTTTCTATGAAACCTAGTTTTTAAGACCATAAAATACATTTTAGACATTGGGGACATATTTATAGGTTTTGAGAATTGATTTTAATACTCTAAAATATTTTATTTTTAATGAATTAATATTCATTGTTTTATTGAATCATTCAAATTATTAATTACACCATTTTTACATAAAAATTATTTCCTAATACATATCATATATCAATATAAAATTTTACTATTCATCCAAAAATTCTATTGTGTTAGAAAATTATTAAAAAATCACTATTAGATAATTTCAATGTGACAATTCTAAAATTGATGTCTTTTTCTTAAAAAATAGTTCAAAAAATTGTAATTTTTTTTTTGGATATAAAAATTTCTTGTATTTTAAAACCATGCATTTAGCACTAAAAATTTAAAAACTCAATTTTAGTTAATATTTATTATTCTAAGAAATTTATATGTAATTAAATTTTCATTCATTTATTAAAAATAATTATTTTAATTTTTTTATTAAAAATTGTCATATGATATTATGTATTATATTTGAAACTGTTTTATATACATTGTTGTCACATTACTATAAAAAATGTTTTGTTACAATTCCAACAGTCGCCTTAAGATTCCAATGCTTATATTAGCCATTATAAATACACTTAATTTCAACTTCTAAATTCATTTACATAATTATATTAATCTATATATAATATATATTTCATTTCTTATATTTTTCTTTATAATAAAATTTATCTGATATTCTTGTTATTTTTTGTAGAATATGATCCCATAATATTTAAGATTATGGTGTTTATGTGATATATTTTGTGTAATAATTATAATCATTGTACTGGATTTAATTATATAGATTTTTTATACTAATATATTGAAATAAAATGGATTATTTTATGTGATTTCGAATTTTATATAATGTTTATTTTTTATATTATAATCATTCTTCTTACAGAAAAGTTGCAAAAAAATCATGTAAGAGATAAATTGAATAATATAGAGGTACTTTTTGTGGAATATATTTGATATTATCTCTTGAGAATAATTCAATTATGTGACTCTTGACTAAAATTTAAATTAAATAAAAAATTATTCCTATTTAAATATAAAATTGGGTATCCAATAATGATAGGATATCAAATAGAAATTTTAATCAGGCGAAAAACAAGGATAATAAATATTTCTCATTATAGAAGTGTAAAATAGATTTTGGCATCAGATACTTTGACATATAAATTAAAAACATATAAAGTATAAAAATTATTATTATTGAAATTGGAATTCATAATATAAAGAGTTATTGAGAAAATATATGTAATACTTTCAAGGGTAGATATTTTTTAATAATATCCAATATAAAAAATAAAAGGCAACCTCGAATTTATATTACTTAGATCATAATCGTAACTCCCCAAACACATGATGTAGTTGTGTTATTAATACCATTATTATAATTATTATTTATGTAAGTAAATGTTACTAATTGAAATGAATTCATGAACTAAATTTTTTTTAGAAATATTTTTTATCAATTAAACACTAATACGTTACATCATTATAAGTCTAAATGCAACAACTACTCTATGAAACTCAATGAAATCCCTAGTAGAACCACTGTAATACATCCCATAAGTACAATAAGTCCCATTATGTGGCCTTCGTCCCTTATATCTACTATAATGTGGAAAAGAAATGAAAAGAATAATAATAAGAATACTAGGAACTAAATGGATGAATATAACCCTTATAAATAATTTCAACTCTGAATAACTCTTGATGTGTCCTTACATAACCTAATACATGGATATTTATACTAATGTTTTTCTCCATTAATCAATTATAGTTATTGGAAATTTTACTGACCATTGATGTTTCCCATAATTGTTTAGTGTTCATTTATTTTTGTCATTCTAGGGTTTAAAATTTTTAAAATAACATAAAATTTAATTTTTAAACAAGAAAATTATTTACATGAAATGATAGTGTTTTAATTATAAATTAATATTTCAGAATTTGATATTATAACCTTATGACTGAATAAAAAAATATTTCTTAATAATAATGAAAAACTAATTTTTAAATAAAAATGGTTTAAAGTGTTATATGTATATATATTATTTGAAATTTTCTTAGGAAAAAATTCAAAAAAATATTGTTTAGTGCACATCACAACCGAGGATAGACTATAAGGCCAAGCCCTCAAGGTTTAGATAGGTGCATGCCCAGCTCGAGTAACCGGTGTCATGACTATGTATTGGGCCATTAATATAGACCAATGCATAAGTGGTTCGAAACCCAGGTAGGATCACATGTCTAAGGATCCCTATGTGTGTTCTTTTATGTCATTGATATGAGAGAGCAAGCACCTTGTATTATAAGAAATTGTCGGAAGTCTCCATGTTTCGATGTGAGACTCTTTTACTTCTAGTAATATTTGATATGATCCATCAAATTCAGACTGAGCTCATCCCAACCATCCATACTCCATCACTAATCAAGCTCTTCAATTCACATTTTTTAAAATCCCATGCTCAATTTCCAAATGATCGATCATTAACTGATGATCTAAACCATTCCTCCAATTCTATATCGAACACTCTCTTTTCTCATGAGGGGTTTATTACCAGCCATTTGATTTACATAGGTGTAAGCACGACTATTTGATCGGACTACACAAATCCCAAATGTTTCTTTCCCTTCCCCCAATTGGGCATTCACTCCTCCCTTGCAAAGATGTTTGATCTTTTATTTCATTCATCTTATTTAGTCTCAGACAATCTAGATCGTCCCTCCAAACAACCATATTTTATTCTAAAAATCCCTACTAGCACCTGTAGTAGGTTAACACCACCCAAATACATCCCTCCATAGCTTCTCCTCCATTGAAGTCACTATCCTTTATGGCCCCAACTCTCTTCTTTTTCCATAGCAGTGAGGATTATAGTTTATTTTAAAAAAAATCCATGACCCCTAATCTGGCATCCTTCATAGGTATCGATTTTAGAAAATATTTATATCCACTCTTTTAATTTCTATATGTTTTACATTAATTAACATTTTTTATCATGTTTTTGTCAATTTGGAATCCCTTTTGTATATTTAATTACTGGTCATGAAATATAAAATGTGCCCAAAATCAGATAAAAAATTTGCTTTCAAATTCATACAGTTTCCCATCTGTGGTTGTTTAAAATAAAATATTTTACCTTTCTATTTATAAATCTATCCCTTTCACACCTTGAAAAACACCTGAACTGCACCATTCTATTTTTTTTCCTTGACACCAGCATTGGTCTTTATTTACCAAAATCACGGTAAGGGATTTATTATTTTTTAATTTAATTTTTAATTTTGTTTTGAAAACATACATATGTATATATAAATATGTAATCAACGTTGTCTATTTAATTTTATTTATAACAACTTATCCATATTATTTTTTAAAATTGGTAAGTGTTAAATTTATTTTATCACTTTATATTTTTATAATGAAAAATATATGTTTGTATTTAACTATATAACTTTATTTTTTTAGGAGTTTTTTTTTCTGATTTAGGTATAATTTGAAAAGATATGAGTATATGTATCATCTTATTTTCATTGTTTTAAGGATTTAAAATTTTATATATCAATCATTTTATAAGGGTTTAATTTTATTTTATTAGTTTGAAATAGGTTTACAAATTATATGTATATATTTTCAATTCTATAAGAATATTAAATATTTCAGGATTTTTATCATGATTTGTTTTTTTAAATCTATGTTCAATTTTTTTTAACATGTATTTGAATTTAAAACACATACCATTAATTAAATCTACTACATTATTTCAAATTATTTTCTTGGTATATGTATGTTTATATATTTATATTTATTTAAATATATATTACAATTATTTATTTTATGGCCCTTTAAAATATTGGTATTAATTAAAAATCAAATTTGTATAAGTGATTTTATTTTCTAGTCTCTAATGTAAAATAACAACCAAACCATGTTTGGTTATTGTATGTCTTAAAAATTTTAAAGAGATATTTACATTTATTTCTTTGTTTTAGATACTATTTCCTATGTATATAAGATATTATTTTATGTCAAAATACATAATTACAATAATTGTTAATAAACTGAATTGTGTTATGATTATCATTTTATGTGGATATTTTAATTACTGATGTTAAATTGTATAATTTTATGTGATAATGCTATCATTTTCTGAGAAAAAATGTTCCTGATCATTAATACATTTCATTCAAAAATTATATATGGTTTTCCGCTAAATAATAATTTACATTCCATTCATATTAAAACATGTGTGAATTTATTTCATTATCCATTTTATTTATGATATTCAATTAAGGTATGTAATTTTAAACTTGGGATTATCGGAAATAAATTTTTTTTGAAACTCACAAAAACATGTTAATGAAATTTTATTAGAAATGATATTATCTCTTAAATAAAATAATTTATTTATATATTTTATAATTTATTTTGGTCATTATTGAGAAAGGTAGTTCCATTAATGTTTTTTTCAAAAAAAAATTTGGCACTAGTTTAATGAATGTTATGTTTAGTTATAGATAGTAAACAAATAATATTAATTGAAAATTTTCCCATATGAGTTCTGATGAGTAGCTATACATCTTTATAATGTTCATACAAGTATCAAAAATTACCCAAAAAATTATTATTTTAAATATATAAATCCAATTGATCTTTTCAAAAATAATTATTTTTTTGAAATAAATGGTTACTATGTTATATATACCTATATAGATTTCAATTTTTTAAAAGTATAATTTTATTTGAGTGTATATAAATATGTATATTTATAAATTTATTCCAAGAATATATTTTAAAAGAACTTATTACCATTATCAAAACCCCTTAATGGGAATATCAAATACACACCCATTATTTTAAATTTACTTTTTGTACTGGTATTGTAGAATTACTTGTGATGTATTTTCGTGAGGAGGCAATGCATTAACAACTTATTTATTTAATTAATATTAATTTTTTACATTTTAGTTGAAATTTATTATATTTATCTGATTCTCTAAAACCTAGACTGGTAAATGTTCCTTTTATGTAATAAATATTTTGTGTTCAGTTAGTTTATTTTATAAAAACAATGCACCCCATTTATATGTACTGAGTTTGGATGCTCAGTATTGGGTCTATACAATACGGGTGCATATGGTTGAATGAAACTTTCTATAACCCTTGAATAAAGGTATTTTATATTCATTGATGGTGATTATAGTAATGTAAGATTTATTACATTTATAATAAATAAAAATGAGGTGATCAAGTTTATCAAACGGCTCTAAATGATAATTTAAAATCAAATAAGAAGATCAAATAAAATCATTTATTAAAAAAATTGAATACATTATACCTTTATTTAATTAGAGAGCTTATTTTGAAACATGGTATCAAATATAATGTTTCATCGGTGCAATTATATTGAAAAATGGAGTTTTTAAAATAATAAATCTAATGTTAAAAAATTTGGAATAACCATTACTTGTTAAAAGTGGTGTTTCAATGAAATATTATAAGGATGTGGTTCGAGTAATTATTAAAACTCAATGTAGATATTTTTATGTCCTAAAGATGATAAAACACAAAATTAAATGTGCAAAGAAAAAAAGTTTGTTGCTAAAATAATTTCAAGTATTCCAAAGTAAATTCCATATTCCAAATAAAGAAACATATAAGGGAAAATATGGATATTTATAATGTGAAATAGTGTTATTAGGATAATAAAACAATTCAAAAGCATAGAAATACTTCCAAATTATGTTGAATAAGATATTGGAATGTAATTATTTTAGTTTAATTGAATATAAAGTTGTATTTAAAGATGAAAATTTAGATTTTTGTAAAATCTATAAATGTTAAATTCATCATGATGAATATTTTAGTGGACTTATACTCCCAATTATTAATGAGGATTCTTTCAAGTGAGTTTATTAGTGACTCAAATAAATAAGATAATATTTAACATTGATGAATCTTATAACATTGGATATAATGACACTTGATTATAACCTTAGAAGATGATAATTATTTAGAACATTAATGTATTATCAAAATAAGAACTAGAATAATTAAAATAAAAAAATAGATAAATAATGTGATAATTATCTGAATAATGTGTTAGATTAAACAAAATAATAATATAATATGGGTGATTTTAAATTTTTTTATTTATCACAAGGACATTAATATTAAATTAGTGTTCAAAAATAACTATGATGTGATAATTAATGTGATGTAGGAAAAACAAGGTTGTAAGTAAAGGATATCTATTAAAATAGAAGGAAAAATATTTAAAAGACATTAAGAAAATTGTTTATATGTGAGTTAATCTGGTTATTTTTTTAAAATTAAATGTCTCTTTGAGATATATAAATTCAATATTAAGATAGAATCATTTAATTAATTTTTAAAATAATAATTCTATATTGAGAAACCTAGGGTTCTTAAATTAGTGATGGTGAAATAAATAGGTATAAATTAAGGAAATATGTATATTTATTGAAATAAGTATCATGGTATTGGTATGCTCATTTTGAAAACTATTTAATGATAATGGAATAAAAAAATATAGGTGTTGAAAAAACCTATAGGTGATATCACTGACAAATGAACGTTCCATGGAGCTCTTCTATATTTATGAAATCAGTATCAATGAGATCTAGTTGAAATCAGTGGAAGATTTTTCAAAATTAATGCGTTCAAATTTCAAGATGTCAATGACTGATGAAATTAAATTCATTCTCATTATAAAATAAAATAATTAGGGGGAGTAAGAATCTATTACTCAAAAAATTTGAAAAGGAGTTAAAAAAAGTCTGACATGATTTTTTGTAACCCAATATCAATAAAAATTATTGATTTAAATAAGCATATAATGAACGAGGATGAAAATATTGTGGATCATAGTCAGTATTGGAGAATGATTGAAATATTTTAGTTTTTGATATAAATATATTGAAAGATATTTTATACTTCTTGTTTGGTGTAGTTTTTTTAATGTAATTTGAAGGAATAAAATCTAAATACAGTAAAAATAATCATGAGGTATGATTAAGATACTCTTTATTGTAGTTCGATTTTTGGTGTAGTAAAAGAAGAAGTTTTATATAAAAACAAAAAATTGGACTTGGTTATCGATTTAATTGTTATCATAACCATAAATGGATGATAATTATTTATTGGAAAAAAATATATTATATAGACTAGTAAGAAAAATATTATCACATCACTTGATATAGTGGAAGAAAAATATAATTAAGTTATGAAAACCCTATAATCAGTTGACATGGATAAAATAATAATGGAAAAATAATGGTAAATTGGTGAAAGTGTTGATGGTTATTTATTATCACAATAAGTGTGACATCAATTTAAAAATAATATGATACATTACTCATAGGAAAACACATATAAATTAAATACCATTTTGTCAAGGAAAAGATAATTAATGGGGATTAAAGTTAGATAACCTTGATACACCTATGTAAGTGATAGATGTATTTATTATTTTATAGAAAAGAAAAAATTTAAAACTAACTTGTTGAGTCTTTGTGTTCGTCTAAATCTCTCAACTAATAGAGGTTTGTAATATCACCTCATCCTATATGAATTAATTAATTAACCCAGTTATTCATGATTGAAATTATTTTATCCATTAGGATTATTATTAGGGTTAAATAATGAAATTTTTATTCTAAAATTCTACAAGAAAATTTTTTATCAAGAGGTATCATATTATCACATTCTTGGAGTTTAATAAGTGAAATAAAATCATGATAAGATTGGAAAATGATGTTAGAGTGCACATTTAACATCACAGGGGATAAATTTTTTTTATGGGGTCTTATTTTAATGAATTATAGGGAAGATAAAATCCACGGGTATATGTGTGGATATTGTTAAAGATAAATAGAATCTTGAATCAACATTGTTCAATAAGAAGTTGATTAGAGATGAAGGTCAAGGTAAGAATTATGGAATATAAGTATCTCATGAACACTTATTTTCTACATAAATAATTATTCACAATATATTATAATGATATTAAAATGTTCATATTAATATTATAGAGATTTTTAAATTTCTTTGTATATGTATACGATGGTAAAAACTATAAGATAATTCCAAATTGAATAATTTTGGGGCTTTTTGAATTAAAATAATGTTCGTAGATCATGTTTTATTAGGTGTTTGATATTTTGATCAATTAATTGATAAAAATTACGGTTATATAGTGGTATATGACATGGTTTAAATCTTAAATAAGAATATATAATTCATGTAATGGTTTAAATAATTATTTTAAGGAATTAAAAACCATTTTGTATGGTGGTGTACTATGTCGTAGTATTATTAACCATTATGATATCTAAAATTCATTGTCATGGGGGGATCCATTTTTTTATTAAAAATTATAGAGGCCATGGTTTTTTATCCACATCATTCCCTATACTAATATAATTATTTATTCATAGTACATGTAGGAATAGATTATCATGGGTTTTTAGATGAAAAAAGAGATGATCTATACATGATGTCATTGTTGTGATAGGAATTTAAATATGATGAGTGTCCTGATGATTTCTAGAAATAATATTAGATAGTGAAATTGGATTTTTTTAATGTAATGTTTGATAAAAATATGATGTTAATTGTGGTGTACATCTTGATAGTGAAAAAAATAGAGAATAATTCTAATTGATTCATGAATAGAGGAGGACATAACCACATTGTTTTCTATGTAGAATTATGACATCATTTCTTCAAACATGGACATTATATATAAGGATATGATTATATTTATTAATAATTTGGAAGGCCGTATTTTTTAGATTCATAGTGTTGATGAAAATAAAACCACACTATATTGAGGTGAAATATGTTTTGGTTTATGAAGATCATAATAATATTAATGTTTTAGTTGGATTTTAATTCATGGAGAGATATATATTTATAGGAATTTTAGATAGAATGTAATAGAAAATTATAAATTCCAAAATGGCGATGAAATGAAAAAATCAATGATGGTTAATTTTGGAAGGCTAAATTGAAATGATAAATAGAGTAATATTATAGGAAATTGAAAATGAATAACATTTTGAATATTTGAGAGTGGAATATGTGTTATTTGATAACTCTATAGAGTTACCTCTTTTTAATATTTATTAATTGAGGATCGAAAGTTATTTTATAGGGAAGGAGAGGATGGAAAAAAACATTGTTGTTAGTTGTGTTGACTATAATTTTTGTTCATAGTGAGTGACCTATATGTAAACTTATTCTCAATTATCTATATTAATGTAGTGTATATATAGATATAATGTGAGGTATATATTCCCTATGTCATTATATATTTCATATATTTGGTTTAATATAAAATGAGATGATATAGGGAAGTCATATGGTAGAATATCTAGGATAAAAATGTTATTTTATTTTAAATATGGGTAAATCATTACTTATAATATATAGATATCATAATTATATGACCTCTTAAACTCAAATTGTATGGAATTGGAATATCAACATACATTGAATCAAGTTATATAATTTATATCATATTCTATGATTCATTATGTAGTATGATATTATGTTTTAAAATTTGAATAATCTATCATATAAGGATATCATTATGAATGATTCATATGATGAAATGTTTGGGAGAATCAAATGTTTTTATGTGTTAAATTCATATGGTTTAAAGTTAGAGGCATTTTTAGGCAAATAATTTACTTGAATGTTTTATAAAATTGTAGAAAATTAATGGTTGGATTGGGGATCATCAATAAGGCCTTTATAAATATGATGAATCCACTGGGATGGTGAGTGTAATTCTTATGGATTCTGTGAACCCAAAATCACTCTTACTCTATCACATTATTTTAGTTGTACTATAATACCTTCGAAAGTGGGAGAATCCATCCTAATAATTTTGTGATTCTGGTCACTCCATGTTTACCCCATAGAAAAAGAATATTGAAGTCTTATTCTTTGTAATCTTTATTAAGCACATTATTGAATAGAGTAGTTTCAACCAACATTAGTGTAAGGGGAACTTACATTCTCAATTTTTTATTATACATGGCTTAGGATTCATAGCATGAAAATAATGAGTTTTGGATTTCATTTTATACTAATGATAATTGAATTACTATTTTTAAGTCCTTAAAAATCCATCATCTATATCAAATACCATCCATAATTTTATGATACTCAAAATCATTTTATAAATTGAATAAATTTCATATTTTTCGGATAAAATAGTCTTATACCAAGAGATTAAATATTATTCTTCCACTCAAACATATTATAACGCATAATATGGGTAATCCCAATGTAATATGGAACTCATGTAAACCCATAAAACAAATAATTTTATTTCTCCATGGGTTGGGGAGATTAGGATCTGACTAGAAATGTGGGGATTTATTATTATCACTTCTTAGTTACGCTTGGTGGGATTATTGGTTTCATATGATTTTAAACCTTTACATGAAAGGGTTTAGTGTACCTTATGCTTGGTAAAAATTTAGTCAAGGGTAAATAAAGGTGGATTTTAATTTGGGATAGTAACATATGTTATATTTGGTGTAAAGAGTTCCACATTAATATGGTGTTAACATATTAATTAAGTGGAAGTAATAAGATTAAAAACTAAATCACTAAAATAATACATATAGGTAAAATTAATACACGATATAAAATGGTAAGAATTAAATAATTTAAAAATATTGATTGTTATATTCCTTCCCAAATGAAAGGTTTAAAAATATTAGTCATCCAACTAGGTAGGTTCAATGTAATATTGGATTTTGATGAATTATCTTGTATAAATAAGGAAATTTATGGCTGATAGTAATAGGGTTAAGATCCCATATTGGGTATATTATTTTTGTGAGACATAGCTGGGAAATTATAATAATATTAGTATAACACGGGGATAATTTGGACTGAATCCATTTGATATATTAGGAAGGGGGTCTTTAGTGATAAATATCCAAGAGTCTTAATTAATATAATATACATGATCATTTACATAAATATCTAACTTATGGTATAAATAATCATAACACCCAAATATAAGTAAAGTATAAATCATCTTCGATTAACTGGTATGATGGATAATAAAATTAGACATCATTTTAATAAGAGTAAATTTATTAAAATTCCATATTAATTTAATTTAAAAAATGACACACATATCATAAAGATATTTATTGTAGATAAAATGGAATCATCATCATGAAACATGACTCTGAGATCATTTATAATGTTTCTCAAAAAAGAAGAAAAACAATATGTGTTCGAGTAAAAACTTTATAAGAAACACCCTACTAATGTTTCTATTCAAGAAAATAAAAATTATTATTGTAGGAATAGAAAATATTCGCTTTATATTTGTAAATTGATTCCCATTTTAGTGGATCCCAATCTACAAAATCTATATAGGAATATGGATGATTATTTTATGATAGAATACAAGAAAACGATCTATTACGAATAAGTTAGACATGCGAGATATGAAGCTTCAAAATTAATATTTTGGTATAAGATAGTTGTATGAACACCTATCTCAACCCATTTAGTCAATATGATTGGTCACATAAATAGTTGGACGGAATAGGCCCACCAACCTATCATGAAGTTTCAATGTAATTCATTATGTAATCACTACTGGAATGGTTCTATTAGTTTAATTTAAATTAAAAGATTAATGAGTTCAATACATGATTACCAAATCTACTTAATGTATTGAGGATTTTTTAATAAGACATGGGTGTTTCAAACTCAATTACCATGATGATTGTTTATAAAGGAAACGTTAAATATCATGGATAATGGGAGAATAAGTGAGGTTATAGGGAGTCTACAATAACTTTTATTCTAAATAATGCACCTTATAAAGAGAGGACATGTTTTCACTTTAAAAAAACTATAAATTAGATGAGGAATTATCTAAGAAACATAGATCGTTTCAAGAATCACTATGGAGATTACATATCATGTATTAATGTTATTTAATTAAATTCATTTATTTTTTATGTTATATGATTTCTACTATATATTAAATAATTTTTGTCATTATAGACAGGATTTCAATATTGAATAATGGTTGATTGATGAAAGTTGTATGTTATCATTCTAGTGATAGAGAAATATTTACTATATTAGAAGTTGGATGTGTTAAATTACATCAAATTGATGATAATTCTGAAATAAAATATGATTATTTATAATCTCATTTATATATTATATGAAAATATATGTATGTAAAAAGGGATCTATTTTTTAATAAATTTGATGGATATTTGATACATAAGGTTAATGATTCATCAAATTCATTAATATGATTGAAAATAAGATAAGGAATAAAAAATATCTAGGATAGATGCATTTATCCACACTTCTATTAGAAAATTAATTGAAACGTATTCCACTACACAATATTGGAATATTAAAAAAATAAATTCTTCTCTTCAGATTATTTTTTTAAACACATAAAATACTATATGAGATATGGTTGCTAATTTTTTTCAAATATTCTAATTTAATTAAAATAAGTCATATTTCCTACTCCCAAAATATTTTATACATCAGATCATGATATTATGAATTTAAATTTCTATAAGAAACTGTTGTGATTATGTTTAGACTAATAAGAGGTAAAAAATTTAATAAATCAAGTATTTCCCTAAATAAAATTCTATTTAAATGTCAGTGTATATGTTAAAAGAGTGTTTGATGTGTTGGTAAAGAAGATAATACAAAAAGTCACTTTTAGTTACCAAAAATATCTCGAAAGAAAATATTAATGGAATAGTTATGAATATGATTAATATGAGGAATATAAATATTATTTTGAATAAACAATACAACTTATAATTAATATAATGTTGTATGTTGTGATGTAATGGATTTTAAAACCATGTTTAAATTGTTTAACTTCAAGAATATTATTCCTAATAAAAAAATTATTTAAATTTTTTATCATTAACGATTTTAACCATTAATGTAGATTAATGGAGTTTTTTATTATAAGATCACATTATTGAGACCGAGATATGTTTTTGGGTGATTTTTTATCACAAGAAACAAATTTAACTTTGGAATATTGATGAGATATAAGTATATTTTCTTCGATATGGATTCGATAAATTTACCGTACCTATTTACTATTTTTAAATAAGAATAGGTTAGATCCAGGTTGGTGAGGTCACATGAATATGGTAAATTCTAGTGGTTTCCTATATGAGGGTGAGGTTGTACTGTGGCGTAGGTGGAAGGAAGATGGTTTGGGTGAAGGAAGAATGTATAGGAAGGACTGAGTGGGAATCATTGTATAATAGATAAGATGGCGAGGTCAGTCAGTGTTATTGTTGATAGGAATGTAGGCTGGGGAAAGGATAAATGAATAGGATACACAAGGTGGGTGTCCTTATATAATGTTCCACAAGGTGGGTCATGTGTGGTGTAGGGAAGGTGTAACCATGGGTCCGTTGGGGAAATTTATTAGGAATATGGGATATATATATTGGGATATAAATATTCTTGGCTTGTATGTTCATGTAATGGGATACCTCTTCTAAAAAAATAATATGAGTTTCTTTGGTGTAATAAAATAAGATCGAATTCCACCCTACCAGTATAGAGAAGAAGAATTAAATAAGATGAAATGTATTTTTTAGTGTTGTGTTTTATGATAGTAAAATAAATTAAATTCAAAATCACTAGTAATTTTTTTATGTTAATTTAATTATATTTATATGTTTAGAGGAGTTTTTAATAGGTCTTGAGGTGTTTCTCCAGATTCCTAAGTGCCATTATGCTCTAATCGTAATGGTCAATCAGGGCTAGTGACTAAAAAATTATAAAAGTCAATAGAAAAACCTTATATGTGAAAAGTTAGATATAAATAATCATTGGATAATTAAAAACCTCTTGTATATGTAAGAGTTGTCTTAATGAAACAAATGAGTAACACTATGTTGACAGATGGAAAATCGTCAAAGTGAAGGGAGATTCTTATTTTCAAAAGAGTTATATTACTGAAAAATAAGATTCATTGCATCTAATTAGTATGATTCACTCTGTTGGATTGTTGACAATGAATCTAGGTCTCAGGTTCATAATATTAACATTAATGGTTTGATAGAGTAACTTGAAGATTTCATAAGAGTGATATATGAGGTAATATATATTTTTTAATAGCAAGTATGAGATTTCATAAGAGTTAATATTATTTTTCAAGTGATGTTTCAAGATAAGATTATAAAAAATTGATAAGGGCACATATTTTAAAATTCACTTATAAATTTTGTATGATTTACTCAAAAAAATTAATATTCTTTTCCATGATAGATAAATTTTTTAACAATGGCATTAAACATTTCATAAGGGTTATTTTGAGGATTTGTAAGAGTTCTAGACTTAAGAAAATATTTTAAACACAAATTTAATAGGGGTTAAATTAAAATATAAATACCAAATATCTAGAAGTATTATATATATAAATTAAATATAATTTTATATATTAAATCCGAAAATTTAAATGTTGGGATTTATGGAATAATTACCATGAAGAGATTCCATGATGCAAGTTGTTGTAGAAAGTAGTTCACACCATAAAAATTCAATTATGTCATGATCATGAAATATTAGATAAGTATCGAATATATTTACACCATAATGATAAGAATCAATATTTAATGTTCCTATTATTCTGATTAATAATAATATTTTTTCCTTAGTGAAAAATGTGTTGTCATGAAGGCGGTTTTGTTTTTATAAAACTACCTTTACATGTCTCAATTTTTATTATAGCATCATGATTATTGTAATAATTCTAGTTATTAATGAAGAAGATGGAAAAGGTAAAGAATATGTTAAAATTGGTTGAAGGAATTTATCTATCAAAATATTTTAATTTCAAATTTGAACATGAATGTTAAATTCATTTTTTATTCTATCAGAAAGAAACATATTAACTGATAATATGAAAATATATGGATGCGCTATAAAAATGTTGTTATTAAATAAGACAAATATTGTAAAATTAATATAATTCTTTATGTTGTGTCATTATATTGGGGAGAAGAATAAGAGGAAGAAGAAGAAATAGTATCCCAATAACTTGATGGATGTCTTGTTCCGATATAGTCGGACTAGTTGTTTGAAAATAGATTCAATAGTTTGATTGTGTGTGATCACTATAAAAAATAAAGATACATTTATATACCATGAGTAAAAGATAAACGCTATTTATTTAAAATCCATATAATGAGACTGGTGGATTGTATGATATTGGTATAATCCATATCATGTTAAGGGTAAGAATCAAATTTTATTTAATAAAACATATAAATCCACCATACATTTTGTGTATTTTTGTTGGAGTGCATAACAGTGATCTAAACTTTATTTTAGTAGTATATGAATGATTCTTCAAAAATAAAATTATAAATAAGTATTTCATTGATTCAAGTCCCACCTAGTGAATTCCCACTGATCTTGATGGTATTTTTCACATATAGAGATATTGTAGGAATTACATATAGAACTAATGATTTAAAAAAAACTAAAAATGGGAAGGAAACATAATTCCATTCCCAATTTATGTCATCTAATAAATTATTATACAATATCAAATTCATAGTTTTACTAGTATTATCAAATATTTTAATAAATATAAAAATGTATCATCTTATATGAAATATATTTTCCACTTTATTATTCTTTTTCATTGGATGCATATATTCTGTGATTTGAAATAACAATTTTCCATTCAAAATACTATTTTTAGTTATCTTTAATGGATGTTCATCATGTAGTATTATAATTTGTTATAAAATATTATGGTTAGAATGGGTAAAATGTTAAAATTTGACACAGAATAGTATCATAATACATAAAGAGGTTTATATGAACTCAAGAGGAAGATAAGTATACCATAAGGAGTGTCGTACACTATGTGTTTGGCAAAATATGTGTATATATTTCATTTTTAATTCCTATTCCAAAGGTTAGAAAGATACTTACTATGATAACCATCATAGCCTTGAGGTTGATCTAATCAATTCTTGGTATGTTACTGATCGTTCTGTAAGATGAGGCCTAACCAAGAGAAAATTTTTCCTCTTCTATGATAATTAAGAAATTTAGGCCCCTGATTGAGATACACTAATGGAGTGTACATCTAACTAACCAGCCCAATTCAACCTTCAGTGTCACCTAAGTCTATCGTTTGTAAGGCCCAAAGTGAATTCCAGATCACCAAGGGACTGTAACAAGAACTTAATGTATCTAATCATTCTAATTAGGAACAATTTCACCCTTCGAAGAAAATAATGTAATACAATATATTCCTTATAACTCCCTGATATTTTGTGAATAATTTTTTCAGAATAATTTAATATTTTTTATATTTTTAATTCCACACAACATTGAACAATGTTTTTTAATACAAAATCTCAATGTGTGTCTTGCATTATATGCAACACAATGTCACGATTTCACTACACACAACATATAGTCAATTTCGCACAACAAGATAAATATATATTATATTTCAGTACATGAAATGCTATGTTTTCATTATATTACACATAGTTCTAAGTCCCTTTGATTAGATTCATTATATGTAAGACTATGTTTTACCGAACCATAATATACTATTAATATTATAATAAAAATATAATAATTATTTTCACATATCTTCTATAATGGTAATTATAAAAAATAGTGACTAAATTTTCAAAAAATGATTTATGTGTTATTATAAAATAATTATTTGGTTATCAATTACTAGAAGTGACTGTATGAAATATTTGAAATAAAGAGATTACTTTTCTAGGAAAAATATTTTTCTAAGAACAAACACAATTTTATGTCAAAAAATTAAAAAACCACTTTTGATTAATGTTAAGAAGTAACATTATATATATTTATATATATTATTTTCAACCATTATATTTGATACTCACAAAATATGTTTTATATGTACAAGATAAAAATTAATCAGTTTTTTTATAAAAATTATATTCTTATTAAATGTAACATTACCCATCATAATGATGAGCCCATTTTAATTATGATTTTGACACTTTTATAATTTTTATTTGAAGAAATAATCATAATTTTGGATATAGGAACATAATAATAATATTAGGGTGAATTTTATGTATTTTTATATGAAGTTTGATATTTTTATTAATATTGAATAATACGGAATTTTAATTCAAAAAAACATTTTCATATAATTTATTTATAAGGATAAATTATTTAATTTGTTGTTTTTAATGATTAATTAGTCAAATTATACCTAAATTATTAAAATTTACCTCATTGGAATCAGTTTCACGTTTAAATTTGAAAAAAACATACCAAACATTTAAACATATTTACTTTAAAAAAAACCATATGTTTTCTCATCAATGAGATTAATTTTTATTTAATTCATACCACTTCTATTATTGGGATTTATAAAAATGGATTCCATATTTATTATAATAATAACATATAATTTCAAATAGTTTAAACATATTATTTGAAAAAAAAAATATTAGTGATAGTAATTAAAAATAAGTATAATGATTTAGAGGAAAATTAGCATAACAAGGGACTAAAACGTATACCTATGGTATAAAATGACATAGAAAGTTCGCAAAAAATACATTTAATAAACATATATAGACCCTTTCATACCTTTTATAAAATTATGTTCAAAATTGCTGACATATTTCATTGAAACAACATTGGTGAATTCCCTTTTCAAAACATTATAAGAATATCACTCCTCCTCAACTATTTAAAGTCACAAACCCGTACCACTTATTAAAAACTATTGAGCCATTTTTATCACCACAAATTTAATAAAATATTCTCCCAACATAACTCTATTCATCATATAATACTCCCTTTTGAAATAAATCCAACCAAGGATGTCCTTTGGGTAAAACCATAATGAGTTACCCAATAAGAGGTAACATCATTCCTCAAGCCCTTTTGTTTTATTTTAATTCTCTTCGCCCTCAAATATTAATATTCCAAGATTATATAATAACATAAGTATCTTTAATATACTAATATGTTTTTATTCTATGTTTTCTACCAACACTTACACACGCATACAACTAATGGGTAAAGAACATCCCTTTCCTGTGTATAGTGAACTATCACCTCATTAAATGATGTTCTTTGTTTTTTCATTACTGTCCCTCATAGATGGGAATTATGATGAACACTACATTTATATATGATATTTATGATATTTATGAAATTTATGATATATTTATTTTTAGGGAAGTATTTTATCAATTATACCTTCATGTTTTCTTTTTAGGGTAAATAAGATAATTTCATTTGGGAAGTGTGACTACTTCCTCCTAAAAGTGATCCAATTTGTTCACACTCTACATGGAATTTATTAAGGATATATTTATCTAAATTTTAACAAACCAATGTTTCATAGTACGTTATCTCATTAAAGAAATTCAATAGATGGCGCTACACGCAACACCGAGTTCGAGCCAACCATAACTTACCAAACTAGCTGTTCAAAAAGCTGTTATTAATAGTATTTACTGCATTTTTAATCTTTTATAATCTATATAATTTTAACACCCATATTATGTGTTTCTTATAAATAATAAAAGAACAAATTCAATTTTTCAGATAGAAGATGTATTTTTCAAAAATTCAATTTTACCGCCTACTAACGGTGAACATTTTATAAATACAATATCTGACACATTTATGTTAAATTTGACAAAATAAACTTCTTATTTATAATTGGGACATAAAAATTTAGTTTGGATAAATGTTTGGGGTTTTTCTGATAACTTTCATATTTTGATGAATAGTTAAAAATGAAAAATTTTAATTGAAAACATGTTTTTCATTCAAAATAATTTATAGTGTTAAATTATAAATTTAAATAGCTTTGAAGTAGAATTAGATTTTATTTTAATCATTTAATACAATTTAGTTCATTATAAGTAATTTTAAATTTAAATTCGACATAAACAAATGTAAATCTTTTGATATTTTTTACTTTTTAAAAACATGTTTTTTGGTTTTTTCAATAGGAATTAATTTTAAATTAATTAATGAAACTTCAATATTTTGAATTTTATAAAATGGACTATATTTTTGTATTTAGAATATCAAAATTATCTTAGGGTGAATTTTTGGTATTTTTTTGACAACTTTCAATTTTTTGATAAATAGTGAAAAATACTACGTTTTTTGTTTAAAATTGGATTTTTATTTAAATAATTATTTATTTTATTTAAATTTATTTAAAGTCAAAATAGATAAATAATACTTATATTAGTTTAATGTAATTAATTTGAGTCAATTTATAATAAAAATGTATGTATAAAATTATATTTAAATTTTTAACGTCATTTACACAATTTCTAGGCACATTAGCAAATTTGAATAAAACATAATTTTACCACTTCTTTGAGTTGAATTTCCAAAATCCTAGAGATATGTTTGACATGAGTAGTCATATTTGATTCAATAATATGAAAATTATTTTTGGTGAATAGAAACATTTGACTTTTATTTACCACGGTTAAAAGTAAATAGGGTAATTAATTGTAAAAATGATATTATAATTACCCCAACACATGTATTAAATATATTGGATAAGTATAATTTTACCATTAAAAATATTATAAATAAAAAATGATCCTTTTGGTCAACTTTAATTAGATTAGGACATTTATTATTATTTTATTTCAAGAAGAGTTAAAAGTGTTAAATTCATAGTTTAATTACTAAACAATTTTTAATATAAGGTTATACATAAGAAAAATTAGACTAAAAATATTAATTAGAATTTTAAATATATTTCCTACATAATTATATTTTATTTATAATTTTTTAATAATAAATAAATTTATTTATTTATGACACAATGATGAAGTAATACTTACCTTCTTAATGAAATATTAAAATATTTTATTTTATAAATAATAAAAATAAATTGAATTTAAAAGTTTTGATGTCATATAATACTTATCTAGGTTAATATGACATTTTAATGTTTATTAGATAAATATTGTTCGATGTGATAAGGTTTTTATGACTTTTACATAAACAAAATACCAAATACTGTCAAAATTGAAATAAATTAATTTTTAAAACAAATACTATATTATTGGTTGATATAATATTCATAAAAATATAAGGATCATCCAAAGATCTTAAATAATATTATATATGTCATTAATGAACCACTTGTAGTTCTCTTGGATGCTTAGAGTAATTTTATTAATCATATAGTGTAAGAATACAAGAAGACAAGGTAAAAGATAAACTATTTAACTTAGAGTTAAATCTAAAATATAATGTTAAAATGGTAACCCCAATTTGTCTAAAAACTATTGGTAGAGATTATTTTTACCCATAACCACCTATGGATCTAAATAAATTCATTTAGAGCCATTATAAACTGAACATGATTGTATAATAAATTAATATTTTAATCTTTTCTTAAAGTGACTCTCACCCATCTTATAAAAGCGCACTTCCCCTTCTCTCAAGATCACACCTCCAAAACCATTTGGCTCGGCCAAACCCTCCCCAAATATCCTCAAAAAATCCCTCAATTCAACCTAGATTCTTTATTTGGATCATAAATTCAACCGATGGATCCGTTTTGATCTACTCAATAGGAAAGACCCGAAGAAGAGGTAATAATTTTACCACCCTCTTTCAAGTTATTTTCTTCTTCCATATTCTATTTCATTATTATTTCAATAGAAAAATAATAACTCTAGTACCTTCTACATACTATGATGTTATTATAAATATGGTACAACTGTATTCATTATTCTATCCAACCTAGGAATGATAATGTCACCATGCGTTCGTACGTACGGCTTACCGTCTCCACGCCGTGGTGTAATTTGTTATTCAACACTATATTATTTGGATTGATATAATGATGAGTAATATTTATATAAATAATGAAAATAACATTATAATTTCTCTTTGAAATTAATAATCCATCCAATTACACACATTTTAATCATTAAGGAAATGAAATTGTCACTCGTGTACGTACGGCTTACCGTCTGCACGACGCGATGATATTCATTTCCACATTCAACATTCAATGATGATTATAAAAATATATATTATTAATAAGTATGTGATATATGAAATAATAATGATAAATAATAATATATATATATATATTATTTACATACATATATCTTATTCACTTACTTCCATTCAATACGATATGAAAATGGAAACATGGTTTATGCGTACCCACGGCCTACCGTCACCATAAACGGTGTTTTCTATTTCATATATCTATCTACTATACATATTTACATTATAAATATATTTTATATATAAATCATTTGTTATATTTTGGAAGTATTTAAATCACAATGGAAATTATGCAATCTTGAATAACAAGGTAAAAAACCTGGGATAAAGAAAATGATTATTACCAAAAATTGTAATTTAACAGGGAAATAATTATTAAATGGGTAGTATAAAGTCATAAATGAATCATATAAGATATAATAAATATAAATATGGTTCTGGTATAATTTAATTACATATTATGGTCATTATACAAGAGTTTCAACATACCCTCGAACAATGAAAAGTGCAAGGAAAGGGTTAATTCTACAATCTCTTTATTATCCGAGGTTATTTTTACATAAGTATCTATTGGGACATATTTATTACACATGTCCATGTTTCATAAAAGAGTTTTAAAAGGGATTATTTTTAAGGGAATTTTACTAAAACATCATTTTAAATGTTGTAAATATGTATTCTTCTAAACCATTCTCATTAATGTCAATGTTTTCGAAATAGTTTTAAGGATTTATTTATATGGATATGAATGTTTTAAAATGTTAATTCCTTTCAAAAGTTTCAAAGTTGTACGGGACACTTTGATTCAAAACAATCTTCTAAATGACTTCCTTTTTAAATTATGTGAATTTTAAATGATTTCATGAAAAAGGGATATTTCTCTCAATGATTTTTACTGATCATTTTCAACTATGTCAACCTCCATTACCTGATATTATTCTTCATAGTGGTTGATTTATTATGATAAAAATCATCTGTATTGTATTGAATGTGTTGTGATATTTTTTAATATGGATGTGTTATTTTTATACCATTCATGGTTTATAGATAATTTATTGACATTTCGTATGCTAATTTTAATACGAATGTTTTTGTTATGTTTCAACCTTTTCATATTAGGAATGCATTGGACTTAGTAAGTGACGGGTGGAGCCCACTATAGCTCATAGATGCATCAGTGGGTCTCATGAGACAAACTAGTGTCTTGGAACAAGTCTATGACAAAATCTTATTTTTATTCTGCGCACAAGGCCTTGACCATGAAGTTATGAAGTCTCGTATTATGCATTCCATCATTATGAAATTTGATATGGATATTTCATGTGATTATTAGACTAGTAGAATATACATGTGAATAAGTAAATAGAATTATTTGATTCATATTTTCCATATATGTTGAAGATTATGTTTAAAATGATATTTTTTTGGTTTTATACATTTCCTTAAATGTTTATGCTTATTTGTGAAATTTTTCTCTCTATTGTTAACCTTATTGAGCATTTGAACTCACCCCTTTCTTGTGTTTTATTTTCCCAGGATTCCAAGAAGTGTATTATGATTGATGATTAGGGTTAAGCTTGGGAATTAATGGAATTATAAAAAGATAAATTAGGTTGTGTTTTATTTTCTAATGTGTAATGTAATGTTCATGTATGTAATCTATTTTCTAAAACTGCAAAATTAATCGGTCTTTCGGGACTTGATTCCTTGTAATCATGCCAATGTATTAAAATAATGCACCGAATATGAGCTTATGGGGTCAGGGTGTTATAGAAATTTTATTTTATGTATTACATAATAATTATACTTTAATGATATTATAGATATGTATATATTTCATTTATATTATTTTTTTAATATGATAATAAAACAGAAACATTAGTCACCCGTACGTACGCCCTATTGCCTCTATGAATGATGTATTCCATTTCATATTTATATATTATACATATTGTTATAAATACACATTTACTGAATATATATGATATTTATATCATTCAATAAATTTTTTAAATAATTAAATCATGATCAAACTAATGGTATCAAGAATAAAAATCCAATACTTATAAGAAAAACATAGATATTACCCAAAACACATCGTTAATAAGGATTTGTTAATAAACATTTAATATAAATTCATAATAAAATCATATATAGTAATACATATAACAATATTTTTATTTTTTATATGTATAATAATATAATTTTTATTATACATGAGGTCTAAATGCATACGAATAAAGTTAATGCTTAAGGTAAGGGAATTCCATCTCACTTTTTATTTCTTTGGGATACAAGCAATATTCACCAATCACATCTATTGTGTGGTGTAAATTAAACCCTATGACATGTTATAACATTAATTTTCATTATTTAATTATATTATTATTTTCAATTTATGTTTTTATTTCATGGTGATGACGATTCACAATTTACTTCAGTAGTAGGGGTTTTCTCATCTCACTTTTATTTTCCATGAGACACAACCCATGTGTGCCTGTTATTTCTTATATATATTGACTATTCTACTCATGGTTGTTTTCTAGGATTTATATATTTAAATATATATTTATATTATTAAAAAAAATTAACCTTTATTTCATAGTGTTTATGTTATAAAATATTCCAAATTAGTAATGCACTTTTTTCTCAATTTTCCATCTTTGAGACACAAGCCATGTTATGCACCTATATTTCTCCTTATGAAAAATTTGACCTGTTATAAAATAAATAGCGTTATTTTCATGATATTTTATGATTAATGTAATGTTATTATTACCATTAATTTGTGATTCTATGCTACCAATGTGGTAATGGGTTATTGATAGGATCTCATTGTTTATCAAGATTGTTTAGGATTGTGATTCCAATGATGAAGAATTATGATATATCTCAAAATAACTCTCACTAAGTTTCTTAAACTCTGTTTATTCATGTCATATCAAAGTAATGATACTAATTTTCCTCTCTTATTTATATATAATAATTAAGAAAATGTTTTCATGATAATCTAAATTTATTTCTATTTTCGGTCAGAAATCTGTGTTATTTCAAAACCATGATTTCTAAAAATGTTTTCAAAAATGTTTTATTATTATACTATTATGTTTAAAAAAAACTATTACCCATGTTTTTCATTTTTACAAAAAAAAATTAAAAGTAATAATCTTTTCATTTTCTGATCAGTTCAATTTTCTAAACTTTTTAGGTGCAAAAGGAATGTTCGAAATGTACAAACTTACATGTAGTCATGAAAATAATTTCCATATAGATTGAAATATAAGTTTACAAAGTTATTTTTAGAAGGAAATTTTTTCCATATATAATATAATTTTTTTAATTTAATGTGTTTTTAAATAAATAGGTTTTCAAACAAAATTTATGTTTAAAAATTATTTTATATGATTTTCAAGGCTTTCATTATATGTTTTCAAAAGTTTATATTAAATGATAAATATTTTAATTATTTCAATCATTATTTTTAATTTTTAATGTATTATCAATGAAAAAAACGTTCAAAATATTTTCAAGCTTCCTTTATAGGTTTTTCAGAGGTATTTTAAAAAGAATGGGTTTCAAAATGCATTATGATTTAAAAATAATTTTTCATAAGGGAAAAGATATCTACCTCAGTAAATGTTTTAAATTAAATTTTGAAACATTATTTATAATAAAATGATTTTTAAATTTTTTTACTAGAAAGTTTTTCAAAAAAACATGTTTCCATTAAGAAATGTATCATGTGATCTTTAAAAATAATCCTCTATCTAAGACAAAAACATTATTATAGTTATGCTTTATAGGGGATATGATTTGAAATACCATTAATATTTAATCTTTAAGGGTTCATTGTTATTGGAATGATGTTTATGACACTCATTTCTCTCCTACGAGCTATATTCCCATGAATCTGACTTCTTTATATGGTCTATTCATTGATGAAATGATTATTTGACCTATCTATTTTCAATAAGTGATTATATGATGAATTTTTTATTATTCCCATTTTATATCATGGTATATTATTATGTTTATACAAATCATCTCGTTTTTTGGGTCACAATATAATTCATGTTTTTTTAACTTGATCCACATGTAATCATGATTTTATTTTTTGATTGTTGGGACTTATTTCTACCTCCAATTCCTTGGGTAAATATTTTTATCTCAGGAGATATTGATGGGAATCAAGTCGATATGGTTGATCCAAAATGGGAAACAGGTGAATCCTGATCCAAAATGGGAAATATGTGTGTCCTGGTCCACTATGGGAAGATAGGAAAAACTAGTACACAATGGGAAGATGGGTAAACCTGATCCACTTTGGGAAGATGTGGAAACCCAGTCCATTATAAGGAATGGACTTAGACTATGGATGGTGGTGTGTTCCACCTAGTAGGTGTAGTCCCCATGAAGTTCCCTGATTCGTTTACTTAAATTATCCTGTACATATGTGCAATAATGTTTTATGTTTATATATCTACCAAAAATTATACATCTTATGCCTTTTATATGCTCAAATAGTTTATGTTCTTTATTATCTTATAATTCATGTCTTATGAACTCCCAATCATTATGACATGCCTCATGATTGTGATCTTTTAATGAAGGTTATGATCTTGAAATGTTATTCTCTTGTAATTATACCCCTATTCTCAAGTTATGATTATGTATTTCCTTTATTTACCCTTAATGAACATGAAATTACACCCCTTTTTTATTTTTCCTTTACCCATGTAACTAGAAAACCCTCATAGTGTAAAATTTGTATACATATTCACATAATGATTTGTAAATATATCCATCGACATGAGAAATATCTATATAACTAAATTTTTATGTTTATAAAGATAAATAGAGGTTTGGGAACATAATAATTATACTTTGAAAAAGGTTTTCAAATGATATTCTGAATGGATTTCAATTTATAAAAGGTTATTTCATCCTTGAAACTAATTTTCAATGGAATCTCATAAATTATACGGTTGATTTGGTAATTTGTACATATTTTCTCTTAATATGATTGTTGTGCTCTCTTATGTTTTTATGTAATAGGATACATGGATAGTTTATGAAGAATATTAGCTGCACAAGATACACTAGTTCATGAAAATTATTCAACTTTCATCCTTGAGATAGAATATGTTCTCTGTTGGTCGGAGTGGATACTCAATAGGGGTGAATTAAGTTACAATTAAAAATTCTGTTAAAACATTTAGGATTAAAATCCCCCAAATTACAACAGCCCAGTCAATTTAGGCAGTAGAGATATAAGTGAGTTATTGCTTAACAGTTTTCTCAAAGGTTTATTACTCCTCAGTTGAATAAGTATGAGAACTAATTCGACATTTGAAACAGGTTTACAAAATAACTCAGATATACACACTAACCAGAACTAACTATTAGAGTGAATGTAAAAACAGATTTATGTCTTGGAAAATATAAGCACAGAGGATATATGTTAAAGAGAGTAAACAAATGATGAACACAACAAATTTAAACAAGAGGTTCAGTCTTATGTTAAGACCTAATCCTCACCACTTGGTGATCACCTGCCACCTAGAAATTATATTAAAAGTGATACACAGCCTATATCGGGCTTTACAATAGCTTTCATAAACTTTCAAGGTTTTTCAACCTCTACTACTATTCTACTTGCGTAAACGAATAGACTATCAAGCCACACCAGGCTTCTTCCACAGTTATATGTGGGAAAAAAATGTAAGAATAGTTTGGTTTGGGGATTTTCAAAATCCCTCAGTTTTAGCACAAAAAAACAGTGTGTGTAACACATACACACTGGTCACAAATGTAAAGTATTTAAAACAAAATAGAGCTAAAGATAGTAGCCATATGTTTGGAATGCTCTATTGTTTTCGAAGATCAGCTCTGGACTCATTTGAATGAATGAAATGAAGCTTTGGTCCTTCTCTGCAAGTTGCCTCCAAAACAGAGTGTCGCAACTTCCAGGTTGTGTCTTCCAGATATAGAGATGAATAGCTTCTAGGATTCCAAAACTCTTTGCAGCACACTACTACAGTTTGTAGATTGTTCTTTTCTATATATCTTTATAAAGCTCTTGCTGTTTTTGAATTAGTGCTTGAGATTTCTCTTCTTTTTTCCATTATGTTCGGGGTCTCTTCGACTCTTTGTGTCTCACTTCGGTGTCTTTTATATAGTCTTTTGTTTTTTTGTTTTGTTTTCCAGTAGGGGCCAACAAGGGAAATGTTTCAACCACATGTGGTCTTCCTCGTACATCGTACTGTCTCCTGATATCCTTGAAAATAACATTAAATAATTTCAGGTGCATTAATTTGTCCAGACATGACCATTATAATAGTATTAATGAAATTGGTAAAGAAAATAATGGAATATCATTAGACTGGTAGCAGATGAATGTCACACGGTAGACATCAATCTCTACAACTTTGGACTTCATCGGTAGATTGTTCAGCTGAGGGCTTCAACTGTGATCTTTCCAACTGTGAACTATAGTCATTCCAACTGTAGACATCAACTATAGTCTTTTAATGGTATCTGTTTTATTCTTTGTAACTGTGGATCCTCATCAGTGAACTTCATCGGTAGGCTCAACATTAGACCTTTAACAGTAACCTTTCCAACTGTAGACTTGAACAAATAATTTCTCAACAGAAGACTTTAGAAAGAGTCTGATAGTGGACTTCTAGCAGAAACCTTGTTAAACCAGTTACCTTATGACCCTAACTCTTTGCCTGTGAGCTTTGATAAGTAGATCATCAGTAGGTTTATGATAGTAACTGTGTACCGGTAGCATCCAACAGTGACTGTAAATCTTCAATGGTGAGCTTCTAGAAATAGTGACTTAAGGTGATAGTAAGCTATAATGGTGACATTGAACAGAAGGCTCTTACCAGTAGCCTTTAACATTGATCTTATATTTAGATAAATTTGGACTGTAAGTCGATGCAGCAAAGTCATGAGTCTTAAGAATATACATTGTCGAGAATAAGATAATTGTATATGTAGATTAAACGAAATAAAGATTTACTTAATATATTATAATCAATAATTAAACATGATTTTTGATTATTAAAACATGTGAGTCCAACAACCTCCCCCTTTTTGATAATCACAAATTTTATCAGTATGTATTAAAAATTTTCAACTATCAGAGATTAATAAGAATAGTATTTAGAGAGTTAGTACATTATTTTAATATTAGTTTCTCAATTATAATAGTAAGCATAGTAAGAATAGTATTTCTCCCCCTTTCTGATTAGCAAACAGAAATAAAAATGAGAGAAAAAATGAGAAGGTTTATATTAATAACACAATACATTGCATGACCAGAAAGAATATAGAGTCCCTATCAGAAGACATAAACAAAATCAATCCACATCATCCATAGGTAAGGGGTCTTTCCCATTGGAAGAAGAAGATGGAGTAGAAGCTTGTGGATCAGCAGGTTTAGGAATGGCTGTAGGAATGACTGGAGGGGCAGCAACAGAAGCTCCTGTGGGACTGTAGTGGGTATATTGCTGAAGGATCAGTGGAGTAAGGCTTCTGATAACTTTATCAAAAGACATGATGGAAGAAGAACCACTGGTTTGAGATGTAGGTAAGGAAGGATGGATAATGACAGGGGTGCAGTCCACATGGAGAAAGGGGAGAAGAAGGTTTCTGAAATCCATAATAATGATCCCTCTTCTTTCCATAGTAGATAATAAATAATCTTT
This sequence comes from Viscum album, assembly GCA_963277665.1. Taxonomy (NCBI): domain Eukaryota; kingdom Viridiplantae; phylum Streptophyta; class Magnoliopsida; order Santalales; family Viscaceae; genus Viscum; species Viscum album. The sequence goes on from OY728136.1 coordinate 1,838,029,667, forward strand.
ATTTTTGAATAATATATCCAAAGCAGGAGCAAAATCTTTCAGCTTGCTGACCTGCTCCCAGAATGACTGAATCACTAGAGGCAACTTCATATTCTCTATCAAGAGCTTGAAGTGGTTTGTCATTTGATTCTTGGAATAGACCTTCTCAAAGTAGGAATCCACCTTATTCTTAATGGCCTCTTGAGAAGCAATAGCTGTCCGTAGGTGATCATGAACAAAACTATTGACATCCCTAGTGGTAGCAAGTATCTAAGTATCATAGGTGCCACTGGTACTGGCCCTAGCCAAATCTTCCTGGATCATAGTTCTGATCTTGTCAATGTTTACAGTGGAGCTAGTTGAGGGAAGGGGTTTTACTGAGAAAGCTACTGTCTCTTTGAAAGACTGTTTCAAATTACTAACCACCTTCTGAACAAGTGCATCTTGACTATTCAAATGTTCATTGACTGATGTATTACAAGCCTCAAATACTTCCACAAACTGCTTGACTACTTCTTTGATATTTCTAATATCAGCATTTACTTGGGTTTGGGAACTATTCATGGCAGTCAATGAAGAAATCTATTGTCTTAGAGCAACCACAGCTTCTGTCTAACTCTCAATTTGAGTATTGTAACGACCCAAAGTTTCATTAATGGAAAATCCCTCTTGATCTAGTTAAATGTCTCTTTATAAAAAAAAATTTTATAAGATGTCAACTTCTTTGGTTTTATGTTATGAATTGTGATCGTTAATAATATAGTCATTGAGCAGTGATCACATGATTAGTATAAATATAAGGCCTTAACGAACCCAATTTTACTCAGACCAAGGAAGCGATGGCCTCATCCAGTAGAATTTCCCCATACGAAGCCCATTTGTCGGAGCTCGGAATAGAGGTGGCATCTTTGGGCTTCGCCCTTGACCAAGACCAAGCTGAGCTTCATTATGTCAAGCTCGAACGTGACCATCTACGGGAAAAGTGGAAGTTGATAGAGATTACCACTCGAGCGATGTTATCTGAGCCACCCCAAGAGTCTGTCACCATCTCACACCTTACCCTTAGGTCTTATGTGGCTATTTTAAGGGGTTATGTAACAAATAAGTAGAACTATGTTCATGTACATTAATTTTTTTTATATAATAATGAATATAATTTCTAGTCATTTTTTGATACATTGTAAATAGTTTTTAAAGTACAAATGTTGTTTTTAGTTATTATTTAATTAAGAATTTGATTTTATAAAATTAAGGGATTTTTGAATTAAATAATATATTAATAAAATATTATTATTTAATATTAAATTAATTTTTATTAAATATAAATTATCTTATAATTTTATGAATGCAATTAAAATTTTTATTAAGGTTGGAAAGCCATTTCTGTCAAAACCCGTGAATTTTCGATAAATGTTGGTTTTTATTTTAAAAGTGAAAATTAGCATATTTACAATTATTTTAGATAAAATAAATGTCATTTCTGGAATCATGACATCGAGATTATCCAATGGTGAATTTTTTATAATTTTCTGAGACAGTCAAATTTTTGGGTCAAAATTAAATACCGTTTAAATTTATAATGTGTTGTATGACATCATAATGACCAAATGGTGATGTAATAAAATACCATAATCCTTATGTTCGGCCAATATATGTTTTATCATTAAAATAATGAGGTTTTGGGTTGGTTTGACTAACTTTTCAAAGCATTAATGAACCCCTCAAGACTTATTCAACACTTTGCCCTTTTAAATTAATTTCCATGGAAGTGTGACTCACCTCCACATAAGCATCCTTATTATTTTAATAAGTTCGGACCTTGGCCTTGTAAAATATTGCTTTCCTATTTCCTTTTCCAGAAACCATGGGAAAAAACCATAGGATGGTTTGTGGTTTGGATTAGTTTAATATAAGGGGTCCCAAACCTAAATAATAATGAATTCTCTCACCTTTCCTATAAAAACCCACCCAAGCTCCCACTTCCTCCTCACTAAAATCCCTTGGAGTTCGTCCATCCTCTGCCCTAATCTCTCTAGAATCCTCCCATGGTGCCCCAAGATCCCAAGAAGCCTCTCACAAGCCTCTCTCTATCCATTGGAAGCACACTTCCAAGTAAGGGTTTTTTCTTCCTTTCTCATTTTTGTCAATTTTCTTTAAGTTGTATTGCCCTTTTAATTTCAATTATTAATGTTGGGGTATGGTTTTTCACCTCCCCCATACTGCCCTCTTATTGTTTGAATGATGTTAGACCCCTTTCTCTCTCATTAAATGCCTCTCATGTACACCCGTTACTATGCCGAAATTCCGAAAGGAACTTCTCTCTCTTCTTTTACATTCAAGCAATACTTTTGTATCATGAATCTAAATTCCTTTTCAATTGTTGGTACATGTATCTATATGAACTCCTTACTGTACATTACATGTAAATATTATGTAGACCCCCTTTCTCTCTCATCATCCTTTTTATGAATTCTTATGTCACGCCATTACGCTGCCGAAATCACACCGATTTTCTAAGCCAATGTCATTGTGTAGTGAATACCATGCCCATTTCTCCATCAAGGGTATTCACCTTTATGCACATTTACTTTTTGATTATAAATTTTCATGTATGAATTCCACATTCCTTTATCGTGTAATAAATTATTATGTTTTATGAATCCATGTTTTATGATCCATGTGGCACACTTATGCATGAAATGAAATTTTTAAGAAGGGTGCGCCCTTATAGCGCTACAATGCATTGGGTAAAATATAGTATCATTATAAGTCATGTGCAATGGGTGTTGAATCATTCTAATTCAAGTGAAATGAGGGTTTACTCGTGCTTCATGTGCAATGAGGGTTTACTCATGCTCCATATGGAATGAGCCTTGGCTCATGCTAATTCAATGTTAAGTGTTGTTGCCACATTTCCATGTTATGATTATCATGCTTTATCATGCCTTTATGTTCATGTTTCTTTTATGCTCCGTTGATATTCCTATTGTCTAACATGTATTTTACTCCTCATGTTATTCCATGTGTACTCCCTTGCCGGGCTTTATAGCTCACCCTTTTCTTATGCATGTCCTCTGGTTATCCCATACAGTGCAAAGTATGAGGGAATGTAGTGGTCATGTAAAGGAAGTTTTCGATAATGATGTTGTATTTCATGTTTTAAGCTTTTATGTAATGATCCTAAGCCCCAAACACACTAAACCTCTTGATCTTCTTTGTTGTATCAAGTGAATTTTTATGTAATAAAGAATGTTTAAGTTGTAATAAAAAAGCAGGGTTGTCATAGTTGGCATCAGAGGATAGGTTTTGTTATTTTTGGGATTAGGAAACCCTAGTAAAGCCTTAGATACAAGACTATGTATAATAAAAACATCCCTAAGTTTTGGTAAATACTAAGTAAGTGGTTTATCAAATAAATACATCCATGTCTGGATATGAGCAGGTAGAGGCGGCTCTAGCACAGATGAATCCTAGGGGTAAAACCTGAAAACACCGCTTTGAGCTAGACTCAAACGGGAACTAGTGCATGAAAACGGGCCTTTCTGCACTCTTAGTTATGACACTCCTGGGGGGATATGTTTTGATAAATTCACAATCTTAGTATGACCCCTTATTAAGGGAAAAATTCCCCTAATAATATATGTTAGAAAGTAGATCATGAAAAGCCTAGATTGAATCCTATAGACTCATGAGTGAAAGAAATTAATGTTTATTTATAAGTCATCAAATATTATCTTTGGATTACCCTTTATGTGTTACCCCTAAATTCCATTTTATTCCAGCCAATGGCTGGTAATAGGGGGACTCAGTCTAACAACCGTTGTGAAGATCAGTGTGATGATTGTACTAATGAGATGCCCAATACAATGGGAGCAGGAATCGCGAACTTTGTCACACTTCTCTCTTAGCTAACTCAAGTTTTGAATAGAAACACGGGTCAAGAGTAACGTCCAAACCCCCCTATGAAGGAACAAGTTGCTATCGAGAGCTTCATGAGGCAAAGGCCTCCTACTTTTAGTGGATCATCTGATCCCACGATCACTGAACAATGGATCAACTCCATTGAAAATATCTTCTACATCCTTCAATGTTCTGAACAAGAGAAGCTTCTCCTGGAGGCTTATCGTATGGAGGTTGAAGCTGGTCAATGGTGGAAGTTGATCAAAAATACAAAGCCTATGGAGGAGATCGAGGCTTTGGAATGGAAGGAATTCCGGAAGATGTTTTTCGATAAATATTTTCCGCTCACCCTCCGACTTAAGATGGAAAGGGACTTCCTTTCCCACAATAAAAAAGATAAAGAATCTGCGGGAGCGTACGAGAAAAACCTCACAAGTCTTTCACGATACGCTTTCGTCTTCGTCGTGACCCTCGATGCAAGGTTGACCGCTTATTTGGTGGGCTGAAGCCTAGCTTATGGAAAGCATTAGCGATCCGCGACATCAAAAGCTATGAGGAAATTGTCTGATGTTCCCTCAAGGTTGAAATGGAGATCGGGGAATCATAGGGGTATCATGGGGACAAGAAGTGTAAGGTGGACATCAATGTTGGTGGTCCGATGGATAAATCCAACGGTGCTAAGAAGTTCCAGCACCCCACTTGCCAAAAGTGTGGGAAGAAGCACCCTGGAAATTGCCTTAAGGGGACGAGAAAATGCTTCAGGTGTGGAAGAGAAGGGCACCTAGCTATTAACTGTCGGCAAGAAGGACCCACGGCTGCAATAGAGGAGACGAACGCTCGGTTCTAACCTTAACACGTTGTTCAATGCTATGACTACAAAGAACTGGGTCATTTTGCAAATCAGTGCCCTAATCCAAGGGCTATCGAAGGCAACCAACAACCTCCAAGACAGCAAGGAAGAACTTTTTCCATCACTTCTGCAGAAGTGAACCCCGAAAATGATGTGGTGATAGGTACGCTAGTTATTCATTCATGAATAGAGAATGTACTTTTTGATTCATTTTCTATGCATTCTTTTATATCTCGAAAGTTTAGTAGAACAATCCCAGCACCACCACGAATCATGGAAGTAAAGATGTCAGTGAGTACGAAAAATGGTTCAATCATTGCATCCCATGAATATAAGTCTTCCCCTGTTATAATATGTGGATTGAATTTCCCAGAGAACCTCGTCATACTCCCTCTGGTGGAATTTGATGCAATTCTTGGCATGGATTGGCTTTCCTTATATAGAGCCAACATAAATTGTCGGGAGAGGGAAATCACAATCCATATGGAGAATCGACCCTCGATTCTTTACAAGTGTCAGGAGGATGATGAATATCCTTTAGATCCATCATCTCAAGCATAGATATTACTGCCCTATGAGAACGCGTATCTGGCTCAGATGATTGAGTCCAAAGAAGAAACCATCCTTGAAGAAATGCCTATTGTGAGGGAATTCGCTGAAGTGTTTCCCGAGTAACTGCCTGGACTTCCTCCAAGAATAGAAGTTGAGTTCTCAATTGAACTTATACTAGGGGCGCTACCAATATCCAAGACTCCATATAGAATGGCTGTTGTAGAGCTTGATGAGCTGAAGAAACAACTACAGGAGAATCTAGATAAAGGGTTTGTATGCCCAAGTGCTTCACCATGGGGTGCACCAATCCTCTTCGTCAATAAGAAGGATGGGTCAATGCGTCTTTGCATCGATTATCAAGAACTTATCAAAATCATGATAAAGAACAAGAATCCACTCACACGAATAGATGACTTGTTCGATCAGTTGCGTGGAGCACAATACTTCTCCAAGGTGGACTTGTGTTCGGGATATTATCAAGTAAGGGTGAAGAAGTAAGATGTCCCCAAGACGGCTTTTTGTACAAGATATGGGCACTATGAATTCATAGTAATGCCTTTTGGACTCACCAATGCTCCAACAATCTTCATGGTCTTAATGAATAGAGTCTTTAGATATTACCTTGAAAATTTTGTGGTAGTCTTTATAGATGATATTCTAATATACTTCAAAACCAAGGTGGACCATGAGGAGCATTTAAGAACTGTACTGGAGACTTTGTGCAAGGAGAACCTCTATGCAACGTACTTCAAGTGTGAGTTCTGGTTGAAGGAGGTCTCATTCTTGGGCCATATCTTCACAAGAAATGGGTTATCTATGGACCCCTCTAAAACAGATGCAATTGATGGATGGACGAGTCCAACATCGGTAACTGATATCTGTAGCTTCATGGGGTTACCTGGATATTATCGACGATTTGTGAGAAATTTCTCATGATTTTCCAACCCTTTTACCAAGCTAACTCAAAAGGGGGTAATGTTTGCTTGGAGTGATGAATGTGAAGAAAGCTTCAAGGAGTTGAAAAGGAGTTTTATCACTGCACCCGTGCTCACTTTACCCACAAGTGGGGAGATTTTGGTGGTATTCAGTGATGCTTCGAAAAAGGGCGTAGGATGTGTGTTGATGCAGAATGATAAAGTGATATCCTATGCCTCAAGGCAGTTGAAAATCCAAGAGAGAAACTATCCAACGCATGATCTAGAGTTGGCGGCTGTTATCTTTTCCTTGAAAATATGGCGGCATTATCTCTATGGAGAGAAATGTGAGATATATACTGACCACAAGAGTCTTAAATATATATTCACAAAAAAAAGAGCATAATATGCGCCAGAGAATATGGATAGATCTCATCAAGGATTATGACTCTTCAATACATTACCACCTTGGGAAAGGGAACAAGGTGGCGGATGCCCTAAGTAAAAAGGATCCAGCGATTCTATAAATGATGAGAATTGGGAAGGATCCAATCTTCTTAGACTTGATGAAGATAGATGTGGGAATCATAAAGAAGGGAACATCATCAATCCTTTCACAAATGATTTCTCAACCATCTCTTTTGGAAAGGTTAGAGGATGCTCAAAAGGATGATGTAGGAATTCAAGAAAAGGTGGAAGCTATCAAAAAGGGGAAATCCTCGGAGTTTAATGTTAATGAAGAAGGAATTGTGTGGTTTGGGAAAAGACTATGTGTTCCATCAAGTCCGGAGATGAAGAAGGAACTTTTGGATGATGGACATTGTTCAAATTTCTCTATTCACCCAGGGAGCACAAAGATGTATCGAGATCTCCAAGAAAACTTTTGGTGGGATAATATGAAGAAGGAGATCACCGAATATACATCAAATTGCCTGGTGTGTCAGCAAGTGAAGGTAGAGAGGTAGAAGTCTAAGGGGATGATGCAACCATTGCCCATACCAGAATGGAAATGGGAGAACATCACTATGGACTTTTTCGCTGGACTTCCGAGGACATCTAAAGGCAACAATGCAATCTGGGTTGTTGTGGATCATCTTACAAAGACTGCACACTTCATTGCTATTCGGGAGGATTTTTCATTGGATCAACTGGCGTAGATATATATCAGAGAATTGGTAAGGCTGCATGGAGTACCACTATCTATTTAGTTTGACCGAGATTCAAGATTCACCTCTATGTTTTGGAAGAGTCTTCAACATGCTCTGAATACTGAACTGAACTTCAGTATGGCCTATCATCCTCAAACTGATGGCCAATCCGAGCTGACTATCAAAACACTTGAGGATATGTTGAGAGCATGCTCAATGGACTTTATAGGAGGATGGGATCAACATCTTCCTCTGGTTGGGTTCTCTTATAATAACAGTTTCCACTCGAGCATCCAAATGCCAAGATATGAATCCATGTATAGGAAAAGGTGCAGAACATCGACATGTTGCGATGAGGTCGGTGAACGTAAGCTGCTTGGACCAGAAATGGTCGAAGAAATGGTGGATAAGGTGAAAACCATTCAGCAGCATATCAAGGCAGCCCAGAGTCGACAGAAGAGTTATGAAGATAATCGTTGACGAGACATTGAGTTTAAAGTTGGATACATGGTGTTTTTATGCATATCTCTGTGGAAGAAGGTCATGAGGTTTGGAATGAAAGGGAAGTTAAGTCCAAGGTACATCGGCCCCTTTGAGATTCTTGATTGTGTTGGGGATGTGGCCTATCGACTAGAACTCCCACCTAATATGGCCAAGGTGAATGATGTCTTTCATGTATCCCTCTTAGGGAATTATATACCGAACCCTTCACATGTACTCTCTTCCAAGGTGGTATTATTTGAATATGATCTTTCTTATGAGGAGCAACCAGTAAAGATCTTAGATCGTAGAGAAAAATTTCTATGAAATAAGACAATGCCCCTCGTCAAGGTGTTGTGGATAAACCACAAGATTGAAGACGCCACTTGGGAGTCGGAGGATATGATGAAGCTGAGTTACCCACATTTGTTTTAGTGTGGGAAAGGGTAAATTTTGAGGGTGAAATTTCTTAAGGGGGGATATTGTAACAACCCAAAGTTTCATTAATGGAAAATCCCTCTTGATCCAGTTAAATGTCTCTTTATAAAAAAAATTTTTTATAAGATGTCAAATTCTTTAGTTTTATGATAAGAATTGTGACCGTTGTTAATAAAGTCATTGAATAGTGATCACATGATTAGTATAAATATAAGGCTTTAACGAACCCAATTTTACTCAGACAAAGGAAGCGATGGCCTCATCCAGTAGAATTGCCCCATACAAAGCCCATTTGTCAGAGCTCGGAAAAGAGGTGGCATCTTTGGGCTTCGCCCTTGACCGAGCCCAAGCTGAGCTTCATTATGTCAAGCTCGAACGTGACCATCTACGAGAAAAGTGGAAGTTGATATAGATTACCACTCGAGCGATGTTATCCGAGCCACCCCAAGAGTCTGTCACCATCGCACACCTTACCCTTAGGTCTTATGCGGATATTTTAAGGGGTTATGTAACAAATAACTATTACAATGTTCATGTACATTATTTTTTATATAATAATGAATATAATTTCTAGTCATTTTTGATACATTTTAAATAGTTTTTGAAGTACAAATGGTGTTTTTAGTTATTATTTAATTAAGAATTCAATTTTATTAAATTAAGGGATTTTTTAATTAAATAATATTTTAATAAAATATTATTATTTAATATTAAATTAATTTTTATTAAATATAAATGATCTTATAATTTTATGAATGCAATAGAAATTTTTATTAAGGTTTGAATGCCATTTCTCTGAAAACCTGTGAATTTTCGATAAATAATTGTTTATATTTTAAAAGTGAAAATTAACTTATTTAGAAAATTCTTTAGATAAAATAAATGTCATTTCTGGAATCAGGACATTGAAATTATCCAGCGGTGAATTTTTCATAATTTTCTGAGACAGTCAAATTTTTGGGTATAAATTAAATATCGTTTAAATTTATAATGTGTTTTATGACATCATAATGACCCAATGGTGATGTAATAAAATACCATAATCCTTATGTTCGGCCAATATATGTTTTATCATTAAAATAATGAGGTTTTGGGTTGGTTTGACTTACTTTTCAAAGAAATAATGAACCCCTCAAGACTTATTCAACACTTTGCGCTTTTAAATTAATTTCCATGGGAGTGTGACTCACCTCCAAATAAGCATCCTTATTATTTTAATATGTTCGGACCTTGGCCTTGTAAAATATTGTTTTCCACTTTCCTTTTCCAGAAACCATGGGAAAAACCATGGGATGTCTTGTGGTTTGGATTAGTTTAATATAAAGGGTCCCAAACCTAAATAATAAAGAATTCTCTCAAATTTCTTATATAAACCAACCCAAGCTCCCACTTCCTCCTCACTAAAATCCCTTGGAGTTAGTCCAACCTCTGACCTACTCTCTCTAGAATCCTCCCAAGGTGCCACAAGCTCCACAGAAGCCTCTCACAAGCCTCTCTCTAGCCTTTGGAAGCACACTTCCAAGTAAGGTTTTTTTCTTCCTTTCTCATTTTTGTCAATTATCTTTAAGTTGTATTGCCATATTAATTTCTATTATGAATGTTGGGGTATGGTTCCTCACCTCCCCCATACTGCCCTATTATTGTTTGAATGATGGGAGACCCCTTTCTCTCTCATTAAATTCCTCCCATGTACACCTGTTACAATTCCGAAATTTCGAAAGGAACTTCTCTCTCTTCTTTTACATTCAAGCAATACTTTTGTATCATGAATCTAAATTCCTTTTCAATTGTTGGGACATGTATCTATATGACATCCTTGCTGTACATTACATGTAAATATGATGAGGAACCCCATTCTCTCTCATAATCCTTTTTATGAATTCTTATGTCACGTCGTTACGCTGCCGAAATCCCACTGATTTTCTAAGCCAATGTCCTTGTGTAGTGAATACCATGCCCATTTCACCATCAAGGGTATTCACCTTTATGCACAGTTACTTATTTATTATAAAGTTTCATGTATGAGTTCCACATTCCTTTATCATGGAATAAATGATTATGTTTTAAGAATCCCTATTTTATGATCCATGTGGCACACTTATGCATGAAATGAAATGTTTAAGAAGGGTGCGCCCTTATAGCGCTCCAATGAATTGGGTAAGTATAGTATCATGATACGTCATGTGCAATGAGTATTGAATCATTATAATTCAAGTGCAACGAGGGTTTACTTGTAATTCATGTGCAATGAGGGTTTACTCATGATCCATGTGCAATGAGCATTGGATCATGCTAATTCAATGTTAAGTGTTGTTGCCAAATTTCCATGTTATGATTATCATGCTTTATCATGCCTTTATGTTAATTTTTCTTTTATGCTCTTTTGATATGCCTATTTTCTAACATGTATTGTACTCCTCATGTTATTCCATGTGTACTCCCTTACTGGGCTTTATAGCTCACCCTTTTCTTATGCATGTCCTCAGGTTATCCCATGCAATGCTAAGTACGAGGGAATGTAGTGGTCATGTAAAGGAAGTTTTCAATAAAGATGTTGTATTTCATGTTTTAAGTTTTTATGTAATGATCCTAAGCCCCAAAGATACTAAACCTCTCGATCTTCTTTGTTGTATCAAGTGATGTTTTATGTAATAAAGCATGTTTATGTTGTAATAAAAAGCAGGGTTGTCATAAGTATGGCATACTTTAACGTCATCCGTCATTTACTTCACTAGACTAGACATAGAACATCCCAGAGATAGCTCCGGGGATTACTCCACACTCCTCATTTCATTAACCAGGCTTTTCTTTAAATCTTCCATTGATTCTCTCAGTTCTTCTTTCATTTCATCCTTTAAGGACTCAAGGTCCTCCTTGGTTTCTAAATTGTCAGCCACAACAGGTAGGATAAATGAATCCCTTTCGGGCTGGTCTTCCTCATCAGAATATCCATAATCGATTCCAAGTACCATATATCCTGGATCTGATGACCAACCTTTGATGTCATATGACACAGAAACTGAGCCAAGATGCTCCCCCTCACTTAGAGAATTCTCATGAGGGGTCTGCTTAAACTGTTCTCCTAGAGGTAACTCTACAACATCCTCTAAAACTTCAGTATATACAACAACCATATGATATGATAGTTCAACAGTATAGTTAGTCTTATCCTTTTCTGAGTCATCAATGACTCTCTCGTCAATGGTAGTAGATGCCGCTTCTTCTTCTTGATCAGGAACTATAATGTCTATATTATCAATCATAGGGCTCAAACTGAGCTCTTCCTCTTCATTTTCCTCATCATCTGCGTCATCAGCAGCCTCCTTTTCTTCATGAGTAAAATGATATGATTTGGTAGCCTCATCCTCTTCAGATGTGTCCTTGACAACATTCTTATATGCATCTTCTTCTTCTTCTTTAGTGGTCTCAGTATCACTGTCCCTCATAACAGTTTCTCTCCTTGGTAGTTCTTTTGGAGGGATAGATGCTCCAAAAGCTATAGTCCTTACAGGACTATGAGGTAAATCAAGATCACTCCCATCATCAACAGGGGTGTTCTCTCATTGAGGGTCCACAACTCCTTCAGCCTCCTCCTCATCAGAGTAAACCGGTTCTGGCTCATCAGGATTCAGGCCTGAATCTCTTTTGTATTTTGGCTTAGTTGGATGAGTACTAGGGTCACACTTTTCATACACCTTTTCTTCATCATTCACCCATGTCCTCTTCTGGGGATTCCAGCTAATTTTCATGAACTTGAAAATTACCTTGGAGATACAGAAACTATTCTTGGCTACTATCATTTCTTCATGATTTTCAGCCACACCCATTACCTTTAGCATAATTGAAATAATCTTATCATGGAATAAGGCATTGGACTTTGAGATTGCCTTGGTTATATCCTCTAATTGTACCATCAGTAACCTAAATAGGTTAATCTTCTTTCCATGCTTCAGTAAGTACATTAGGAATATGTCCTGGTACTTTAGTACATCAAATTCCCCTCTCCTCGGACTAAGTACATGCTGAATGAATTTGAATAAGAGCATGTTTTCTCCATTCATCTCAGCTGCAATGATCCATATTTATTTTCCATCTCATGTCAGTTCATCCAGAGATTTTTCATACTCAAAAATAGCACTGTCTAGAGGAGCCACTCCATAGTAGTAATCAAATATTCCTTCTTGAGGAATTCTCAAACAGGCAGCCCACTTAGTAGACGAGAAGCTAACTTCATTTCCATTGACTCTGGACATTAGCTTATGCACATCCTCTTCCTCTTAGAACGTAGGATATTCATAGAATTCTTTCACAAGCTTCGGGTAGTAAGGTCCATTGTTGTTTGCAAAGCATTCGGTCTATCCTTGGGCATCTAGTACATTTAGTACTAATGAATTGCTCGACAGCAGCCATTCTTCACTTAACACCTTCTCAGCAAAGATTTGTCTCTTGGTCAGATGTGGGTTTACTGGTCCCGATGGGGTGTCACTAGTGCCACTGGATTCGGCTCGAGTTCTCTTAGGCCTTGGCGCATCCTCATTGACAGTCGGTGGTCGCTTGGTTCTTGCCATAGAGATTGAGAGAGATTTGAGGGCTCAGGTGAAGGGTTGGGGTTTAGGAATTTCGAGATTAAGGTTCAAGATCGGGAGAAGAAGGTGGATTGAAATGTGATCGTTTCCATTGATTTTATCATTTAGGTATTAAATCAAAATAAAATAGAAATAACAAAAAGAAATAAAAAAAAGGTTTGAATTCCTGCAAAAATAAAAACAAACAGTGAGGTATCCAACAGTGAGATGTATCAGTGAGGTACACCGGTAAGGTGAAACAGTGAGGTATAACAGTAAGGTTCGACTGTGAGGTATAATAGTGAGGTTTGACTGTGAGGCCCAATAGCGAGGTTCGACTGTGAGGTCTAATAGTGAGGTTCGGCTGTGAGGTCTAACTGTGAGTTTCGACTATGAGGGTCGACTGTGAGCTTCGACTGTGAGGTCTAACTGTGAGGTTCGACTATGAGGTCTAACTGTGAGATTCAACTGTGAGGTCTAACTGTGAGATCCCATATTCTGAAATTAATCGTACCTAACACATGTTTGATGTAATTTAACCTCTCATAATTCAAGGGCTTTTAGTGCCAATGAATTCAAGGGTGATATCACCCTTTTGATAATGATCCCTCAAAAAGTGATGTCTCACATCAATATGCTTTGTCCTAGCATGATATACTATATTTCTGGAAATGTTAATATCACTTGTATTGTCACACTTTATAGAGACATGTTTAAATTGAAATCCATAGTCCAGTAAAGTATGTTTCATCCATAGAATTTGAGAAAAACAACTACCAGCATCTATGTACTCAGCTTCGGCAGTAGTTAATGCAACAAAATTCTGCTTCTTTCTACACCAAGATACTAGTGACTTTCCTAAAATGTGACATGTCCCAGAGATGCTTTTTCTATCTAACTTTCAACCGGAAAAATCAGCATTAGAATAACTCAACAAATCAAATGATTGTCCTTTTGGATAGAATAATTCTAAGTTGGGAGTATGTTTGAGATATTTAAAATTTCTTTTCACAGTAGTTAAATTAGACTCTTTTAGATTTTCTTGAAAGCGAGCACACATGCATACACTAAACATGATGTCAAGTCTACTAGCTGTAAGATAGTGTATACTTCTTGTCATACCTCTGTAGTTGGTTTGATCCACTGGTTCTCCAGCTTCATCTGTATCCAACATACAGGTGGTAATCATAGGCGTGTCACTACCTCTAATACCATCCAAATAAAAACGTTTTAAAAGATCCTTAATATATTTTCTTTGATTCAAAACAATGCCATTATTATTTTGAAGGATCTGAAATCCAAGGAAAAATTTGAGTTCCCCCATTAAACTCATTTCGAACTCATTTTGCATCATTTTTGAAAAATAGACACATAATTAACTTTTAGAAGATCCAAAAATAATATCATCCACATAAATTTGTACTATCAAAACATATTTAGAAATCCATTTAATGAAAGGAGTAGGATCAGTTATCCCTTTGGTAAAACGTTTTGAAATAAGAAAAGAGTTGAGCCTATCATACCATGCTCTTGGAGCTTGTTTTAAGCCATACAAAGCTTTAGATAGTTTGAAAACATGATTGGAAAATTGGGGATTTGTAAAACCAGGGGGTTTTCAACAAACACATCCTCAACTATGTATCTATTTAAAAATCACTTTTAACATCCATTTGATAATGTTTGAAATTCAGATGAGCTGCAGAGGCAAGTAGTACCCTAATAGATTCTAGTCTAGCTACAGGTGCAAAGGACTCCTCATAGTATATTCCTTCTACTTGACTATATACTTGTGAAACTTGCCTAGCTTTATTTGTAACTATATTCCCAGACACATCTACTTTGTCTCTAACAACCCATTTAGTGCATATGGTTAAGGTGTCGTTAGAGCTTTCCACTAATTCCCAAACTTTGTTTCTTTCGAACTGATTTAGTTCTTCTTGCATAGCCATTACCCAAAATTCATCATTGATTTCATCATCAATATTTTTGGTTTCAAGATATTAATGAAAATCTTGATGTTCAACCTGGTTTCTTAGAGAAGCTCTAGTTTGTGTTCCTCTATTTAATCACATACAACAACATCTAATGGATGATTCTTGAGAGTCCTAATACCATTAGGAAGGGTTGAACTAGATTCCTCATAGTTGTCTGTTGGTTCAAAATCAGCAGGTGCAGATTCTGGAAAATATTCAGAACTGGATAATTTTACAGGGGATTCACTATTTTTATCATTAAGGTTCAAATTTGACAAATCTTCCTCATGATTTTCAAGAGAAGCTTTAGGATCATGTGCATCAGTCTCATCGAATTTGATATGAATTGATTCTTCCACACATTTGGTTTTCTTATTGAACACTCTATAGGCTTTACTTGAAATAGAATAACCTAGTAAAATTCATTCATCACTTTTGGGAGCAAATTTTTCAATATTATCTTTAGTATTAAGAATAAATATTTTGCAACCAAAAACTCTAAAGTAATTAACCTTAGTCTTCCTATTATTCCAAAGTTCATAAGAGGTCCTTTTTAGAATAGGTCTAATTAAAACTCTATTAATAATGTAACAAGCTGTATTTACACCTTCAGCCATAAAATAAATAGGTAATTCATACTCATTAAGAATACTCCTTTAAATTTCTTAAAGGGCCCTATTTCTTCTTTCTACAACTCCATTTTGTTGGGGTGTCCTAGGGGCAATAAAGTTGTGACTATAGCCATTATGCGAGCAGTTGGATTCAAACTCATGCTTCTCTAACTCACGGCCATGATCACTTCTTAGGGTTTTAATCATAAGTCTACTGAGGTTTTCTACAGACTTAGAATATTTGACAAAGTAAGGACAAGCTTCACTTTTGTGAGCTAGAAAGTATACCCAATTATACCTAAAAAGTCATCTACAAGAACATAAACATAGTGCTTCCCATTTAAACATGAAACTCTTGATGGTACAAACAAATACATGTGAACCAACTCAACTGGTTGAGAAGTTGAGACTTCTTTCTTTGGTTTGAAAGAAACACTGTGTTGTTTTCCCTTTTGCGAGGGGTTACACACTTTATCATTTGGGAATTCTAATTTAGGTAGGTCTCTAACTAAACATTTCTTAGAAAGCATGCTATGTGAGTGCACATAACAGTGTCCTAATATTATATGCCACAACCACGATTCTTTATGAAAAGCATTTAAAAAAGAAAAATTTTGATTATATAAGGAGTTTAAATCTACAGCATATACATTCTCATTTCTACGTGTAGTGAAAACTAAGTCATTCTTTGAATTAAAAGCATTGCTTGAATCATTTTCAAATTTAACATTAAGGCCATCATCACATAACTGAGATATGCTAAGTAAATTATACTTTAATCCATCAACAAAAAGTACTTTTGAAATTAATATTGTATGAGGGTTACCAATCTCGCCTAAGCTGATGATTTTTACTCTAGCATTGTCACCAAAGGTGACATGACCACCATAAACCATAATTAGACTCTTAAATCACGAATAGTCTCCTATCATATGTATTGAACATCCACTGTCCAAATACCATAGAGTGTTACAGGAACTCTTTAAACATCTTCCCAGCAAAACAGATAAAACATGGGATAATTTTGGTACCCAGATCATCTTGGGTCTAGAAAGGTTAGCCAATAAATCCTTGGGAACCCATATTTTCTTTGTAGAATTTCTGAAATCAACTGACATATATTGAGACATAAATACATTTTTCGGTCCTTTAGAAATTTTTTTCTCAAAAGATTTTCCAGAATTAGCAGTGAACTATCCACATTTTGGAAGAAATTGGGTTTTGCTAATGTGCCTCAGTCCAGGCTGATATCCTAGACCCATTGTATATTTTGGAGTAATATGTATTCCTAGAAATTGTGTCAAGGTATCCCGACCAGCAGTGAACATTTCAATATCCTTTCTCAATTGTTCATTTGATAATTTGAGCTGAGTATTTTCTTTCTACATTTGAGCATTCTTTTCTTTTTCTACACTTAGATCTGTTTTTATATTACTAGTCAAGGCATGCTTTTTCTTCAAAGATTTGTATTTATCTTTTAGTTTGTTGCAGGTATCTTCCAGTACATTTCAATATTCAAATAGTTCATCCTTAGACATATTTTCATCATTATATGAGTCACTATTATTTTCAGAATAATAATCATTTAGAATAGGGGAAATAGGTACCTCTGATATGTTAGTCTTGAAGCACATGTTGGCTTGATTCTTTTCAGATTCAGTAGATTCCTATTTACTTGTGATGTCTTCTGAAGAACTCCAGGTTGCTTTCATGGCTTTCTTGTACTTATTGTCTTTATAATCATATTTCTTTTTTAATTTTAACTTCGAATAGTAAGCCTTGATGTGCCCTTTCCTCTTGCATTCATAGAAGACTATATCATCTTCTTTATCAGATTTCTTCCAATCCTTCATCCATTTACCTTGTTGATCATACATACCCTTGTAGTTTGGATTTCTGAAAAACTTTTTCTTCCTATAGAAATTATTAAATCTCCTGGCTATTTGGGCCATTTCTTCATCACTTTTTGAATCTAAATCTTCACTAGTTGAACTCACAGTAGGTACATGTCTTTCTCCTTATCATTACAATTTAAAGAATTAGACTTGAATGCTACAGATTTTCTTTTGGGTTCATCATCTTATTCTTTGTTCACCTTCATTTCTTCTTCATACATCATTAGTTTACCAATCAATTCCTTAACCGGTAGCTTGCTGATGTCACATGACTCTCGGATAGACACAGAAGTGCCTCTCCATCTGTCAGGCAAACATCTCAATATTCTCAGGATCTGCTCCGTTTTTTGAACAGCTTTTCCCAGTGAACTCATGGTGTTGACAATCTCATTGAACCTAAGATACATATCAGAAATGGGTTAATCAGGTCTCATATTAAAATTATCATATTTAATAGTATAAGTATCTAATCTAATTTCCTTCACATTGGTTGTTCCTTCGTGAGAAACAACCAAGGTGTCCCAGATTTCATGAGTTGTTTTACATGCAGAAATTCAGTTAAATTCCTCATCTCCTAAGGAGCAGTAAACAACATTCATAGCTTTACAGTTATTATTATAGTCAGACTTTGTAGAATCATCCCATGTAGATCTAGAAGTTTTGGGAATTTCATATTATGATTCTATAGCAGTCCATATATCAAAATCAAAACTTTCGAAATGAATTTTAATATTAATTTTCCATTGAGCATAATTCACACCATTAATGAAAGGTGGCCTGTTAGTAGTAGCACCTTCTAGTGTATTGTACATAACTAGATTTTATAAAATATTTTAAAGAGAGAAAATTTAGAACTAACAGAAATTTAAGATCTTTAAGTAAAACTAAAATCACAGTTTTAAAACAGAGGGTTTGAAAACCTTTTATTTAAAAATAATAATGAACCCTCTGATACCAAATGTTGGTCGGAGTGGATACTCAAGATAGGGGGTGAATTGAGGTCCAATTAAAATTTCTATTAAAACCTTTTAGGATTAAAATCCCCTAAATTAGAATAGCCCAGTCAATTTCGGCAATAGAGATATAAGTGATTTATTGTTTAACAGCTTTCTCAAAGGTTGATTACTCCTCAGTTGAATCAATATGAGAACTAATTATACTTTTGAAACAGGTTTACTAAATAACTCAGAATTACACACTAACCAGAACTAACTAACAGAGTGAATGTAAAAACAAATTTCTGTCTTTGAAAATATAAGCACAGCGGATATATGTTAAAGATAGTAAAACAAAGATAAACACAACAAATTTAAACAAGCGGTTCATTCTTAAGATAATACCTAGTCCTCTCCACTATTTTATCACCTTCCACCAAGAAATTATATTAAAAGTTATACATAGTCTGTATCGGGCTTTACAAAAGCCTTCACAAACTATCCAGGTTTTTCATCCTCTACCATAGTTCAACGTGGGTAAAAAAATAGACTATCAAGCCACACCAGGCTTCTACAACTGTTATACGTGGGAAACCAATGTAAGAATAGTTTGGTATGGGCATTTTCAGTATCCCTCAGTTTTAGCACGAAAAAATAGTATGTGTAACACATACACACTACTCACAAATGTAAATTATTTAAAACACAATAGAGCTAAAGATAGTAGGGATATGTTTGGAATTCTCTATTGTGTTTGAAGATCAGCTCTAGACTCGTTTGAATGAATGAAATGAAGCTTTGGTCCTTCTCTGCATGTTGCCTCCAAAACAAAGAGCTGCAACTTCTCGGTTGTGTCTTCCAGATGTGGAGATAATAGCTTCTAGGATTCAAAAACTCTTTGCAGCACACTACTACAGTTTGTAGAAGGCTCTTTTCTATATATCTTTGTGAAGCTCTTGTTATTTTTGAATTAGTGCTTGAGAGTTCCCTTCTTCTTTCCAGTATGTTTGGGGTCTCTTATACTCTTTGTGTCTCTCATCTGTGTCTTTTATATAGTCTTTTGTTTTTGTGTTTTGTTGTCCAGTAGGGGCCGACAAGGGAAACGTTTCTACTACGTGTGGTCTACCTCGTACATCGTACTTTCTTTTGATATCCCTACAAATAACATTAAATAATTTCAGGTGCATTAATTTGTCCAGACATGACCATTATAATAGTATTAATAAAATAGGTAAAGAAAATAATGGAATATCATTATACTGGACGCAGATGCATGTCACATGGTAGACTTCAATCTCTATAACTATGGACTTCATCGGTAGACTGTTCAGCTGAGGGATTCAACTGTGATCTTTCGAACTGTGAACTGTAGTCTTTCCAACTGTAGACTTAAACTGTATTCTTCTAATGGTAGTTGTTTTATTATTTGTAAAAGTGGATCCTCATCAGTGAACTCCAACGGTAAGCTCAACAGTAGACCTTTAACAGTAACCTTTCCAACTGCAAACCTGAACAAAGAATTTCTCAACAGAAGACTTGAGAAAGAGTCTGATAGTAGACTTCTAGCAGAAACCTTGTTACAGTAGTGAACTTATGACAGTAACTCTTTGTCTGTGAGCATTGATAAGTAGATCATCAGTAGGTTTTTTATAGTAACCATGTACCGGTAGCTTCCAACAGTGATTGTAAATCTTCAATGGTGATCTTCTAGAAACAGTGACTTAGGGTGATAGTAAGCTATAATGGTTACTTTGAACATAAGGATCTTATCAGTAGCCTTTAACAGTGAGCTTATATTTAGATAAATATGGACTGTAAGTTGATGTAGTAAAGTCATGAGTCTTATGAATATACATTGTTGAGAACAAGATAATTGTATATGTAGATTAAAAGGATTAAAGATTGACGTAATATATTATAATCAATAATTAAACATGGTTTGTGATTATTAAAACAGGAGAGTCCAACATTCTCCATAATATATTTTGCCCCTCGATTATGCTATATAATTAAATGTTTGTTCTTAGGGTAAGTTTTCCTATTTTTGGTACATATATTATATTATATTACTTATATAGGTATGTCCTAGTACTCCCTCTAAAGCTCATAGATTCCATTGATGAAACTAATTGTTTTATACATGCTGGTGTGTGATTCATTTAATTTTCTTTTACTTTAAATAATGTTTCTCTTTAGAATGGTTTTCAAAAATTTGGATCTTGAAATTTTTATTTTTATAAAACATGAATAGTTTGTGGGAACCTTTGTAAACTGATTGTTTTTATATAATAGACTGGTATTTTTAAAAAATGACGTATACTATATATTTAGGTTCCACGTCATCAAATTTTAAAAATGTATTTTTATAAAAGTTTCTTCAAACTATATTAATAGTGGAGATTTTAAATAGTTTGAGAATTTGGGAGGGGGAGGTGATCTATTAATAATATTTATTCTCAAACCTACATCTTATATTTTTCTTTTTAGGTTCTGGATCATCTTATGGTCACTCATGGAGAATTTCTTATTTGGGGACTGCATGGTAACTCAAAGATTTACTTTTAGGTTTGGTGGTTGTTTTAATTTATCTCCATTTCCATGTTGATTTACCAAATCATAAATCCTTATTTTTAATCCATTTTTTATTAGTGGTTTTTTGAAAATGAGGAATTTTGGATGTTTAAATTAGGGTTGTGTCTTATAGGGGAGTTGGAAGTGAAGGATTAATTTTGTTATACATTACCTTAATTTCATATATTTTATTTTTTTCAGTATGGGAATCAAATTTATGGTTGCATCATGAATTTTTTTTAAAAAAAATTTACTTTTTTCAATTTGTTTTATGGGTAAAATTGTTCCCACTGAGTAATTTTTTATGCACATGTTCTTGTCACCAACCTTTATAGATTTGGAATTACCCTTAGACACTACCATAGGACTATACTGAGCGTATTATAGATTGATGGCTTGGGTTTGTTCATGATAAATGGGACTAAATATTCCCTCTATTATTTTGGTAATAATAGTTGGTTAGTGATTGGAATATAGATACTTTATTGGTTGGTATGTGAAGATTCAATATATCTATTCATTATTCTGAGACATGAGTTTATGGGGAATGTTATGTTAGCATTTTTAATTTTTATATTTCATTAGTTATTATTGGTTTATTTTAATTTATATTGATGAAATTTGGAATGGTGGTCATGTTTTATGGGTTTTTAGAATATTTTATATCTTGGGAGTGAAAAGGGTGGGGAACATGAGGCAGACAACTAGATCATATGGCTTGAAAAACCAGATGTGGTCCATTGATATGGTTCTATAAAACATCATTCTATTGTCGGTCACTCAGAAAATTCTATAAACAAGTCTTGTTAGGCGGTGTGTGACCAATTTCCCCATAGAGCTTTAGGGTTGGTTTTCCTTTCTAGTTTTAAATGCATCTAAGTTATGTCTAAATTTTTTTAATAACTTTGTGTTGTATTTTTATAATGTATTTTTGTTTTTTCATGGTATGTTTGATTGATAAAACGAATGATATGTCATTTTCATGAAAATTTGGGTTTAACTAGTACCATATTGTGAGATTTCACATCTTAGAAAACCATGTCAATCCCAAGTGATAGGTTAATCATAAAATCTTATAATAGTTTCATAATTGAAATATAGTCTTTTAAACCATATTTCCAAATTATGCGCAACCACTAAACCCTCATAAGGATGTTTTGGTGTAAGGTGATGTTATAGATTGGGTTTTATGGGCTTTTGGTAATATGGAGGTTGGTTTAAAAAGAATAAAATGACATGGGTTTTGATAATTAATAAATTAATTTTATGGTGAAATTTTATTTTTAAAATGAAACTTTTCAATTTTTAGAATTTATAATGTTGGAATTTAACATTTTTCTGATAATAAAAACTTTGGAAATGTTTTACAAATTATATTTTGGAACTTTAAAATACAAATTTTACTTTTAATTTATACAATATTTTTCTCAAGTGGAATTCTAATTTAATTTTATAGGGTTCAAAATGGAATTTAAAATAGAGATTTATACTTTCAAATTTTAAGGTTTTCATTTTAAAACAATTTAAATATGGATTTTGTACTTGTTTGGATATATAGTTTTCTTGGGTTAATTTCTTGTATAGAGGTTTTCATTGCGGTGGATGTGATTTGAGTTGTGAGTAATTGTTAAATTTAGTTTCTTTCTATTCAATGTTTTACCCCATTAATGTCTCAAATAATTATAGAAATTTTACTTGATGAGTCTTCCATTGGTGAGAGTTCCATGGAATTAAATTGTATTTCCTCCATTTTTTTATTCTACGCAGTCTCTCTATGGGGTAGTACAGTTATACCTTTATTAGTGTTTTCTATATTTTGGAGTGTCCTGTTTCATTTAAACTTTTTATCTAACTTGGGGAATTTTTGCTGGAGTTCATATATTTTTCAAAGAATTTTAGTTATTGGGTTTAATTGATAGAATATAGGGGCCAAAGTGTTCTTATCTAGATTAACTTTAATTGAGGGTTTTTTTAGTGAGGCCATAATGGCGAAGTTGTTCTCCATCATTGTTGGTGTAAAATTGAGGTCCTGTTAAAGTTCAGAGATTTAAAATCATGTTGTGGGCATTCTTATCATAATCCACTCCTCTAGTATGATTGGATTAGACATTTTCATTTGGTTAACTCTAGTGCCCTGATATTTTTGGAGTATGAGTGTATGTAGGGGAAGATGCCCTTTTTTTCTTTTTTACATTAATAGTAGTTCAATAAAGTTTTAGGTTCTCCACCCCTAATTTTTTCTATCCTTTTTAAATTTGATTCATCATATTAATCCATGGTTTTTTCTAGGAATATTTTTCCTTGATTGTATTTATATAATGGTTTTTTCTTTCTATTAGACTTTTTTTATGACCTTTGGTATGTTTTTCTACTAGAATATTTTTATTCTTTCTCTTACTTTTTCTATTTAAAGTAGATATTATAAATAGTGGGGAGGCCCACTATGGTTCTATTTCATCGACTAAAATACTAAATGGTTGGGTGTGTTTGTTTCATAGAGATTGGATTTTTTCATGGTGGTTTTAGTAAAAAAAAATTTGGTCAGTGATCATATTGTGGGTTCTTTATTTTCTAATTAGATTTCCTATTTGGATATTCTGCTAAAATTTGATGACTTTCTGGGGTATAAAGCGGTATGCTGGTGATTATTGACATAACCCAACCACCAATTTACTAATTATTTTATATATATATATTCATGTGAATTTTGTTTCCTATGTTTTGGACATAATATTTTAAAATTTTAGATAATTCAAAGGATTTAGCAAGCCACACAGTTAGATTGAACAGTTGGAAAAACATTGTGGTGATAGTGTGGATGAGTCTATTATATTAAAATAACCTATCTTCATGGTTGGTACATGGTTTTTCCAATAATATGGAAGCCCTAGTGGTATAAAATGTTTTTCATGTAAGGGGTGAACTGTTGCAACATTGTTTGTGCAATCAGGTAGCCAAACCTTGTGATGTAACCAATTGTTTTAAATTTGAAAAATCAAATTATACCAGTGATTTAATAAAACCCAAATCTGGGTTCCCTTCCCATATTAATGTTATATACTTTGAGATTCATCCTAGTAATTCATCCTCTTTCATCACTCCCTTTATTTTTAAATCCTCCTCTTGTAATTTCAAGTGCGACTCATCTAGCTTAGGGTTTCCTCCTCTCCTCTCCCTTCTTCCCCTTTTTCTCTCTTTATTTAGTCATTTCATTAATTTTATTAATTTTTTTGAACCCTAGGTTTTTTTTCTTGATCTATTTTTCTATTTTTCATACAACTAGGATTTTCTATCACTATTTGGAGATCCCTTCATCTCATATTTTAATTTCTTGACTATTTTCCTTTGATTCAATGTAGGGTTTCTCCATGCTTTACTCATTAATTTCAGAACCATTGAATGAATGGATTCTAAATTTATATTATTCGTGAATAAAAAATGTATTTTAGGCATTTATTTAATTTATAGAGCTAAAATTGGATTTCATGTATCATTCCATTGAAAGTGATGGTTTTAGTTGTATCAAATGTTCATTTAAATCTGATTTTTCCCTAATTGAACACACCAGTTGTTTATGAAAATTTAAAAATATATCTTTAAGAGTTATCTTAAAATTTATTAAATGTGTCATTGATCTTCAATTTGATTTCTAATTTGTTCTTTTGGCCCTAATTTATGTTTTTATTTTAAAATATGAATTTGTAATATTTATGATTTTGAATATAGTTTTTAAGGAAAAATTTCATTCAGTAAAATCACATATTATAAACCATTTATTCTTTTTTAACACTTATACACATACACATGAATATATATATATTCATTTATGAATATTTTCACACATGTATGTGCGAATATGTACATTGAGATGAGATATGTCTATATATCTAAATGTATATGTGTGTAAGGATAAAGAGATGTTTGGGAACATAATATTTATATCATAAAACTAGTCTTCAAATGATATTTATATATAATTTCAATTTATACTTATGTTATCTTTTGATGATTGGAACGATCACCCTTATTTTAATGTTATGGGAATACATTGGGAGTTAGGTGATATATAGAAATACATGTTATACAATACAATTATCACACTCTTACTAGTTTCCCTGAGATAGATAATATTATAATTAAGGTATTTTTTACCTCAGTTAGACTAGGAAGGGAAATGATAGGTGTTAAGGTAGGTAGTTAGCTATCTTATAATAATCTTATATTATAGTTGTTTTATTGCCATATCCTAGATTTTTTTAGAGACTCTATGTTCCAATGATGACTTTGGTTGTTTTATACTTCTTCTTGGTTGATTTTTCGGATCATTGTTTACATTAAATGATTTTTTTCCCTTAAAATGGTTTTTAGATTGTTGAATTTCCAAATGGTTGTTTTGATAAAAGTGGCACAGGTAAAGGAAATATTTCCAATGTGAATATTTTTATTTCATATAAACTAAGGGGGAGTTTTACAAAATGGATTATACTAAACATTTAGATTTTATGTGATTCAAATCTAAGAAATTTTTTTTAAAATTTTTTTCCCACACTATCTTGAAAATATATATTTTATTAAATATGTAGTGTGTGTCAAGGTGGGTGGTGACCTACGAGGAATTTTTTTCTCATGCTTACATATTATATTTTAATTCGTGGATCTAACATGGCTTATGATTTCCCTTCGAGAATTTCTTCTTTTGGTGCATAATGGTGACTCAAGGATTCAAATAGTGTTTATCTAGTTGTTTTTTTATTTCTTTTACCTTTTAACATATTCCAAATATTTTATCTCTATTTTATACCTTTTTTGTAGGTGTTTTTTAGACTATGTCATATTATATGTTCAAAATAGGTTTGTTTTGTGTGAGAGAGTTAGAGGTGATAGATATATTTTACTATAATTTTATTTTCTATATATATATTTCAGTATAGGAATCCAATTTGTGATCAAATAATGATTTATTTCAATTAAATTTATTCTACTTTTTAAATTTATTTTATGGTAGAAATGATTCTCACTAATTTTTTTTTCTAATGACCTTTCACATGTATCTATTCTATATGGATGGGAATACACCACATGCCAACCATGAAATATCTATAGTTAGCCTACCCTTTTACATATAAAATTACATGATTTTAAGCAAAATTATACATCAAAGTAAATGCCATGGATCATAAAGTCTTGTGTCTTGGAAGACTAGGTACATAATCCAACATTATAAAAACAACATTTTATTTTAACTATATAATGAGATCCTATCTTAAATTTTTTTCATACATGTGAATAGGATAACCTGGGGATAATATGAACAAAGGGGTGACCTAAAATCCCAACAAGGTAATAACCATATGAACAAAGCATTTGCACATGGGACCGAGGGAAAGACATAATGATATAAAAAAGAATGTAACATACAGAATCATAACATATAAACATGGGATCATAAAAACATGGGATCATAGAAATGTGGTGGAATCATAAAACATTACTTTAGTACGAGTCAAGGCTAACTGAAAAGGTCGTTTCTCAAAGTAGCACAAGCCAAGGGTAACCGCCAAAACCATCGCAAAAAACATCTAATGTGACCTAAAATTACCCAATGAATTGGATTGCTATATGGGCTCACCCATTTACATTTTCTTGAGTATTGTTTCCTCATAAAGAATCATACATAATCAAACTTACCAAAACATTATGGTTACCCATGGAATTAATTGGGTACCACAATAATGTCATAAAACATAAAAAACGGGCATATCAAAAAAGTTTCTATGAAAACATTGAACAAAA
The DNA here is from genome assembly GCA_963277665.1 of Viscum album. Lineage (NCBI taxonomy): Eukaryota > Viridiplantae > Streptophyta > Magnoliopsida > Santalales > Viscaceae > Viscum > Viscum album. The sequence continues at coordinate 1,838,056,271 of OY728136.1, forward strand.
ATATATATGGAAATTTATAAGGGAATATAATATTGTTTCATTGGATGTTTTGTCTTGTAGGATTGACATAATGTAAGAAAAGTATTTACGAAATTTTAGCATTAAAACATTTTTGAAATCTTTTAAGGAAAATACTATAATGCTTTTAATATAGAAAAGGGAAAAATATTTTATACAAAACAAGAAGTGAATTCTAAAGGTTTTCATAATAAAAATTATTGATCTTATAAATTCCATGGTGGATTAAAAGATAATATATAGTGCACCTGAAATCGGTTTAGAATTCAAGAAGTTCTCTTAAAACAGGTTTGCTTATCAGAAAGTATTGAGGAGGGAATCACTTAAAACATGTATATAAAAAAAAGAGAACAATGGAAGGGTATTGATTAATGAGTTTTTTAAATTTACACAAAATTTATAAGAATCAAATAAGTAAATAATATACCTTCATATTGGAAGAAATAAATAAGAGGCAACCTGAAGGAATAAATTATATTTGGCTAGAATTCCTTACGAATTATCGGTAGTGTATCAGGTGTAATTAATAGAGCTTCATGATATAGAAATGGGTCTCTCATCTCTTCTACATCATTAGGTATGTGTGGGGGAGGTGAAAAAACAAACCCCATCAGTAGAGATTACATAAAAAGGTCATAAATTAGAGGACATTCTTCAATAAAAGTGAAATAATGAGGATCCCTTACCTTAAATCTGATGGTCATCTTTTCTTGAACTTAATAACCTAAATAATAAAATTAGGTTCATTAATTAATAATTACATAACCTATTATATATGTTAAATATTTATTATTAATTTTTTTATGTTCGTTTCTAACCATTTTGATTGGTTATGAGGTTCAATTTCATTGTTTGGGTCTATTTTCTTGCTTGGTTTTAAAGATCAGTTCATGTTCGGATAAACATGTATGATGAAGGTTGTTGTCCAGAATTGAAGTTATATTTTATAATTGAACATATAGATGGTTATGTGGTTTAATTTTTAATTTTGTTACTAGGAGTGAAGTTGAATCATTATAAAAAACATTACTGACAACCTTTTGGGTTAATTGGCGACTTTTGACCACAAAGGACATGTTTTATTTTATAAACAAAAACCATGAGTAAAAAAAGATTCTAGAATCATATATGAGGAATAATACATATATAATGGTCTTGTTAAACAACTAAAACGGTTTCATGACTAGAATTGAACACGATAACGGAATTTTAAAACCCATCATTTCTGAATGTGGTAAACTAACACATCTTAAATGTTATCTTTACTACTAAAAAAACTATAGTAAAGGAGAGATGATAATAACATATTCTATTATCATTAAAAAATTCAATTACATGTAATATGAAAGATATTTCATAAAATTTGGATGAGGAGGGGTAAGTATAGATATGTATACAAATGAACATGAAAAGAAAATGAAATAAAAGAAAATAGGAATTTACCTCTTGATTAAATATTTCTTAAGGGCCTCTTAAGGGTAGAGGATTTAGCCTTTTGTGGAGACTAAGGGTTTTTGGGTCATGGGGTAGGATCTTGAAGAGATATTTTTTTATAATATAGCCATGTCACAAGGATTGAGAGGATTGATGAGAATATGGAAGGAGGGGTGGTATTTATAGTGGAGGAGAGGATGGGTTTCATAATATTATAATCATTGGTTTATTATTTTCCCATAAGATAAGCTATAGTGATGATTCTATGACCAAGAATAGTAATTAGTGCAAGTGAGTTCTAGATTTGGGTGCTTACATCACTTATGATGTTAGGAATAGTGGATATAAATTATATTGTATTTATATGCTAAATAGATGTATTTTACTATTCACCAAAAATTATGTTGGTCATATTAGACTCCAAATAACTTACTGATTGCAACTGTGTATGTCAGAATTTTTAAATTAAAATCACAGAAGTGAATAGAAATTGTTTAAAGGTAAAATAGTACATAGTAATTCATTGTTTTGTGATTTCATATGATTATATGACATATTTATAAGAAGAAAATTTCTATTGAAATCATTGGGTTATTAAAATATCTTAGAAATTCTATAAATAAAAGGAACTTGTTGTTTCATAATTAGAAGGATTTGAGGATTAATTATATTTAGGGAGAGAATTTTGTCATAAGAAATAATTCAAACATTGTAGAGTCTCACATAAATAATTTAGGCGATTACAAGAAGAATAAAACTATGGAATTAGTAGAGTGGAAGAATTTGAATGTAAAATCTAGAAAGAAAAAAAATAATGGATAGTTTTAAGATGTTCTGTTTTTTAACATCATTATACATAGAAATATATGGGTATGAAGATATTATAGATTTGTAATTTAAGAATAACTTATAATACATTTTTTCATGGAATACTATTGAAAAGTGTGAATATTTTATCAAGAGATGTTATATTTGTTCTATATTTGGTCATATTGTGAGAAACAATGGATGAAAAAGTAATTGAGGTCCCGAGATGAGTTCTAAATCTCCTGTGAAAAGTAAGACATAAGAATTGAAGAATGAGAAATCTATTATAATAAAAAGTTATTCGCGGTGTTGAATTATTATGAAGTGGAAATAAAAATAATGACTCCCTGTGTATCACTAATGGTTTTTTCATATCATCTATTATTGAAAGAAAAGAAATAATCATTGAGATAAAATAATAGATAAGAGATTTCCCACATGGTTATTAAGTAGTATATTAAATAAATTACATTAAATCATAATATGATTTATGTTCACTATAAGAAAATAGTGTTTTATGGGAGGTTTTTTCCACCACTGTCAATTTTTTGATCGAAAAAAATTTAGCGGTGGTTTTGAAAACCACAAAAAAATAGCTATTAAATGTCAATAAAATATTTTTTTAAATGTTTTAAAATTTATTCCCAAAAAAATTTACAATTTTTTTAGTCGCGGTTTTTTCGAAATCACCGTGAAATTGATGGAAAATTTTAAAAAATATAATATATTAATTATTAATTATTAATATTTATTATTTTCTATTAAATAAAGTTTATTATATATAATTTTACTTATTTTTAATTTTTCAATTGATTAATATTTATAATTATTATTTAATAATATTTATAAACTAAAAACACATATTCAATAAGTTGAAGAATAGACATTGACATCAAATGACCATAACTTCTGATCGAGGAGTCCATTTCAGCTCCACAACCAACCAAATCAAAGCTTATCAAATGATCTAAAACCAAGTGAGGTTTAAATCATGAGATAATCAATTTATATATTTATCTATTATTGATTATTTATTTTTTATTATTTTTTGTTTGTTTATATATTTTTGTTTATCAATTTATTTATTAATGTATTTATTTATTTATTTATTTAAATAGTAATTTATTTATTATTTAGTAATTATTCACACATTAATTAATAATTTATTTTTCATTTATTAATTATTTGTTTATTATTAGTATATCATTTATTTATTATTCATTTATTATTTATTCTATATTTGTTATTTATTCATTATTTATTAATTATTTATTATTTATTATTTATTTACTATTTATTAAATATTGAATATTGAATATTAAATATTAAATATTAATTATTAATTATTAACCATTAATTAAGAATTATTAATTACCAATTATCAATTATTAATTATTAATTATTATTAATTATTCATAATTTATAATTTATTATTTATTTATTTATTTATTTATTTATTCATTAATTATTAATTATTATTTATTATTTCTTATTTATTATTTATTGTTTTATTTTTAATATACTAAATATTAGTTTGTTATAACTTTACTATTCATTTGCTATTCATTTATTTATTATTTATTTATTTATTCGAAATTCATTATTTATTATTTATTTATAAAAAAATTCATCATGATTTGTTAGTTATATATAAATTATTAATTATTAACTATTAATTATTCATTTTAATTATTAATGATCAATTATTAATTAATAACTATTATTAATTAATAATTATTAATTTTGTATTATTTATTATTTACTATTTAATATTTAATATTTAATATATATTATTCATTATTTATTTATTATTTATTATTTATTATTTATTTATTTTTCTATTATTTATTAATTTATTAAATATTTGTTATTTATTTATCACATATTAAGTTATTTTTTTAATTAATTTATTATTTATACATTACTTATATATTATATATTATATCAATTATATATACTAAAGCCAGCTTCCTCCTTTAGGGCATGTCACTCATACACTACATCACATCACCCCTCCCATCCATTTTTTTGTTCCATCTTTCCATACCCATCCACCACTGGGGTATGATCTCTTATGTGATTAGGTTTCTAGTCGAAAACCTCATCTCCCTCCCCATAACCCCTCTCCAATCATGCCTCCGACTTTGTCTCTGCCTCCGCATCTGGCTACTCTAACTCTGACTCCACCACCTCAGGCTTCTTGTCCAACGACTACTCTACCGACATCTCCTCTGCATCTGGCTACTATACATTCATCTGTTATGCCTCTAATTCCTCTTCCTCTAGTTTCCTTATGCCTAACACCCCATAATTTCATCTAGATGATTTGTCTCTGACTACTATGTCTACATGTGCTCTGCCTCTGGCTCCTCCCAACGTGGGTCATCCAACTCCAACTCCTCCCACCGCATCTCCACCTCCTACTTTACTATGCCCAAAAATCCTCCTATTCTACTTCTCCAGATCCCGGCTATAATCCCTAGGGTTTGGGAAATTTGTTTCCTCTTCCTTAAATTTCATTCTTCTTGTACGTTTCCTTCAATCAGGATTCTAAAAATTAACTTTTGATTTCTATCATCTACAATTTGTTAGTATCAATTTTTATTCTCATTGTTTCTAAAATCATTTTATTCTTGTTGTTTCTAAAATCATCCTTTGTTTTGATTTCATTGATTCATTCTAATTCATTTCATGATATAACTGAATCCTATTATATTATTTCTTCATAATTTATATCATGGAAGGGGTTGAGCATGGAGTTTCTCCTATGGATTATGGTTCCTAATACATATTTTTTTAAATGGATGGAGTTTTTCATAGATTCCCATATGAATCCATAGTGGTTGGAGGCTATGATAAATTTTTGGACTTCTATATTCTTGATATAATGAGTATCTATGTCATCTTCAATATGCATTGATAGATATGTTTTTCATCTCAAGTGATATCTAGAAGAGTTGATTGTCCTTTATATCCCATAGGGGATAGGATTATGTTCTGATGGGATATTGTGATGTGAAATAAGGTAGATCAGGACCGTAAATCAGCCATATTGAATTATTTATATTGTATGTGGAAAGTAGGGATCTATCCATGGATCTTGTGACAATTATATATTCTTTTCCCCCAAGCAGTGGACCTTTTTCAGAGTTCTTTCTATCATGTATTATGTGTGGAAATAAATCTGACGTGTCCAATATAAATTTTTATTGTTATATTTCATTAGAAATTACCCTACTTTTTGAACTACATGTTTCAAATTTTTTTAATTTTTATCTAAATAAATTCCTGACTATGTTGGAAGATTTTTTGGTTAAATATTTAGTAGAAAATTACAATGACATTATCATTTATTCCTCCTACTTTATTAACTGTTTGTATATTTTTAGTCCATATTTATTGCCTTATTTTTAACAAATAATTAGAGAAATCAATATATTCAAAAGAGCCAATATTTATGTGTGGTTGCAAACCTGCATACAATGTGATAGGGTTTACTATAACTTGATTCTGGATAAGTAATACATCATGTACCATAGAAGCAGTGACATATTTTGGATTCCTTGTAATTTTTTTAAATAGAGATGGCTAACCCTTACAAACTAGGGCATCTATTTTATTCTGTTACCAAGTATTTATTCACCAATTAAATATTTGATGCCTTTTTTTCAAAATGAAATATTATTCCTGATAACTAATTTGATTCTTCATTTCATGATTATTAAAATGATTTCAAATGAATTTACATGTCTACATTGATTTAGGTATAATTATCACCATGTCCTTATTTTCAATGTAATGATATCAGATATTCAAGGTAATTTTTCTTCACTATTATTTCGATTTCCAATTTTATAATTTTTCATTTATTGTTTTGTTTTTTGACATAAATATTTGATTGATACATTATTTTGTTTCATATTCTAGGAAAGCATTGTTTCATGTACTTTTTGAAATGTATTTTTGTTTTACCTATTTCTTATTTCCTTTTCATGCAGTACTATCTTAATGAAAGGCATGATTTGGTCATATTCGACAATATGCTAATGTAAGAAGGCCTCGACGTTCATCTCAGAATCAGGCCTTAAGTCTACACCTAGTGGAATTTAATGTAATTTTGGATATTTCTATTATGTACTTCATTTTATGGTGTTTGAATTCAAGAACATTGACTATTTATAATTATTTAAAAAGTATAGTGGTTTCCCTATTTGGATGAAATATGTTCCAGTGATGAGTTTTAGAACCAATAATTGTCTTTTCAATATATGTTTAGGAACTTATAATGGACCATTTAAGAACTTTTTCTATTATTCTTTGTTTGGTTTTCAACTCTAAAATCTCTGGTAAATATTATTCAATGAAGGTGGGAATGCATAAATTTGCAGAGAAAATTTTTAATATGAAGAAAGTATATGGATTGTACCAATCCCATGGTGGCCTTATAATATTATCTCAGGTTGCAGAATTCTAGTTAATTGTATTCTTTCATTTTGAGTATTTTTTTAAAAAATTATCTTTATTTTCTATGAAACAAATTATAATTTTTTTTAGTATGTAGAAGTTATTATTGTGTTCGATGAAAGGAGGCCTATATGTTCATCTCAAAATTGGTCCTTATGTTCGTGCCATATGGAATTTTCGGTAATTATGAATGTATTTAGTATGATTTGTTTCAATTCAGTAACATTGATTGTTTTTAATCAACATTACATGTAAATATGGGTGAACACTTCATATTTGTCACCCAATTATGCTTCCACTTCACCAAAAAATTGAATTCCTCGCTCCAAATACGTGCAAACCACGACTCTCTATATCACTTCAATATGTTGTTTACTCAGGTGTGACATGAAATCCCTCAACTACTATGAATTTTTTCCAAAATATTTTTTTCTAATATGTAACATGTCTCCACTGCACACATTACCATTTTACCAGTTATTTTCATTTTCTATGTACATTATAGGTTGAGGTTTTTTGGTCTTTCTATGTTCATATAGATGTTTCACATTTTTGAACATCTATTTACCTATTCAATACTTGCAAACTATCCACCCATATATATTATATTTACATATTATTGAAAAAAACACATAATTTTGTATCATACATCACCGTTTAGAATTTGAGCATGAATAAAATGATTCATTCTTATAATTTCCTTTTAAATCAACCTATTTCTCATTGATCGTCTATTTGTGTGTACATGTAGTCACTGCTTCATAGAAATTTTTCTCTATTGATTTAAAATGAATCCCATTAACATAATAATTGATGGTGTCAAATATAACTATCATTGTGTTTCATTTTGAAGATATGCCATGTTTTCCATGTACTGAAATACATTTTTGGTTCTTGACTACATTATTATTTGTTAAAAAACCTTCTCCAATTAAAACTTCTTAGAGCATCTCCACATGCCTTGACATCCCACTTTAGCATCCACTATACATTTTCCCACATATAGGATGATTTACCAAGGCTATTTTAGTAATAACTAATTTTAATTATATACAAATACTACTTTTGTTAAAACATGGTTCATAAAAACAAACACTACCTTATGTTCACAAACTTATTGCGTGAAAACAAACACAACCTCATGTGAAACTAAACCAATTTTAAATTGTATTAGTTGGGTGAGGTTGTTGGGTTGGAATTATTCATTAGAACTTCACACTAATTGTTCCCCTAGAGTAAGCTGATTTTTTATGTATTCAAGCTGAACTGACCAGAATTTCAATTGGAGTAAGAAGAATGTGTGGAGAAGAAAATTACTCAAGATTCCCCCATTGTTCTCCCTCCCAAGACCTAGTTTATTACTGAGACAAATTATCTAGGTGTCTGTATAGTACCCCTTATTCTCCCTTATATATATATATTTTCCTCTACCTCTATATTCCTGATCCTTTTCCTGTTGGATGAAGATAGGGCGAAATAGGTGATGCAAAATTTGTCACACCCCGACCGCAGATATCTTTATTTTACTTCTTTCTTGGTCCTGATTTAAATTTTTCGAGGTCTAGTCATGTCGGCGGTTTCGCGCCGGTGCGTGGTCATCGCATTGCTAGCGGTGATCGTGCGTTCGGCCCAGGTGACTATGTGTTCACCCGGCATTTTAAATATAAATGTTTTGCGTTGACTTTTTATTATTATTACTATTTGTGTTGCGTTATTATTATGGTAGTTATTTTCCATGTATAAGTATATATATATATATATGTCTATATATGTGTATGCACATACATATGTATATACTTTAATACGTTATGTTTATATATGTATATATATATATATATATGTATATATATATGGTATCTATGTGTATATGTTTATATATAGGTATATATGTATATATATGTTTATATGTGTATATATATATATATGTTTGTATATGATTAAATATACGTATATGTGTCTATATCTATACATGTGGGTGTGCGCGCGTGCGCACGCGCGCGCAAACATTTATTTTCAAATGGTTTTAATATTTTAAATTTTTTTTTATTAAAGATAATTATTATTATTATGAATTTTTTTTAATTACTAATATTATTATTATTATAAGGTTTTATTATTATTATAATGTTTTATTATTTCTATAAAGAATTATTATTTTTAGGATTTGTTCTATTTAATTACTTATGTTCAATGTTATTATTTGTATATTATTATGATTATAGTATTTTATTATTATTATTACATATCATTATTATTAATGTTATTCTTATATTATTATTTATATTTTTGTTGTATTATTATTATTATTATTATTATTATTATAATTATTGTTGTTGTTTATGTATATATATATATATATGGTTTTTCTTTTACATACCCTAACCCTACTCCCTACCCAGCCGCCGCACCCCTCCCCCTTTTCCCGTACCCTCCCTCTCCCGCTCTCCCTCTCCCACTGCACGCAGTCCCCCCCCCCCCCGTTTCTCTCCCGCTCAGCCCCGGGCGCTCCCTCTCCGGCGGCCGCCCCTGCTCTCCCCCTGCACCCCCGCCTTCGCCGCGCCCAGCGGCGGCCTCCCTGCTGGTCGTCCCGGCTCCCCCGCGCAACCCCCAGCCTCCGCCGGCCTCCCCGTCCCAGCGTCCTGAATCCTCTGCCGACCTCCGCCCGGCCTCCGGCCTGCGTCGTGGCGACCCCGCCTGCCGCCTCCTTCTCTCCCTCTGGCGGCGACACCACTCCCTACTCCTTCCCGGCCTCCACCCCCGTCCCGACTCGTCCCGCTTCAACCGCGAACCCCCCTGCTCCCCGTCCTGCGCACCTCCCGGCTCACCCCGCTCTGGCGCGCTCCCCCTCCTGCCTCCTTCCCAGCACTCCAGGCCTCCCGCCTCATCCCGACCGCCGCGTCCCGCTCGCCGCGCCGGCCTCCTCCGCCCGGCCGCACCTCCCCTGCCCCGTCATCGCGCCGTCTCGCCGCTCCGCCCCCCCCCCCCTGCACGTAAGTTTTTATTTATTTTATTTATTAATTTATGTCTCTTTATACTAATAAATATTATTATTTTTGTCAATATTATTATGATTATATCATTATTTTGATTATTATTATGTTACTTTTATTAATACTATAGTATTATTGTTATTATCATATTATCTTTATTATTATTTTTATTTTTATTTTTATTATTATTATTGTTATCGTTATTATTATTATTATTATTGTTATTATTATTATTATGCTATTGTTATTATATTATTATTATTAATATTATTATGTTAACATTATTTTATATTATTATCATTATTATGTTATTAATATATTATAATTATGTTATATTATTATTGTTACTATTATTATTAAATTATTACTTTAATTTTATCATCATATTATTATCATGTTATTATTATTATTATTATTATCATTATTTCTATGCGAATATTATTGTTATATTATTATTATGTTAATATTATTTTAGTATTATTATTTTTATTATATTATTATTGTTATTATTGTATCATTATATTTTAATTATGTCATATTATGATTGTTATTATTATTTTCACATTATTATTACTCTGGCTTTCACTTGTGCTTTGTTAGGGGTTTTTCATCAACTTATATTTTTTTTTGGTAGGTTTAGGATTTTAGGACCTGTGCAGGGCGTCTCCGAGAGAGCGCCATCGCTGCGCCTTGTTTCCGAGGTTCCTCCGTCTCCGTGCCTCAGTTTCGAGAGTGTTGGACCATATCACATGGCTTCGGACACACGTCGTGTCATCGCGCCTTGGTTCCAAGGTCGTTTTACCGTCGCGCTTGGATCTTGAGGTAGGTCTCCCTTTGCACTCGCCTTTAAATTTAGAATTTATTTATTCCTTGACCTTTTATTAAGTTTCAGTAAAGTTAAAAGTATTATTAAGTAGTTTTCTATAGTTTGGTGATCTGTTGATGATAAAAGTTGTTTTAATTCTAGCGTTTCATTAAAAGCGTTTTCTTGGATTTAATTGTGTGCTTCCATGGTAGTGTTGCTAGATGGTTCTTCCTGAATAATGAAAGACATGTTGAATTGGGTTTTGAAATGTTTTTGGCGTGTGTAAATTAGTAGATGTATTGTTTATGGAAAATGGTGTTTTCTGAGAACCGTGATTAGAGAAAATGTTGTGTGACCCTTTGAAATTGTTTTTGGAAACTTCATGTGTGGTTCTTGGTTGATGAAAGATGTTTTCCTTTGTTGTGTGAACAAAAGTTTGGATTTCATTTGAGAAATAGTATTCCTTAAAAAGGTGATTAAAGGCCCGTTTGGCTCTTGATAAAAGTGGGGTGCGTTTGATATTAGAAAATAACTCTACTTGTGAAACAATTGTGTTCCAGGGTGATATGCTGATTTGAGTTTCTTAAACAAAGTTCTAAGTGTGTTTTGGTTTTCAATGAAATGGCGTGTGTAATATCCCTTTAGAAATGCTTTAATATGAAATGGTCAAAATGTAAATGATATGGCGGCCCGGTTGGCACTTTAATAAATGTGAAGTGATTATACATATATATATATACGTACTTGTGAGGGCATTTCTATAGGGGGACTTCCCTTCGAGGGTTGTCGTGTAGCGATGTCCGTGTAAGGGGTTGGCAAGTGCGGTGAGATGAGTCACGCGTGCGAGGGTCTCCCACTTACACAGTGTTACAAAACCCACTATGGGTTCCTGGGCGTCTTGTATATTATCGAGTGACGGTTGCTTGCTAACCCTGATTAGACGGGTTGGTACCCTCTGGAGTTGTGGACAGGCCAGGTGGGATGTGCCACTGGTTGGCTATTAGGGCGGCCAGTTGGTTATTGACTGTGGAGTACCATGCCGGCAGGTAGTCTGAACCCGAGTACGTCCATGGGTTTTCTAGGGATGTTCAGGATCGCCCATGGTTATTGCTGATAACTTCTGGTTTATTTTTACTTGCACTTGGTTTTCCTTGCCTGTTTACCTTTACTTGCACTTGTTTTCCCTGCTTGTTTTCTTTCAGTCATATTTCACAGCCTATACTGTAAGATTTTGAGAAAAATGGTTTTCAAATAAAAATGCTTTATTCGCTTTGGGTTATATTTGAAAATGTAACACTTTTCTTTTCAGAATGAGTTTAAAACTAATGAAATGGAACTAACTTTCGAAAAAGAATAAGGGAAATGTCTCGTGTTTGATTTTCAAGTAAAGCATTATGAAAAATTACTTTTATACATTATAGTTCAAACCTGGATTATGTAGATTCTATATTTCCTGGAAGTTCTTTGGGATTTGTTGTTGGGATCACCTACTGAGTACTTTTGTGCTCACACCTATCTTTTACCTTTTTCAGTTGTAGGTCCCTTGTGTCCAGGTTTTTCCTGGCTTGAGTCGCTCAGTGAGGGAGCGACGTTGGTTGTAGTTGGGTGGTGACCCGCGAGGTCACGTGGATGTATGTCGTGGTATAGTTTTGTTTGTGTCTTTAGTTTTTGTCTGTTTGTTTAGTTTATATTCGTTCTTTTGATCCTGTTTTTAGTTTGGGCTAAAATCGTTCCCAACGATTGAAATTTTAATGCCCGAAACTTGTTGCCATCCCGGGGGGATCGGGAACGGCCCTCGGGACTTGCCGCAGACCGGCTCGGGTGACCGGTTCAGGGTTGACCCGGGCTGGTTCGTGACAAAATGGTATCAGAGGGAGGTTCTTGTTATTTGGGTTGTCCGGTAGAAGGAGATTAGGACTTTTGGAACTCGAGGGGTAGGTACGGGAAGAGTGTCGCGAACTCTTGCTCGCACTGATCCTCGAGTTACCAGGGGTAGTTCGGGAATTGTGTCCTTGTCTTTCCTGGTTTGTCTTGGATTGAGAGATGATAATGGAGGCAGGCCGACATTACGTCGTGATTTCACATGGAGTAGTGACCCATGTGGAGTCTGAGTACACGGTTTGAATTCCTCCTAGTGGTCGATGCTGACTCGAGACATGGCTCACTACCATGTCGCCAGGTTGAGCGTGACTACTAGTCCCTCACTTCAGTGATTGATGCAAATTTGGATGCTGCTTTTGTTTTGGTTTGTGTGAGTGCGTTGTTTGAAATGAAAAAGGGTTTTCGAAAATTGGGCTGGTTTCTTTTAAACGACTTTAAATGTATAAAATGGGTTTTAAAACTGAAATCTCTTGATTTGAAAATCTATTATTTTCTAGGAGTTGGATAAGAATGATTTGGGGTGAAACCTCGGTTCCTCTTCATGAATGTTTTCACATGTGTGAGAATGCATTCAAAATGCGTGTTGGTGCGAGTATTAGTGGACAGTGGATAAAGACATGTGCAACGGGTCATGGGAGTACCTGGGTGTGTACTTGAAATTTAACGCTTGACTTTGTTTTCTAACTTGGTTTTAAAGGGGAAATGGTTTTGGAAAGTTTTTGGTTTGAAAGTGGATTGGTTTTTGGAATGTGATCTTGAGAAAGGGTGGTTTTGAAATCAAAAATGAAAAGGGAATTTTAAAGAGGAGATTTTGTTTTGGGATGTGTTGTATTTGTTTGGTCCTTGTGCTGACTGTTCTTGATGAAGGCTCTTTTATTGATGTTGCTTCGATTTGATGTTGGTTTTGGCTTTGTGTTTTATATATCGCTCAGGAAATGCCGCCCAGAAAGGTCTCTAAGGATTCGGATAAGTCATGCCCAGTTTTTGGTCCTCCTTAGACTTTGCCTATTCTCCATGGTGATCAGGGTCCGTTAGAGGCAGTGAAATGGCTCGAGGAAGTGGAGCGTTTCTTTAGAATGTTGGGAACTCCCGATAATGTTAAGGTTCGTGCAATTATGAAGTTGTTCGAGGGTCCATCTCTGGACCAGTGGAAGGTGGTTTCCCCACCATCGACGCTAGTTGAAATGACGTGGGATGTCTTTAGAATTGTTTTCATCCAATGGTTTGTACCTGAGGAAGTGAAGCTAGAGAAAAAGAGAGCTTGTGCATGTTCAACAAGGTCAACGGACAGTGAAGGCATATGTTGACCATTTCAAGGAACTGATTCCCTTTTCTCCAGAGGTAGCATCGCATGAGCTCATGAAGGTCTCTCTTTTCACTAGGGGTCTTCGTCCAGAGATCAAGGAGCGAGTCCTCCCTTATAAAGACCTTTGTTTCGAGAAGCTGGTGGAGGAAGCTTTCTTGGCTGAGTTGGTTTCCGGTGTGCGGGTGGTTAGTACTTCAGCATCCCCAGTTGTTCGTAAGAGTTCCTCCTCTGGTGTGGAAAATATTCTAGAGATACCTGTTCCTAATGAGTTATCCCCTTTGGTCCTAACTTCCAGTTCGTCAGATCGTTCGATGGTATGATATCAGTGTGGTCGTTTCGGGCATTTAAAACTGTCTTGTCGCAACCCTCCGAAGATGTTTCATAGATGCGGTTGTCTGGGTCATCTGGAGAAGTTTTTCCGGAAGCGTCGCTTAAATAGGACGCCGTGATGGGAGAACGTCAGTACCTGACTGTGAGGCAGAAGATGCTTCAGCCACCAGAGCCCCAACCACAGGTCTTGGGGTGAAGCTCGCGCACAGTCAGGGGTTCCAAGGGGTGCGAAGCCTTGGTCCAGGTTTTGTGTTCCGTGTTAGCAGTGGAACAATCAAGATATTTTAGTACTCGTTTTCCTGCTACAAAAGTTTCAATAGCGTTGTAAATGTGTTGTTTTTCTAAAAAGTGACAATGGATTTGTTCTGTGATAATCTAAACAGACTTGTCGTGTGGGGGTGATATTCTAAATCGTGTGTCCTTCTTAATAGTGTGTTTGATCCTTGTGTGGGCTGACCTTGTTGTAGTTATGTTATAGGATGTGGTTATGTTTCGTGGACTTCGGTGGATCATGTCTCCAATTTGATGTTGGTTAAATGTTTTTCTATGGGTTTTCCCTGGTGTTGAAGGTTGTTGACTCTAGTCGTGGGTTCAGCGTCTCGACAGAGGTGTTGTTTTAATCATGCTATGAGAGTTCGTTTGAATTGGTTGCGAGTTCCCGCGCCGATCCCCTTTACTAGGGTTTTCCATTTAAATGTTCAACTTTTCTGCACAATTTGAGCTCTTGTGGTGGGGAGAACCCTTCGTGTTCTCCCCTCAACCTCGGACTCTAGTTTTCTCTTGGATGGGTCGGGTGTGACCTGTGTGGGGTAAGGTTATCCTGAAAATCTCAGTTCTCTTCAGTTCCTTTAGTTCTGTCTGGGCATAGACTTGGTTTTTGTCTGACTTGTGGCTTGGTGACTTTCTGGGGGCAGAAAGTGTCTGTGGTGGGGAGAATTGTCACACCCCGACCACAGATATCATTATTTTACTTCTTTCTTGGTCCCGATTTAAATTTTTCGAGGTCTAGTCGTGTCGGCGGTTTCGCGCCGGTGCGTGGTCATCGCATTGCTAGAGGTGATCGTGCGTTCGGCCCAGGTGACTATGTGTTCACCCGGCATTTTAAATATTAAAGGTTTGCGTTGACTTTTTATTATTACTACTATTTGTGTTGAGTTATTATTATTGTAGTTATTTTCCGTGTATAAGTATATATATATATATATATATGTCTATATATGTGTATGCACATACATATGTATATACTTTAATACGTTATGTTTATATATGTATATATATATATATGTATATACATATGGTATCTATGTGTATATGTTTATATATAGGTATATATGTATATATATGTTTATATATGTATATATATATATATATATGTTTGTATATGTTTAAATATACGTATATGTGTCTATATCTATACATGTGGGTGGGCGCGCGCGCGCACGCGCGTGCAAACATTTATTTTCAAATGGTTTTAATATTTTAAATTTTTTTTATTAAAGATAATTATTATTATTATGAATTTTTTTTAATTAATAATAATATTATTATTATAAGGTTTTATTATTATTATAAAGTTTTATTATTTCTATAAAGCATTATTATTTTTAGGATTTGTTCTATTTAATTACTTATGTTCAATATTATTATTTGTATATTATTATGATTATAGTATTTTATTATTATTATTACATATTATTATTATTAATGTTATTCTTATATTATTATTTATATTTTTGTTGTATTATTATTATTATTATTATTATTATTATAATAATTATTGTTGTTGTTTATGTATATATATATATGGTTTTTTTACATACCCTAACCCTACTCCCTACCCAGCCGCAGCACCCCTCCCCCTTTTCCCGTACCCTCCCTCTCCCGCTCTCCCTCTCCCACTGCACGTTTCCCCCCCCCCCCCGTTTCTCTCCCGCTCAGCCCCGGGCGCTCCCTCTCCGGCGGCCGCCCCTTCTCTCCCCCTGCACCCTCGCCTTCGCCGCGCCCAGCGGCGGCCTCCCTGCTGGTCGTCCCGGCTCCCCCGCGCAACCCCTGGCCTCCGCCGGCCTCCCCGTCCCAGCGTCCCGAATCCTCTGCCGACCTCCGCCCGGCCTCCGGCCTGCGCCGTGGCGACCCCGCCTGCCGCCTCCTTCTCTCCCTCTGGCAGCGACACCACTCCCTGCTCCTTCCCGGCCTCCACCCCCGTCCCGACTCATCCCGCTTCAACCGCGAACCCCCCTGCTCCCCGTCCTGCGCACCTCCCGGCTCACCCCGCTCCGGCGCGCTCCCCCTCCTGCCTCCTTCCCAGCACTCCAGGCCTCCCGCCTCATCCCGACCGCCGCGTCCCGCTCGCCGCGCCGGCGTCCTCCGCCCGGCCGCACCACCCCTGCCCCGTCGCCGCACCGTCTCGCCGCTCCGCGCCCCCCCTACACGTAAGTTTTTATTTATTTTATTTATTAATTTATGTCTCTTTATATTAATAAATATTATTATTTTTGTCAATATTATTATGATTATATCATTATTTTGATTATTATTATGTTACTTTTATTAATGCTATAGTATTATTGTTATTATCATATTATCTTTATTATTATTTTTATTATTATTATTGTTATCGTTATTATTATTATTATTATTGTTATTATTATTATTATGCTATTGTTATTATATTATTATTATTAATATTATTATGTTAACGTTATTTTATATTATTATCATTATTATGTTATTAATATATTATAATTATGTTATATTATTATTGTTACTATTATTATTAAATTATTACTTTAATATTATCATCATATTATTATCATGTTATTATTATTATTATTATTATCATTATTGCTATGCGAATATTATTTTTATATTATTATTATGTTAATATTATTTTAGTATTATTATTTTTATTATATTATTATTGTTATTATTGTTATTATTGTATCATTATATTTTAATTATGTCATATTATGATTGTTATTATTATTTTCACATTATTATTACTCTGGCTTTCACTTGTGCTTTGTTAGGGGTTTTTCATCAAATTATATTTGTTTTTGGTAGGTTTAGGATTTTAGGACCTGCGCAGGGCATCTCCGAGAGAGCGCCATCGATGTGCCTTGTTTCCGAGGTTCTGCCGTCTCCGCGCCTCAGTTTCGAGAGTGTTGGACCTTATCACATGGCTTCGGACACACGTCGTGTCATCGCGCCTTGGTTCCAAAGTCGTTTTACCGTCGCGCTTGGATCTTGAGGTAGGTCTCCCTTTGCACTCGCCTTTAAATTTAGAATTTATTTATTCCTTGACCTTTAATTAAGTTTCAGTAAAGTTAAAAGTATTATTAAGTAGTTATCTATAGTTTGGTGATCTGCTGATGATAAAAGTTGTTTTAATTCTAGCGTTTCATTAAAAGCGTTTTCTTGGATTTAATTGTGTGCTTCCACGGTAGTGTTGCTAGATGGTTCTTCCTGAATAATGAAAGACATGTTGAATTGGGTTTTGAAATGTTTTTGGCATGTGTAAATTAGTAGATGTATTGTTTATGGAAAATGGTGTTTTCTGAGAACCTTGATTATAGAAAACGTCGTGTGACCCTTTGAAATTGTTTTTGGAAACTTCATGTGTGGTTCTTGGTTGATGAAAGATGTTTTCCTTTGTTGTGTGAACAAAAGTTTGGATTTGATTTGAGAAATAGTATTCCTTAAAAAGGTGATTAAAGGCCCGTTTGGCTCTTGATAAAAGTGGGGTGCGTTTGATATTAGAAAATAACTCTACTTGTGAAACAATTGTGTTCCAGGGTGATATGCTGATTTGAGTTTCTTAAACAAAGTTCTAAGTGTGTTTTGGTTTTCAATGAAATGGCGTGTGTAATATCCCTTTAGAAATGCTTTAATATGAAATGGTCAAAATGTAAATGATATGGCGGCCCGGTTGGCACTTTAATAAATGTGAAGTGATTATACATATATATATATATACGTACTTGTGAGGGCATTTCTACAGGGGGACTTCCCTTCGAGGGTTGTCGTGTAGCGATGTCCGTGTAAGGGGTTGGCAAGTGTGGTGAGATGAGTCACGCGTGCGAGGGTCTCCCACTTACACAGTGTTACAAAAACCACTATGGGTTCCTGGGCGTCTTGTAGATTATCGAGTGACGGTTGATTGCTAACCCTGATTAGACGGGTTGGTACCCTCTGGATTTGTGGACAGGCCAGGTGGGATGTGCCACTAGTTGGCTATTAGGGCGGTCAGTTGGTTATTGACTGTGGAGTACCATGCCGGCAGGTAGTCTGAACCGGAGTACGTCCAGGGGTTTTCTATGGATGTTCAGGATCGCCCATGGTTATTGCTGATAACTTCTGGTTTATTTTTACTTGCACTTGGTTTTCCTTGCCTGTTTACCTTTACTTGCACTTGTTTTCCCTGCTTGTTTTCTTTCAGTTATATTTCACAGCCTATACTGTTAGATTTTGAGAAAAATGGTTTTGAAATGAAAATGCTTTATTCGCTTTGGGTTATATTTGAAAATGTAACACTTTGCTTTTCATAATGAGTTTAAAACTAATGAAATGGAACTAACTTTCGAAAAAGAATAAGGGAAATGTCTCGTGTTTGATTTTCAAGTAAAGCATTATGAAAAATTACTTTTATACATTATAGTTCAAACCTGGATTATGTAGATTCTATATTTCTTGGCAGTGCTTTGGGATTTTTTGTTGGGCTCACCTACTGAGTACTTTTGTGCTCACGCCTATCTTTTACCTTTTTCAGTTGCAGGTCACTTGTGTCCAGGTTTTTCCTGGCTTGAGTCGCTCAGTGAGGGAGCGACGTTGGTTGTAGTTGGGTGGTGACCCGCGAGGTCACGTGGAGGTATGTCGTGGTATAGTTTTGTTTGTGTCTTTAGTTTTTGTCTGTTCGTTTAGTTTATATTCGTTCTTTTGATCCTGTTTTTAGTTTGGGCTAAAATCGTTCCAAACGATTGAAATTTTAATGCCCGACACTTGTTGCCATCCCGGGGGGATCGGGAATGCCCCTAGGGACTTGCCGCGGACCGACTCGGGTGACCGGTTCTGGGTCGACCCGGGCTGGTTCGTGACAAAATTGGTGGAGCTTTCTTACTCCCCGAAAAATTACATGTTGTCTTTTTTGGGTTGTTCTTTTAATATTCTCTCAATGACTGCTTTATGGTACATAGTTTCTTATTTCCTAAATTTTCCATTTTCAGTCTCACTTTAGGTGAATCATACTTCAAGAAATATCATACTAGAATTTGGAGAGATTTGGTTTCAAGTTAAAAGCTCTTTCTTTATAGCTGATTTCTCAATTATTTTGCATATCTGAGACACTATAAAGGGGAATATGTCTTTATAGAAAGGATTCTAGGTATTCAATCAGTTTCCTAGAGTATCCTTTTATATAATAAACCATTTTCATAAAATTTCTGCTCCAGAAAAATCTTCCAATTACATAAAATAAGAGTATAAATCCTAAACATTCTCTAGAATCAAATTTCTTGTGGAAGGAAACTGTCATTGTTAGATTTTGGAATTGTAGAAATCATATTAATTTTCAAATATATCTATTTTTACCATTTCATTCACCACAATTTATATAAATTATTGGTATTTGAATGTATTTTATTAAACTATAGATTATAATTTATTCATCTTTGAAATATAGTAATTTATATAAGACACAGAACTACATGAATCTTTATAATCTATAATGAAAAACATCTAGAAAACTATGAGGTTTTTTTTATTTAGTACTACATGAATCATTATAATATCCATTGAAACCATAAACTAGATATTATCCAACTAGATAATCCCATCCACCCACTCCCAATAAAATTTTCCAAGGGACAGAAGTTTATTTTCTCCTAATAATAGGGACCAACTTAGTGGAGTCACTTTCAAACGATAGTTTGCCTCAGGCATAGTAAACTGCAATAATAGTTCCTCTTCAAAAGCAATAAATTCCGAATGTATTGATAGAAACAACCATTAATAAAGCCTCTAAATGTTTTATGAAAACACCTCCATGTCCTATAGATCCATTATCCCCTAAGGTAGCACCATCAATGTTAACATTGATATGAGAGGCACCCATCATAGTGGGTTTCTTGGGTTTCCCAGGTACACCACTTAACACTAGAGTTTTTCTGATAATTAATTCCTCTATGGAATTAATCATACACCCTAACATCAATGTGGAAAGCATTTAGATATCCCTCAAGATTGCATAAATAGTATATTTTAAGGGAAACTATGTTCCCTAAAATATCATGAAGTTTCTTTATTTCCAAATATGATCAATTCCGGAAAAAAATAGTTTGAACAGAAGAGGTTTTTAACTTGATTGATCATGTCCAAATTGATCAAATTTTTCTTCAAGGCATTCACGCAACCATTATTATATAGCATAAAATAAAATATATCTTCAAAATGATTCTATATTGTCATGGCATTGTGGAAGTAAAAGATAAGGTGATGGCCATCCTCGGAATTTTTAAGTAATAAGGAGCAGACAGATGCAAACGATAAGCATACCACATGGCATATGTTTTCATTTTCAATTATTTTTACTCAATTAGTATACATTGAAATAGAGATTCTAATATGCATGCCTATAGGTTGACTTAATTTAATATTTAGAGAAACAAGAATTTATTTTTGATGTCGTGGTGAATAAAGAGGTTCTAGGTATCTTTACTTACAAGAAGGTATGTTCCACTAATTTGAATCTCTTGGGACCCTGATATCTTTTCGTACTGGGTTGAGTCCTTTTGAAAAATTATAGTGTCTTCTTCTACATCATGGAATATTCTGTAGGAGAACCTACAAACTATTTTAGTACTTACTAATCTCTCTAAGGGAGATGGTGGTGGGACAGAAACGATGATGATTCTTTACTCCACCGATTTCCAAAGAAGACTTCTTAGAATCCTTTATGGCGAGCTACTTCCTAGGTGTCTTCCTACCTATTAATTTCTATGTTGTTTGCTTTGTACGATCCATGTTATATTTGATTATCAAGATATATTGTCTTTGATCCAAAATAAAATTGTTGAAAATGGTGTATACATCTATTTTCCCTTTGAATTAATATAATAGGTTCTTCTTATTAATACTTCATCTCTTTAGTTTATCCCTTAGATTTATGAATATTATATTTTTTGACTTAAATATATTTCAGTACATATAAGTATTTATGATGAACATTTATCCTCTAACAATATCATCAGAAAAAATAAATATAATGAAAGGGATGGGGATATGGTGCCTCACGTTCTTGGTTCTAGAATAATTTTTTATGTGGTTTTGGATTGAGAATATTTTTAAAATACACTAAAGAATTTAATTATATAAATATTTATCTAATTACATTAGGAATCCACTCCGTCAATAATGGACACATTTATATAGGTTCAAATTCATGTTTTCCCATATTATGAAGTCTTAGGAAGTGGTTGACATCTCTCTATTCATGTTTCTTAGTATAGGTGCATGTCTTCAATCAGGGAAATGAAATCTGGTTTTCCCTCCTCTAACCCTAGAATGGTCTCTATTCAGGTGTTCTCTAAAACTAACAACCTATAATTACTTAAATATGGCTCCCTCTAGGTTTCCTTCCATCATTTATTGTAATCTCACATATTGCCTCCACCCCACCTCCACCCCAACCTTCACCTTCTGATTCAACTTTTTTTCTTATCTGTCTCTCAAATTTCATCATTATCTATCTCCGTCACCATTAGTTTTCACTCGATTTTCTTATGTCACGAATAGCCCACTCACTTCATTATCATCGTTTTATTCAAAACATTATAGTGAGTACAATGACATAACAATTTATTTTAATTATACCAACACTAATGTTTTAAAAGAAAATTGAATAGTCACGTGAATTTTGCGTTGGCAGAGTACTGGTATTTTATATTATATATTATATATTATATATTATATCTTCCATATTATATATTATATATTATTTATTATTTATTATTTACAAGTTACAATTTATTATTTACTAGTTACTATTTTTTATTTTTTATTTTTTATTTTTTATTAACTATTTTTTATTTACTATTTACTATTTTTTTAATATTTTTTATTTACTATTTTTTATTTACCATTTCTTTCCATATTATATATTTCATTATTTATTATTCATTTATATTAGATTTATTAATTTGTAATTTGTAATTTGTAATTATTAAATATTAATAAATAATTATTACTTATTAGTTATTAATTATTGATTATTGATTATTGATTAATCCTTATTTAATATTGATTAATAATTATTGATTAATATTTCTTTAGTGTTTTTCTATTTGTTATGTATTATTTGTTTTTCTAGTTAATATATATATATAAGTATATTTAATTCAATTTATTGACCACATGAAGAGCCTGGTGGAGTGGTATGGTCTTTAGAGAATAAGCAAGAGGTAAGGGGTTCTAATCTCACCCAAAAGAGGATTTATTTATATGGAATGGGCATATGCATGGATAAATAATAAAAAATAAAAAATAAAAAATAAGTAATAAGTAATAAGCAGTAAATAAATAAATAAATAAATAAATAACTAAATAATAAATAATAAATAAATAG
Source organism: Viscum album (assembly GCA_963277665.1). Classification (NCBI taxonomy): domain Eukaryota; kingdom Viridiplantae; phylum Streptophyta; class Magnoliopsida; order Santalales; family Viscaceae; genus Viscum; species Viscum album. The sequence goes on from OY728136.1 coordinate 1,838,078,920, forward strand.
TTACTAATAAAATAATAACATATAATACATAATATATAATAAATATATAATAATAATTATATAAATTATAGATAAATAATAATAAATAATAATTTAATAAATAAATAATAAATAATATAGAAATGAACAATTAATAAACAATAAAGAAATAATAATTAATTAATTAATTAATAATTAAATATAAATAAATAATAAATAATAAATAAATAAATAAGACATAATAAATAAATAAATAAGAAATAACAAATAATTAAATAAATTACAAAAAATAAATAAATAAATAATATATATATATATAAATTGTGATAAGTAAATAAACAATATATAAAAAAAGAATAAACAAATAAAGAATTAATAATAAATAAATAAATAAATAATAAAGAATAAATAAAAAATAAATAAATAAAGATAAAAATAATAAAGAAATAAATAAAGAAATGAATTAATAATAAATAAATAAATAAACAAATTACAAAAAAATTAATTTAAAAATTTAAAAAGTAAAAAATTAAATAAATAATTAAAATGATTTAGAGACTATTTTAAAAACTCGATAAAAATTATTTTTTGACACATGATTTAGTGAGGGTTTTCCGAAACCATCATAGAATGATTTAAAGGTGGTTTAAACAACTGCTGAATACAAATTTTTTTAGCGGTTATTCCCTCAAACAAAAAATTGATGGATGTTTAAAGCAAAATTCGTCAAGGATAAATAAATCTAGAGAAGGTTTAATGGAAATAATTTATGGCTAACATAAGTCATCTTTAAGTGGTTATTGATGTACCACAACAATGTATCTAAACAATACGTGTGGAATGCCTCTCTCGTGGAGAATGAATCGTAGAGACAGAAGTGACCATGTTGGTATACAAAGGGAAAAACAATTAATAAGTGGGAATAGTTATAATTAGGAATAGGTGACCCATGTAAAAAAATTAGATGATTTGAAAATAAATACTTAGAAGGAAGTTTGTAAAATTATTTGAAATCAAAGTTCAATCACAATGAGTCATTGGAATAAAAATTGATTCATTTTTTTGGATTTTCATGGCTAACCTCACTCATTTACAAAGGGATGTATAAGGACACATATAGTATCATCAACTAGATACCACTAAAATAGTGCTCTGATTTATTATTTTTATGAGGCCTCAAGTATGCCTCCTTGTACTCCAGAGACTACCAATTAGTAGTGAGGGTTTAATGGTGGTATAGTGGGGCGATTATACCATCGTATTGGAGTAGCACATAGAAAATAACTAGATATCATCCAATCAGTAAATAAATCATGTGAGGAATAATTAAATATCTAAAATAGAAACATTCTATAATAATAAATGTAAATTATATAAAATACCAAATAGTTATGGCATACATACAACACTTGTCACCCACTCGGCCAACTATACATGAAGGAGTACACAAATAAAACAAGAAAAATTGTAGCGGTCTACTACTAACTCTAATCCAAACCACATACATGGTATCCAAACACTTTTAAACTTCACCAGCCTTGTCATGAGATTCAAGACAATCATCTCTTCTCACTCATGCAACTCTAGGACTTATCACACCACCATGAATTTTGTACTCAACCTAAAAATAAGACACATGGTTTTCACGAACACGGAGGTGCTCATACAGGGGTGATTACATAATTTTAGTTTTCCACCTAATGATGAACCTATAAATATTCTTCTATAAGTTCATAATCATGAAATATGCTCAGCCTAGCAGAGACACAACTATGAAGATAAATAAATAAATGAGAAAATGTCTACACCCGGTCAATGAGTATGTGATCCTAATTTTCTAGATGTAGTTCCATCATATATAAGTATATCTATTCATTTAAATATATATATATATATATATATATATTTCTATTCATACATTTACATTCATGTGTTCATGTAAATATTTACATAAGTAAGGTTAAAATAGAATAATCGAATCAATCCACAATCAATGCATGGATAAACATTCGATGGACCAGACATCAAATATCTAGGGAATAGATTTGGATGTCATACAAATAATATCAGGAATAATTAAATTTATCATTGTGTCCGTAATCCCAATCAATAGTTCATGATTTGGTTAATGCTGAAAATTTCTCTAAGCAAGCTACGCCATCATAGGGGGATACTCCTCCTATCCTTGGCTTCACCCATACTCACCTGCAATCACTATAATGAAGGATTATAGGGAGTAAATATGGATATCTTGTAAAGATTAAATATAGTTGGATTTCATACCTTGCATGCTAAGAATATTTAGTCCGATGTTTGATCCATTTGTCTCATTCCATAGGTTGTCATGACATTACAACTAGGATAATCCCTAAGCATCTAACCCTATTGCTATATATGAGTATCGGTGAGATTCCATGCCCACACCTCTTAGTCTCAAATCAAGGATGGCATAATCATCCATGTCACTTAGTAGATCACAACCTTCCATGAGTATCCAATGATGTGAAATTCCAAGTCCAACATCGTGGTCAAGTAATTGAACAGAGAGAGTGTAACTATTCCTATATCTCGGCATAGTGAAATCATATGTGTTTATAATTAGTAGGGATGCCATGCAAATATTTTATAGTAAAATTCTCAAAACCTCTATCTCGAGAATAATTTTTGGATACCTAAATAATATAATGATTAAACATATAGGCTCAATAGCCAAATCCCTAGTAGTACATCTGGGTATGTCAGCAAGTTTTATAAATAACCTGGATGAGAAGAAGAATCCTTGGAAATATGTCTAGGAATCTGAAAGAAAAGAAAGATTCTTATTTTTGGGATCATCATCCATCAACTAGGAATCACCACTAGTAAACATCACTTCATTAGTAGTAAACAAGTGAAAGTGTAAATAAAATAGTGATGATATCAGAATGACTAAACCCAACACTGTAACAACATCCCCATGGGATTATAAGTTCTCTGTGGGTTATAAGGTGACAATTACAACCATCGCTACACAAATCGGATCTACTAGCTTATGGTTGTTCAAACATTGGGAACTCATCGGTTACCTTGAGTCTAAAACACTACATAGATATCCTACATGGGATCCTTGAGGTCTACACATACTTGAATGAATCTTATTTAATATCCTCAACTACAAAGGTAAATGTAGGAATTATAAAAGGGATCTTTGATGTTAATAATGAGGATTCATCCTATATGGGATCCTTGGAATAATAAATACCTAAAGGAATCTTACTAAGGACCCTACATAATTGTATAAGAAAGAATAGGCATCCCACATGGGTTCCTCATAACATTAACCTGATAGATGGATCCAATATAGGATTATCTAGATCAGCATATAAGTGGAGGCATCCCTTGGGGATCCATAGTAATAGTAACCATATAGAGGAATCCTACATGAGGTCCTTTATGTAAAACTGCAAATGGAGGTATCCTCTCAGGGAACCTCGGAAATGACTAATTCATGGCCTCTTCGGATAGAAGGGCATATCTTACGAGGGAGATTTCTTCACAAGAAGATAAAAAGGTTTTAGTCAAAAGGGATATCTTATAAATTATATCATATCAAAAGTCTCAATCCATGTTGGTACAAACACAAAACCTATCAGCATCATTGCATGTCTCTCTCTCTCTTATAAGATGATTATATTTGATTGCTGGTGGAAGAACCAATTTATTTAGTCAAGACATGAATCTTTACATAACAGTCCTCAAATCACCTCAATGAATTTACCATTGTGATATACATGGAAACATACTTAAGATGGATTACTCATGGGACTAATTATGACTCCTGGGTGAAATGATATGAAAACAAAAAGGGGTGGAAAGGGGCAGTACACAATGTGTCTCCCCTAGTACACAACATATACCTCCAAATTCCCATCAGTTTGTGTACCTCAGTCCGACATGAATTGTCAATCCCACACCCATAACATGTAAGACAGGTGCATATTGTAAACCCTACAAGGGGTACCCACATGTGTACCTCAAATGGTATGTCCATGAATAAATCCAAGTTATGTACCTCTACATGGTGTTCAACCCACACAAGGTTTGGTCATGTACTCTACATGGTTGCATGTCCCTACACGGGTAGTCTGGTTAGGTACATGGCTACATGAACGAGTCCCATTACATTGTGTGTATACCCGATAAATAGTGTTTACTTTTTAAAATTCATCTTCCAAGAATAGGAAGAAAAACTTGTGTGTTTTCCTTGAACCACATGTCATGTCCATGGGTTTTTCCTAACAGAAAACCCATGAATCTCCAAGAAATACATGTTTCCTTAAAAAAATATAGATTAACCAAATCGGGTTCCTAAGAAAGAATATAGGGGTTTTAAACATGAAAATAATAAATATATGGGTATTTGTGTAAAAATGAAAAAAAAAATGGCCTACCATTGGGTGTAATTTGTCGTTGTTTTTCCCCTTTACATACTCTACAACTACCACACAATGATCTGGTGCATCCTGAGCTTCATAGAGGTACATATCTTATTCTATCTCTCTATTTTTTTTCTCCATATCCCTTATTCTCTATATTGTGTGGAACAATTTCACAGGGGTGTTATAAGTGTGAATCTAAAGTAACGGGAAATAAAATATAGGAAAAGAATAAAAAATGAAGAAAAAGAAAAAGAAAAGGAAAAGGGGCCTGACCTGGTCCCATCACCCAACCCGAGTTTATGCCCCACCTAGGAAAAATGCTTTATTTCAGAACAAAGGGTAGAGATATAATATCAATCAAATTATATATTAAAAATATATGTTTGAACAAACCTGCACCAGTAATTTAATTTTTAATTAATTAATTATTAATTATTAATTTTTCTACAGAAATTAAAACTACTTAAAAATATACTAAACTTCTATTCTAAGGTAAAAAAACCCAATATTAGACCAATAGAATGGTCATAAAAAATAATAGAGATCATCTAATTAGATTAAAACTACCATTTCACCCCTTACGACCATCTAAAATAAAAAATTCAAATTTCAGCTCAAAATTTCCATAGAAAAAAACATAGTTCCTTATAGTCTCCAAACTATAAACTTTCTCATCCTTGAGAATCCATAGTGGTAAGACTAGAAACAATTATATTATCCAAATAATCTAAAAAATAAGAAATTTTCATTTTCCAATGACCAGTATCATTTCTCTAAAACTCTTCTATCCATGAATATGTTTAATTGTACTCCCCACCATATGAATACCCTTATCATCATCTCAACTACCAGAATCAAGATCAATGGCCCCCATAAAATTATTAATTTCAAAGTTAAATGAGTTTCACCACCTTCAAATGGACAAGTTTTCAATCTCTAATATATAGAATACCTTATATCGCTCCTCAAGCAGAACCTCAATAAGTCCCTTCATCAAGCCTAGAGATAAATTTATAAAGAAAATAATCTCGGCATATAGATGATGCTATCTCAACATGCACATGAATAATTCAAGATAAATGATGTTCTCATATAACTAGGAGTTTTTTATGATTCCATTTTTTTTTTACATATCACTGACCAATCCATGCTCATCATCCTATCAATACCTAACTATGATTCATCAAGGGGTCAACTACCTCATGGAGCCCGATTTATCTATGATGTATCCTCTACAATGGATGGACATTCTCATTCCCATAAAAATTTTGAGTAACCATATCATTGGTGCTTTATTGAACACATATTTCCTTAGCTCCCACCTATCCACTCACAGATTTACAACTGAATCGTACCATGCACAACTCATTTGTACCATTACAACCCGACTCATGAACCCACAATCTATTCATCAAAAGGCTAAGCTAGTCATGCTACAAGGAACATCAATCCCATTAACTCAGAATCTCCCATGGAAATCCTCTTTAACATAAAGAACCTCATATATGGGACAATTTATTCCATGATCATCCATCAACCAAGGTCATTTGATCCATGAGAATCTACCAATTCAATAACTACATTAGCAATAGTAAAAACATTGATAAATAGGGATAGAAACTCAAATACTCTTGCCCATCAAAACTAGACTTGAAAAATAAGAATGCTTGGTTCTTTATAAAAAAAATTTATTCACCCTACCTATATCACAAAACTAAAGAACCTACCATGCATCAATCATGGAATGATTGTATAACCAAGCTCACAACCGAAAAAAAGGCATCCACTAACTTGTTATAACCTCTCACTAGGGTTTTCCATGATCAAAATGAAACATCAACCTACAAGGTTCTAAGTCAAAACCAAGGGACTCTTGGTCTCCCATATATCTGTAATAATCAAGTATCACAACTGGGTCATAAGTTATAACCACCTAGCCAAAAAGAAAAAACCTCTACAAGGGAGGTAAAGGTAAAACTGGCCTTTGAGGGTCAAAACTAACAACATAGCATACAAGGGACCTAATCCTTTCCAATCATCCCCATAAAGAACTGCTCCATAGAATCCATTATATAATATAGAAAGTATGGTGAAATGAATCTCACTGGGTATCCAAATACTGAATTACTCCTTGAGGTCTAGTACATGAAAAACTTTCAAGTAGATATCAGCCTTGTACCCAATAACCTAACTAGTTAACTGTAACGAAGGTTGATTAAGTATAATATCCTTACAATATTTGTAGTAAAACACTATATATATTGTCAGTGACACTTTAAATAATCAATCCTAAAAAAATACACAACATAGGGTATAATATTTGGGCATCATGTTCCCCATTAACATACAAGGGTCATTGTACTTCCCGTGCATGGTGATTGAGTCATTAGCCTTACCACCAAATGCCTCAGTATAGATCCAAATATAATTCTTTCACAATGAAATATATATATATATATATATATATATATATTAAAATTATCTTAATTGAGTATTATTACACATAAATCATATATGGGGAATCACCATTTAGGTTTGGGTTGAAACTTTAAACAATTGGACTCCTTCATTAATAAAATCACACAGTAGCATGCCTTTAATGTGTAATCCCTATATGCAAACTATGATGCATGAGACACCACTTTAATTTCCCATCCATGATTCAAAATCTATCTATGTCCTATTTTTAATGAAAATGATCCAAAAATCCATAATAAATCATAACAACCACACAACATGTGCATAAATCAAAGAAACAATCATATACAGCTGTAACATCACAGATCAGCACTACAGTCCCATATCCCTGGAAACATAAAATTATTATCGGAATAGGTGTTCTCAAGGAACCAGGCTCAGATCCATCATAAGTTCCAACACATTCCTAATAATCATATCAACAATATCCCAGATAGTAAACCAAAGGAAAGGAACACCTATTCCACCACTTTTTAACGTTCTGCCCCGGATGCCACAAAACTTGTTCTCTCACTCATTTTTTATTAGGCCTCAAGTGCACCTCCCTATACGCCAAAGGCTTCCAACTAGAAGAAATGGTCTAAAGGTGGTATAGTGGGGAGATTATACACTCATATTAGAGTAACACATAAGAAATAAGTAGACATCATCCACAAAATAAATAAATAGAGTGTGGAAGTTTTAAATAACATAAATTGAAGCATGTGGCGATAATAAATAAAAATGGTATAAAATTCCAAAAGACCATGTCATACAGACAACACGGTTCACCTATTTGGCCGACCATACATGCAGGGGTACATAAAAAATAGAAATAAATGTATAGGACTCTACTATTAACTTCCATCCAGACCACATACCTTATCTCCAAAAACTATTGAACTAAACTAGCCCAATAATAAGACTCCACATGAGCAGCTACACTCAATCATTAAACACTGGGCCTCACCCCTACAACCATGTAATCTGTTCTCAACCTTAAAATAATACATAATGTATACATGGACACTAAGGTGAATGTACATGTTTGAGAATATATTCTCAGTAGGCCATCCTAATGATAAACCTATAAATATTATTCGATAAGTGAATGCTCATGAAATGTTCTCAGCCTATTAAAGATACAACTATTAAGGTAAATAAATACAATGAGACCAAGTCCAGCCCCAATAATCAGGTTTGTGATCCCAATAATTCGGAATCAGTTCCATCATATATAAGTAAATATATCCACGTATGTTTGTATATTCACATACATATATATATATATGTGTGTGTGATTATATACTTTTCTATATATGTATGGTATAAATAGCATGAGTCACTCAATCCGCAATTATTCCCTGTACAAACATCTGATTCACAAGACATCATATGACTAGGGAACTGAGATAGATGTCATACCACTCAGGTTTTGTATAATTAAGTTAATATATAGGTCTGTAATCCCAATATACAATACCTACTTTGTCCAATGCTGGAAAAATCTATGACCATGCTACGTCACCACATGGGGATATTCTTTCTAACCCATTTCCCACCCGTACTCTCCTATAATGTCTATAATGAAGGATTCAATAGAGTACATATATATATCCTAAAAAGATGGAAAAGGGTGAGATGTCATACAATATTCACCATGTAAATCCAATCCAATGTCTAATCCCTAGGTCTCAGTCCATTGGAAGTCACAACATTGTGACTCAGATAATCCTTATGTTTCTAGACCTTAGAGACAAAAGAGAGCTCATCAGTGAGAATCCGTTCCCACTACTTGATTTCTAAAACTATGGAGAGTGTAATAATCCCTATCATTGAGGAGATCATAATAATCCATGACTATCAAATAATTTGAAATTCCATGTCTAACATCATAGTCAATTAACTTTCCAAGGAGATCATAATCATCCCTGTAACATAGATGAATGAAGTCGTCTACGAGTATAACTAGTAGGAATGCCCTAATCATATATCATAGTAATATGTTTAAAATCCATATCCTAGGAAGCACATATGGAGACACCAATAATATTATGATCATTGTTTCAAGATCAATAAGATGTTCGTAGATATTACCTCTTGGTATGTTAACAAGTATGATAAATAAAATGGCTCAAAAGTTATATCCCATGAAATACATATTAGAATCCTAAAGTAATGATGGATGCCTCGTGTTAAGCTCCTTAGCCACTAACCCAGAATTACATCTAGTTAAAAGTACTGCATTAGCAGTAAATAAGTGAGAACCTGAATAAAATAGTGGGGGTGGCCTAATGCCTAAACATAACACAATTACCACACCCCTAAGGGATTATAGGTTTGACATGGGTTCTAAGGTGACACATGCTACCATCACTATCCAAACCCGATGTACAAGCTCATGGTCCGTCAAACAATGGGGATCCCATTAGGTCCCTTAGGTCCAAAACAATCAAGATTCATCCTACACCGGATCCTTTAGTAATTAGACTAAGTGATGGTGTCCTAATCAGGATACTTAGTTATAAATGCAACAAGAAGAATCCTGTAAGGGATCCTTAATGATTAGAAATCATTATCATCTGACACAAAATCCTCAAATCAATACATTGGTAAAGGAATCCAAAAGAGGAACATCTATAACAATATAATAAGTTATAGGAATCCTATATTGGATCCTAAAAATAGTAACTAGGTAGAGGGATCTAAGAGGGTATTCCCTAGCTCAGCCGGTAAGTGAAGAAATCCCATGGGGGACTTGGTAATAGTAACAAGATAGTGGAATCCTACATGGGGTCCTCTTAGTCAAAATGTAAAAAGATGATTCCAAAAGGAGTTCCTCTGGAATGAAAAACTCATAGCCTCCTAGGATAGAAGGTCACATATTGCAAGGATGACATCCTCAAAGGAAGATCCATGAAGGAATTTGTTAATAGAGATATCTTGTGGTTCATCTCATATTAAGGGTATCAATCCAGGTTATTTCAAACACAAAACCTATCAATCTCATTTCACGTCTCTCTAAGAAGATTTGACTAGATTAGAATACTATAGGAAGAACCTATTCATTTATTTAAGGCTCAAATTACCACCAAGGAGACCTCAATTCATTATGTGTTTCCCCTAGTACAAGGCGTGTGCTCTCAAATTCCCACCAGGGCAGGTATATCAACAAGACATGGAGGGTCAATCCCATGTATATAGAATGTAAGATAGGTACATGGAATTCACCCTAAATGGGTACCAACCTGGGTACCTCACAGAGACTATCCATGTATAAATCTGGGTCATGAACTTCTACATGGAATTCCAACCACATAGGTCCAGGTCATGTACACTACCCGGATGTGTCTCCCTACACAGTAAGTCTGGTTGGGTACTTGGGTATAAAACTAAGTCCCGGTACATGGAATTTATACCCCATACATGGCTTTAATACCATAAAATTCATATTACCCAAACCATAGGGACATTCAATGTGTGTTCCCTAAACCATATTCCATCTACATGGGTTTCCCAAAAAAAACCCTTGAATCACCAAAAAAACCCCACTTCCTTAGAAAAAGATATAAATAACCCCATTAAGAGTCCTAATAAAGTATATAATGAGTTCAAAACTTGAAAACTACAAATATATATGTATTTAGGGGAAAATAAAAATTGGATACCTTTGTGTGGAATCCCCCAATGCTTGGCCCTTTTCCACACCCCACAGCCACCACAAGATAATCTGGCATGTCTTGAGCTTTGTGGTGGTACATCTATTATTCCATATATCTATTTATATATTCATATCCCTTTCTATATCAGTGTCATGGAACAAACCCACATGGGGGATTACATGATAATATTATGGAATGCGAAAGAAAATAAAATAAAAGAAGAATAAAAAATGTAAAAAATGAAAAAAGGGCTCGGCCCGACCCTGACACCCAACCTAAGTTTATGCCCCATATAAAAAACACTACACATTCCCAACTCAATTTTAGAGATAGAATCTCAATATAATTCCCCATTAAAAAGATATTTTTTAATGAACCTATTCAAATTTTATAATACTTCATCAATTAAATATTGAATATTAAATATTAAATAATCCTAAAAAATTTGAATGGCTGGTATATCAACCAAAATTTGGTCCTAGGGTAAACACCATAATCCAGGACCAACAGATTTGTTGTGAAAATTATCTAATATCATATTCTAATGGAAAATAACCATTTTACCTCTTACAAATATATTAAAGTAAAATTTAAAATTTCTACTAAAAATTACTGTCCCTATAAATATTAGTCCTTACAACACCTATGTCTCCATTTACATAATTTTTATATCTTATAATTGGATTGAAATATAATTAACATAGATATATGATCCATGGAGTTTATAGATTGAAACTAGATTAATTAATAGTAAGTTATTGAATGTTTTAAGATGGACTAGTTTTATTGAGAATAAAAAAATGAAACAAGATTCACTAGAAGCAACCACTTTGGATGTCAATAAAAATATCTAGAAATAAAGGGTTTATATCTATTCAATAGATAAACATTATTATTTTTTAGATATATGTAATGATGAATAATTCCATGTCTTTTTTAGGTAAAAATTATTAGCAAGTGATATCAATCTACCTCTATGAAAAATAAATGTTTGATTTTGTTATATGTGCTAGGATAATGAAGTATGTGTGGTACGAATCCTACTTTCAATGAAAGAATTATAAAAAAGATATTTGATATTTATTAATGGCATTAATCCAATTTTGGAATTCAAGATAAGATATATGGTCTTTATCAAGTGGTGGAAGACCTTGAAGAAGAAGGCAAACAACTTAATAGAATTACAACTATATCCATAGAAGAATACAAGTTTTATTAGTTTATGAACTAACAATGTAGTATATTATTATTTATTTATATGACACTAAAATATTCTGAGAATAAATTATAATAATAAATAATTTTTTTCTAGTACTAAATATAATCATTGTAATCTTATTCCAACTCTGAAGAAATAAAGAGGAATTTTTGAAGAAAATTACACATCCAATTAACCTTATCTAGGAATAGAGAATCCTTATGAAGAAAATAATATCATGGATATCATGTGGTATCACAATTTTATAATGAATAAGTTATATCAATACTCGCACACTTTTTCCTTTATTTCTTATATGTTAAAATTTTTGTGTAAGTGTGATTGAGATATCAAAGAGAAGTATTAGGTGAAAGTTAAAAAAATTCAATTGTTTATTGAAATAAGTGAGTTAAATATATATAATTAAAGTTAGTAACATTGAATATTTTTACTATTTTTTCTGAATTAATTTAATTATATGATTTTTTTATGACACACTTCCAATGGGAAAATTCACTCATTGAAATTCCCTAAGAACAAAACAACTGAAAAATGAAAATTAGTCGAAATTAAATTTATAGAGAAGGATGGATAAAAGAAGATCATAGGATATTATAATAATACATTATTCATTAAAATGAACTAAAGTTTTTAAGGCGGAAGATAGAGGTTTAAATTTTTGAAATTATGGGTTACTAATGGGTAGAGTTCAAACACTTTAAATTTGGTTTCATTGTATAAGTGTTAAAATATGATTTGTAATGTCCTAGATTATCTCAAAGGTATGTACCACTATTTTTTAGTTTTTATTCATTATTTTCACCCTAGTATGATTACCTAATGGATTCACGGAGTTCATGAGTGTGTACAAGGCTTTTCATTGATTGGATCCTTGAATTTGGGAGAAACATGGTGGTTCGCGCTATTAAGAGAAAATGTGCTACACAGATCGCATGGTTTCTCTAACTATGTGGGGTGTGATTAAAGGGAGTGGTGTGACAGAAGGTATCACGGGGATTCATAGTTGTATGTAACAATGTGAACTAAGTATCATATTTATGTAGGCTATACTTACATTTTTTATAGTGGCTTTCATATAGTTAGTTCCTGATTAATCTACCTATGTGCATAACCTCTGCGTGGTGCCCCATTCAATGGATCTGGTTTCAAGGTTTCATAAACCATGAGCAGAGACCTTGAAACCCAATAATTATAGTGGAAATTAAGGGTTTTTTAATAAAATGTTTTAAAACATATTTATCTTCTCCATCCGATGATTTTCTCCTCCAATAGCTGCCTGAGAGGTCTCCTTTCCTCTCTTAAGTGATTTCAATCCCTCCTTCATCCAAACTCTAAATCAATCACTGTAACATTAATTTGATTGATTGAGGCATTATCTAAACTCATATTCCTTCCATTATTAGTTTATCTTTTCCTCTATTGTACTATTTTTTTGGCCTCATTTTCCCCATTTTTAGGGAATTTGAATATTATTCTGATAACTCTCATTCCACATCAATTCAAGGGCTCATAATGGATAATTGGTCTTCTTATAGAATCTGGTAGGTGTTATAGTTTATTTCCCATAGATTTGATTTATTTTATAACATTCTCTATTATGTCTCTTATCATACCTTTCTGTATGTTCCTCTAAAGTATAGAATAAATTATATTTAATGCCTTACCATGATCGATACGAGTCTAGTTATTTGAGAATCAACATATGGTTGATTGCATTGATCTACGAAACCCCCTTAGGGAGTTACATACCATTATTTCCAAGTTTCCCTTTTATCCAAACATGTTAAATCTCATTTTTGGTATTCCATGGCCTAATAAAAAAAATTTGACCTGGTATAAATGCTAGGACAAATATTTTAGGTCTTATTCCTTATGATTTATACCCTATTACCCTATTTCATTCCTTATGACAATGATGGATTGTAGACTTAAATGAGATAGAAATTTTTCAAATCACACTACAAATGCTTTTCCTTGCTAAATGGTGTGATATTAGTAAGTTATATCTTTAGAATTAGGGTGACACTGGGGTCCCAACTTAATGAAACCTTGGATAGGTTCATCGTTCTTTATAGTTAGTTTGTTAGTGAGTATGTAAATACATTAGGAGAGTAACTAGATAATCTTGGTGCCATCTCATTGGGTGTTTTAATATTTTCATTAATATAAGTTCTACAGGTTCTATATGGGAGATCTCGTGGATGGGACCAGTGGTGTGATGGTTGCACTATGCCATGAGAGAGGTTTGGACCACTACATGAGATAAAGGGGACAAACTCGGTGTTTTGTCTTGTTTTTCTCACCCCCATTCCTGGTGTGATACTTGTGAAATCATTTATGGGTTACCTTAGATGGAATCTAATGGAATTGGACTTATAGAGACCCCCTAGAGTAATAATTGGGATTTATTTGGGATCTCATTGGATGGGATCGGGGTTCATGTTCCTAATTAAAAGAAATGTCAATTACATTAAAGAATTAGAATGTGGAACTGAATCTCCTAGGATGTGACCATCAAGAAAAATCACATACATTGGGTGGCCCGTCCTTCGAAACATTACTTATCGAATATCTTACCCTATTTCAAACTTGTTTAGTCACCTTAGTTCAGAGACATCTAGCATAGGCCGAATTATGTATAGTGGGATGGGTTTCCCAATTAGAACCCAGTCTAGTGTATCTTTTTTATTTATTTCATTTGATTTACTATCTATGTAATAGTTATCATTTTATATGCACATACTGGATTGATCTAGACATCATTGGTGGTGGCCAACTCACTATATCTCAAATCATTCTTAGTTAAACATTAGTACCTAAGAAGACTTCCTGGATGCAGGTATAGATTATGGGATGTGGTCATCTTATGATTCTTGTTTCTAATTCATAGGATGGAATACATGTGTAGATGAATGATCCTACTCGTGTGATGTTATCTCTAACACCCAAGTGTTTTAATGATATATTTTCCTTAAATAATTTTTATCCTTCAGTAGTTTGATTTGCATGAAATCTTGATTTTGAACGTACCATGAGATTACCATAATATAAAATTACAGTTATAGCCTAGCCCTTAGGTTAGTAGGAAAAATTATAACTAACTTATGAAAATGCATTATGAATTTATTGGCAATTAATTATTTATGATAAATATAAATCAATTATATATTTGTATTTTTTTTAGTGAATTACATTTGGTAATGAAATTAATGAGATATATCTATTATATACTTAATACAATATTTTTTATATACATCCAATGGATATTTTATTCATAGGGTATGAATAAAACCCTATTTTATGTATAAGAACCTATTTTTTAAAATGTTAATTTAACACCTTTGAATGTCAAACCCATTTTAAATTAAGATTTTGGATTATTAATATTTTCTATATAAAAACATAAACATGTTATTTTTATGTGGTATTTAAAAATTTACATTGGAAAAATTTCTGATATTTTTCTAATAACATTCATGTTTTGATGAATAGTAAAAATACACTAAATTTTAATTGAATCAACTTTTTTCATCGAGATAATTTATATGGTAAAACTATAAAATTGAATGGATTGAAAGTATAATTAGAATTTATTTTTACCATTTAATATAATTTATTTCATTATCATTAATTTTACATTGAATTCATAGGTAAGGAAATTTCAATCGTTTACAATGTTTTTACATTTCAAACTCGTTTTCTCATTTCAACAACGAGAATAATTTTTTATTAAATAATTAGTATTGTGTGTTTTGAATTTTTAAAATTGGATTTAATATTTGGAATGAAAAGGAACAAATTTTTTGAATAAGTACTTTTTTTTATATTATGATTAGTAACTTCAGTAATTATATTTTTTACCGTGGTTAAAGGATAAATCTGTTAAATAAGGGTAAAAATAATAATAATTTAATAATATAAAACTACCCTAAAACATTATTTAATCCTATTGGTTGAGATATTTCCGACCATTAGAATCCGGGGAAGATTTTCTAGACCCCATGGATTCACATGGATGTGAAAATGATATTATATAAGAATTAATTTAAAGTAAAGATAATTATAACATAATGATATATCTTTAACTAAATCGATTTTAATATGAGGTTATATAACTAAAATTTAAGCTTATAAATAATTATTTGAAATCTATTAAAATTTCATACATCATGGTATTTTATTTATAATTTTTATAGATTTTAAAAATTGATTTATTTATGACACAAATATGTTGTAGTGATTACCTCATTAATAAAAGATTCAAATGAATGAATTTAAAAATATTAAGACAAATATAATTTATTTATTTTCATTTCATCCACGAATTTTTAGGATGATATTCACATATTAAATTTGATTTAATGCCTTATTTTATATGGAATAAATTTTTAAATTTTTTTAATAAGTCATGAATGAATAGTATCCAAAATTGACACAATTGATAACTTAAATCATAAAATAGTTTATTAAATGATATTAAATTTCTAAAAATGTAATATTCAGAAAAATGGTTAACATAAATACAAATATTTCATAAATAAAATTTTTTGGGTCTTTTTTCCTGATATGGTAATTACACTAACCCGCATGTGTAAATAACAATATATCACGAAAAGATTAAAAAGGGTAAAATAGTGGTTAAACCAAAAAGATAAGGATAACAAAATCTTCAAAACATGTAAAAAAAATTATTAGATGATGTGTATTAGAACCAAAATCATATTATCTTCTAATGAAGATGTTTTTGGACAATATTTAGTCGAAATTGAATTTATAATAAATTAATATTTTGAAGAGTATCCTAAAGTTTCCCTCTCCTCTCTTATAAAAGGGAACATCCAACCACTCCTATGCACTCAATTTTGAGATTTCTAGATCAACCTACACCTACCCATTTCTCTTCTAAAATTCCCTAGTTACATCATATATGTTATGGTTTTCTTAAAAGACCAACTCGAGTTCCCTAGTAGGAAATTTAAAAGAGGATCAACGAGGAGGAGGTAATCGATTCTACTGATTTTTTCAAATTTATTTCTTCGTCTATTTCTTCTTCTTTAGTTTTGTAGTTATAAATTAATAAAATCATTATCATGAATATACGGATATGTTATTATAAATAATAAACAACAATATTTCACCTTCTATCCATCCTATGAAAAACAAAATCACCACGCATGTGTACGTATGACTTAACGTCTCCACGTCATGGTGTAATCTGTTTTCACCACTACCTTACATAAATGCGAATAATGGTGGAAATAATAACTATATATGATTATTATAACATGATACTAATTATGAGATACTATAAATTATCCCCTTCAATATCATTCAACAATTATGGGAACAATATTGTTTCTCATGCATATGTACGACTTACCTTCTCCACGGTGTGATGAGATTCGTTCAATATAATATTGATTAAACCATGATTATATAAATAAATTCAATGAATAAATGTGATAGATATTATAATAATAAATTTATGTAAATTATATAACTATAACCAAAATATATTAATAAGAACTTATCTGATAAAACATACATAAGAACATAAAGTAGTTAATACCCGAATAACGTGTAACAATGAAATGTTATTAACAAACGGATGAAAATATGATCATAAATATTATCATTAAAATTATTAGGACTCTAGAATAAATCAGCAACATTTTTAAATAATTATACAGGAGGTTCAGATACATATGAAGCATATCGGACTTAAGGTAAGGGATAAAATTGCAAATCTTTTTTTTATCTGAGATTGTGTTTACATAAGTATTTACTGCGGTTATATATAATATTCATTTACATGTTTTCTGAAAATATTCTAATTAAATTTTTAATATTAATATATGTATTTTTAAATTCATTATTACCCATTTTGACTTTTACTATGTGGTTTGGAATAAATCTTTCTTACATTTATCATAAGAGGTAATTTTGACTTTTTGGAAAAATTATGAGAAGAATGTTTTTTTATCTTATACAGCATGAATGGGTTTTTAAATCATCCTAACTCATTATTCACATGAATCCACTTTTATAATATTTCATGTATATTTTAAATTAAATACTTTTCTTTTAAAATTTCATAACATTTTGAGAAAATAAAATGTTTTATAAAAAGAAAAGATATTTTTCTACAAATTTAATTTCAAGTGTCTTATCAAGAATTATTTTCCATCTAAGATGATGTAGGGTTATGTTTTTATTATTACATTGTGTTTATTAAGTTTATGATTGAATTATTTTTATGAATTCCATTTATCTTATATGTATTATGTTATTATGGCATGACATTTAAGAATCACATTTTATTACACAGGTTATGCTATGATGAATGTTTTTTGTTTTTGTGGAACATGTAAGAATGACTTAATTATGATATGGGTAGAACCTATATCTCCTTCCAATTAATTGGTTAAATAATTATATCTCATGAGACAGACATGGATTTAATGACAAGTTAATCTGGTTTAGTGATATAGAGTTGGAACGAGGAGAGAACATGGTTCAGTATTGGACTTTGTCCACTATGATGGTCTTAGAAAAGGGCCTTGACTAATAATAAATTATTTTCTATGATTATGTGTATATTCCACAAAATTTCATGTCTTATGTTATAAAATTTGGGATTACACTGCACTTTTATGATTTATCCCATGATATGATATTGTGATCTTTTATATTCATGATAATATTTTTCAAAAGTTATGTTCTTATGTATATTATATGATTGTTATTTCATTTGTTTACTCTTACTGAGAATTTGAGCTCACCCTTTTATATGTTTTTTTCCCCAGGACATGAAGAAGGGTATTATGTATGATATTTCAAAATGGATACTAGATATGATGAAATAAACGAGAGAAAATTTAGATTTTTTATGAACCAGTTTTTTATATATCCATGTTTCTAAAGAAACTATACCTATACGGCCCTATCAGGGTTTTGTTATATGTTGTAATAACTATAATTTAATTATGAAGTGATATCAATGTATGTAAAGTATGTATTGTTATAGTTGGTATCAGATAGAGGTTATAGTTATCATTTGGAAACTATGATGATAAATCCTTAGTATGAACTATAAGGATATGTCTAAGTACAGGATACAATCCAAGGGTTTTAGAAATGTCCATGAATAACCTATGATAAAACCTAAAGTGTGATAAATTGACATTTTATTCTTGATAATGTGGTTATCTTATTATGATTTGTGTTTCCCACACTATGATTCTTTGTTTTAGTCGATGGATGGAAGATGAAGGAACTGCTTTAATGCTGAATGAGAAGGGCAATGCAATGATTGTCCCCATGAGAAACCAAATGTTGTGGGAGTTGGATTGAAAAATCTTTTATCCATGATCACACAACATTCTCAATCAATGAATCTTTCAGGACATCCAAACAAGCAATGGAAGGAGAATCATTATGATGAATCCTTCATGAGGTAGCACCCATCTTAATTCAACGGATCTTGTGAACTATTAGTGGCTGAACAATGGATCAGTACCACTAAAAATATCTTTTCCAATTCTACATTGTTTTGAACGTGAAAAAGTCATCTTAGTAGTATATCATTTGGAAGTAAAAGCTAATCAATAGTGGAATCTTATCAAGAATACGATGCAAAGAGAGGAAATTCAGTCCATGGAATGGGACAATTTCAAGAACATATTTTTCAATAAGTACTTTCCTCATATTCTTTAAACAAAGATGGAAGAGTTCCATGAACATTACCAAAAAGATGATGAATCCGTTGGTACATAAAAAGAAAATTTTACAGGACATGCAAGGTATGCTTCCTGAATTATTATCAATCCTGCTATTAAGATTGATCGATTCTTTATTGTCTTAAAACCACATTTCTGAAGGGCATTAGCCATAAGGGGCTTCAATAGCTGTGAGGAAATTTTTCAATGTAATCTCAAGGTTGAGATGCATATTAGTGTAACCCATCAGTCATATGGGTTTGATAAGAACTGGAAAATGGAGTTCAATGGAAAATATAAAGGCCACACTGAATTGAAGATGGGTTTTCTCTTATGGTAAAAGTGTGGAATGAAACATAGAGGGAATTGTTTTAAAGTAAATATTCAATTTTTTAAGTGTGGAAAATAAGGTCATCGAGAAATTGAATTCCTAAGTGATGAGAAAAATATGTCTAATGATGCATACAATGAAAAGGATACACATAATGCCCCTCTTACACGTAAATGTTAAAAGTGAAAGGAAATGGGGAATTATTCAAATCAATGACCAAATACAAGGGTTATGGATGATGACCTACTTCAATAATCTGTTATAGGCAAAGACAAGGGAAAGTCACTTGAAATTACTATCAGTAACATTTAGTATGATAATGAAGCGGTGAAAGGTAGACATACCAACCAATCTAAAGTAAAAAAATGTATTATTTGATTCTAGATCCACCCACTCTTTTATTTCTAAAGACTTTTCTAAGGGTATCATCGTATTACCTCAAAAATCAGATATTGAGTTATCTGTGAAAAAATTTAATGGATCAATGATCGCATCATAAGTTTACAATTCTTCCCCAATTGAAGTTTGTGAGAAAGTACATCCTACAAATCTTTTGATCCTTCCTATAGTGGAATTTTATGTGACTATTGTCATGGATTGGTTTTCATTATAAAGATCTCGTATCAATTTCCATATAAGGTAAGTCACATTTCCTATTCCAGATCAATCTATGATCATCTATCAGTGAAAGGATAAATATTACCTTCCAATGGGAAGTCCGTCCATTTCATGGGACTTGATTCAAATAAATAAAGGTTTTTTATATCAAATGTTTGTGGAGAAACTCATGATTTATAATAATCCCATTGTAAGGGAGTTTGATTATGTTTTTCAAGAAGAATTTCTAGGTCTTCCACCAAATCATGAAGATTATTTTCAATAAAACTCATATTGGGTGCTATGCTTATTTCAAGGACACCTTATAGAATGTACCCAATTAAGTTACAGTAATTGAATAAGAAACTCCAAGAGAATCTTGATATAGGATTCATATGCCCTAGTGTGTCACCTTGTGGAGCACGTATTCTGTTTTTTAAGAACAAATGTGGATCTATGAGACTCTGCATTGATTATCAAAAACATAAGCAGTTCACTATCAAGAAAAAATATCCTCTTCCTCTCATTGATGACTTATTTGACCAAATATTTGGAACTCAATACTTCTCCATGATAGATCTTCATTCATGGTATCATCAATTAAGGTTCAAAAGGAGGATATACCAAATACTGCATTCCGTACAAGGTATAGAAACTATGAATTTATTGTGATGCCTTTTGGTCTTACTAATACCCCTTCTATCTTCACGGATATGGTGAAGATAGTCTTTAGAGACTTTGTTGATCAGTTTGGGGTAGCCTTTATAGATGATATTTTTGTCTATTCAAAGAGCAAGGAAGAACATGATGATCATTTGATAATTGTACTAAATACCCAATGAAAGTAGAAGCATTATAACAAATTTACCAAGTGTGAATTTTGTCTTGAAATTTTTTTATTTTTGGGTCACATAATCTCAAGAGAGGGGAAATATGTGGTTCCAACAAAAATAGAGGTTATTGAAAGATGTTCGTGTTGGGAAAAAATCCCTCAAGGTATCATTGAAGCATTTTTGAGGTGATTGTGTTTGTTGAAAAAGTAGACATCTGAGTAGTGATTGTTGACAAAGAAAAACAATGACATACAAATTTGTTGACAAAGAGGATTTCATGGTGGAATGTCAAGTTCAAGAGCTGAGGACAACGATCCATGTTTGATTCAAGAACGTCGATAAAAGGAATGGATGATCTGGAGGCGGTACAAAAGAACAGATACAAGGTGGCGCCGTTTTCCAGTGTTTGCCAAATTTTTGGGCCTGAAAATCGGCAAATGAAGAAAAGTGTTTTTGGCAAAGGGACTTGTGCGCCGTGAACTTGGTGTATAGGAAACTTGCGCTCCATATGTTTTTCAAGATCATAAGATCAAAATATGGCTAAGGAAATAGGTTCGCGCAAGTTTGGGTGTCGGTCGTGCAAGTGTCTAAAAGGAGGGAAGACTTGCACGCCGAGACTGGGTCGTGCAGGTGACTTGCGCGCCGTCGTGCAGGGTGGTCAATTTGCCTATAAATACTGGACAACCCCTCCTTATTTTCGACCGGAGTCCAACTCAGAGCTCCCGTCGCGCAGGTGTGGTGGTCTCGCAAGTGGTGTGTGTGGTCGCGCAGGTGGGAGTTGCGCGCCAGAGGTTGAAGTTGTGCGCCAGTGTTAGAAGTTGCGCGCCGGTTGGCAGTTGCGCACCAATATTGGTTTGGGCGTAAAAGGAAGAGGGTCATGCAAGTTTGGAGTTGAGGAAGCTTGTGTCGCGCAAGTGTCAGAGGAGGACTTGCGCGCCCGTTGTGACTTGTGCGATGATACTTGCGCGCCGTGATTGACTTGCGCGCCAAATAAGGCTTTATTCCAGCGGTGCTTCTCGGACTGCATGGAAGCTGGAATTTTGCCCGATACCTTCGGTGCAAAGAGATATTCATCTTCGGGTGAAAGTTGTACTTCAACAGAGCATCTACACACAGAGAAGGATTCATTCATTCATGAAAATGAAGAGACCTACAGGTCTATAAACTGTGAGTGGATTCCTTCCAGAGCAGTGAGCTTAGGAAGAGGAAGAAGGTGATCCTCTCCACCGGCAGTGAGCCAAAGAGAGAGAAACAGGGAGTGACCCTTGGGAAAGCAGTGAGCTGACCCTATATTTGTAAAGGCAGTGAGCTTGGGCATAGAAGTGATCTAGCCCGAACCTTGTAATCCACAGCTAGTGAAGATTAGTGGAATTTGGTACGACCGGCAACCTGTCGGCGTATGCTCCTTGGACGTAGCCCTTAGCGGTGAACCAAGTAAAATTGATGTGTCCTGCGCTTGCTTTACTTTCTGTTTATATTGTCTAGCAGGAAAGAGAGAGAAGAGTGTTTTGCTTAACAGCGAAACAAGATCAGAACGGGAATTAATTTTTAATTAGTCATACCCTGATTCACCCCCCCCCCCTCTCAGGGTATTCAGCCTAGTGGACCTAACAGTTCGAGACCAACAATAGTAACTATGATCTGAATATTTCATGGTTTGGCTAGATTTTATCTATGTTTTGAGAAATATTTTCATGATTATCTAATCCACTCACAATTTTTACTCGGAAAGGAGTTAATTTTGTTTGGATGGAGGAATGTGAAGATAATTTCAAAGATCTAAAAAGAAGGTTTGCCAGTGCGCCTGTGATCACACTTCTTTTTAGTGGAGAAATGTTTGTGATCTAAAGTGATGAATCCAATAAGGGGTTGGGGTGTGTTCTCATAAAAAATGATATGGTGATAGCTTATGTCTCACGAGAGTTGAAATCCACGAACAAAATTACCCAACTCATGATTTGGAGTTAGTTGTATTAATATTTGAGTTAAATATATTGAGGCATTATCTTTATGGTGAAAGGTGTGATATTTATACAGACCATAAAATTTTAAAGTATATTTTCACAAAAAGGAGCAGAATATGCGCCAAAGAATATGGTTGGAGTGGATTAAAGATTACGAACACTCAATAAATTACCACCCTAGGAAAGAAAAAAAGTTGTAAGATGCATTAAGTCGACAAGACCATGACAACTTATCTATGATAAGGATCAGGAAAGATCCAACATTTATTGGTTTTCAAAATATGGATCTTGAAATAATAACGGAATGGGATAAATATTATCTTTCCCAAATAAATTTTCAACAATCAATACAAGTGAAGATTAAAGAGGTACATAAGGAAAATGTAGTGTTACAAAAGAAGGTGAGAAATGTTCTTGAATTCAACCTTGATTGTGATGAAATAATATTGTTCAAGAATCGGGTTTGTGTTCCTCCCATACCAGAATTAAAGAAGGTGCTATTGGATGAGGCTCATAGTTCTTCATTATATATTCACCCTGAAAGCACAAATATGTACATGGGATGGAATGAGTACTTATGGTGGGTTGGAATTAAAAGATATGTAACAGAATATGTTTCTCAATTCATGGTTTTTCAATAAGTTATGGCTGAGAGACATATGTTTAAGGGGATGTTTCAACCATTACCTATACCAAAATGGAAATTGGAAAACATCACTATGGACATTTTCATCTGACTTCTCAAAACATCCAAAGTATATAATTTTATTTTGGTTATATTTGATCTACTTACAAAGTCTGAACACTTCATTGTTATTAGATAGTATTTCAGTCTTGATTAGATTTCTCAGATATATGTAAAAAAAGTGGTTAGATTGAATGAAGTACCACTTTCCGTTATATTTGATCAGGATCTATGGTTTTCCTTGATGTTCTGGTTAAGTATTAAGTATGTTATAGATACAGGGTTATGTTTCAGCACTTCTTATCATCCTCAGATAGACAGTTAGTCTGAGAGGACAATTCAAACTATAGAAGACATGTTGAGAGCTTACTCTAAGGATTTAAAAGGTGGTTGGGATCAACACCTACCATTGGTGGAATTTTCATTCAATAATGGCTTTCACTTTTGTATTTATATTTCTTTGTATTAATACCTCTATGGAAATAGGTGTAGATTTCCCACTTGATGGGATAATGTTGGGGAAAGAAAACTATTAGGACCTGATCTTGTTGATGAAATGGCAAAAAAGATCAGATGTATTCAACAACACATAAGAGCATCTCAGAGTCAAAAAAAATTTATTCTGACAAAAAATGAAAAGACCTATATTTTTAAGTGGGTGATAAGGTGTTCTTATGAATATCTCCCTGAAAGAGTGTAATGGTATTTGGAAAGAATGGAAAGTTGGGCCCTAGGTATATCGGTCCTTTTGAAATACTAGATCATGTTGGGAAGGTAGCTTATTGATAGGAACTTCCAAAAAATATCTCTCAAGTTCATGATGTGTTCTAGGTATATCTCTTGAGAAAGTACGTACCTGATCATTATCATGTACTAAGCTCAGAAGTCATTCCACTGGAGCAAGTTCTTTCTTAGGAAGAACAACCGATAGAGAATCTAGATCGTAGTAAAAAAAGTTTTACTAAGCAAGACCACCCGCATGGTTAAAGTTTTATGATGGAACCACAAATTAGAATAAGATACATGAGAAATTGAAGATATGATTAAGGGTAGGTATCCACATCTTCTTATTTTCAAGTGTTGAATTTCGAGGGTAAAAATCAGTTTTAGGGGGGTAAAATGTAACACCTGAATATTTTTATGAAATATTTTCTTTAAATAATTTTTATCCTTAAGTAGATTTCCTTTCACGAAATCGTGAGATTAAATGATCCACAATATTCCCTTAATATATAATTACTATTATAGACTATTTTTTAGCATAGTGGTAATAATTATAAATAACATATGAAAATTCATTATGAATTCATTGGCAATTAATTATTTATGAAAAATATAAATCAATTAGATATTTTTATTTTTTAGTTAATTTCATTTGGTAATGAAATTAATGATATATGTGTGTCATATACTTAATAAAATATTTATTATATTCATCCAATGGATATTTTATTCATAGGTTATGAATAAAACCCTATTTTATGTATAAGAACCTATTTTATAAAGTTAATTTTACACCTTTGAATGAAAACCCCATTTAAAATTAAGGTATTGGCACATTAATAATTTCTATATTAAAAAAATAAACATTTTATTCTGAAATTGGATTTAAAAAAATACTTTGGAAAAATTTATGATATTTTTCTGATAACTTTCATTTTTATGAATAGTAAAAATACAAAAAATTATAATTTAAAAAAAAACTTTTTTCACCAAGATAATTTATGTAGTTAAATTATAATATTTAATATCTTTAAAGTATAAATAGAATACAATTTTACCATTTAATATAATTTATGTAATTATCAGTAATTTTATGTTGAATTCATAGGTAAACACATTTAAATCTTTCGCAATGTTTTAACATTTAAAACTCATTTTGTCATTTCAACAACAAGAATAATTATAAATTAATTAATGCAACTTCTATGTTTTAAATTTGAAAAAATGGATTCATATTTGTAATCTTATGTTCCAAATTGTGGGAATATGTATCTTTTATTTTTTGACATTATGAATTGTAACTTCAGTAATTATTTTATTTACCATGGTTAAATGGGAAAATATTGTAAATAAGTGAAAAAATAATAACAATTTAATTAAATTAAAATACTCTAAAATCTATACTATTTCTATTGGTTGAGATAATTTCGATCATGGGAATCCTTGGGTAAATATTTCGACCCCGTGGATTCACTTGGGTATGAAAATGACATTTTATAAGAATTAATTTACTGTAAAGATAATTAAAACCAAAACATATATCTTTTACTAAATTGATTTTAATATAGGGTTATATAACTGATATTTATTCTTATAAGTATTCATTTAAAAGATAAAATGATTTCATAAATCATGGTATTTTATTTATAATATTTATATATTATATAAATAGTTTTATTTAAGAAACGAATATGATGTAGTTATTACCTTGTTAATGAAAGATTCAAATAAATGAATTTATAAATATTAAACCAAATATAATTTGTTTATGTTGATGTCATACACGAATTTTTTGGATGACATTGATGTATTATCTTTGATTTAATGCCTTATTTTTTATGTAATAATGTTTTTCCGAATTTTAAAAAATTAATGTATGAATAATGTCCAAAATTGACACAATTGATAACTTAAAACATAAAATAGTTTATTAAATGATATTAATTTACTAAAATTATAAAATTCGGAATCATGGTTAATATAAGTCCAAATATATCATAAATAACTTTTTTGGGTCGTTTTACATGATATGGTAATTACACTGACCCACAAGATGTAAATAACATGATATCACGGTAAGATTAAAAAGGGTAAAATAAGGATTAAACCAAAAAAGATAAGGATAAAAATATATTCAAAACATGTCAAAAAATTATTGGATGATGGTTATTCGAACCAAAAGTCTTATTACCTTCTAAATAAATAATTTTTGGACTATTTTTATTCGAAATTGAATTTATAATAAATTACTATTTGGAAGAGTTTCTTAAAATGTCTCTTTTCTATTTTATAAAAGGGCACCTCCTTACTCTCATATTTACTCCATTTTGAGCCTTCATGCTCGAAAAAACCCTAACCATTTATATTCTCAACATCCCTAATTACATTCTAGAGGTTCTGGTCATCTCAAAAGACCAACTCTAGTTCTCTAAGAGGAAATTTAAAGGACGAACGTCGAGGGGGAGGTAATTTATTCTACCGATTATTTCAAAAAAAATCTTCTTCTAATTCCTCTTATTTAGTTGTTTCAATATAATGTAATAACCTAAGTATCAATAAAATAATTTTATTTTATTATAAATATTAAAAAACCCTATTTCACCTTCTATTCATCCTACAAAAAACGAAATCATTGTGCGTGCGTACGTACGGCTTCCCTTCTCTATGTCGTGGTGTAATTAATTTTTCACCACCACCTTACATAGATGAGTATAATGTTGGAAATAATAACTATATATGATTATTATAATGTTATATTAATTCATACATACTATACACCATCCAATTCAATACCATTCAACAATTTTGGGAACAATATCGTGGCTCGTGTGTACGTACGGCTTACTATCTCCACGGTGCGATGTGGTTTGTTATAAATAATATTCATTAAGCCCTGATTGTATAAATGAATTGAATTAACACATGTGATATATATTATACTAATACCATTTAGTAAATTATATAACTATAACATAAAAATTGGAATAAGAACTTATCTGACAAAACATATATAAGAACATAAAGCATTTAATACCTGAATAACGAGTAATAATGAAATGTTACAAACACCCGGATGAAAATATGATACAAAATGATATCATAGACATGATTATGATTCTGTAATAAATCAGTAACATTATTTAAATAATTATATAGGAGGTTCGGATACATATTAATCATATCATACTTAAGGTAAGGTATAAAATTGAAAATCTTATTTTTATATGAGAATCATTATATGTAAGTATTTACTGGGGGTATATTTTATATCCATTTCCTTGTTTTATAAAAATATTCTCATTAAATGTTTACTATTATTCTATGTATTTTTAATGTCATTATTACCCCTTTTTAATTTTATTATGTAGTTTGGAAGGGATATTTCTGATGTTTACCATATGAGGAAATTTTTATTTTTCCAGCAAAGGTACAAGAAGAATGTTTTTTATTTATACGGCATGAAGGGGTTTTTACATATTCTTCACACTTTATTTTCTTTAATATTGCTTTATTATATTTCAAGTCTATTTTCAATTAAATTCATTTATTTTAAAATAGTATGATATTTTTAGAAAAGAAAATGTTTTTGAAGAAGAAAATATATTTTCTTCAATAATTAATTTCAACTGTATTATCAAAATTATTTTCCATCTAATATGACATAGGGTTATGTTTCTATTATTACATTCATTTGATTAGTTTTATGATTTAATTATTTTTATAAAGTCCATTTATCTTATATGGATTATGTTATAATTGCATGATGTGTAAGAATCCTATTTTATTACATGAGTTATGATATGATGAATGATTTATGTTCTTGTAGCACAAGTAATAATAATTTAATTATGATATGGGTTGGATCCCTATCTCCCTACAATGAATAGGGTAAAGATTTATATCTCATGTGATTGAAATGGATGGATCATCATGTTAATTTCTTTCAGTAATATATGGCTAGAATGAGAAGAGAACTCAGTTTAGTAATGGACATTTTCCACTTTGATGGTCTTGGAAAATGGCCTTGACTAATATGAAATGATTTTCAATTCTTATGTGTGTATGCCACAGAATTTCATTCCTAATGTGATGAATATTTTGATTACATTTCCCTTTTATGATTTATCCAATGATATGATATTGTGATATTTTATATCATGGATATGATTTTTCAATTATTATGTTCTTATGAATATGATATGATTGTTAATTCATTTTTTTACCCAAACTAAGCATTTGAGCTCACCATATTGTATGTTTCTTTTCCCCATGACATGAAAAAGGTTATTAAGTATAATATACCAAAAAGGAGTCCAAATATGTGAAATAAATGGGAGATAATGTAGATATTTTATGAACCAGTTGTTTATGTTTCCCAGTTTCTAAAGACTCTATACTTATACAGTATTGTCATGGTTTTGTTATATATTGAAATAAGTTTACTTCAATTCTGAAGTGATATCAATGTATGTAATGTATGTGTCCTTATATTAGTGGTGGATATTTCTTTGTCTTTTTCTTTTGTATTTTATTGTATCATGTGGTATATGTAAGCTCCCTAATATCCCATGTATTATATATATATATATATATATATATATCTATATATGATCATCATATCTTTTACCTCTTTATTAATCATCTTCTACCTCTTCATTATTATTATATTTTTTCTTATTTATTTATTTTCCTACTTTTAATATTTACTGTTTTCCACTTTTCTCTACTCTGATATGTTAGGGAATAGTCTCCCCATTGACACACCCTATGTCCTCACCACTAGTAGAAAGTCTCTGCTGTACAAGTTGGGAAGATTCAGGTCTTGTGGCCCACCATCTAAAGGAATGATTGAGTGAATTCCATGGTGGCATGAAAGAAATTGGTATCAGAGACTTTTTCCATTTTTATACTCTTTGTATTTAGACAAGAAACTATGAAATAATAAAATTTGGTAATTACAATGTTCCTAGGAGTATCTAACCTAGATAGGTGGAAAACCCAAATTATCTAGGATGGGTTATTATTGTTTTGTTTTTTTCCTATTATAGTTTTATCGATTTGACTATTTTGTGAAACACTAGTTTTGTATTGATATTATTTTTTGTATTATTTTGATGTTATTCCTTCTACCATAACCCATTGACATGAGGTCATATCATTCATGCATCATAATAGGAACCCTAGGACTTAAATTCTAGGGTATATATATTTTTTGTGTGAATTTCATGTATTTCATAGGCTTGTTGGGTATACATTGTTGGTTATTCCTTATAGAGTTCTAGTGTTATTCGAGGAATTACATAACTAGGCTAATTAAAGAAACTACATTAATATAAATGGATCATTACCATATATATTAATGATGGAACCTTAATTAACCAATTAGGATACATTAGCTGGTTTGATTGATGGATGCCAATGGATATTTTATAGGTGTGTACTTTTATAAATTGAAAATGGAATTTTATCCAATAAAATGAAAATGAAGGTCTTTTTACAAGTCTTTACTAGATGTAAAGGGTCAGTTCATAGTTACCTTCTTTGTAAATTTTAATTTATAAACAGTATTGGCCTTTATAAATTTGGATTTGGTGACAGAATTAGTTGGTTTGAGATATCTATATCTAAATAAAAAAGAATAAATCAAAAAAATTTACAGTTTTAAATTGAAATCGTTATTACTAAATGGATCTTCCAAAGGAAAATTAAGGTTTCTCCCTCTATAAATTAAATTACAAAATCCATACACTAGAACCCCTACTAAGTTATATGAAAAATTTATCCTAGCCTAGACTTAGTAGAATGCATTAGGTTGTGTCAATTATAATCCTTTTATTGATATTTAATACATATAATTCGATTTATGATTAGGGGATGGTTTTTTACTCACTTATGAGAAGCCTATGTACCATTCCCTTCTAATTATCACATTTCATATCTTTTATAAATCCTTTCTCTAGATTGCGTTTGGAAAATTTTAGTTATCCCACTATAACATCCTCACATCGATTACTAGGAAGGTTGAAATGATCATGTTCTAAAGGTGGTGGTCCCTGAGCAGCCTATGATACCTCATATAGTTTCACCTAATGATCCTCTTATTGAACTTCCAATGGGGGATGATTCCTAGTCTAGAGATATCTTTTTTCACTTTGTACAGTTTGTGTAGGGTTCTCCTCAAACTACCACAACTAAGGAAAAGATGACTCATGAGTTACAGCTATAACATCCTACCACCCTCTCAATGGATAGTATTCCTCAGGATGTTGAGACATGTATAGAGGACTTTATTTCTATTTGTGAACATATCAAGAAACCCCAAGAGTTGAGGGTCAATATCACCACCAATATGCTTCAGAACTCCACCAGGAATTGGTGGGAGGTCCTTACTCAGGGTAACAGACATCAGGGTATGGTTTGTGGAGACTTCCAGAAAACCTTTTTCAGATTCTTCATTCCTAAAATATTGCGATAATATTGTGCTTGATAATTTATAAACCTACATCAATGTAATTTTTTGGTGATGGAATAATTAGCTCGCTTCACTGAATTTCAGCTTTTCGCATCAACTGTGACTGGTGATGAGATGACCATTATGAGATGATTTGAGGATGGGCTTGTATACACCATATGATCATATGTGATTTTTTTTGGATGACCACTATTTCAAATATAGAAAACCAGACCCTCATCACTAATAGGAACCTAAGGGAATTGGACAATGTGATCTAGGGTGATTTAGCTTTGAGTTGGGGAAGTGGTTTATCTAGTAGTAGGAAACATAATATCAATGGTGCAAGTGGGGGAAGTATCATTTAGGTGGGACAAACCAGTAGCTTTGTGGTATTTTACATATGTAGATGGTCTGTCCATAAGATCACCCTATATACATGGAACTTGATCAAGTATCGGGATTGTGGAAGGTTGAGTCACATTCATCATTTGTAGTGATCCTTTCCAACATCATCTTGTGATATGGTATACACACCCACACCGATGGATGGTCTCTTTATAAATGATCATGGAATGAAACTTGTATAATTTCCCCCTATTGTGGGTCATTTCAGGGACACATTCCCAAATAATTTCTCTATTTTACCTCTTAATAGAGATGTTTTGTTCACTATTGAGCTAGTTCCTGGTGTAGCACCAGTTTTCATTCCTCCTTATAGGATAAAACCTACTAAGATACAAAAACTCAAGAAAAAGCTAGAAGATCTATAAGATAATGGTTTAATATGACCCATCACATTTCCATGTGTTTCACCTATACATTTCACCAAGAAAATGAATGGTAACCAAATATTTTTTGTGTATTATAGATGATTAAACTATCTTATGGTGAATAACTTGTAACAACTACCACATATAGAAAACCTATTTGACCAGATCTCAGAAGAGATAGTTTTATCTAAGATTTACTTGTGGTCGAGATACTATAAGTTGTGTGTGAGACCATAAAACATATCATGCATATCATTCCTAAGTATTTACATCTTGTAGTAGTATTTTACTATTACTTTGGGTCTTACAAATGTATGAATGGTCTTTATGGATTTTATGAATTATATTTTCCACCCTTAAATTGATTTATTTGTGGTGGTGTTGATGGAAACCATATTAGTGTATTTTCACACCATACACAACCATTCCAACCATATTTACATCATAATGAATACAATTCAACAACACCAGTCATATGTGAATCTCAGAAAATTCCATTTTGGATCAGCAAGATTCACTTATTGGTTCGTGTAATTTTAGAGGTAGGATACTCTATTGACCCAGATATGGAGAGAATCATTGTTTCCATAAATAATACTTATAATTTTTTGGACATAAGAAGTTTATTATGGTTGGAAGGCTATTAAAATTGATTCATACAAGACATCTCATGCCTAGAAGTGCCTCTTATGGGTATAACGAGAAAGGGTGTGAGGTTCCTTCGGATTAAATCTTGGGAGATAAATTTTAACGAGCTAAAGGGGAGACAGAATTTAGTGTCCATCTTGATTCTTTTAGAGATTGGAATGGTCTATACTATCTACGGTGATGGTTCAGGTATTAGTATTGAAGCAGTTATGGTTTAGGGTGATCATGTTTTAGTGTATGGGTCTCACCAGTTGAGGCCCCATGAGAGGAATTATCCTACACACATCCTCAATCTAGAATATATGGTTCGTTATCAATAATTTTAGAGTTGTTATCTATTGGGAGAGTAGTTTTTTGTTTAGATGGACAAAAAAGTATTAAATACATCTCCAAATAGTGATTCTTGAATATGAGGTAGCATTGGTGGGTAGAATACATATAGTCATTCGACATTGATCTTAATTAAATGCTTAGTAATGTAAATTCATTACTGATGCATTGAGCTATAATTCTTAGATGCAGGCTATCCAAGAGGCCACTAGTGAGTGGAATTTGATTACTCTATTTTCATAGATGAGCTTGGAGGATCAATAAAAAATAGGATTCTTGTCTTAGAACCTATAACAGTGACATCATTCTTTCCGTAGTGGGTGTGGATGTGACATCTATCATATACCAAGGGTCTCATCCTAAGGTAGAGTGTCTCTCGTGATAACCCCCCTCCTGGTTGGGTTGTTGATGAGAATAGTCCTCTACTTTACCATGAGAATGATTGGGTGTATGATGATATATAGTAGGAGTCAACGAGAAAGTCCCATGCCTCTATTTAGGTAGTTCACTCTGGTCTTACAAAGATATACAAGTAAATTTATAGTCATTATTCATGGTTGGGTATGAAGATATAGATTTCATGCTTTCTCACATGGTGCTCCACCAATCACCAGGTGAAGGGAGGGCCCCAGGAACCTATTGTACTTATACAACCCCCATACATTCATGGTTGGAAATGAAATGGAAACACTATGGGGTTTTGTGATAGGATTTCCATGATCCCCTCAAGTCTTTGATGAAGTGTGGGTGATCATTGATAGGTTGACCAAGATTTCACACTTTCAACTAATCCGATATACCTTCTCTTTTGTTGATCCTTGAATTATTTAAATCATAGACGTATTGTGAAATCATGGTGTTCCCCATTCTATCATTTGTGATCAATATTCCCAATTTTCATTAAGATTCTTGAAGGGGTTGCAGAAGGCACTGGGTTCATAGGTTCTCTATAATATATAATT
Source organism: Viscum album (assembly GCA_963277665.1). Taxonomy (NCBI): domain Eukaryota; kingdom Viridiplantae; phylum Streptophyta; class Magnoliopsida; order Santalales; family Viscaceae; genus Viscum; species Viscum album. The sequence continues at coordinate 1,838,112,670 of OY728136.1, forward strand.
TATCATATTCAAACTAACGAGTAGTATAATTAGATGATACGAGTTCTTGAAGACATTATCCAAGCATGATTCCCTGATTTTGGAGGTTCATGGTAGAAATATATACATCTTGTTGATTATACCAACAACAACATATTTTAGGAAAAAAATTATATGGCTCCATATGAGGCTCCTTATGGTAGGTCATGTCACTCACCACTATACTAGTTAGATGTGGGTGAGGTAGTTTTATTGGTCCAAGTCACATTAAAGAGACTATAGAGCAAGTGAAACTAATCTATAATTATACTACTATATCTCATTCTAGGAGAAAGTCTTATACTTACCATTTCCATAGGCCTATGATGTTTGAGGTGGGACATTGGTTATTTATGCATGATCCACCCACATTGGGTCACAGATGAATTGAGAGACATGGAAGGCTGTCACCCCATTATTTCAAGACTTTAATGATAAGGGAAAGAGTCAAGTTGGTATCCTATCATTATCAGCTACCTCAAGGATATCCTTCTATGCAAGTATTCTTCCTTGTATCATATCTTCAACAGTATCATGTTGACCCATCCCATTAATTTGACCCTGAGGATGTGGAGATGAATATAGATGAATCCTTTAAGGAGAATCTGAAATGTATTATTCATTATAACGCAAAGGCTCCCTATGATAGGACAATGCCACTTGTCTATGTTCTATAGATTCACATCCATGATCAGGATAGACTTACTAGTGGGAATCTGATATACAAGCTTTGCGGTTGGGACTTTCCTCAGATGATGTTCTATAACCCTTGGAAGGGAAACTTGAGGAAAAGTTTTCTTAAGATCGGGAGGTTTTAATGTCCCATTTTTTCCCAAAGGTATAGACCACTATTTTCCATCTTCAATTCATAGGGTTGAACCTTTTAAGGTTACCTAATGGATCCAAAGAGTTAAAGAGGGTGTGTGTGGTTTTTCTGGAGCTTAGAGCCCTGAATTTTGGAGAAACATACTGGGCCACATGGCTGGAATAAACTATACTACCCATAAAACATGGTTTCCTTAACCAAGTAAGGGAGTGAAAGAAGGAATCAAGGGGGTCACATGATTTTCTAAAACCATGAGACATATGGGACACACTCATATAGATGGTTCTATCATATTTTATAGTGTCTTCAGTAGGACTAGTGCATAGTTAGTATAACCATGCACCTAGCCCGTGCAAGGTTCCCCCTTGAGAAGAACTAGGTATATGGTTTGTCCAATATTGAAGTCAAACTATGAGGATCAGTAATTAAAGGGTAAATGATGGGTTTTTAACTAAAATGTTTTAATACGCATTTCTTATTTCCCTCTCCCGTTTTTTCCCTCTAGAATATTCTTGAGAGGTCTCCTCCTCCTCTCCTTAGTGATTTCGATACCTCCTTTATCAAAAAACCAAATCCATCACAATCAGATGCATTGGAATGATTAATTTAATCTCTACACTCATCTTCCATCCATTATTTTTTTATCTTATCATTTGTTTAACTATTTATGTGTGACCTCATTTTCATCATTTTTAGGGAATCAGATGATTATTCAAATAAATTTCATTCTAGATAGATTTAATGGATAACAATTTATGATTGGTAATCTTATAACATAAGTTAGGTGGTCTAGTTTATTTCCCTAAGATTCGATAAATTTTATAACATGATCCATTGTTTTGTGCATCGGTCCATTATGATAACATATCTAAATTGTTGAATAAATTAAAAAAAATGCTTTACCATGATAGGTATGACACATTTGATTGGTGAATAAACTTTTTATTTGTATCTTTGATATAATCCACCCTCTTAGGGTGTGACTTACCTTGATTTCCAAGGTTTCCTTTTATCCTAACTTGTAAAATCACCCTTTAGGTAAGCCTTGGACTAATAATAAATGTTTTTGACCTATTATAAAAGGTAGGAAAAGTATTTTAAACCTTACTCCTTATTCCTTATTCCCTATATACCTATGAATTTCCTTTTTCCATTGATGGATTGTGGAACTAAATGAGATGAAAATTTTTAAATCACGTTATAAATTATTTTCCTTGGAAAATGGTGTGATCTTAGTAAGTAATATTTTTTGGATGATGGTGACATAAGGGTCCTGACTTAAGAACACCATGGTTGGTATCATCATTCCTTATAGTTAGTTTGTTAGTAAATTTGTCAACATATGTTGGGAGACACTAGCTAATCTTGGTATGAGTTCATTGTGGGATTTGTTTTACCCCAAGATGAGTGATACCAGTTCCCTAGGGTAGACCCTATGAATGGTATCAGTGGAAAGTTGGCCATATCATGCCACAAGAGAGACTTAAAACCCAACAGGTGATACCTAGGATAAACATCAAGATTTATCTTATTGTTCCCACCACCATTCCTTGAGTCATACTTTGGATCTCATTCATGGGTTTCCCTAGAATGTATCCTATAGAATTTTTTTTACAGATCCCCTAGAGTGATACTTGGGATTTATTTGGGTTTCCTTGGATTGGATTAGGGTGCCTATTCATAATTTACAAAGATGCTAATTATGTTAAAGAAAAATTGTACGGAACTAAAACTCCAACGATGCACCCTCTAATCCATATCACATTCTTGGGAATGGTCAATACTTTGAAACTTTACTTATGTCATCTCTTACCATATTTCAAACTTGTGAAGTTCCCCTAAACTCCGAGACATATTGATTCGCCTGAAGAGGGTAGAGATGGATTGGTATCCCAACTAGAACCCAGTCTAGTGTATCTTATATTTTTATTACCTTTCATTTATTATCTATTGTAACACTAATCATTTTATATTATTATAATGGATTGAACTAGACATCGTTGGTGGTGGCCTACTGAGAATATATCACACCCTATTTGGGATGAATTTAGCACCCAATAATACTTTATGGTTGTATCTATGGATAAAGGTAAGTGGAATTCTTCCGATGGTGGATTTGAATTCCTAACATAGAGTATAGGAAAAGACAAATGATCCTATTTCCATGATGGTAGTAGTGGATTTTTTTTCCTTTTTTGTATTTTTTTGAAGAATGTGGTATATGATTTATCCCTTGTATCCCATGTGCCTTTTTTTATACCTATATGATCATCATATTTTTTATTTATCTATAACTTAGCTTTCACTGTTCATTATCATTGTGAGGTTGTTTCTTTATTTTGTATCTCCTACTTGTCTTTATTATTCAACACTATTATCCACTATGAACTATGATGGAATATTCTCCCCATGGATATAGCCTAGGCCCTCACTATTATTCAGAAACCTATGGCGTGTAGGGAGTAGCAAAATAATCCTTTGGTTCGACCGTCTCATGGAATGACTCTGTGGATTCTAGGGTGGGATTATATAAGATTTTGGGTCACTTAATTTGAATTTTACAGATATTTTTAGTGAATATTTATTGAGAGTATAGTCTTGTGCAATATATATGTTCTTGTATTAACAACAGGATGCTGAACATGCTTAAAAATTGGGTGTAATAAGATTATTTATCAAGGGAGAGTGAATTTAATAAAGATACACTTGAATATTTTATGAAAAAACACGGGGAATGAATGAAGTTTCATGTGAAGATTAAATCTTTATAGTTTTTTTATAAAGGTGGGGAAAATAAGAAAATAAAAACAATATGCTTAGAGGATCCTAGATTTAAAGATAAAGAGCTAGATAATTTCTACATCTCTTGATGGTTCAAGGAATTAATGGAAGTATTTAAAAAAATATAATTATCTATGTTGTAACAAACAGAAGGTTGTATATTAGAAATTTTGACAATCATTGAATGTTAATAATGATTGATTTTTTTATTAATATTAAAGGTTGATGATGATTGATGTTTGTGATAGAATAGTCTTTCCAATAAGTTGTGAGAATGATTTGTAGACAATATCATAGGCTAGATTTGTTGAAGACATTCATTTTCAGTGTAAAATTATATTTGGATTTTAGAGGTTATAAATGATATTGGTTAAGAATATTGTGGATTTGGAATAAGGGATTCTAGGTTTGAATATTTTTGGGGTCATGTCGAGTTGGATAGAGAAATTCATAGTTGTACGAATTTTGAAAAGTTCATGTATACATAATATATTTGTACTTATATGTGAGTTTCTAGATGAGGTGAAATATCTCCTAAAAATAAGAATTTTAGTAAAGGAAAACATAGATTAGGCTAGGTAATATATTTGGATGGTATATAATATCTTTTTGAATATAAAATTATAAATTCTCTATAGGCCATACTATGATACGTTATATCCATATAATGATAAAAAATATTTACAGCTAATCTGTAACATATAAACATGCAGTAGAATAAATAAGATCCAATGATATTAGAAAAAATTAAAATTCTTGTACATAATATTTTATGTATGTTATTTATGGTTTTTTCATAATTAGACTGGGTATAAAAATGGAAAACTATTAAATGAGATACCATGTGATTTTTAAGGGTATAAAATAATACACATAATGATTTCTAGGATAATACCTAATGTTTATGAGGATAATACATTGAGGTTACCAAGACAATATAAAAGGGTTATAAAAATATTTTATGTGATACGTATGGGTATAGAAGATCATATTTAAAGGTACTCTGGAGAGATGACACACATGTATGAATTTTTTTCATTTTTAATATGAGCTAAAGTGGTGTCACCATGGAAAAATATAAGAGTATTTTCCATTATCAACTATAAAATATAGTTAACAATTTGACGAACCACTAATTAAGATATTCATTATAAATTAATAAAATGTTACTAATATTACATATATTCATGTATATTTCCAAACAAAAATGTAAATATCATGACATGATTAAAAGAGATGCATCATGAAATTTTGACAATTAAGAATGAATAAATATTAAAATGAGTTATTTTATTCTTACTAAAATGTTTATAATTTGACCAAATTTCATTTTATGGAAATGAATCAAACTTCAACAATCTAAATTTATTTCAATGATCTTGATTTACGTAAACAAGATTTGAGGGATAAATTTGAAGTAGGGAGGAAGTTTAATTTAGTTAACTTCATGAATTTTAATTTTAAATAATAATATCTTTTTTAGAAAATATTTTTATATGGTTGGAATAAAAATAAGAGAAAAAATTCTGGATGGAACTTAGATAGTGGGAAGAAATAAATATTGAGTTTTGGGAAATAAGAAAAAACATAGTTAGTTTAATGGGAATTATTCAATATAAAAATTTTATAAGTTTAATTATTTCTGAAAATATTGTATTTAATATATATTTTCTTGGAATATAGTTTTGTACACAAAATAAGATAAATTGAATATGACAACTAAATATTTATTGACCACATTCCATTTTTTATTCAAAGAATATATAGTATATTATGATAATTAAAAATATAGAATTATCATTTTTATGGATTTTTGATCTTGTTTGATGTTTTATAGAGATAAAATATTCAACAATTCTCACAATGATTTGATTGTATTTTGTCATGGAATTTTTATCAATACAATATATATATGATGGAGAATCACATCTGGATTTATGATGTAGTGTGAATGAAGATTAAATGTCCATCATAAGGTGACATTCTTATTTAAAAGTTGAGAAGATACATATAAGTATATAAAATAATATTATAGGAAGAAGTGTGAGAATTAGGATAAGGTATCAACCCTTATGTGGTAGTGATCTATTCCTTATTTTTTTTACAGATAGTAAGGCTTAGTGAGGAGTGACTTCACTTAAATATATAATCCTCCAAAATAGTGAGTTTATAATGGATGTTTGGTACGCCTAAACATTAATGAGTGTATTATCATTTTATTTATACTAGTGTGGGTGAACCATTTAAAATATGTGTCAATTTATGTTTGAATTTATTAACATGCATGTGATATTTGGTGTGGGTTCATTTTTAAGAGAATAGGTTGAATTATATATCTTCTAATTAGTGAACAAGACATAAAGGGAAAGTGCTAGGGTGATAAGGTTTATAGCTGGTAACATGATGATTAACCACCCCCCCCACACACAACCAAAATCTTATGGGGTCTCAGGATATAATAAATATCTTTCACAATGCATCAACATGACAGTGTATCCACATGCTCAAGATTAAAGATGTTTTGCAATCCAATGAATGTTGAATCAGATAGTTGATATTTTTTCACTAATCCAAAATATAATAATGATGGAATTAACAATTACAGCACATCTCCAATGGAATATAACCCCCTAATTCATAATCCAAAGTCCCATTAGTGATCCTCACATTGTGATACTATGATTTATGTGAAGTTAAGAAACCTCATGGATATAACATCCAGCAGTGAAAATTCTATCTTATGTAATAATTTCATTTTCAATTATTACACAAATTAGGCCTCAAATTCCACTATAACATTTCAAGTTCACATCAATCTATTCAAATGTATAGGTTTAAGGGTATAATATCCCCAAAACATACTCTCTTCCCCAATGCAAGAATATGCTACATGCCAAACACTCCTACTCCACTCCCAATTCTAGATCTTCCATAGGTTATCCATAAGGAAGGGGAATATAAAATCATCCATGGAAATTAATGAAAAGTATGGCCTATGTATCATGTTTTTTTCCTCATAAAACCGTAAATTAGTACCAATACTCTGCCTAACCAATTTTGGAATCGAAGAAATAAATTATACTTGTATACAAAGATCTATGAGAGAGATTGATTTAGATCATGGACACTAATTCCCACATGATTATACTTAATGAATAAGGATATATAGTGGATTTAGTTATAAATTAATGAGTGAACTTATATATAAATTGATGAAGAAGTCCATTGTGTAAATGATTCTTAATAGTGGGACTATATTGTAATATTTTCGTATTTATTAGCCCTAATATTAGTTTTAATAATATTTTTTATTCATTATTTCATCATTCTATAATCATTTCGGGCCTCTTAAATTCATTTTATTCGAGAAATAACCCAAATGTTAGTCCATAGAGTAGATACATGGGAAATTAAGTCCTCAAACTTAGATTTAGTGGAATTTCATTTCCATTATTTATGAATCAATGAGTGGGTAGACAATAGTATTGGAGGGTTTCATATTCTCCTCTTCACATTCTCAATTATATTATTAATTTAATTAAATTATTTTCTCCATCTCTAATCCTTGGATTCTCTTTAAATGTTGTATTTATGTATGTAATAGGGAGGACTGAATATGGTGGAATGGGGTTTTGGATGGTGATATGTCTATGATCATGCCATATTTACTATTATGCAATAAGGATGATATAGATATTGATGTACTAAAGAGGTATACTAGATGCACTAAGTCTCATAACTAAGATTGATGTTAGTGGCCAGTTAATCATACAGATTTCTCCATGGTATGAGTTTAGAATAACCTATATGTATAATTAATCACCCATGTAGTTAAATCTAAGTTTATCTCTATTCACCCTGACTCATGATTTCATTTATTTATTTTTTTCCAAACTCTAAGTCATATTCAATGATTACTAATTTTCATTATTAGAATAAAAATAAGAATATGTGTTGTAGAATAATAGTGAAGGATTACTGATGTTATATAGAGATAAAAATATGTTAATCTGTTTATATTTATTCAGGAGGGATCATTATAATTTCTAATGGACTATCGAAAAAAATTACAAGGTTTTTTCATTATTAATTTTGTTTTTTTCTACAGTGGTATTGAATAAATGTATCCATCATAATAAAATTCATGGGAACATAGAAACTAGTTCAATCAACTCAAATATATTTAATATGAAAACACATTCCCAATGGTGATAAAAATAGAGGAAGAAGATTGAGCATTCCAACCACGTCAAGAGATGTAGGAGATGAATGCACTAGTAAACTAAATCACCTCCAAACATCAATATTTAATTTGAGAAACATCAGAGGGGGTGAAACACCCACTAAGAGAAGAATCTAAAGTAGAACCGCTCATCTATTCAAAAGTGAAGTACGAAAAAATATTTGAAAAAAACATCACGGACTACTCTTATAAAAGATTTTCTAGAGGCCTTGGATAGAGATAAAGAACCAAAATCTAAAATGTATCAGGGGGTTACAAGTTCAAGATTAACAATTCCCTTTATCATTATTAGAAATTAATTATGAATAAACCTCCCTGGAACTATGATTAGGGATTCTATTAAAATAATACTGGATCTGGAATAGTTTTACTTATTTTTTGTTAATTTCATTTAAATTACTTACGTTATTTTTTTCTTTATTATACTTTTTCATGTTCTAGTAGATATAAATATTGTAAAGACCCCAACCCCAGTAGCCCAGGTCTGGTGGTTACTTTATTACATTCGTAAAAAATTCATGGAATTTCATCATGACGGACCAAATAGTTTATTAGTATTCATAAAATCATACATAGAATAATCTCACATTATATTTGAAAACATAAAATAAAAAACATTGTTAATGTAATATTCGGTATTCTTGAACTCATTTGAATATTTCTTCTTCATATTATTTGGTAACGAAATAAAATAAGGGTGAGATAATATGCTCAGTAATAGTTATGTATAGTGGCATCTATCATAACTAAATAATACATAATCAATTTGTAAAGGAAAATAATTTAAAACACATTTCATTTAATAAATTACATGATAATGAAGAATAATATGAAAGTAATAAATAAAGATAAAATAATTCCATATATATAATTACATGACATTGAAGCTAATCCATGGATATCATAACTAATCAAATAATCATGTCTAAATAAATAACTGTTTTAATAATTATAAAATTCATAATTTTAAACATCTAAAACATACCATCAAGGACAAATTTCAACATAGTTTAAACTATTAGTAGGTATTCATTAATAACTCCTTTAAGAATGCAAGCCATCTGGTTTGTCTCATAATACCTACCGATGTATTCAGGGACTTGGTAGTTTTGGTCCCCAAACATCAATTAATAAGTATAAATCATTTATAATATTAATAAATAATATACCTTATTCAATGTGAATTATTAAAAAACTATACATATAGGAATAATTGGCATACAGAATGTCAACAATTTCCCCAACCAAATTGATCATAACCAATCCAGAAAAAGAATAAGGATAGTATCATTATAATATACGTTGTGGAAAATAAAAGGGTTCTTTATGATGATATGTAGAAATATCATAAAATGTTTCTTAAAACATTATTTAAGAAAATACCCTTTTCAATTAGAAATACCATTTAAAAAATTAAAAAAAATTAGAATATTGAGAAAAATATTCTTTAAAAAGAATCATTGAAATTTTAAAAGGACTCTTAAAAGAAATGAGAGGTTAGTATGGATGGAAAATATATTCATGAAGAGTGTATTAGAAAAAATATTCATTTCAAATTTTTAGTAAAAGGTCAATAAGTAATTGGTTCGAAAAATTAATGAAATATCCCTTTCAAAAAAATTAAAAATTCAATCAGGGGTAAAATGACATTAAAAATCATATATGAATTTAAAAAACATTATTTATTTTTTTAGAAAACATGGATACTAAATATAAATGATTCCCAACTAAATAAGGAATAAATTTTTGTTTTTTTAAAAAAAATTAATATTTTGAATAATTAAAAGAGTAAAATGAAATGAAAACTTTTAATTTAAAAAAAAATAACCAGAGGAGAAGAAAATATATTTAGTTTATAATATAAATATCTTATAATTCCCTGATAAAAACATAATCATTAAAAAACTCAAATAATAATTACATTTTCAAATAAAACCTTACTCTTTTAGTAACATTTGAATCCTAATACCTATAAAAGAAATAAGTTCAAATGAATCTTTAAATACCATGAATATTAATTTAATCATGATATATCATTTTAAAGTGGAATTATATACTACTCAAAAAATTATATTGTTCTATAACAGAACCTATGTCTAGAAAAATAAAATTTGAGACAATTAACCCTTACCATGATTTTAACATTGAATTCTAAACATATATTTATAATAAGATAAATTATAATGTAAATTTTTATGTAATTAACTATATTATTTATAACTAATGAAGTATTATATTAATTTATGATCAAATGCCAAAAAATTATGGGGCATTTTTAATGAAGATAAAATACATTATTTTAAAAATTAGTATATTTTACTATTCACTAAAAAATCAATCTTTTTAGAAAAATCACAAAAATTGACCCTAAGAAAATTAGATATAATGATTTAAAAATTATATTATTTTTATAAAATAAAATCTCTAACTTTTTATGAAATTATTTATAATTCTGACACAAAATATAGAAAAATCAATGCATTTCTCAAGAAAACATATTATTGAAGTACAAAATTATTTTACTGAAAATTAAGTATTCATTTATTATTTAAAAATAAATTATAAGAAACATTTAAAAATAATTTTATAATATGTTTCAATATATTTATAACCTCTAATTCAATAGATATGTTATAATCGTAATATTTAAATAATAATATTTCATGGTTCGTTTACGCTTAGTGTTGGATATTGTGTGTGCTATCAAACAAAATGTTCTTCAAAAATACCATGGTTTTACATTAACCCCCATTAAATATATATTAACCTATCAACATTAACTTTTTCTTGGTAATAATGATTTTTACATATGGATATATCTTTATGGAAATCTTGCATCATAAAAAGGGTTAATAAAAATTCCTCTTAAAAGGACAGAAAGTGGAATTTGAATGTTATATGAAATAAAATAAAAGTACAATTCTAAATATGTAGACATTAGTGGGAATTGAAAATATGGTCATTTAATAGAAAAATAATTTCCATGTACAAATAAATAGTGATAGAGGACATGTTCTATAGAATATTAATAGCCACAATACTAAAACTCTATGATGGGTGAATAAACCATCAATTCATCATAATTGATCATAATATGATAAATTTTTTATTTAGTGATATATTTCCTTGAGTTGAAGAATTAATTTACCATATAGACAAATACATTTTGAAAATATACTTGACAATTATAAATTCATTAATCAATTTTTTCCATAATCTCATCATTTTCTCCAAATAATGGGTACTTAAGATGAATTTGTTTGGATTTAATAACAAAAATGAACTTATAACGGGTCAATAATCCACAAAAGGATAACAAGCTACTCCAAATGTCTTTAGAAATTAACTAAAAATGAAATGGTTTTCCCAAGGTAAAATAGTACCCATAATGTATAATCCATCAAATCAAGAAATAATACCTTTTAGTTTAACATTTCCATGATAACATAAAAGGTTCAGGTTAAGTTATTTCAAAAATAAATAAACCTACATCCCAAATAACCTCATTAATCTAAACATTAATGAATGTTTTAATTGTAACTTTTATTTAATACTCTTCATATTACACCTCAAAAAATGTAATATAATTCTTCCAAAATAATCCTTCATGTTAATCCTAATTGTTTTTTATACCTCAATAAAATGAAATGTATCCTAAAATTTCATTAACCACCTCAAAATCCAAAAAATTTAACAAGATATGATCCTATAAAAAGATTCCAATAATAAAATTAATTTGAAACCATGAAATATTTTATGTTAAAAACAATTCATAGTAACTAGGACTTTATGCAGTCCAGTAGTAGGAATCCAACCATTGTCACCCTTTGATTGTGGATTCAAGCCCTGTAGCCTTTCTATATGCGACGATTTTTCACCCAATCTATGTTTTCACTTTTTAATAAAATATATCTATATAATCCTTATAACACTCACAAAAATATGATAATGTTCTCCAAAAATAATGTTAGTCATGAAATCTGTTTTTAACCACTAAGGATTTCTATAAAACCTATTTTTCTCACAAAATAAACTAATATTAATTTAATATTATTAAAAAAACATAAATGACCACATTAACCATTATTTTTATCAATAACTATAAACTTATTTCTATAAAATAGAAAATAATTATTCCTAAAATAACCTTCTCACTAAAACATTTACTAAACCAAATGGTTTTATTCCAAAAGATGTCTCCCAAAATATCATTAAGTTGGTTAAAATCATATCTGCAAATACCTCAAGAGGGTATCTATTCCATTAAACTAGTGATCAAACTTATACTTATCAACCCAATACACTTTTCTTTCATACCATATCACTATGTAATATCAAAGATTTCCATGGTTTCTATTCTATTATTCATCATAATGGCTCTTAAAGAAAATGTTAATTAACTCAAGAATATCTTTTGGGAGTGTCAAACCAAGTGAAAAATAAGTGAACACTCTCTATGTATCAGAATGAAGGCCATGATATACTTGACCAACTCTTTTCGAGTTTATTTCATCTAGATTCATTTGTTCCAAAACCACTTCCACTTATAGTATCCATAAAGAGATTTATTTCTTTGAAATCCACAGAATTTTTACCTTAACAAATATTTGGGATGTAATATTATTCTTATAATTATCCCCAAATTAAATGATATGAGTAATGTTTCCCAATATATAATTTCCAAAATCTATTTCACAATGTTTCTACTAAACTTCCTCTGATACCAACTATAAATTCCCTGACCCTAACAACCTAAAGCTTGTGTTATCTTTATTACAATAGAATTAGATACAAGGAAAAATATCCCAATGGATATAATAGTTCATAATTATTGGTAATATTTATAAATATGTGGATCTTGCATTACATTTTAAATCATAAAATACAAAACATAGTGAAGGTTAATATTCAACATTCCGTAACTCATTCAAAGATTCCTTCTTCATATCTATGGGAATAGAAACAAAATATAGGTGAGATAAAATTCTCATTAATTGTTATATATAGAATTATCTATCATGATTAAATATTCTATAATCATTATGGAACGGTAAATAACTGAAAATGCATCCATTCAATCAATAACTTGAGAACATAGAATAATACTGTTAGAATAAAAGATTATTAAATAATTACAAATTAATAATCACCTGATATTGAACCTAATCTGTGAAAATTATAACTAATAAAATAATCACAAGGAAATCAATAACCAATTTACTAATGAAGGAATGAATAATACTCGATATTTGAAACATACTGTCAATGACTTATGCCAAGATAGTTTAAACAATGGGTAGGTATACACCAAAACCCCCTTAAGCATGGTTTTCAAATATTATCTCTTAGGAGACCTACCCATTAATCAAGGGGATTGGAAATTATGGGCCCCATACATCACTTAATATGTCCAATGTATTTATTATATGAATAATTAATATAAATTAATCAACATGTCTTATTAAACAGCTACCCTAAGAGGAAGAATTAGCATACATAATCTCAACACATTCCATAGTCAAAATGTTCATAAATAATCCTAAGAAATAACAAGGATGGAATTATTACATCATATCCCTAAATGATTTTTACATGATTATTATTTTTAATTAATATAAATACAATAAAAATATCATTATAATTATTCTTTAGGAAAATACCCTTTCATATTCAAACCAACTTTTAAAAACTAAAAATTTCTATAATATATTGAATTTTTTTTTCAAAAATAAACATGGAAACTGGTAAAAATAATTAAAATATTGAGTGGTCATTACATTAGTAAACTATATTCATACCAATAATGTTAAAACAAAAATTACACTCACGTTTTCGGTGAAAATTCAATAAGTAACCTGTTCATAAAATGAAAAAAACATTAAATTTAAAATAATTAAAAATTAAATAATGGGTAAAAATGAAATAAATAAATCATATATTAATATAAAAAATTAATTAATGTTTTTTAGAAATCAGGGGCATTGAAGAAAAATTTTCCAAACAAAAGTGGAAACAAAATCTGTTTTTCTTTAAAATATTTTTTATCTTTTGTGTACTTAAAAGAGGAGAATGAAATGAAAATGTATAATTTTTAAAAATAAACATTATAGATGAAATTATATATGTTTTATTATATAAATTTCATTTAATTCATCTAGAATATACTTAAAAAATAAAATATAATAATTATGTGATTTTAAAGTAAGAAATTACCGATATGGTAAATTTTTAATAATAATATCCATGAAAGAAATAAATTAAAATGAATCTATAAATTAAATAAAAATAAAGGGATTCTTGATATCTCATATCAAAGGGGTATTATAGACACCTTATAAAATAATATAGCTATCACTAGTGCATAAATACATTTTAACATTGGTTTTTTTGGATTTTTTACATCTCTTTTTAGCCACTGTTAATAATGGAGTAATTATAAATATTTCTTTTACTCTCAGTTAAAAAATTGATGTTATAAATTAATAGTGGGACATATTTTTTAACATTGTTTATTTAATAACCTATGTAAAAGACCTTCATCCAAATAATTTTCCACATATGTTATTATATAATGGACATAATATATTAAATATTACATCTGTTATTTAATAAAAGACGTGAAAAACTACTTGGATGATAGTTTATTACATCAGTTATTAAATATCTGATGTAAGATATTGTATTTTATATTTTTTATTAAATAACTATTGTGAATGGTCTTTATGATGAATGTTTTTTACATCGATTATAAAATAATCGATGTAATAAAACTCTATACCACATTGGTTATTTTATAACAAATGTAAAAAATGCACAGAATATATTTTTAACATCAGTGATAAAATGACTGATGTAAAAAAAAATTTAGGAAAATAATTAATATTAACCTTCCTCTCCAATACTGAAAAAAATAGAAATAAGAAAAACCAGCAGAAGAGTAGTAGGAAAATTTAAGAAGCTAAAACAAGAAGAACCCATAGAAAAATTACACATTCACTGTTACATAATTCAAAAATTACAATAACATATTAAAAAACTAAATCCACCCAAAAAAACTACTAAATACACATTTATAATTAAAACATTCAAAATTACAATGTTCAATAAAACAAACTAAAAGCCAATAAAAAATATAATATAATTTGACCATTCTACTAGTAAGAGTGTGACCTCTAGTGAACTATAAGGTTGGGGGTCATAAAATAGCTATAAATTAAAAGGAAATTAGTTAACCCGTATAATAAATAAAAAATGAAATATTAAAGAATATTTTATAAGAAAATATAACTTCATTGAAGTTCACCACTCTTCTAGTTGTAATTATTTCATACATAAATCTTAACACATAAAATCTGTATTCGATGACATCATATTGTGTATGAAAATTCTGTTTAATTGATTTCCTCAATTAGAAATATTTGTTTTAGGTATTACATAAAAAATATACAAATTCTAAATGGATATTCACCTTTAATTTTACATTTTTGATCTTGGAACTCTTTTTTTGATTTTAAAAAAAATCCCATCCCATGATAGAAAATAATATGAATGAAATAAATTTAAAATTCATTATAATATGAACTAGTAATAAATTATAACAAACTTTTCTAACATTTTCATAAAATTTACTCACACTTTACCTTGGATTGAGCATATCAAATAAAGTGTCTTCTCCCTTGGAAAATAACTCCTTACATTTATTGGTCACTGATATAAAAGAATATTTAATATTACTGGTTATTATATTACAAGATAAATAACAGTTTATGAGATATATATTCCATACCTCTCAACGTAATGAAACATTCATCACTTCATAATTACATTCTATTCAAATCTTTCAGTAATATAAAATTTTTTTTCTCAGTCAATGTGTTTTCTTAAAATAAAATTAACTACGGGTCCATCATTCTATATACATTTGTCTTTTCATTTAGGTTAAATATTTTTATTAATATACCTAATACAAAAAAATAAATAAGTATAAATTTTCAAAAAATTTAACAAAGGGAAATATTTATGTTAGGACTTACATGGAAAAAAAAAATAAATCACATTGATGCCCAACATACCTCTAGTAACATGCTTCATGATATCATTTTTCAAAATCCCCATATCTATTGCATGCCCCCAAACATGAGCTTCCATTGAAAATGTATAGTGACCCACAAAAAAATTTTAATATCTTGACAATATATCAAAACTACTTGAATTTGTATCTGATGTCATAGCCCTCTACCATTATTTTTGCCTTTAAAATATTTATTTATCTTTAAATTATTTTTTGTAAAAAAAGATATATATATATATATATATTAACATTAAAATGTTAAAATAAATTTAATTAAAAAAATTAAATATAATATAAAATATACACATACATCTATGGTAATGTGTTTTATAAGTCTAGATGGACTAACTAAAAAGTGTTTGATACTTTTTCCAACTATCCACACCTCGTCTATAGGTAACAGTACTCCAGCTGATATATCTATAATATCACGTACATTGACTATATACTACTCTACCTCTAACAATTGATGATTACTTTTATCTTGTATATAATATATTAGCCCATATCGAACTATATGATAGTGAGTATCATCAATATACAACCCATAATAACTGAGAAGTTGTGTAGGAGGGGTGTAGGAGTCTAATAAAAAATGGGGTCAGCAGGTGAAGGTGGGGGAGTGGGAGCTACCAGTGGAGGTGGAGGAGTGGGAGTGGTAGTCTAAAATTTTATCTATATGTCTGTAAATATATAATGTAACAAAATTATGATCCTTTGCTCTATCATTTCATTAATATTTTGAACTTCATCCTCTAAAGATTATATTTCTTTATTAAATCCCTCCGTAAAAGAAGATGAAGAATGTGGTAAAACGTTTCTCACTGATACACCAGTCAGGTATCCTCATACACAACTCGAGTGTTTAGGATTTCCCAATCATACAGATAAAATATCTTGCCTGCCCTTATATTTAAATACCCATTTTTTCTTTACATCTCAATAGAATCCTGTATGAATTATTTTAAAAATTATATAATAATTTAATGTATATAATGAATTGAATTAACATAAATAATTTAAACAGAAATTTTACTATCTTCTCAGCTACAACCCTCAATTTTTCAGAAATATATTGCCCATTTTTTCTCATCCAATCTCCCTTCCATTTTTCATGTCTACATGGAGGGTTTTGGAGGGGACACCTCTCAATATCTTGAAGACTCAGCTCTACGTTTTTATAATTTTTCAGCCATCAATTTTTCTTCTAATAAAGTTTACCCTCCCTGAGATAAACTACAAGGGTATATATTTATAGATTGGATATCCGTATGAGATCTCCTTGATTCATATAAATTAAGAATAAGAAATCATTAATAAGTAATTAATAATATCATTAATATATGAAAACGTTTAAAAGTTTACATTTCACTTTTCAAAAATGATTGTTTTATTCTATTTTCAAAAAATTGGTTCCATGTGTCTACATCTATAAAAGGATATATATGTCATGGATTTTTCAATTACATATTATCGAAAATGAAATCAGATGTGGGGGTTGATTTGAAATCCCTCCATCTCCTAGAAGTCATCGATAAACATTTCCCCCTCACTCCTCCAGTGTTAGTTATATCGAATTTTATCTGATAAATTAGAGTTAAAACATATTATACTTTACATATTTCAATATTTGTGAAACAATACAAAAATATAATATAAAAATGGCCCCCCACAACTGATCTAGTATTGTTCTTGCAACAATTCTCCAATCATTAAAAAAATGATGACATTTATTATACACTAATTTGATACAAAACCCTTCATTTTTTTTGCATTATAACCTCTTGGAATATCATTCTCATCAATGTATACAACTATCCTCTCTTCATGTCGATGAGTAAGAAATAATTTTGGTAAATGTGTGCAGCCACATTTACCAACCCTTGAAATCTTCTCTTCCATTATGGGGGTACATAACGGAGATTGGGGAACATAAAGAAGATCATGTAGATGTTCCTCCCCATAGGTATGATCATAAATCTCTTCTCCAGAAGTATGGATTTGATTAACTATGTGTTATTTCATTATCCTTCAAATCAAAGAAACAAACATTTAGTACCTAAATACTCAAATTTACATATTACAATTCTAATGTAAACAAAAAATGAAAAATTATGAAACCCAAAAGTAAACTAAAAAATAATGATTAATTATTCATATTTGTTATTGTTATCTAAAATTCTAAATAACGTAATGATATATGAAATTTCATATAAAGGAATGAAAAAAAATCCAAAATTGGTGTAGGAATATTAATAATGGTCTGGCCTAATTAATCATTTTTATACAAAAAAAAGAGTATTTTTAACTTATTAGATTTAAAATAATTATCATTCAAAAAAAATTAAAATATATAAGTTACATAATGGTAAACATTGTAATCTATATAAATTTAACAAAAATAGACAAATATTTCTACTTATAAGTTTTAGTGAATCTTTCAGTAAAGAAAAAAATTACAATATCTAACATTTTATGAAATTAATAAAATTAAATGACATATAAAAATATGTACTTATAATATTAGAAATATACTAATGGATTGTTTTCCTAAATTCATTTATCATGATCATTCCTTATGGAACAAACTATGCCTAAAACATTCTCATCATTATTATTTTCTAATATTTCCATGTAAGTAGAAATTAAAAATAAATCAACATCTACATCAAGTTCATCATCACCAACATATTGTTTTTTACTCGTAAAATAATACAACATTTAATTTCATGTAGGAAAAGAATATAGAAAATATTTTATGGATGTGTTTCCGTTATAAAATAATCAGATGTGTCTTCAAATATATTTAGATTAATAAGTTTCATTCAAAATTCATCATGTCTGAAACTATTGTTACTGATAAACCATTTATAGATAAACACAGTAAATGTAATTTTAATTAAATAAAACTCCCATATTTCTTCAATGACTCCATAATATGAAGTTGATGTCGAAATTAGGTTTTTGTCTTCAGAACTCGATTAATGAATTGCTTCTACGAACACCAATACACCACTATTCTGAATGACACTTCTGTTGTCCTGATCTTTCATATAAAATGTATGTCCATTTATGTCATACTCAGACCACGTAATCAAATGTGAACATAGACCACCCAATAACCATCATAATGTCTCGGATGTGTCTAATCGATCAACAACGGTCTTTTTAAACCATGGAATTTTTTTTATGTTTATTAAAAATCCACATTAATTTCTTCTTTGGATGACATTATTTCAAGTCATTAATATGAATTGTTATATATGGTTGAGCATTAGCTGTGTTATTCAAATGTAAAAATATAACTTCATCATATTTTTACCTAAAACGGTTTTACTTTCAAACCATGAATCTGATATTCCCTATTATTAACTCATTCATGGAGAGATAGAGGAAAACCAAAGTTCTTCTCTGTAGACAAGATCCTCGTAAAAAATCCACAACCTCCTCAGAAATATACTTTTCCGAAATGGAAGTTTCTAGTCGATATGGATTATTAACATACCCTATAAATATCTTCATATACCTTTAAAAAGGATACATCCAACATTGATATGCAGCTCCACAAAGCATTATTTCTCAAATTATATGGACCATTAAATAAAGGATTATATCAAAAACATATGGAGGAAAATACATTTCTAATTGAAAAAGTATATAAACTGCATTGTTTTCCAAAATTTCCAAAGCATCCAGATCAATATCCTTTTTTAAAATTGAATTTTAAAAATAACACACCTTTATAATAGTATTTCTGACATGGATGGTAAATATTCCAAGCAATACAATCGGTATAAATTGTAGCATCATGATGTGACTATCATGAGACTTCAAACCTGTCAACTTCAAATCCTTCAATGAGAAAAAAATTACATTGGAAGAATAATATTGTGGTTCTTTGATATCATGAAGACACTGACAAAAACAAATTTTCTCCCTCTTCGATAATTTATTAAAATCTAAGGTAATAAATGATCTCCTTCCATTAGGAATGGGAGATAACTCCAAAATTATTCCCTTGGATAGTAAATATAATCATACATTAAACCCATCTTTATTCATTCCATTAATATCTAACAATGTTCCAATCAA
Source organism: Viscum album (assembly GCA_963277665.1). Classification (NCBI taxonomy): domain Eukaryota; kingdom Viridiplantae; phylum Streptophyta; class Magnoliopsida; order Santalales; family Viscaceae; genus Viscum; species Viscum album. The sequence goes on from OY728136.1 coordinate 1,838,132,701, forward strand.
ATTGTCACATATATTCTTCTCCATGTACATGACATCAATTTTATGTTTCACTTCATGATATCAACAACATGGTAGTTCAAAAAAAAAATTGACCATTTCGTCAAAATATTTCTACCTATACCAAATTTATGTTCCTTCCCAATGTCACATCATGTTTTTTCACCCTCTAAAAATAATTATTAGTGTATAATGGTTTTGGAGAAATATCAAATTAGTATATTCTATTTAATGCCTTTTTTAATCTTCTATAAGAGTGATTTACAGTCAAAAACTATTGATGACCCATATATACTATTTTCTACCTAAGACTCAATAGACAATATAAAGTCTGTTGTTTGAAAATTGGTAACACTTTATGTCATTGAACACTTTATCCAAAAAAATTCCATACATTAGGAAGTTATTTATAGTGAACAAAATCAATGAATTCAGTTGAAAATATTCCATTTTATAAGAATCATACACCCTAATACCATCCTCCCATAAGAGTTTAAAAAAATCAATTAATGTGGATAAGAAAAAATCTATATCATTTTCGATTTTCTTTAGTCTAGAGATCATTAAACTCAAAATGACATATTTTAACTTCATAAAATATTGGAGAGATGGGTTGTAAATTACCAATAAAATAGGCCAAGAACTATGGGTTCTACTGAGGCTACAATATGGATTCGTTCCATCCATGCACAACCCAAGTATGAGATTTATATATTTATTTCTCAATATTGGATACCACTCATCAATTTTATTCCACTATGGACAATCAATTGGATGACGTATTTTTCCATTACATATCTTCTCATTAACATTCTATCTTAACATTTTTTCATGATGTGAATTGGAAAACCAATGTTTTAAATGAGTAATTATAGGAAGATACCAAAATAACTTGGTAGGGATCTCTGCAGTCTCAATATTAGCCTATGATTTTTCTTTCAACTTATTACATGGTGTCCCACATTTAGGACAATCCAATAGAAATTAATATTCCGTTCTATATATCACGTAGTTATTCAGACATGCATGTATTTTAATATTTCCCAATCCCATTGGGTATAAGAATTTCATGTCCTTAAAATGTGAATCTAGATAATCGTTTTCTTTAGGATGAATTTATTTCAAAAATTATAGCAACTCTGTAAAAATATTTTCCCGCCATCCATGTTCCGCCTTAGTTTTAATCAATTTTAACACTGAACTGTAAAATCTGTACAACCAGGATATAACCGGTTTTCACCATCACCATATAGATGCTCAATTATAGATTATTTCTCAATTTGTTCTACTTCAATATAATAAATCATTTCTTCAATTTCATCAGAGTTATCATCTTGCAAATCATCGTCATCAGTAGATATGAAATTCGTCCAAGTTTCACCATACCAAATAGAAGGGTTGTAACTATGATTAAAACCATGAAAAATAATATGATATTTTTTCTCTATACATTTAAAATTATTCATATATACATTTTAGGCAAGAAAGAAAAACATTTTGTTGTTTGGAAAATTTCATTAAGAAAATTCCAAAAAATCAACAACATCATCCTCATATTCATCACTCATTCGATGTGTCCTAATCTTAAATCGACTCATTATTACCAAACCAAAGTATAAAAATTATACATCTTGTTAATATAAGATAATTTTATATTAATATGAAATATTTCTTAATTTTAATGTAACATAATTTCAAAATATAAAACAAATATGTGTCTCTAAAAAATAAAATTACAACTTCTACATAATAATGGAAGATAAGTTTAAATATATATATTAAATCATAAATAGATATGAATGGAAAAAAAATTTAAAAAGAAAATATAGTTAGATAAGATAGTTTTATATTTATATAATATATGCCATAATTTGAAAGCAAAACAATTTTTAAATAAAAATCAAATTTATGCTATTTTGAAATTTATAATGATGTTGTATTTGGGAAATAAAATAAAAAACCATAATGTAAAATTAAAAAACTATTCCCTAGTGTGATGTATTATTAAACCATTATGGAATGAGTTTTTTTAATAATTTTTTTATCCTAATTATCTAAAATATTAACCTAATAGGTCTTAGTATTTTAAAGAATTGAAATATTTTTTTTAATTCATATAATTTTGATGGTCACATTTATGGGTTGTGACATTATTATTGAGTTTGTTGTGTATAATGGTATAGTGTAAAATGGTCATATGTACCATTCTTGAGAGGAACTGAAATTGTGTTAGGAAGGTTGTTCAGATATAATAGTCATGTTATAGTGAAATGTTTTTTTTGGTGGGGGAGCTACTTAGCTAATATGAAATGACCTGAACTGGTTCAATTTATAAAAATTAACCAGAATCGTTGGTAGTAAGGCCTCAAGAGAACCTCCCCATATTCTAGAGGTTGGTGACTAGCAGTGATAGTTTAATGGTTGTATGGTTAAGGGAATATACACTCTCAAATAGTACTAAATATTGTGTAATAATATTAATTGAAAAGTAGTGGAATGTAACAAAAACTAACATATAATAATAAATAGTTACCAAATGAATAAATGATATCATCCATATATATCACTTAAGTATAATATGTTCCAATAACTTTATATTCAATATGTACAAGTGTCGTCTAATATCCCAATGATCATCTCAACAATTTATAAAACATTAGGATACATAAAAATGTATATTCGGTGACATGGAATGCATATCTAAATGAAAATTCATATTTAATTTTATCTCCCAATAATACTCATTAGAAATAAATTATGTTACAAAAGGGAAATTTTCATTGAATACAAATTCTAGGATAATGGTGATAAAACAATATCATGATACTGAACCACCTTTAACAATTAATCGTGAAAGACACAATAAATGAAATCACAAAATGTAAATTTAGCATCTGCTAATGACCAGTGATAACACTATATCAATATACTAAACCACCTTAAATAATTAATAGTAAAATACACGATGAAAAAATCAGAAAAATTAGATTTAGCGCATTCATGAATGACCGAAATCAAAGCATGTAAGGCTTACTTGATAGTTTCAAGTTGAGAAGATAGATACAGTGATAAAAAACACGATGAGTGAAGATGCCATAAAGAGTATGTAGTCCATGGGATCGAAGAATCGGCTCTATGGTTTCCATGCGAGAGAGATCGAGTAGCTGTCACCTGAAATAAAAACAGCATAATGACTAAAAAAGGGAGTTCATAAAATATTTAAATGAATTATCACGTTTGTTATTTAATAACAGGTGTGATAAAGAAATGACATTTGCTTTATCAGAGCATTTATTACATAACCAACCTAAATAATTTGGCCTTATCATGTTGGTTATTCAATAATTGATGTGATAAAATGATTTATAACATCTATTATTATATAATTGACATGATAAAGTAATTATGTTTTCATAATCATGTTAGTTATATAATAATTGATGTAAAAAATAGGATTTATCATGTCGATTATAAAAAAAACATATGTGATAAAGAGAGACACTTGATTTACCACATCGGTTATGAAATAACTAACATTATAAATTTATATACAAATCTTTTCAAGTCAGTTATAAATAACTAACATAAAAAATTCCGACGTGATAAATATTGTTTGTAATAGTATGTACAAGATAACCTATGTCTCAAATAAGACAATTTTAGAAAAGGGAACCTTACAATGATCATAACGTTGAAGTGATAACTAATAAATGAATAAATAATTTATGAAAAATAAAAATCCATGAAAAACAAGATTAAATATAAAATAAAAAAAATCCATTTCCACATAATCTTGATATAATCAAATAAATGAAGAAGTGATATAACCCAATTAAAGAAAATTGATTTACTAAAAACAAAGCATTTGTGATCTTTTAATTAAAATACCCTTGGAATAAGTAATATGAATCAACACATAAAATCCCATAAAGTATGATTAATGAATGGTATAACATGTTAATAAGAAAACATATAAAACCAAATAAAATAAATTTGGTGAATAACATTAAAATATTCCTTAATAGAAGGAAATTGAGACGAAATCTCTTACCTCGGGCATGAATTGTCATGTATGTTATTTGTTCTCCTAAATAATAAAATTTTGTGAATTTTTTAATTTTTTAAGAACCATATTAAATTTTATTATTCCATTTATTTTATTAATTACCATTCTATATTTAATAACATAATAAATTAAATTCATGTTGGATGTTTTGACCATATTTGGTTCATACGTCCAAAAATGACATTAGTGGGTTGAAAATGGTAAAAGTGGTCATTATTCCATCATCTATATAATAATAATAATGAAATAATTATAATTTTTATACATTAATTATACTTATAAAACCAACCAAGAACAATGGTTATGAAAAATGAACTACTATACAATCACATACATGAAAATTCATAAGTACGCATGAGTAACATTTCCATTTTTCAATGATCATGACAGAAATAAGTTAAGTATTATTTTATATTTAAAATATGTTAATTATAAGACCAACCAAGAAAAATTGTAGTCTATCATTCATAAGTGAGATGGTTTTGTGTCTTATTTGATGGAAGAGGACATACATGTAGACTATGGAATTTGTATAATAAAATATATTTTTATTGGATATATAGATTTTATTATATCATCATGGATAAAAAATATTTTAAGGAGTTGAAAGAAGGAATAAAATCAAAAATATTGGTTAAGAAAGATACCTCATCTTCAAAAAACCTTTTTATTTTTTCACCAAAATCCTTCCAAAGATGGTTTTATAATAAAACAAAAGATATTATAACATAGGTTGAAAATTAAGGAATATATTTGGGTATATATGGTCTGAACCTAAATTATTTTTTGTGAATAAAATAGGAGTGAAGGTTCCCTTTTACAAGAGAGGGATGTGACACTTTTTTAATTTCATAAAATATTAAATTAATATAAATTAATTTTCTTTGAAAAAAATATCCAAAATAATATTATTCAAAGATTTTATGAGTATGGTTATATATAATATTATAGAAAAAAATTGGACAAATTTTCTTTAAATTTTTACCCTTATCTATTTTTTAACCCATTTCGACATTTACCGTTATAATAAGGATTTTACTCTTTAATGGTAAATATAGTGACTATAAAAGAAAAATGTAATTAACTCAACTCCCATATATAGTGTCTACTTTATTTCATAGTCACTAAATAAAATGGGTAACATCACCAAGGATAAATCAGTTTAGTAGTCTTAGAGAACTAAATACATAAATGATACCAATTTTACTTTAGTAACAAAAATAAAAAAAACATAGTAATGGAAACTGTTTTTCCTCATTTAACTCATTAAATAAATTCATATTCATATCAAATGTAAAATAAAAATTATAATAGAGAGATCACATTATTAATAGGTTTTACATACAATGGAACATATCAAGAATCAATAATGTAAAATCATAATGCAAATATAAATAACCAAGAAAAAATGCCACTTAATCAATAACATGAATATCATAACAGGATAATTCATAATTAATATGGAATGTAGAATAATTTATCATTCATTATATATTTTCAATATCTTAACTATCATAATTAAATAAAAAATAATCAGTTTGGAAAGGTATATAACTGAAAAGACATGATATTTAATCAACTACTTGAGTATGAAATGGATCCATAGATAATATTAAAGAAAAAATATCATGGATAATAATAATAAATGAATTATAAATGAATGAAATTATTAATTATTATACATATTAATCTTAGGAATCATGATACATTTGATGTCGAGACCTTTCAGAAGACAGTTTAAAACATTGAATAAAAATTCATTTAACTATATCTTTCTAATTTTTATCATGAGACATGTTGATGCATTGTGAGGATATATAATTTTGGTCCCCTTCCATAAATTCATGTGAAAAACATTACTCATATATCAAATGATCAATTTAATTCATAAACAAAATGCCTTATTCAAAACATATATGTATTGAGTAAAGAATGCACATTATCAATATTTCACCAGTTAATCAAAAAAATTAAAAGTAAACATTTTTATAAAAATTTAAAAAATTTAGGAAATAATCATATCCATTATACAATAATTTATATATTTAAATTATTTGATCATTTTAATTATAATATATAATATAAATTTAATGAAAATAAAATTAATCCCAAACAAAAGTGAGATTTTAAAATAGATTTTTACCCGTTCGGTGACATTTAAATTTAACCCATTTAAAGAAAAAATATAAATTATAACATTAAAAGTATGAATAAATATATTTTCATGTAAAATAAATCAATGTAGTAGTATATACACCGCATTAAAATTGAATAGGTGAATATTAACAAATATATCTCAATGGAATGGAAATTTAGATGAAATCTCTTATATCCTGCTTCATATTGGATGAATGTGCTTTAACCTCATGTATAATTGTTTTAGGAATTTTTTTAATTTATTAAATAACCATATTAATATTTATAATTTCATATATTATCCTCTTATACCATTTTACCTCACTTTTTTTAATAAAATTTCATTATATTCAATGTTTCAAGTTTTAATTGTATAGTTTCATCATGTGTTTTTTGACATGAAAGTTCATTTTTTTAGGAATAGGGTATCATTCCATCATATTTTTTAAGATAATAATATAATAAATATAATATTTACTCATTATATAAATTTTTAAAACCCTTATTGAAATTTGGACATTAAAAATGAATCACATCACTTCATGGAGATGGTAAGAAGTACGAACACAAGAGAAATGGTATCATTTATTAATTGATGAATGGGTAAGGAATTGGGTGATAAATTAACTTTATATTATAAATATTATGTCATATATATCATATATATTCATTTAATTTATCTTTATTACCTTCTATGTAAAATTTAAGTGAAAAATTAATCACATCGCTTCTTGAGGTGGTAGTTCACCTTAAACCCAAGAAACATTATATTATTTTAAATAGAATATAAATTATAATATATATATATATATATGATATTAAATTTAAATAATTATAATAATAAAATAAATAAAATATATATATATAAATTAAATCCATATATATATACAATCATGATATGTGTTGTTGGAAAATGAGTTACATGAAATCGTGAGGCGGTAATCCAATCCTCCCATGATCGACATTTTAATTTCACATTTGATGGATGATGATAACGATAAATTTTATTAAATAAACATACCAATATATAATTAAATGTTATATAATACTATTAATATTTTTTATGTTTTAATATATAATTGAAGGTGAAAATGAAGAAAGAAACTAAAAGACATTTGTTGAGACAATTACCTTCTCTTAGAGAAACCTCTGTTGGGTCTCCTCTTAGAGACTCTATGATGGGTCTTTTGGGAAGAACATCATCTCTATAATGTGTATAATGATTGTATAAATATATTTTTGGAATGTTTTATTAATTTAAAATGTCTTTATTGTTCTAAAAAATGAATGGGAGGGAATAACCATTTATAATTGAGGAGGAGGACACACTTGAAATCTGTTTAAAAAAAAGAAATAACCACATTTTAAACATTATAAACCGATCCAAAATGCACAATTATTGAACCTTATAATTGAAAGGTTATAAATAATACCATTAAAATTTATTTAGACAATTTCTATATCATTTGTAACCCTTATATTATATGTTTAACCCCCCTGGTAAACCAATTTTCACCTAAACCTCAGTAATTAATCTTTACCATTGTTTATTAATTATGGTAAAAAATTAAGTTAAAATTATTAGATAATATAAATTATTACAATTAAAAATATTTTACCAATTTTTTAATTTTCAATTTACAAAATTGGAATAATTCAATTTAAAATTAATCTCATAGATGTGTCAAATTTTTTTTCCAAAGATTAAGTTTCCAAATTTTAAAAAGTTTTTATATTAAAATTAAATAGAAAATTGGTTTAAATTAACTAAACTAGTTAAATTATAATATACATCAACTAAATTTATTTTGAAACTAAATTAACACTTAATTTAACATTTAAAGTTATTTAAACAAAAAGGATATTATTAATAAAAATAATGTTATGTACTATTAATTGTTTTCAAAAAAGTATTAAAAATTCACTCTAAGATAATTTTTAAATTATTCTTTTAAGAATTAAATTCGAAATCTAAAATAAATTTTATAAATGAGATAAAATTAATTATATATTATGTTACCAAAGTGTGATTAAACTACATTTCAGAAAAAAATTCATTATTTTGTAAGACATTTATTTTTCCTTAAAATGATTTATATTGTAATTATACTCAATAGATAACCATTGAATTTAATTTTTGCATGTTTAAAACATGTAATTTTCATAATTTAGTTATTAATTATTGGTTATATTATGAATATCATGTTTAAATAATAAAATTTTAATAGGGAAATTTTTTTATTTAAACTTGATGTTGCATATATCACAAGCTATCAAAGAAATTAAATTTGTTATAAAAGAAATATTTTTTAAATTCCTTAGGTGTTAAATTATTCCATATAAAAACCATTCTTAAAATTTCATGTATATTACCTTCTAAACCATTGAGGATATTTTTTCTTCATAACACCTCTGGTACCCGCATTACTTCTTCCATTTTGTGTTTCTCTATGGTACCTTAATAGGTCGATGGATCTGATTCCTCAATAAATTCTATATAGATTCAATAATTGGGATTATATCATCATAATAATATATAATATATTACAATTATATCTATTTAGAGGTGATCACAAGCATTTTTTCTCGCATTTACCTCCTTGTCGAGGATATATAGAACACCTCATGTACTTTAGAGAGGCTTGGGGGAATTTCCCATCAATAAGACATGAATTCAATAATCTCGAGAATTTCAAATCTTATGACATACCTATGGCTCATATTTTTCTTCTAAACAAACCTTATGAAACCCTTCCAGGGAGTTAATTTTATGAAAACATGATCTCCCACTTGTAATTACAAATCCTACATCAAGTTATCGACATAACTCTTTTAACTTCTTTGAGATTATTTAATGTGACTCTAAATAGTCTTTACCATTGTTGTTGCCTCTTCTAGAATATATAAGCCTAAAAGTTTTCTTTCACTAACTTCATCCCAAAAATTTGGAGTATATCATCTCTTTCCATATAATTCTATATACAGCTCCATTTGAATATTTGAATGGAAATTATTGATAAAAAACTCAACCAAAGATAAATATGAAACCCACATACATTAAAAATCAATTGATCATAGCCTAAATATGTCGTAAATTGTTTAAATATTCTTTTTTACCATTCCATAAGTTTGATAATGGTATTAAGTGTTAATGTGAAGCTGAGTATCAAGATCCTTCTGAAGACTCTTCTTGAATTTCGATGTAAAATGGGGATCACAATCTGAAATAATAAAAATAGGAATTCCATGAAGTCTTCTAAAATCATTAATATAGATCCTTGAGTGGAAATAAAGAGTTATGTCTTATATTTTAGTGAATAAATGTGCATATTTGGTTAGGTGTTCATTAAGAACCCATGTTTCATTATTCTTTCTAGGAGTACTTGGTTGTCCTATGACAAAGTCCACAGTAATGTCATCTCATTTGTACATAGAAATAGAAAGAGGTTGTTTGAACCCTTTAGGGTATTCTATCTCAAACATAACCTATTATAAAACTAATAATCATGGTACATAATCAGCAATTTCCCACTACATGTTATGCCACCAATAAGGACCTATGTTTTTAGACTAGGAAAAATTTCTAAGGGAATTTGAATTTAGCCATTTAGTGGATGTGATGTTCTTTAAACCAAGTTTAAGAAAATAATTCTGAGAGTTGGAATACTCTAATGTGTTTTTTTAGACTTGGTTTATGGTACAAGTGGTTTCCAGTGGTTCTGTTGAGTTTCAAGAGTGTCAATCTCTAAAAACTCAGAATTGGGAAAAGTTGTTTAGGACGCACAGTTTTTCTAAAACTGTATTTCCCACTTAGTGAAACCATGTGACTGGTCCATTAGAGTTAGAGGACTCCAGTGGTTTTTTCTAAACATGAGATGGGAGCCACATGGACATACAGGTGTTGTAGAGATCTTGACATAGTACTTTTTTACCGCCTATGCACCATTAGCCAAACTGTGCATCCAACCCATGCAAGGGGGTTCCTTGGGCGGTGTTGAGCACACAGTTGGAACATGGTTTGGAAAACCATGTAGCCAAATCGTGAAGCTCATTTAATTGGGATAAGTTACCCATTTTCTCCCCCTTTATTTTATTCTTCTTCCATGATTTTCTTTTCCTACCATCCACACGCAGCAGCCTCTCCCATGGAGATCCCCCTCTCCTCTTCTTATCATGGGGATATCTACTTTATCTAGACTTTGTTTTGAGAATCATTCACAGTTATGGAAGCATATCATTGAGAATAAGACTAATCCTTTATCAATTATTTTATTATTTTAAATTCTCCTAAACTATTTTCAGGCAAGATAATTCTCCATATTTTATGGAATTTTTCTATTTCTTCTATTTCTCTCAAAGAAACTCAATACAAGAATGGATATTGGATGAGTATAACATCCTAATCACAAGATAGGTGATATATAGCATTTCCTTCAAAGTTTCACTAATTTACATTGACATGTATATGTGACACCTCCTAAATATGAAATTTAATTTGATGAACCTAACAACCAAATTCATGTTGAACTTATATATTAAATTGAAATTATTGATGATCATAGATCTAAATTTTAAACCACCCATAGGGGTGGGTTCCATAAACTCCATTAAAATTATTATTTTTTCAAATACAAACCCTCATTGGGGTGCATTTTCATATTAAATATTGATGGTTTTATTAATTAGATGGAAGTAGGATGTGATACTCTACAATATTATCTTTTAGTAACTGAAATGCCAACTAAGGGGTTGGAACCTTCTATTATTCAATGAACTTGATGATTCATGTGTGGTATACTTGTTATCATGGACAATTGTATACCTCCTTCATATATGGTGTTAACTTTTTTTGGAAAGTTCACCTAGACCACATATTAATGATGATGAATTGAACCAAATAATGAAACTAATGTCTTGTATTGAAATGGTATGTGGGAATGACCATATTTAAATGTAAATGACTTGATTGTGGAATGTTTATAAACATGGACCCTATTTTTATTTATAAATGGAATTTATTAATTTCATGGATAAACACGTTGACTTTTTTAAAATGTTGAATGTATTATATTGAAAGGATCCATTATTCCTTGAGTGATGCCAATTGCCTCAGTATAGTATTTTAGGTGACATAATCATAGGGAATTTGGATTAAATTGTTTTCTTAATGATAATAGGGACCTCATGTAGGGTTGTTTTCCATGCTGTGTCACACACCCTTGGTCGAGGATGTTGGAATGAAGTACACATCACATGGGTTTCGAGGCATGACGTTTCACTCCCCCTTAATTAGTAGTTTGGGTATGACCCTCCTCATTATTGGTTATGATACTCATCATGGTGGATTATATTGTATAAAATCCATTAGCACGAAGACCCTTATTTATTATTATGAGACTATTAAAATAATGAGTGGTATTACACACGAATGTCTGAGTTACACCCTAGGTCTTACCTAATACTATGTATCCATGTATACATGTATAAATGTCACTATATTTATAGTGAATATATATGTATACATGTCTACTTATATTTATTTATTTATTTTTAATCATAGGGATTCTTATTTTTGCTGAAGTGGGTTTTATCGTGCAAGTGTAACTTAATAACCTGATCCATCTTCGTTACTTTATTTAGTTGCAATTTTATTTGATATACCTGCACACTTTAGTATTTTGCTTTCATTTACCTTGTTTCATTATTTGGGAATACATGGTTATGAGTAATTGGTGTTGGATAATTTCACATTCTTTTTTAGTCTATTATTATTGTTATTCGACTGATTGATATTTATTATTACTTCTTTTGTTGTTATCTATTGATTATTTGTTATTATACCATTGTGAAACTCTAATAATGGATTTTTGTCTCCCCATATTACCACCTCTAGACCCTCTATTCTAGTCATTAGCCTCTAGAATATAAGGAGGTGTTTCAGAGTCTATGTGGTGAAAAGTCTAGTTACTGGTTTCTTTGTCAATCGTGCAAAGTCATTACAAAGTGGTATCCAAGGTGGTTTACTTAATTTTCTCATACTATTTTAGTATGGTGTGTAGGATTCTATGAATGTGTTGAAACATAGTAAATAGACATGTCTAGGACTGATCAACCAATGAACAGTAATAAAATATAACTATTCAAGGATGGGACTATTGTTCATGATGTTCATTGTTACACCTAATTATGATTTCACCTTGGGTGATTGGCACACATTTAATACTTATTAATTTTCAATATTTTTATCATTTTATCTTGGGCGTGATATGGAAATAAATATCATTAAATTAATCATCGTAGCCACAAATAGATTCACATTTCATCCATATTTCATTCCATGTAGATTTCATTATTAGGTTATTTTCTGTCTGCTTATGTTACTTTTTTGTTTAAGATTAGGCATGTTATATTCCATGTATGGTATTTTAATAAACTGATTAGTTTTATACCATCTTAGAAATTTTAACAACATTATCATTGTATAAAATAATTCCTAATTTATTTCTCATGTTTTCTTGAATTTAATGCTTGTGATATCTTTCTTGTAATAATTATTATGTAAGGGTTGGTTAAATAAAATGTAATCCTTAACCTATGGGGTATTTTATTGCAAATATTGATGGTGGAATTATATTTCACTAGACAATTATAACATGTTCGAGTCACAGACCATCTATTCCATTGGATAAAACATTTATTTTTATGATTAAATGGGATCCAATTTGCAATCTATAATTTGTATGGGGGATTTATAAATGGGGAAATGGTAACCCACATCATTTAACCATTGTTATGAACTTTTTATACCTAGAGACTATGGTATAAATACTAAAGCTATTATATTTTGAACTTCAAATTAATTAGTTTCCTTTATAAGGGATTGCACCTCTATATATTGGGAATGATGACCCATATACTAAATTTAAAAATTTATAATGGGATCTAAGTAGTATGGGTCATGTTTCTTATGACATAACCCATTATGTGTGTTTGAAACATTAATAACTAAATCAAATTCTTTGGTTTATGGACCCAGGTTGGATATAATGTAAACCTTGATGGTTTCCATACTTTTTTATTGATAGGACCCTCATATGTCACCATTATCTTGGTATGTCTTTGTATTTAACCCCATGTGGTCATACCTATGTTTTTTTCGGATTTTTAAAGTCTTGACAATCTCTTATATGAGATCATGTAAATATGTATGGTGGCATATTACTTGACCATCCCATACATTAATTAATAAAATACTTTTTATTTGATTTTTAGATTTATTATTTATTAATCGTTCATTAATTAATATTCTAATTTCAAATCAAAGTTTGTTTTTCTATATAGATTAGAATTGAAATTCAACTTAATTAAGACCAATTATGATAACCTTATGGATAAATAAAACAATAAAATGAATTTCTGTGATAAATTTCGTATTTATGACATAATTTCAGATAAATAAATAATGATTGAAAAGAATTTTAATATATATTTCTAATGTTTCCTTGTGGAGTTAGTTAAATAAAGTACCAAGAAAGTTTACCTTATGACAGGTACATGGAAATATTTAAAATATAATACTTGAAATGTTATAAGATAACATGTAAATAAATGAGTCCGATTAAATAGAACCTTAAAGTGGTTTTTCAAGATTTTCCTCTAGAGTAAGGGTAGATTAAATGTTTTCTAATCGTTCCTTAGAATATGAATTTGATCATTTCTTTTATGCCCCTATGACATTTCTTATGTTTCATTAAACCAAAAAGATATGTGGTTTGGCCTAATGATCTTTTTCATCATGAAATAATTATAGGGTCGACACTGAAATATTTTTAAGGTGTTGGACTAATGTAGGAATCACCCTTATAAATTTAAATCATTTATAAATGCTTTTGAACCACTGTATCAGTTTGGTACTGTTCAGGTTCCATTTTTTATATGTAGGACTCCATAGTTTCTAAAATTACACTTGGGAGGAATGGGTGGTTGTTATATATTTTGAGCATTGATATGACTACTATTATTGATATATAATTATTTTTTAACATTTATATGTGTTGAGGGAAAATTTGGCCAATTAGTACATTGTGATACCCCTCTTCATCTTCTTCAATGTTCCACAATTCAGGAGGTCATCAAACTATTTTATTTAATATGGGATAATACAACTCTTGGATTGTTATTTTTACAAGACATGGGATACTGGGATGTATAGTAATGATAAGCCTATGGATAATATCTAGGACGTTCCATTTTACTTTTTAATTCTTGGGGAAGTATGTGTTGATGCACATAAAACCCATCAAGTTTATAAATGGTAGGATGAACCATATGGGTTTGATGGTAATGGTTAAGGCCTTAAGATGTTATTATATGTTCAAGTTTCATATTATAAGTATATGGACCTTAGTTTTTTGGGAAATTATACTCATCTCAATGCTCAAGATGATGTCATAAAATGATCGGGTATCGTAACACCACCAGTCATGTAGGTTCTGGATTTTATAACTCATGTTATGGAGCATGTGGAAATAACATCAGAGTAGTTTCAAGAAGATGTCTAAAGGTGGATATACTATAGCATGCCTTCAAGTGTCTAGTCTTTATCTCTTTGTTTTAATGTTTTTTGAATCGTGTTGGCCACATCCAAAACTCGTGATTTGTGGTCTATGGATCTTGTGTCATGGGATAGGTTCCCCTTTTCAGTAAATTCAATGATAAGGAAACTCCTAAGTTGGGGAGCATCAAATCATTCATAGGAAAGTGTTCCCTTCCAAGTAGAAGGAACCCAAGTGAGAAGGAACATTATAAAATAATTAGTACTACTTTAGAATACCTGTTAGGATTATAGTCTTTCTCAAATTTTAGTTCTTGTGATATCACTCGACGATCATATGGTTATCTATTTATGAAACCGTTGAAACATCGATAGTTAAGTTGGTCTCTAGTGGTCTTTCTTGAGTGATCATGGGTTTCCATGGTTGGTAATGGAATCATAGTCATACAATGATGATGTGATGGTAGGTGAAGTGGAGATCTTCCATAATAAGTCATCTTGAGAAGTTCAACTGACCATTATATATGTGGTTTGACATGATTGGTTTGAAATAGTACTAAGAACATTATATTTATGGGAAGGGTGTGTCTCAAATCCATTTTGGAAATCACTCAAATCCTTTTAGTGTGCTCTCATTTCAACATGATAATTTCCCTCATCTTCACATCATCTGAGGAATACTGAGATAACATGAATTAAACAATGTAATAATGTTTATAATTTCCTTATATCATTTTAAATATAATCCATGGTTGTTTTTCTCCAGAAGTGAGGTTCGTTATAAAGGCATGGTAATTTTTGTGTGATTCAAAGGTGCCTTGGTTGTAATTCCTTTAATAGACTCATGAAAACCATCTATTGTTTCTTCTACTTTATCAATTAGTGGGTTCATATTTCAACTCAATAAGTTTTCTTAATACATATATGTTTTACATATGTAACAACATCTCAATTGTAAACGTCAGAGTATGGACTACCTTGGGTGAGCACCTTGGATCCTAGTTGATTATTTCAAGGTTACCCTGAACATTATTCGAGATTAGTGGTTTTAGTTAAAGAGGTGATGATACATATGTGTTGGTATAAGGCCTCATCCTTAAAACATTACATAATCTTGAATTAAATGAATAATTCATGTTGAGGATCTTTTCAGGTTTAGAGTTTTAGAGAATTAGGCCATAACTATTACATCTCAAAAGTTACAAATTAAAAACTTCTACTCAGTTTCCATTTTTTTCATAAAATAAAAACTCTTGAAAAACCAGTCATGTCCAATTCCATTTTTTAGACATCATGACTTTCCATGATCCCATCCTTGAGCCTATTCCACTTTATGTCATGTGAAAAACATTTCAAAAACTTGGGATGAGCATAAAAAGATAAGTAAGGAATACACAAATAAGAAAACTATTAGTTTTTCAAAACAACAAGTAAACCATGAATACATTAACATAAGTAATACTTTTCACCTTTATGAGGTAGTTGATACTCATTACTAAATAAAATATCACAACTTAACCTTTTGTAACCAAAATATTACCCATATAAAGAACACATATCATATAAAGGTAACTTGGAACATAAACATACTTAAATAGAATAACCATACGGTCGACTTCCACACATGTCACTAAATGGAATATCCATTTGGCCGACTTCCATACCCAATGCATTGGAGGTTATAACATAACCACCCATCTTGGTATTCATGGCACCACCCGTTATTTGGTTTATCACGTAACCACCCCTCAAATGTCCAAGTACCATTATAAAATCATAAGACATAAAACAAATATAATGGAAAGAAAATATTTCCACATTTCAATCACAATATATCACTTAAATATATTTCTATAAAAATCCATTATAAAAACAATTTTCAATACCAAAATACATAATAGAGTATATGGTATTTATTTTCTTTTAAAATCATTATTACTTGTTTAGGATGCCAACGATCAAATAATACACACGGCGGCGGAAAGGTCGATGTCACCGTGTACGTTAAAAGAAACATTTCTTTTTGTCGTTTAGTAAAACGCTTAATAGAAAAATATTCCCTTTGAATGAAATGAATTTTCAAAGGTGTTTATATAGCATATAAAATAATTTCTTGTATTAAAACAAAATGTGCCTCAATGAAAGGAGATTGGGATGAAGTCCCTTACCTCATGTCTGACTTGACTCGATCTTTCTTTAATATCCTGAATAATAAACTAAAATTAATATCAACTTTCTTAAGAACATTTTTAAAGTTTATTATTTCTTTTAAATCATTTATATCTATGTTATAAACATTATGTAATCATTTAAGTTAGTAATGTTCATTTTGTTGATATTTGGTACTTAAGTCAAAAATGGACTTCTTATAATTACAAGTTGTTCTTCTGGTCAAAGGTTCATTATATCCATGTATGATATTCATGATTTGGATATCATATATATTATACATATCCATCATATACATGTATTTATAATAGTACATAACATTTATAGGTAAGAAATAAAATGCACCGTTCATGGAGACGGTAATCCATACGTATGTATGAATGCTACTTCCATTTCTATATCATATTTAATGGAATTAAAACATAAGGATACATAGTATTATTATAATTCCAGTATTGTATCATATATAATATCATTAAACCTATCCTTTATATGTACCACATATGGTATGAATGATTCATATCACTTTGACGGAGCGGTTGTCCGCACTTTCTCAAATTAAATTACCATGTTTACACATAATAGAAACCATAAAGTTTTGCTATATATAAAAAAAATACATAAGAATAAAGAAAGAATAAACATAATATATATCATATATAAATATATTGGCATCTTAATGGCCACCATGAAAGGTGTTAAATGAATATTGAACAATCATTGTTTCGTGAGGCAGCAATTCACCACCCACAGAAACAGTATGTTCTTTAACCATTAGACGGAGGTGTGTGTAAGTGTAGGTATAATCCTTTTCATAACAACATCCTAGTATATTTATGATACTATTATTATTATGGAATCAAATAATAAAAATATAATGGTGAGTGAATAAGGAAAATAATAGGAAGAAACTCGAGCGAAGACATTACCTCAAAATTGGACAACTCTTTTTGATTTGAGCCAAAGACTTCCTTGGGAAGACTTATGCCCAAAGTGAGGCTTCTAGAAGTAAGAGAGGGATTTGGAGAGATAATAGGAGCAGAGTTTGTATGATCCAAGGTCTTGATATGTGTGGGTAAGGGGGTATAGGTGGGGGCCTTTTATAAGAGGGAGGAGGGTCACTTTTGGAATGTCTTGAAATGTTACTTTATTATAAAATGGTTTTTGAATTTTAAAGGACCCAAAATGATATAATTCAAGGATAATGTGATAAGGGTTCTAAATCCACCAATCTAATAGGTTTTTGACAAGTTTACGTCTTAGATTTTGCATTATCATTTCATTTTATTTAAATCTTTCATTAATGTGTTAATCACTACATCATCATGGTGTCATACATAAATTTATTTATTTAATGTCTAAAAAATATAAAAAAAATACCATGATGTAAGAAATATTTGTATATTTACAATGAATATTTATAGTCTAAGGGACCATTTATGTAAACAAAATTAAATTTTTTTACTTAGGTGTTACATAGTTTTGTTATATTTTCCTTTCTTTAAAAATAATATGATAAAAGGTCACTATCACACAAAAGTGATTCCATGGGGTCCCTAAGTTGTAACAAGGCATACCATGGTCGGAAATGACACAAAAAAAGGATTTGGACACATGTTTGGGTCATTTTACATTTATATGATATTATTTTATTACCCTTAACCACCTGATTACTAATTAATCATGATAATTAAAGATAATTGTTGTCGTTAATATTCATAATGTCCAAAAACAAAAGAGTATTAATTAAATAATTTGGACCCTATGATTCCAAATATGGAATCCATTTTACCAAATTACAAACACCGAAATTGAATTAATTAATTTAAAAATAATTCCTGTTTTCAAAACGAATAGCGTGTTTTTAAGAAAAAAGATCTATCAAAATATTGATAATTTTTTATGTTCAATTTCAAAGTGAAATTAATTTTAATGACCACAATTGGATTAAATGATAAAATTAAATTCTAATTACACTTTTAAACCAATTAATAAGATATTATAACCATATAATTCAATTAGATGAAAAATTGGTTCTGAAGTAAAATGCAGTATTTTCACTATTCATTAAAAAATAAACATTGTCGGAAAAATGCCAAAAAGTTATCCAAAGTAAATTTCAATGTCATAATTCTAAATAATAAGTTTATATTGACATATATATCTTATAAAATTTTCAAAAGTTAGATTTAAATATGTTTTTTCATCAAAAGGCGGTAAAACAATCTTTTAAAAATATTAGAGTATTTTATGCTTAATATTGGAATTATTATCATTTTATGCCTCTAAAACACTCTCTAATTCAAAAATAGACAGAGATATGAAAATCTATTATACTTTACTTAATTTGGATGTTACATCCTTTCCCCTTTAAGAAATTGTGTCCTCGCAATTTATTTACTTATCAAATAAGTGGGGGTATTTATCCCTCATTTCATTTTCAGATTCCCATGTTTCCTCTTCAACTATATAGTTTTTCCATAGAACCTTCACCTGGTGAATTACCTTATTCCGAAACACATTCTCTCTATGGTCAAGAATCTAGACTGGTTGTTCTTCGTAAGAGAGATTCTCTTCCAACTGAACTACATCTGGGCTCAAAACATGAGTTGGATCTGGAATATACTTTCTCAACATTGATATATTAAAAACATTGTGTACCTGGGACAAACATGTAGGTAATTCCACTCTATATGAAATTTATCTAACTTTATCTATGATTTCATAAGGTCCAATGAACCTTAGACTCATCTTTCCTTTCTTTCCAAAATGCATCACACTTTTCCATGGAGAAACTTTGAGAAAAACATGATCACCTACCTCAAAAAAAATATCCTTCCTCCAGTTATCCGCATAACATTTCTGCCGACTCTGAGCTATTCTCATGTGTTTCTTGTATCAGCTGAACTATTTCAACCATATCTTCTACAAATTTTGGTCCCATCAACTTCCTTTCACCTATTTCATCTCATTAAATTGTAATTCAACACCGCTTCCCATATAATGCCTCAAATGGTTCCATCTGTAAACTGGAATGAAATCTATTATTATAAGAAAATTCAACCAATGAAAGATGTTGGTCCCAACTTCCCAAGTAATCCATCATGTAAGAACGTCACATATCTTCCCACATCTGAATTGTTCATTCTGACAGCCCATCTGATTGCAGATGAAAATCTATACTAAAATTTAATTTTGTACCCAACAAATTCTGAAGGCCTTTCCTAAAGTTATAAGTAAACCTGGGATCACAATCAGATACAATGGAGAAGGGAACTCCATGTAACTTGACTATCTCTTTAACATACAAGTGAGAAAGTTGATCTAGAGAGAAAGTATCTTGAATAGGAAGGAAATGAGCAGATTTAGTCAATCGATCAACAATAACCCAGATTGCATTATTACCTCGAGATGTCTTTGGTAATCCCACAATGAAGTCCACTGATATATATTCTCATTTCCACTCTGGCACCAGTAATGACTGAAGCATCCCTTTCGGTAACTGTCGCTCTTCTTTAACCTGCTGACAAGTCAAACACTACACAGTAAAATCAGAAATATCTCTTTTCATTTCATCCCACAAGTAATACTCTCGCATATCTATGTACATATTAGTACTTCCAGGATGAACTGAAAACGGGAAACTATGAGGCTCACATAACAACTCATTCTTAAACTATGAATCGTAAGGCACACATAATCTCTTACCAAACCTCAAAACACAATCATTATCAATGTTAAATTTAGGAAATTTACCCTTCTTAACCAGTTCTACCTTTTTCTGCAACCCACTATCTTTCTTCTGTGCTTTCTTAATTCTGTCTGATAGAGATGATCTCACTGACACCTGAAACAAAATAGAAGAACTTCCTGAACCACCAAC
This sequence comes from Viscum album, assembly GCA_963277665.1. NCBI lineage: Eukaryota > Viridiplantae > Streptophyta > Magnoliopsida > Santalales > Viscaceae > Viscum > Viscum album. The sequence continues at coordinate 1,838,153,506 of OY728136.1, forward strand.
TTCTATGCCAAAGTTCATCAAATTAAAAACCAAAGGATCTCATTCCAAACATAGCATTATTAATGAAGAATTACTTTTTCAACTCAAAGCATCAGCCACTTTATTTGATTTTCCCATATGGTAATGAATTGTACAATTGTAATCCTTGATTAATTACATCCATATCCTATGTATAATGGTCAATTATTTCTGAGTGAATATATACTTTAAACTTTTGTGATCGGTATATATTTCCCACTTTACTCCCTAAAAACGATGCCTTTAAATTTTTAATGAAAAACCAACTATAGCTAATTCCAAATCATGTGTAGGGTAATTTAACTCATGAGTTTTCAACTGATGTGAAGCATAAGCAATTACCTGATTATTCTACATAATTACACTACCAAATACTTTCAACGAAGCATAACTGTAGATAACAAACTCACCATTGCTTGAAGGTAGTGCCAATACAGGAGCATTCACAAATATTCTTTTCAATTCTTAAAAACAATCATCAAATTCTTTTGTCCATATAATCTTAACACCCTTCCAAGTTAGCTTAGTCAATGGGCTGGACAACCGTGAAAAATTTTAAACAAACCTTCGGTGACAACATTCCAAACCAAGAAAACTATGGATCTCGGTTATATTTGTGGGTACTGGCCATTCTTCAACAACATTTTTTTTATATGATCAAAAGTTATTCTATCTTTAAAAACAATGTGACTAAGGAAAGAAATTTGTTGCAACGAAAACTCACACTTGCTGAATTTCCCATACAATTTATTATCTTTTATGGTTTAAAAAATAACCCTTAAATGACTTTCATGCTTCTCTTTACTTTTAGAAAACACCAAAATATCATCAATGAAAACAACCACAAACTTATCCAAGAACTCATGAAAAATTATAATCATAATGTCCATGAATATAGAAGGTTCATTGGTTAACCCAAAAGGCATATCTACAAATTCATAATGGTCATATCTAGTAAAAACATGGTCTTCGGAATGTCTGCTTATTTTACTCTCAACTGATCGTACCCCGAGCTCCATTCAATCTTTGAAAAATACTGAGCTCCCTAGAGATGATCAAACAAATCATTGATATGAGGAAAAGGTTACCTGTTCTTATCAGTGATGTTATTCAAGGCTCTATAATCAATGAAAAGTCTCATTGAACCATCTTTCTTTTTAAAAAACAAGACAGGAGCACCCCATGGTGATGTGCTAGGTCGAATGAAACCTTTATCTAATAAATCATTCAATTTCTTCCTTCACACTAAAATTTCAACTTGAACCATTCGATAAGGGGGTTTTGAAATTGGATTATAATCAGGAACTAAGTCAACAGTAAATTAAACTTCCCGATCATGTATAATACCAGGAAAATCATCAGGAAAAACATCAAGATACAAATTTACCACTATCAAAACATTAATCTGAATAGTTCCTTTGTTTTCAACAATATGTGCAAGGTAACATTCATTTCAATCATTTACTAGTTTCTCATCTTCCTGATATGTTATCAAAAGTAAGAGTTCATTCTTGTACACAAACTAAAAATCATTCTGAAAAGAAACCTCTTTAGCTCTACAGTCAATCTTAGCATGATAAATAGAAAGCCAATCCATGCCCAAAATAACATCAAACTCTACTAAATGCAAAACAATAAGGGTTCCTAGTAGATTTTTTCCACGCACAAGGATAGGAAGGTTCTTATAATTTATTTTTGTCTCAAAGTTTCCCCCTAGTTTTTTACCATAATTTCAGGATTCATATCTTGAGATGGAATTCCCAATTTGCTAGAAAACTTCTTAGAAATGAAAGAATGTGTAGAACCTGAATCAAAAAACACATTGGTATAATATGAACAATCAAATAGTGTACCTCATACTACTTCATTCGATGGCCCAACATCTGCTGAAGTCGTTGCAAAATATTTCACCACCCCTTCATTTCTTGTAGTCTAGCTGCTTTCCCTCAGTTGAGTTCTTCATTAGACACTCATTTCCATAATGACCCATTTCATTACACTTAAAACATCTTACCGCTAGCTTTTCATTGCCTACTTGACCATCTTCCTTACAGTTACAAGCAATATGACCAGACTTATCACACCGAAAGCACTTTAAATACTTGGATAAACATCTTAAAGGATTCATTTTACCAAACTTTTCACAGGATGGATATTTGGTTTTCTTACCTCTGGGCTTCGTTGATTAATTCTTCCCCTTTGCCTGCCAGATGGACATTTTATTCTGTTGTTTTTTCAAAGAACACTTGATCATCGGCAAACTCCATTTCCACCGTCTCCACACATCGAACAGGTTTCTCATAACATTTGAACTTTCGAGAAGCTAAAGACCTTCTATACTTTGGCATTAACCCTGAGTAAAAATATTTGATTTTACTATCAAGATATCGTATGATATTTGGAGCATACCTTGTCAGTCGAGTGAACTTTTCTTCATAAGTAGCCACTGAGTCATCCTCCTGACTCAATTCTAGGAATTGTTTTTATATCCTATGATGAACCACCTTAGGAAAATATTTCTCAAGAAAAATAACATTGAATTCATCCCAGTATTGACCATCAATCTTTTCACTACCCCGGATATTTTTCACCATCGACCACCACTGATCAGCTTCCCCCTCAAAATAGTAAATATTGAGACTAACCTTTTGATGTTCTGAACACCCCATGACATCAAAAATCTTCTCCAATTCTTTAATCCACCCTTCTTCTAGCACAGGGTCAAATGATCCTCTGAATGATGGGGGATGTTTCCTCATTAAATGTTCCACCACTGACATGTTATTCTGCGTTTGATTTGGCTAATCCTATGCATGGATACCACCACCATTTATCTATTGAGTAAACTATGCCATTACTTCAACAAACTGTTCTGTTCCAATTCTGACCATCTCAAGATGTTGATTTTGAAGGTTGTTTTCCTTCTGATGTTGTCCCAACATAGCCGCCCTGTTTCTTCTATGGAATACCATTCTGAACACAGAAATTTCTTAAGTGAAACAAAATGGTAATCTTTAAATTATATATCATTTCAATCATACCATAAATTAATTTATGGACATTAATTTAACAATATTAGAACTCCTAAAGTTTTCTAAACCGACCTTTGATACCTACTATAAGGCCACGACATTAAGACATTAATTAATCTTTAATTAAATGAATAATTCAATTTGAGGATCTTTTCAAGATTAGAGTTTTAGAGAATTATTCTATAACTATTACATCTCAAAAGTTACAAAGTAGGCACTTCTACTCAGTTTCCATTTTTTCCTAAAATAAAAACTCTTGAAAAAAAAAGTCATGTCCAGTTCCATGTTTTATATAGCATGACTTACCTTGATCCCATCCATGACCTTATTCCACTTTATGTTATGTGAAAAACATTTCAAAAATGTGGGATGATCATAAAAAGCTCAGTAAGGAATACAAAAAGAAGGAAACTTTTAGTTATTCAAAACAAAACGTAAACCATGAATACTTTAACAAAATTAATACATATCACCTTTATGAGGTTGTAAATGCTCTTTACTAAATAAAAGATCACAACTTACCCTTTGTGTCATGAACCGAATCGATCGCCACCAAAACTAGCACCAAACATAGGCCGTGACAAGGCCCGAAGGGCGTTCCTGATCCCCACGGGCTGGCACAAGTGCCCGGGTATCATAAAATAAAAAATGGGAAAGATTTACCCGAGTTTATAAACATTAAACAACAAAAGAATCCAATAAAACAAATCTGGATTTTTCAAACCAAATAATGTTTTACCAAAATTCAGAACTGAATTACATAGTCTAAAACAACTCACCAGGACTATAACAAAGGTACAAAAACAAAAAAAGAACATCCCAAGAACTTAAACATGGAAAGAGGCATCACCCTCAAGCCATCTCCAAAACAACACATCAGGAATGATCAGTGAAAACCCGAACTATTGGCACAAATGTTGTACCCAAACCTGCGACAACAAAAACAACCAAGTCTACTTACACACAAGGGTGTAAGTAGGGTGTGATACAATGCCTATTAGGATACCAAAACTAAGAGATTGCATGTGATAAACATTCAAAGACCAAAATCATGCAAGTTTTCAAAAACATGTAATTTCTAGTTACAATTTCTAAAAGATGCAACTTTAAAAAACTGTTTTCAAGTGGGATAATTTAAAGAATCAACACTTTTAAAATAAATTCAAAAGATACTGAATTATTCATCCAGATATAATGTATGCTGACGATAAGTATGAAGGATCTAATGAAAACAAACAATAGGAAATAACCCCTAGGCACTAGCTAGATGTGGGACCCAGGTACCTCGTATCTCGGTGAGAGTAACCACAAAAAATATATTTTTTCTTGTGCACGAGCCACTATTATGGAACATAACCCTAACCTATTGGTCCCCAATCATCATCATCATAGTTTTGTTAGAGTTTTAAGCATCAATCATGATAAGTGAAACTGAGCCCAAACCCCACGGATTCACTAGCATACTAGTACACATCCACCCACCTAGATACCTAGGTTTTCCCGTTTGTGCTCAAACAAGTTCAACAAGCCAAGAAATATATTTTTCACATGAATATATCACTTCCACATCACACATTAACCAAACATCCCCTTGTAAATTGCATAAGTCACAAATTCTAATTTTCATTCAAATGCATTTTGAAATCAAACTCACACCAAAATAGCACACAACACTTTTTGCATAACATTCACAATCCAACAAATCCTTTAACAATTTTATAACGTCCCTCCAAATATAATAAATAACACATAACAGCCCACTCAAAAGTTTCGTAAAACCCTTTTTAGAAACAAAAAACAATTTTTCACATCACACTCACACAAACAGCCCACATCACGTTTACACCTCTTACACATTTCAGTAAATCCTTTAAATATTTTTATAAAACATTTCCACGAGGATATACATCACATGACAGACCTATTCAAATTTAAAATGGTCTATTTGAAAGTATAAACAATCCAAAACAGTTTTCCAATATGGTTTCACCTCTTACATAAATCATTCAACCATTCAAAACTTCCATTAAACAATTCTAAGGAGTGTACCAAAGCTTTTCACATAAAACCCATTTCAAAATCGTAATTCAAGGACAAAATCACACCAATACAAATTCAAAAACAGAATTGGCAGCTCCAAAAACATTTATTAAACTACACCCAACTATTATACAAACACCGCAAACAATACCACAAAATATCCACATGAAAAGAACAAATTTTTAAAATCACATTCAAGAAGTACAATAAGGTTTTAAACCTTAAAACCATTTAGAAAAACATTTTTAAGACCTAATTGCACAATAATACCCTAAAAAATCATAATTTTCATCCCAGATATGATTTATTAAACCAATTTCATATGTTATAAAACATAACAAAACAATACCCAAAGGGTTGCACATGAAAAACACCCAATTTTAAGCTAAAATGAAACTATAAAAATAAATGCTTTACCAAATCCAACATAAACAGTTCCCACACCACACACAACATATTAGGAACATTCATAATAAGTAATTCAAGCTAACTAACTCATCTAGAAATGATTACACAAGGAATCACCTACCTTTTATGCAGAAACCCTCAAAAAATGGTGTGAAACATCAACCGCACCACCGCTACACCTCAAGGAATATAAATCCATCCCTAGACCACAATATTTGACCAAAAAATACACCAAATCAAACCATAGTTTCGAACATCAATTTTGTGACTTTAGGAACATCATGAAAGGGTGAAAAAAACCCTAAGGAAGGGGAAATCAAGGAAAGAAACAATTACTTGAAATATATTGAATAAAACGAACAAAATACACCAAAATTTGAATCTCTAAGAAAAAAAACCTGATATGGATTCTCTAATGGGGATGATAAGGTCATATGGGGACTGAAATGGGGGAAATAGAGTAAAAATTTAAAGATTTATGATATAATCAACTTACCTTCTATAATATGGATGATTTGAGGAACCCTAAGAAATTCGTCCCTAAATAACAATTCCTAAGAGCTCCAAAGAGGGGGGAAAGAGGCTACGGGCGTGACATGGTGTAATGGTATCGTGGGAGACTTAGAATCACCAAACAATACCTAATATTGAATAAGTTATTAAATAAGTAATATTAATTTTTAAAACTGGATATGGGCATCCGGGCAGGCCCAATCCCTTAAATAAAAACCAAAATAATCATTGTTTATGGATTTCTAAAAGATCCAAATTTTAGTTGTGGGGTTAATATATCAGGGTAGGACATTCAGAAGACGGAATGAGTGAAAAATATTAAATAATGAAAAGGTTATAAAAGAAACAAAATTTATTTTTAAATCTGGAATTGGGCTCACAGTTTGGCCCATTTCATGAAAACTCGCCTATTCTACATAAAACCTTTGGAAACCCCCAAAACAAAGCATTAATGGAAATTAAAAAAAAACATTTAAAATAAGCTATGTATTTGAAAATTCTAGCCACCATGAAAAATTTCTACCCCGGAAAGTCACAACAAGACCAAAGCAACAACCAAACCCAATTGAGAAACCAAGAGATACTCCCTTGTCGGGTTTCTCTCCCAAAGTCCAAAACACCTCCAGTGATCAATGATGGAAGGAATAATCTCACAAACCAAACATACACCACATTTATGAAACAATCAAGCACATTAAGGATTTATCCCAAATGAAAACTCCTCCAACAAAATCTGAAAAATACTCAATCAATTTACCCAAATAAACAACAACATCGAACAAGGTTACACTTACCCTACTATAACTAAACCATTGGGCACTCTCCAATATCAATGCTTACCCAAGGAAGATGTAGGTAGATATATATCTCCGAATGATAATACCTAATTCCTAGACCATACCAAGGAAAAAATATGAGATACTCGTATGAAGAGACACAAATGGGCTCCCCACCATAGGAGACAACATAAATTTTTTCCCGAGACAATATCAAGACACTAATTGGTGGAGGCCCAAACCGACTCCCTAGTACAAGGAGTATACATCCATTAGAAATTTACAAAATAATATGCATGATACCCATGGTGGGTCTTCCCACCACAAGAACCAACCATCTTAACCGACCAGTGTGGGCTGACACGAAAAGACCCCAAAATTAAGGAGTTGGGACCGTCGCACGGTTAGTCTGCACAGTTTGGGAAACTGTTCGATAACTATGTGGATCCTTATATCTGAATGGTTATTTATTTGTTCATGGTTATAACTAACCATGTGAAAACTGTGTGCTCAACTAGTATAGCCAAATTTCCAACCATTCTCTAAAGACTCAAAGGAAACCAAAGGGGGAGGGAATAACATTGTGGAATGAAATGGGTACAAGACCCTCCACCTATTTCCACCGAGCGGGAACAACTGAAGAAATATGACGAGACCATAGGTTTAAACTCTTCCTATCTGTCATACTAAGGATAGGACATTATACAATGGTTTAAATGACACTAGGGTTTCCCCTGACTATTCTCCAGCTTCTCTCCGGGACCTATGGCTGGAGCTCAAAATTTTGAATCATCTTCGGCCTCATAGTAAGGCTGTGGAAACCCCTATATAGAACTTCTTCTTTCAATGCCACAAACAAATAGACCACATACCCCGATGGGTTCATCAAGACATAACACACTCCATAACTCACTTTACCAAATCCAGAAATTTCACTAAAACAAGGGAATAGAAGATGCACACACATCGCACGTTGTTTCTTTGGGTGAGAAAAAACAGAAGGGAAGGATACGTATAAACACCTTCCTCTAAGATAGAGGATTTGATGTTTTTCCCAAGGGAGACATACTCCCAACATAATATAGAGCCTCTGAGGATTGTGTGACCTTTACCTTTACAGTCAAAAGATCACACAACAACACAATGTGTCACCGAACATGACCCTTGTGATTAATAGAAACAATACATGGAATGGGACCATATTACAAGTCCCTAATCAACAGACAAGTCCATAAAGTGGACACAAAATCCTATCATGGCCAAAATCTCAAAATTAGTGGTTTAATAATAACTCTTGCTTCAAAGAAACTATGAATAACCCAGAGGCCCTCTTATACACCTTCAAGACACTCATCCACACTAACAACCAAAGAACACTTCCACCTTTGATGAATCATGAAACTTAAGAAACTAAGGTATCTTTCAACCTTACACAAGCACTATCCCAATACAAGAGGATCCAAAAATCAATGAAATGAATGGGTGTATACTCAATCAATAATGATCGATAAAATATTCCTTATATTGATCAACTGGAGGATTTTCCAATGGCAAAACAATACGGGTTGCACTTCAGTTGTGCATTAACCATTAATGGGGGTGTACCTTATCCAATGAGGGAACCCAAGGACCCAATCAAGATGGTCCATTGGTCAAAACATGCCAAAAACTAGATCCAAACACATGAAGGGAACCACCGTAAAGGCATCCCAAAAAAATTTCAAAAGAGACCACTAACCGTCCCTACAACACAACTTACCAACCAAACACAAACCCAAAACATAGTTCAAACAGAAGGGGTTCTTGGACTCAAAACATCCCACAACCTAAACATTTTCAAAAACCCATAATACAAACCATACCAAACTATTCATCAAGACATCATGTTTTTCATTAAATCCAATTCTTTGAAAACAAACGGTTTAGCATTAAGTGTATCCACAAACGGTACCCCATGGGCCTCACACATGCATGTTTTTGTGCCACACCGGGCACCCCCCTCATATCCTTCCTGGAACACATCCAGTCATGCCATCAACTATCCATCATCCCATATAACTCCATGCATGTGGTCACTCATGGAAATAACAAAGGTTAAAACAAATATTCTTTCCACTTTTCAAAACCAAAACGGTCAACCAACACATCCTTTTTCTAAAAAATTTTAACCAGGAGATCCAAATCCCAATTCAAATATTACTAAAATTTTCATAAAGACACAACCATTTATACAAGAACTCAATTTCATGTCATTCACATAAATTTCCAATCATTTGATCCCAAAAAAACACCCTATGATAGTTTAGAGAACTCTATTGGAAACACTTTTTCAAAACCAACTTCAGTATAGTTTCTGTTTTCAAAAGAGGTGTAAGCACACCATTTTCCATTTCAAAATAATTCTGAATATTCAGTTCCACTATTTCAAAAATCAATCCATTCCATATTTATTTGAAAATAATTTCACAAAAACTTTACACTTCTTAAAACCACATCACTTTAAAACCAAAGTTCTATGATTTCAAAACTAAAGAACACAAGACAATGCGAGAGGAAGCTAGTTTCAGTGGTTGACTTGGACATATGGTTTTCGGCAATATTCCAATCACTTCACTGTCACAGAGATCGTTATAGGGAATATCCTCTTCTCCAAATGGCTTGATAGGCCCCGCGAGCTTAATAATACCATTAACCCAACTCTCTTTTCGTTTCCCCTAATCATCGTTAAACCAAGAAAACCAAAGGACTCCAAAAGGTCCCGACTTCCCCTGGAGACTTGAATCTAGTCATGAGGTGTGGTGATCAGCCACACTACTCATAACCGAAATTACATGTCCTGAAAATCCTAACTTCAAACTATCTCGATTGTTCCCCAAATAACATTACCCAAATAGAGAGAACCTCCCTTTGATACCATTTTTCACAAACTGGATCGATCGCCACCAAAACTGGCACCAAACCCAGCCTGTGACAATGCCCGAAGGGCTTTACCAATCCCCACGGGCTGCCACAAGTGACTGGGTATCATAAAATGAAAAATGGGAACGATTTATCAGAGTTTATAAACATAAAACAACAAAAGAATCCAATGAAACAAATATGGATTTCTCAAACCAAACAATGTTTTACAAACATTCAGAACTGAATTACATAGTCTAAAACAACTCACCAAGACTATAACAAATGTAAAAAACCAAAAAAATGAATAGCCCATGAACTTCAACATGGCAAGAGGCATCGCCCTCAAGACATCTCTACAACAATACATCATGAATGTCCAGTGAAAACCCGAAACTGTTGGCACAAAAGTTGTACCCAAACCTGCGAAAAAAAATAACCATGTATACTTACATCCAAGGGTGTAAGTAGGGTGTGAGACAATTCCTATTAGGATACCACCACTAAGAGATTCCATGTGATAAACATTCAAAAATCTAAAGCATGTAGGTTTTCAAAAACATGTAATTTCTAGTTACAATTTCTAAAAGATGCAACTCAAAAAGAAGTCTTCAAGTGGGCTAATTTAAAGAATCAACACTTTTAAAATAAATTCAAAAGCTACTAAAATTTTAATCCAAATAAACTGTATGTCGATGGTAAGTATAATGTATCTAATGAGCACAAGCAATAGGAAATAACCCTTAGGCACTAGCGATATGTTGGTCCCAGGTACCTCATATCTCGGTGAGAGTAACCACAAAAAAAATATGTGTTCTCATGCATGAGCCACTAGTAGGGAACATAACCATAACCTAATGGTCCCCAATAATCATCATCAATGTTTAGTTATAGTTGTAAGCGTCAATATTGCTAAGTGAAACTAAGGCCAAACCCCACGGATTCACTAGCATACATGTACACGTCCACCCACCTAGATACCCGGGTTTTCCCTTTGTGCTCAAACATGTTCAAAAATCCAAGAAATATTGTTTTCACCTGATGATATCACTTCCACATCACATATTAACCAAACAGCCCCATTTACATCACATAAGTCACAAATTCTACTTTTCATTCAAATGCATTTTGAAATCAAACTAACACCAAAATAGCCCACAACACTTTTTGCATAACTTTCACAATCCAAAAAATCCTTTAAAAATTTTATAAAGTCCCTCCAAATATGATAAATAACACATAACTGCCCACTAAAAAGACAAATAAAACCCTTTTTATAAACAAAAATCAATTGCTCACATCGCACTCACACAAACAGACCACATCATGTTCAAACCTCTTACACATTTTAGTAAATCCATTTAACATTATTATAAAACATTTCCGCAAGGATACACGTCACATGAAAGACCTATTCACATTTAAAATTGTCTATTTGAAAGAATAAATAATCCAAATCAGTTTTCCAATATGGTTTCACCTCTTACATAAATCATTCAACCATTCAAAAATTTCATAAAACAATTCTAAAGAGTGTACCAAAGCATTTCACATAAAACCTATTTCAAAACCGTATTTCAAGGAAAAAATAACACCAATACAATTTAAAAACAGAATTGGCTTCCCCAAAAACATTTATTAAACTACCCCCAACTATTATACACAACCTCAAACAATACCACAAAAGATCCACATGAAAAGCGCACATTTTCAAAATCACTTTCAAGAAGTACAATAAGGTTTTACACCTTAAACCCATTTAAAAAAACCTCTTTAAAACCTAATGGCACAAAAATACCCCACCAAATCAGAATTTTCATCCCAAACAAGATTTATTAAACCAATTTCATATGTTATAAAACACACCCAAACAATACCCAAAGGGTTGCACATGAAAAACACCCAATTTTAAGCTAAAATGAAACTATAAAAACAAATGCATTACCAAATCCAACATAAATAGTTCACGCACCACACACATCGTATTAATAATATTATTAATAAGTAATTCAATCAAACTAACTCATCTAGAAATGATTACACATGGAATCACCTACCTTTTATGCTAAATCCCTCTAAACATGGTGCGAAACATCAACCGCACCACCGCTGCACCTCAAGGAATATAAATCCATCTCTATACCACAATATTTGACCAAAAATACACCAAATCAAACCCTAGTTTCGAACCTATATTTCGTTAATTCAGGAACTTCATGAAAGTGTGAAAGAAACCCTAAGGAAGGGGAAGAAATCAAGGAAAGAAACACTTACTTGAAACATCTTGAATAAAATGAACCAAATACACAAACATTTGAATCTACAAGCAACAAAACCCGATATTGATTCTATAATGGGGATTAGAAGGTCATGTGGGGACTAAAATGGGGTAAAAGAGTGAAAATTAAAAGATTTATGAATGAATCAACATACCTTATCAAATATGGACAATTTTAGGAACCCTAAGATATTCGTCCATAAATTTCGATTCTTAAGAGCTCCTAAGAGGGGGGAAAGAGGCCGGGGGCGCGTTGGGGTGTAATGGTATCGTGGGAGACTTGAAATCACTGAAAAATACCAAATATTTAATAAGTTATTAAATAAATAAAATTAATTTTTAAAACAGGATATGGGCTTCTGGGCAGGCTCAATCCCTTAAATAAAAACCAAAATAAACATTGGTTATGGATTTCTAAAAGCTCCAAATTTTAATTGTGGTGTTAATATATCAGGGGAGGATATTTAGGAGTTCAAATGGGTAAAAAATATTAAAAAATGAAAAATTTATAAAATAAATAAAATTTATTTTTAAATTTGGAATTAGGCTCACAGTTTGGCACATTTCATGAAAACTCACCTATTCTACATAAAACCTTTGGAAACCCCCAAAACAAAGAATTAATGGAAATTAAAATAAAAAAAATTAAAATAATCTATGTATTTGACACTTCCTAACAAAAATATTACCCATTTAGAGAACACATATCATATAAAGGTAACTTAGAACATAAACATACTTAAATGAAATAACCATACGGTCGACTTCCACACATGTCACTAAATGGAATATCCATACGGCTGACTTCCATACCCAATGCATTAATGTTTATGACGTAACCAATCTTCCTAGTATTCATAGCACCACCCATCATTTGGTTTATCACATAACCACCCGTCAAATGTCCAAGTACCATTATAAAATCATAAGACATAAAACAAATATAAAGGAAAGAAAACATTTCCACATTTCAATCACAATATATCACTTAAATATATTGCTATAACAAATCCATTATCAAAACCATTTTCAATACCAAAATACATAATAGAGATTACGGTATTTGTTTTCTTCTAAAAACATTAAGGATTGTTGAGGAAGCCAAAGATCAAATAATACTCACGACAGCGGAAAGGTCGTTGTCACCGTACACGTTAAAAGAAACATTCCTTTTTATTTTTTAGTAAAATGCTTCATAGAAAAAGATTCCCTTTGAAAGAAGTGAAAATTCAAAGGTTTTTATACAATTTATAAAATAAAGTCTTTTATTAAAACAAAATATTCCTCAATGAAAGGAGATTGAGAGGAAGTCCCTTACCTCGTGTCTGACTTGACTCGATCGTTCTTTAATCTCTTGAATAATAAACTAAAGTTAATTTCTACTTGCTTAAAAACCTTTTTCATGTTTATTATTCATTTTATATCACTAATCTCCATGTTATAAACATTATGTAATCATTTATGTTAATAATGTTCATTTTGTTAATATTTTGTACTTAAGTCAAAAATGGACATCTTATAATTACATGTTCTTCATGTGGTCAGAGGTTCATTATATCCAAGAATGATATTTATGATTTGGATATCATATATATTGTACATATCCAGTGTATACATGTATTTATTATAGTACATAATATTTAGAGGTATGAAATGAAATGCACCGTTCATAGATACGGTAAGCCGTACATACGCATGAACTCTACTACCATTTCTATTTCATATTTAATGGAATTAGAACAAAATGATACATATTATTATTATAATATCATTAAAACTATCCTTTATAATATCATTAAACATATCCTTTATATGTACCACATATGGTATGAACGAGTCATATCACTTTGAGGGGGCGGTAGTCCACACTTCCTCAAATGAAATTATCGTGTTTAAACAAAATGGAAACCATAAAGGTTTACTATATAAAAAATATAGAAGCATAAAGAAAACATAAACAAAATATATGTCATATATAAATATAGTGACATATTAATGTCCACCATGAAAGGTGTTAAAATATGATTGAACAGTCATCTTTTCGTGAGGTAGTAATAAGCCACCCACAAGAACAGTATGTTCTTTAACCATTAGATGGAGGTTTGTGTAAGTGTATGTAGAATACTTTTCATAACAAAATCCTAGTATATTGATTATACTAGTGTTATTATGCTATCAAATAATAAGAATATAGGGGTGAGTGAAGAAGGAAAATAAAAGGAATAAACTCGATAGAAGACATTACCTCTAAATCAGGTAACTCTTTTAAATTTGAGCCAAAGGCATCCTTGGGATAACTTATTCCCAACGTGAGGCTTCTAGAAGTAAGTGAGCGATGTGGAGATATAATATGAGTAGTTTTTGGACGAGTCAAGGGCTTGATAGGTGTTGTTAAGGGGGTAGATGTGGGGGCCTTTTATAAGAGGGAGGTGGGTCACTTTTGGAAAGTCTTGAAATGTTACTTTATTATAAAATGTTTTTGGATTTTAAAGGTCCCACAAGGATATATTTCGAGGATAAGGTGATAAGGGTTTGAAATACACCCATTCAACTGGTTTTCTACAAGTGTAAGTCTTAGATTTTACATTGCCTTTTCATTTTCATTAAATCGTTCATTAATGAGGTAATCACTGCATCATCATGGTGTCATAAAAAAATTTATTTATTTAATGTCTAAATAGTATAAATCAAATACCATGATGTAGGAAATATTTTTATATTTCCAATGACTATTTATATTCTAAGAGATCATTTATGTAATAAAAATTTAAATTTATTTACTTAGGTGTTACAAAGTTTGGTTATATTTTCCTTTCTTTAAAAATAATATGATAAAAGGTCACTATCACACAAAAGTGATTCCATGGAATCCCTAAGTTGGGAAGAGGCATCCCATGGTCGTCCATGACACAACCAAAAGTATTTTGACACATTTTGGGGTCATTTTATATTATTATGATACTATTTTATTACCTTTAACCACCCGATTACTAATTAATCATGATAATTAAAGATAATTGTTGTCATTACTATTCATAACGTCCAAAAACAAAAGAGTCTTAATTAAATAATTTGGACCTATTAATTCCAAATTTGGAATCCATTTTTTCAAAATCCATAGGTAGGAATTTTAGTAATTAATTTTAAAATAATTCCCATTTTCAAAACAAATAGCGTGTTTTTAAGAATCAACATCTATCAAAATATTCATAATTGTTTATGTCCAATTTCAAAGTGAAATTAATTATAATGAACACCATTGGATTAAATGGGTAAAATATATTATAATTACACTTTAAAACCAATTAAAAAGATAATCTAACCATACAATTCAATTAGATGAAAAAGCATTTTTGAAGTAAAATGCCGTATTTTTCACTATTCATTAAAAATGAACATTGTCAGAAAAATGCCAAAAATGTATCCAAAGTAAATTTAAATGTACCAATTCTAAATAATAAGCTTATTTTTCCATATAGAGCTTATAAAATTGTCAAAAGTATGATTTAAAAATGGTTTTCCATCAAAAGGCTGTAAAACAATCTTTTAAAAATATTAAAGTATTCTATGCTTAAGATTGGATTTATTCCCATTTTAAGACTCTAAAAAACTATCTAATTCAAAAATAGACATAGATATGAAAATATAGTATTCTATAATTACTTGGGATGTTACATTTGGATTAGGTATAAATATATTTTTCTGTGGTAGCAAGACAGTACAAAATGATTTTGGAAGAGACACAACTAGAATCCAGATATGGGATTCGGTGGGAATGCTTAGACAAAATCTTGAGGTACCTTAGTTTAAAGGTATCATGATCTAGTTCTTGAAATATTATAGTATTCTACGCTGATCATTTTGATAAAAACAATTTGGGTGTGTCTCTACATGTTTTCTCTTATTTATTTAAATGTGGTTGGTAAGGAAACATTTAGGGAAAATGCTAGATTTGAGGAAAGTGTGACGTGGGTCAGCTTGGGTTTTGTATTAGAAGATAGATATACCTAACTAAATGGGTTCAATTGGGATTAAACCATTCATTTAATCTAGGTACCATTCCAAAATCATCATTAGAATTATTAGGGCATGATTTTATAGGAAATTACAATAGTTGAGAGTATCGTGGCTCGAAATTGGATGTTATTTGTTCAAACATTTTGGTGGTAAATACCCTGGGCTCAGTAATGAAAGATATGATGAGGAGATTTTATCTCATGTTATAAGGTCATGGGTATACTCCATCTTGACGTTTTAGTTCTGAGTATGACAGTTTCCTTGAGTTTCTATGGATTATGTAACAAACATTTAAATTGATTCTTGGAGGTAAATTGGGTGTTTGGAAATACAATGAATCCATTAAAAACAAAACCTCATGTCCTGAGTAGGTTAGGGGTTGTTTTTTTATTTCCCTATGGCTAGTTAGGGATGATAATCTCTAAGGTGGATAGGTTGTAAGGACTCACGTTTTTTGACTGAGTAATACATCCAAGGGAATTTTAATATTACCATTTCGTGGATGGTACATTATTTTAAATGAGTCTTGTGTATTAATTATGAAATTTGGAGCACTCTATTATGCTATTTCTAGATTTGGTTAAGGTGTGAGAGGTGTCCCAGGAGTTCCCTTGTGTTTTGAGAGCATTGGGCTCTGGTTACTCAAAATAAGAAAAAGTTGGTAAGGGCACATGGTTTGTCTAAAACTAGGAAACCCACCAAATGAAACCATATAGATGATCTAATGGATTTGGAGATCCCAAATGATTTTTTTTACCATGTTGGTGCTTCTAAAGTCTTGAAAGGGGACATTTTCATGGACTGCACACAGTTACCCAAACCGTGTGGTCATCCCATACGATGGGGTTCTATAGGAAGTTTGAAGTGAATGGTTGGTGCATGGTTTGGAAAACTGTATAGAAAAATAGTGTGACTTATTTAAAGGGTTTAGATTACTATTTTTAACCCTACCTTTATTTATTCTTCCTCCCATATTTTATTTTTCTCTCATACACATACTACATCCCATCCCATGGAGCTCTCCTTGTCCTCATCTAGGAATGAGGAGATATTATTCATTTGGCATCCATTTTGGGAAATTGTCCTCAAGTTAGTAGTCTATCGGGGATCGTATGACTCCTCATTCATTTTTTATTCATTTATTGTCTCATATTTGATGATATCTTAATGTGAGAAAATTCATTCTATTTTCTTGGATGTTTTCTATTTCTTCAACATCTTTGGAATTGTCTTAATTAAATCCTTAATATTGGATGAGTAGAACTTTCTAAGAGAAACGTAGGTGGTATACATATTTTCCTTCAAATTTTCATCGATTTATAATGTGATCCATTGTTTCATGCACTGCTATTTCCAAGTGACGCCTCTTAAATCTGAAATATAATTTGAATAAACTTACACCTTAATTCTAATCACCCTTGTCTATTAAATTGAAATTTTTGATTGTCATGGACCTCACTTTTTAACCACACTTAATGGTTGGTTCAATAAATACCTTTAATAAATAAATTATTTTCTAATAAAACCCCATATTCATGTGCCTTATCTTATACAATTTTTACAGTTTTATTAATTGGAACATGGTAGGATGTGATACTCCACCATATTATCAACTAGTGAAGGAACCACTTCCTAAGGGGTTAGAACCTTCTCTTATTGAATTAAATTGATGATTTGTGTGTGGTATGAATGCTAGAAAGGACTATTTTATACTTCTTACATGTATGGTGATAAATTTTAAGGATAGTTCACTTAGCCATAATATTTTCCATGATGGAGTGAACTAGATAATGAAATTAATGGAATGTATTGAAATTTTAATTGGGAGTGACCCACTTTAAATGTACATGACTTTTTTGTGGCATGTCTATAAACATGGACCCTTTTTTATTAATGTAATTTATTGATGGAATGGATGAACACATGTTCATTCTTTTAAATATTGAATGTATTATATTTATAGGAACCACAATGCATTGAGTGATGTTGGATTCCTCTTTTCAGAACATTGGGCTATGGAATCATAGGGAAAGTGTATTACCCTATATTTCTTAAAGGTAAAAGGTGCCTCAAGTAGGATTTTTTACCATGATGTGTCACACCACCTTGTTCAAGGATGTTGTAATGGCATCCACATCACTTGGGTTGATGGGCATGGCATATCACACCACCTTGTTCAAGGATGTTGGAATGACATCAACATCACTTGGGTTGATGGGAATGATGTTTTATTCTCCCTTTATTAGGAGGTTGGGTATGACCCTCCTTGTTATTGGTTATGATACTCAACATGAAGGACTATATTTATTATGATCCTTGGGCATGACAACCCTTATTTATTATTATGATACTCTATTATTAGTGGTAGTAATATTACAAATGGATTCCTGAGTTACACCAAAGTTTCTGGCTAATACTATGTATCCATATATATGTAAATAAAAATTAGAATGTTTATATTTAATATATATATATATATATATACATCTCTCTATGTATATATTATACATTTATACTTAGAGACATTCAAAATTTGGACATAGTTGGTATGGTCGACTATGTGTACCTTAGGAACCAGATCAATCTTTGTTGCATTTTTTATTTTATAATTTATTTGATATACATTCACACTGTTGTATTTACCTTATTGGTATCTAGTATCCTTATCTAGGAATACACAGAAATTGTTAATTTTCATTGGAAAATTTCATATTTTTATACAGTATATTATTATTCTTCTATTGTTTTCATTTATTATTACTACTTATATTGTTTTATGTTGATTATTTATTATTATAAAAATGTGGTACTCTGATAATTATGGTATATTCTCTCTGTCTCACCACCATTAGAGCCTCATTGGAAGTCAGTAGCCTCTGGAATATCGGCGGGTATGCTTGAATCCATGTGGATATTGGTCCATCTTTTAGTTTCATAGTCAATTAGAATGGGACATTACACCACTAGAAATGTTCCTCAAAATCCCTATACATCTTAGTGATACTAGAGTGTGTAGAGAAATTTGAGCTATGAGCATCATTTAGTAGTTCCATTTTTATCTTAGATATAGATGAAACACGTACTTTTTTTATAAATTTTAGGATTCCATCATCACAAATGAATCCTGAAACAATACTTCATTCATAGCTTTAATTTTTTTCTGAATATTCTCATCATCATATTGAGATATTTTTATCTTCTCTAATAAAGATAGTTTCATAAACATTAAAAAATGAGTGATTCCACCCCTTACATAATAATTCTCATATCTATCTTTATTATATCTATGAATATATGATCCCTCTCAATCCTCATTTGGGTTAGAATATCATATTACTTATTGTCTTAATGCATCTATTGCATTATATGACTTCCTTGAGTGGAATTGTATTGAAAATTCATAATCCTTAAGTAAATCAACACATCTCCATTATCTTATGTTAGTCTATTTTTGTGAAGATATTTATTTTAGTCCCTTATAGTCTTTTTATATCTCACATGATTCACCATAGATATAATTTCATTAAATATTTAAAGAAAATATTATGACTACCAAATAAATATCATGGGTTGAATAGTTCTAATCATGATTCCTAAACTTATTTGATTCATATGTAATGACATTATTATTTTTTATAAGGACACATCACATTTTTTTCATCGATTCATCACTATATATCACAAACCCATCATTTCAAGATAATAGATTCAAAATTAGTGAATTCGCCAATACCCTCTTCAATTCATCAATAAATTCTTCACATTACTTTTTTAATATGAAATTACATATAATATTAGATAACGGGTTAGAAAATAGTTAATTTTTTTGAATAAATCGTAGGTAGTAACTATCCAAAACAATTAAAATATATACCTCAGTTATGGTCATTTGTATAGGTCATTCTCAGATTATCTTTTTATTTAGAGAAACAACTAATATTCCATCCTTATAGAAAATATTTCCAAGAAAAGAAACATCTTAATTCAATAAATCACACTTACTAAATTTCTTATTTAACTATTTTCCTCTAATAGTATTAAGAATGATTTTCGAGTTATTCTCATTGTCCTCATAGCTCTTATAATACCCCAAGATGTCGTCAATGAATACCACAAAAAATTATTGAGATATTATTTGAATAATCAATTTGTTATATCCATAAAAATAGAGGTCACATTAGTAAATCCAAATGGAATTACTATAAACTCATAATGTTCATACATGTTATGGAATGATGTCTTCAGAATGTATTATATCTTTACTCACTATTGATGATATTGTTGGTCAGAGTAGATTACTCAAGAGGGTAGGGGTGAATTGAGTAACTATAAAAATTTCTGTAAAAAATATTCAAAAAAAGACATCCCCTTAAAGTTAAAAACAACCCAGTTAATCAAGTTAATACGGTTATAAAGGCTTGAGTATTTAAATGACTTCTTAGAACATTGATTATTTCTCAATAATCTAAATAGTTATTAATCTTACTTTTTAAACTTTTTTACTAATACAAATCACTTATAAATTCATTCCAAGATTAACTATAAAAGTGAATTTAGTGATTTCTGAGTTATATAGAAAATCAGTAAAACAGAGAAGAATAAATTAAGCAGCAAAGCGGATATGAAACAAGTTGTTCAGTCTCAAACTGAGACCTAATCCACTCCACTTGGTGATCACCTTCCACCAATAAGATTATATAAATAAACTTTATCCACAAACTGGATTAGGGTTAAACAATAGTACACAAGACTGTCCAAGCCACACAGTTACATTTTCCACAGTTCTTCATGGGTACAAACTACCAAGCCACACTAGGACCTCTTCCACACATATCAGTGGGTATATACAAGAGTAAAATAATGTTTGAGTGAGGATATATTGTAACCTTTGATTTAATGAGGGATACAGAGTGTGTTTCTATACAGATACACACTCTCCTCAAAAGTTAATAAAAGATACACAACATATTTAAAATATTTAGATAGGTTTAGAAGTGCTCTGAGTGTTGGACTTTGCTACTCTGGACTTTTGAGATGAAGCAGATGCAGAATTCGAGTCCTCATATGGAAAACAGAGTTTCGTAAGTCAGACAGATGGCTTTTGTTATTTGTGATGTTTCACAGTGTGAAGATGTTCTCGGGATTCCAGTATTCTTTGTGTGTTCTTCGGCAGAATCGAGTTGCATGATCCAATTCTCCAAAATGTATATTGTTCTCATGTTCATGCCCACCAGCTCATTCTTTGTGTCGTCCTACCACTGTGTATTTTCTAGACCACATTGATCTTTTATCTTGGAGTGATTGTGTTAGGGCCAAAAGGTTGCATGTATTTTTCACCTCTTACCCCATACTATCTGATGATATGTCTACAAATAAACATTAATTATGTCAGTGCATTAAAATCATCAAATATTACTGTTAGAAATTAAATTGAAAGACAAAAAAAATATATTAAGAAACGATGTCACGTTATGTCATGGAAATGGTGTCTCCTTCACAAGGTGTCTAGATTGGTCATTATGTCTCGTAGTCACGGTATCTCATGGTCATAGTGTCCTGTTCACGGTGTCTTGTTCATGCTATCTTGTTCACGGTGTCTGGATATCACTATGTCTACTTCACGGTATCTGAATGTTCATGGTGTCTGCATCGTGGTGTCTAAATGTTCACGGTGTCTGCTTCACATTTTCTAAATGTTCGCGGTATCTTATTCATAGTGTCTAAATGTTCAAGGTGTCTACTACATGGTGTCTTAGACTTAGGAAAATATATGTATTCAGATATAAGTAGTGATACTTATGGAAAGAATTAAACTTAAACATTTTTTAGAGAAATCATTATAACGTGAGTCAAAATATAGTATATAGTATCCAAACTGAATGTAGAGAAATTAAGATCTTGAATGGATCTTCATAAATCATGAGAATACTTAAACAATATTATGCATGATTTGATATAATTTATAGTTTTTAACCATGTTGAATAGGATTTTTCATCATTAAAACATGATTATTACATGAGGAGTCCAACAATATCCCCCTTTTTGATGATCACAAATCATGTAGATTAAAGTGTATATTTTATTCAACTATAGATATAGAGATAAATGTCTAACATATAAATAGTTCTAACCTTTTTGGGGTTATAAAAAATATATAACAAGATAAGTCCTGAAAAGTGCACTTTCTATTAATGAAAATAAGATCTCAAACATACAGAAAGGAGAAAAAAAAAGCAACATTATTGCTATCAAAAAGGAGTAATCACTATTCTTCTTTAGGAGCTGGCCTTCTCTTTGCCTTTAGCAGCAGTAGCTGAAGAGGAATCCATAGGAGCAATGGTCTAGGTAGAATAAGGTAGGGATCATTTCAATAGAGAGGGTAAAGGAAGGCCTTCAAAAACTGAGAGATCCAGAGTTGGTGCCATAGAAGATCGAGACTATTGTTGATCAAGGATCACAGGACTGATCTATCTCAGAGCTTGGCTGACAGACAGAGTATTGGAGGCTAGGGCAGAAGTTAAGGTTTGCAATCTAGGTCTTAGAGGTGCAGTCGCAGAAGCAACAATGGTTGTACTCTGGACATGAAGATAGGGCCTCAATATTTTGATAAAATCTGTAATGATCTCCCTACCATACTGCATGGCTTTCTCAAAATCATCCTTTTTATCTAGAAACTTGTCTAGAAACCAAGTGAACTCTAAGATCTTTTGGACTTGGGTCTTGAAATCTTGAGTAACAGGTTGAATCCACATATTTTCCACAAGATAAATGAAATGATTATTCATGTCAGCCTTGGAAAAGATTCTGTTGAAGTAGAAATTCACTTTATTAGCAATCTCTTGTTGAGGATCATTAGCAATTTTATAATGTATTTGGACTACGTCGATAACTTGGTCACTGTTCTTGATAACTGCAGAGAGAGAATCTTTATTGAAGCCACTAACCACAGTCTGAAGCTCTTCTTTGACCACTGTTCTGAGAAGATCACTATCTAAAGAGGGTGGAGAGGATTGACCAGAGGCTTTAGAAGCATTGACCGTGGTGGTGAGATTTTTCAGTTGATTAATCACTTTCTGAAGACACATCCTTTACTCATCAGTGAGTTTGTTTAGATTAACCACAAGCTCTTTAATTTCATTCACAATTTATTTTTTATTTTCTATGACCTTTTCAGCTAAGGAATCTAAATGTGGCTTAATTTCAGAGAAAACATTCTGTGGGGTTTGAGTAACAACAGATTCCACTGGATGAGAAATAATCTCTAATCTCGAATGCATCTCTTTCTATGGGTCATCAATCATACCTCTTGGAGTCTATACTCTATCACTAAGGTGTCTATTTTCAATTCGGACTTCCTGAATCTCATGAAGCATTTTGGGTTGTTTTTTACAAATAACATTCTCCAACAATAAAGAGGCATCTTTCTCACTTAGATGTGTCACCAGAGCAGGTTTGGAATTCAGAACATTTTCAACACCAAACAAAAGGGTAGTACCAAATTCCATTAGATCATCCTTATTCACCAAGGATGATTGGTCTGATTTAGGTTCAAAAATAGGTATTGATACGGTTTCATGTTCCTTTACAGGGGCTATGATAGATACCGATTTCAACTAGAACAAAGAGGAATGGTCAAGGCATTTTGCTAAGACTTGCTGAGAGTCATCCACATCATAGACACTGTGGAACTTATATTGAATGTCTATAGGACATAGAACTATCGGGTTTGGTTCTTCAATGGATTCTAGATTTGGGGGTTGCTCCCCCTCAACAGTTTCATTCTTCTCAAAACTGAGAGGTTTAGGATCTTGATCTAATTCCACAAACTCATCTTCTAGTTCTTCTCCCATTTCCTGTCTAGGAAACTGAAAAGTCGGCTCCATCTTTTCCTCAACTGAAGGGATTCTCTTAGGAACAAATTATTCCAATGGGAGTTCCTCAAGGTCAACTCCTTGCATAATAGATAGCTCTTACACTATTGGTTATTCCATGACATTCATTTCAGTTTATTTGGAAATAGATTATGTTTCAACCTTGGGTAGAGCTTCCATAGTAATAACTTCTGTAGGTGCAGGGACATATTTTTCACTTACCACAAGAGGGATAGGAATATTGTCTTCCTTAATAGAAACGGTTTCCCTAGGGGGAACAACCGCCTATTCATCTTCTTTAGAAAATTACTCAACAACTACATCTGGTTCCAAACTAGGATCAGAAATATCTTTTAGTCTTGAGGGACGTTCCACATGATTTAATTTTTCATAAAGTTTATCATTGTATTCAACCCATGCCTTTTTCTAAAGGTTCCAATTTATCTTCATCCTCTTGATAGTGACTTTTGAAAGGAAGTACTCACAATCCTTTATAACTTCCTCACTAGGTTCGACCATACCATTGGCATAAAGCATGGTTGAGATAAACCAAGAGTAAAATAGGGAGTTTGACATGGATGTGGCTTTGATCAGTTCACACATATGGTGTATCATATACTTTCAAAGGTTGCTCTTATGCCCATTTTTTTTAAGATGAATCAGAAACACATCCTGATATTTCAAAAGAGCATAATCAAATTTTCTGGGGCTAAAGAGATTCTAAATAAACATGAACAAAGGCCTTGATTCTCCATCTAGGTCAGCAAAAATGTCCCTCTTCTAGGTTCCATTTCTAGTTAAGGCTTTCAAAGCATCCTCCAAATCAATGAATTCGGTGGAAGGTGGAGGTCCTCTCTGATAATCCTCACAGATACTTTTATGAGGTATCCTAAGGCATGCAGCCCACAACCTCAAAGAGAATGAGAATTTCTACCCATTGACCCAGCTTCTCACAACATATCCATCTTCAGACTCAAAGAAGAACTGAACATAGTTATAAAACTATGCCACCAACATAGGATAGATAGGTCTATATTCCTTCGAAAACCACTCTAGATAGACTTTCTCTTTTAAAACTTTCATAACCAGAGACATACTTAACAGTATCCATTTGGGGAAAACCTTTTTCTTAGGTACAAAAACTAGGGTTACTAGATATGGGTTTAGAGGACCTTATGGTGCTAGCTTGGGTGAAATTTTCTTCTTCTTTGCGCTATGTTTCTTAGGAGTGGACAATGGTGAGAATTTCATCATGTGTATCCTCCGATGGATCAGGAGAGAGAGAGAAGGGTTGTTGGTTTGAAGAGAGGTTACGAATGAGTGAATAGAAGAAGTCTCGCATGAAGGAAAAATGATACTTCTTTTATTTTATCATTTAGGAATACCAAACATCACCAAAGTAAAAGTGTGGGAAAACAAAAAGGTAAAAAGGATAATTACCAAGATATGTTTTTTAATTCAAATATAAAAATCATAAAAAATATTTAAGGTGAGATCACATCAAGTCTTTACAGTGAGATAGAGAATGAATTTTATGTTGAGACAGTAAACATCAACTTTACGGTGTGATAGTAAACATCAACTTTACAGTGTGATAGTAGCTGTAAACTTTATAGTGAGATAGTAACTGTAAGCTTTGTGGTGAGATAGTAACTATTAGACGGTAGTCATGAATCACTAACTGTGAGATTGTAATAATGAAATATTTATATATTTACTGAAAATTTATCATACCTAACTCATGTATGATGTAGTATACTTTTTCAGAATATAAAAATTTGGTAAATATATCAGCAAGCTGATACTCAGTACTAATGAATTACAAAGTGATATCACCTTTTTGATAATGATCTCTCAAAAAGTGATGTATTATATCAATATGCTTTGTCCTAGAATATGAAAAAGGATTTTTCAAGATGTGAATAGCACTTGTGTTGTCACAGTTTATAGGTACATTCCTGAATTGATATCCATAATCTAGTAATGTATGTTTCATCCACAAAATTTGTGCACAACAACTGCCAGCAGCTCTGTATTTAGCTTATACAGTATATAATGCAACATAATTTTGTTTCTTACTTCACCATGATACTAGGGACATGACTAAAAAGTGACATCTTCCATAGGTGCTTTTTCTATCTAACTTAGAGCCACTGAAGTCAGCATCAGAATAACTAACTTGTTCAAATGATTATCTTCTAGGATAAAATATTCCTAGATTTGTTGTATGCTTGAGGTATTTGAAAATTCTATTTGCAACATTTAAATGATATTCCTTATAATTTTCTTCAAAACGAGCACACATACACACACTGAACATAATGGTAGGTCGACTAGCAGTCAGGAAGAGTAAACTTCCAATCATTCCTTTATAAGTGGTTTGATTAACAGATTTTCTATATTCATCAAGATCCAACATACAAGTGGTACTAATGGGAGTGTTACTACATTTAGTTTCATCTAATCCAAAATGTTTTAAAAGATCTCTATTTTATTTACTTGGAGTTAAAATAATTCCATCATTATTTTGAAAGATTTAAAATCCAATAAATAAATTTAGTTCACCCATTAAACTCATTTCAAATTTGTTTTTTACCATTTTAGAAAAAACTACACATAATGAATTTTTTGAAGATCAAAAAATAATTTCATCTACGTAGATTTGAACAAGTAAAACATCATTAGAAATTTGTTTTATAAAAAGGGTAGGATCAGTTATTCCTTTCATAAGACTTTTGGAAACAATAAAAGTACTTAATTTATCATAACAGGATCTTAGAGCTTGTTTTAAAACATCTAAAGATTTGGATAATTTAAAAATATGATTTGTAAAAATAGGGTTTGTAGATCTAGGGGTTGTTCAACAAAAACATCCTCAGCTATATACCAATTTAATAATTCACTTTTAACATCCATTTAATATTGTTCAAAATTCAGATGTATAGCATATGCAAGCAGGATTCTAATGGCTTTGATTATTTTTATTGCTGCAAAAGTCCCCTCATAGTCAATTCCATCTTCTTGAATATAGACTTGAGCAACCAATCCAGTCTTGTTTCTAACTATGTTACCAGCTTCATCTACCTTATTTATAAAAACTCATTTAGTGCCTATAGTGAATGTGTCCTTAGATCATTCAACATGTTTCCAAACATTATTATTTTCAAACAGATTATGTTCTTCTTGCATAGCCATCACCCAAATTTCATCATTGATAACATCATTAAAGTTTTTAGGTTCAAGTTGTGACAAGAAGACTTGATGTTCAACCAGATTTCTATAAGAATATCTAATTTTTGTTCCTTTGTATAGGTCTCCTACAACATCATCTAATGGTTGGTTCTTAAGAGTTCTAACATTTCTAGAAAAGGAGGGACTAGTGATTTCAGGTTCATCGACAGGTCCACGTTTATTTTGACTTAATTCTAGGGAATTTCAAGAACAGGAAGTTTTCACAGATTCTTTAATAGATGTTTTTGAGACTTTTTAATTGATGTTCAGATTTGATACATCATCTTCTAGGTTTTCTAGAGAGGTTTTAGGATCATGTGGATCTGTTTCATCAAATTTTACATAGACATATTTCTCCACACATTTAGTTCTTTTATTGAAAACTCAATAGGATTTACTAGAAAAGGAATATCCTAAAAATATACCTTCATCTCTTTTGGATGAAATTTTTTCAAGATTATCCTTAGTATTAAAAATATAGACTATACAGCCAAAAACATTGAAGTAGATAACTTTGGGTTTTCTATTGTTCCATAACTCATAAGGATTCCTCTTAAGAATGGATCTTATCAACATGATATTGATTATATAGCATGTTGTATTGACAGATTCAGCCCAAAAATAAATAGGTAGGTCATATTCACTAAGCATTGTTCTAGCTATCTCTTCCAAGGATCTATTTATTCTATCTAAAACTCTATTTTGTTGAGGTGTTCTAGCGGCATAGAAATTTTGACTACAACCATTTTGTGTGCAGAATGATTCAAACTCTTGATTTTCAAACTCACGACCATGATCTCTTCTTAAGGATTTAATTCTAATTCCACTAATATTATCTACAGACATGGCATATTTAGTAAAATAAGATAAGGCTTCACTCTTGTGAGCTAAAAATAAAGTCCAAATATGTCTAGAAAAGTCATCTACAAGAACATAAACATAGTGCTTCCCATTTAAGATAGAAACTCTTGATTGTCCAAATAAATCCAAGTGAACCAGTTCTAGAGGTTGAGATGTTGACACTTCTTTCTTTGGTTTGAAGGAAATTTTTTGTTCTTTTCACTTATGACAGGTATTACACACTTTGTCATTTGGAAACTCACGTTTGGGTAAGTCTTTAACTAACCTTTTTCTAGTTATCTTTCTAATGTAGTGAACATTACAGTGTCCTAGTCTTCTATTCCAGAGCCTAGACTCTTTATGAAATAAACTTAAACATGAATCATTTTGAGAAGCTAAGGAATCTATGTTAACAGAGTAGACATTTAAATTTATTAAAGAAAAAAATGCTAATTCATCTTTTTAATTAAACACATTGCAAGCATTTTTTCCAAATCTAACATGAAATAAATCATCACATAACTATGAGATACTGAGTAGATTGTATTCTAATCCATCAATAAATAGTACTTTAGATATTAAAACTGAGTTCGAGTTACCGATTTGGCCAAGGCCAATAATATTTCCTTTGGAAATGTCACCAGATGTGACATGTACACCATATATTTTTATTAGATTCATGAAGCGAGAGTAGTCTCCTATCATGTGACTTGAACATCCACTATCCATGTACCATACACTTTTAAAGGAACTCTTTAACCAGCTTTCCTACAAAATGATCAAGAAAAAACAGATTTTAGTACCCATACATGTTTGGGTCTAGTAATATTAGTAATAAGTGATTTGGGAACCCATATTAGCCTCATAGAATTCCTATAAGCATTAAGTAAATTATTTGAAAAATAAACTCTATTCGGTCTACAAAAACTTTAAACAGTAGAATATGTATCATGAATTGAATTAGTTGACTTATGTCAGGAGCTGGGAGTAAAACAATATGTCCTATATTTTGAAAAAAAATTTGTTCTAACTAGATTTGTTTTTCTGGGTTGATAAAAAATTATAGTCTTGTATTTAGAGGCAATTTGTTTTCCAAGCATTTGAGTAAGGGTATTCTTCCCATTGGTAAAATTTTCAAGATCATTATTCAATTTTTCATTAGTCATTTTTAATTCGTTGTTTTCTTTAACTAGTTGGTCATTTTTCTCCTTTTCAGTTGTATGTTCAGATTTAACAGTCACAGTAAGAGCATGTTGTTTCTTAAATGATTTATATTTGACTTTTAGTTAATTTCATGTTTCTTCATGCATGTTACAGTATTCAAATATTTCTTCATTAGTCATTTTCTCAGAGTCACACTCATCTCCAAAATAGTATGAATCATGTACAAAAGAATCCAGTGTTACCTCAGATGTGTTTTTCATAAAACACATATTGGCTTTATTTGCATGTTCATCATGTGATGTTTCTGAGTCACTTGAACTGTCCTCAGAAGCACTCCAGGATGCTTTCATGGGCTTTTTATACTTCCTGTACTTATCCTAATTTTTATTTCTGTACTTGAGCTTTGGATAGTCATCCTTGATATATCCTTTTCACTTGCTTTCATAGCAGAAAATTTCATCTTCCTTATCACTACTTTTCTAGTCCTTCTCCCAATTTCCATTTTGGTCATATCTGCCCTTGAAGTTTGGTTTTAGGAAAAAGTTCTTCTTCCTGTAAAATATTTTAAATATTATGGATAATTGATCCATCTCCTAATCACGGTCAGGTGATGATTGTTCACTGGTGGATCTTTCTGCAAAGCTTCCAGTTTCCCATTGTCTTTGTGTTTAGAGTTGGTGGTCTTGAATGCAATAGATTTCTTCTTTGGTTCACCCTTCTCTTCCATGTTTACTTTCAACTCTTTTTCATGCATCATCAGTTTCCCAATGAGTTCTTTCACAGGTAGCTTTCTGATGTCGCATGATTCTCTAATAGAGATAGAGGTTCCTTCATGTGAGACAAATAGTGTATCCCAAATTTCTTGGGCAGTTTTACAAGCAGAAATTCTATTGAATTCCTCATCTCATAAAGAGAAATATAAAGCCTTCATAGCTTTGTAATTGTTATTTTAGGAAGTTTTGGTATGTTCATCCCATTTTATTCTATCAGTAGTAGGAATCTTATATTCATCTATAATGGAAGACCAAATTTCCAAACTCACACTCTCTAACCGAAATTTCATTTTAATTTTCCATTGAGCATAGTGGATTCCATTAAAGAATGGTGGTCTGTTGGTTGCAGCACCTTCCAATCTATTATCCATAATAAATTATTACTTTAAAAGATCTAGAAATTTAGAAATAACATAAATTTAAAGATCTTTAAAGCACAACTACAATCATAGTAGAATAAGATTAAATAGAGTCCTAATAAAAATCCTCTGATACCAAATGTTGGTCGAAGTAGATTACTCAAGAGGGGAGTGGTGAATTGAGTAACTATAAAAATTTCTATAATAAATACTCTTAAAAAGACATCCCCTTAAAGTTAAATACATCTCAGTTAATCAATTTAATACGGTTAGAAATGTTTAACTTTTTAATTAACTTCTTACATGATAGATTATTTCTCAGTAATCTTAATGGTTATTAATATTACTTTTGAAACTATTTAACTAATACAAATCACTCATAACTTCTTTCCAAGATTAACTATCAATGTGAATTTAGTGATTTCTGAGTTATATAGAAAAGCAGTAAAATAGAGAAGACTAAATTAAGTAGCACAGCAGATATGAAACAAGTGGTTCAGTCTCAAGCCGAGACCTAATCCACTCCACTTGGTTATCACCTTCCACCAAGTAGTTTATATAAATAAACATGATCCACATGCTGGATCGGGGTTAATCAATAGTACACAGAACTGTCCAGGCCACACAGGGACCTCTTCCACAATTCTTCATGGGTACAAACTACTAGGCCACACAGGGACCTCTTCAACACCTATTAGTGGGTATACACAAGAGTAATAGAATGTTTGAGTAATTATATCTTGTATCCTTTAGTTTAATGCAGGATACAGAGTGTGTTTCTATATAGATACACACTCTTATTAAAAGTTAATAAATGATAAAAAATAGAGCAGAAAGATTGAGATAGGTTTATAAGTACTCTGAGTGTTGTTATTTGCAGCTCTGGACTTCTAAGATGAAGCAGATGCAGAATTTGAGTCCTTGTTTGAAAACAGAGTGGCGTAAGTTTGACAGATGACTTGTGTTCTTCATGATGTTTGACAGTCTGAAGATGTTCTCTGTATTCCATCATGCTTCGTGTGTTCTTCATCAGAATGGGGTTTCATAATCCAATCCTCCAAAATTTATATTGTTCTCACATTCACACCCACCATATTGTTCTTTGTGTCATTCTACCACTATGCATTTTCTGGGATGCATTACTCTTTAATCTTGGAGTGCATGTGTTGGGGCTGACAGGTTGCATGTATTCTACACCTCGTACCTCATACCTTCTGATGATATTTATACAAATAAATATTAACTATGTCAATACATTAAAATCTACAAATATGACAGTTAGAGATTAAATTGAATAATGAAAAAAAATATTAGGAAATAGTGTCAGAGTAAGTCATGGAAACGGTGTCTCTTTCATGCGGTGTCTGGATTGGTCCCTATGTCTCATAGTCATGGTGTCTCATGGTCATGGTGTCTTGTTCACAGTGTATTCTTCATGGTGCCATGTTCACGGTGTCTGTATATCATGGTGTCTACTTCACGGTTTCTAAATGTTCACGGTGTCTGCTTCACAGTGTCTGAATGTTCGCAGTGTTTACTTCACGGTGTCTGAATGTTCATGGTGTCTGCTTCATAGTGTTTGAATGTTCCTGGTGTCTGCTTCACGGTGTCTCAGACTTAGGAAAATATCTGTATTCAAACTTACAAAGTGATACTTATAGAAATAATTAAACTTAATCATTTTTCAGATAAATCAATATAAAGTGAGTCAAAAGATAGTTTATAGCATCCTAACTGAGTGAATAGAAATTATGATCTTGAATGGATCTTCTTAAAGAATGAGAATACTTAAACAATAATACACATGATTTGATATAATTTACAATATTTAACCAGGTTGAATAGGATTTCTGACTATTAAAACATGATTAGTACATGAGGAGTCCAACAGATACCTAGAACGACGTTCAATCATTGAATAATATCTCCATGAAGTTGATCGAATATGTCATAAATGTGAGTTAGATGATATTTTTTATTTATTATAATGGAATTTAGTTCCCAATAATCAATATAAAACCTCCGGGACCCAAATTTCTTCTTAATGAATAAATTGGGATTTCACATGGTGAAATACTAAGGTAAATGAATCCATTATCACACAACTCCTATAGTTGTTTCTTCAACTCAACTAATTCCACAATGGACATTCTATAGTGAGTCCTTGATATTGGTCTTGCATCTTGGATTAAATTATTGGATAACTCGAATTCTCACTCTCATGGATGTCTATATAATTCCTTAGTAAATATATATATGTATTTCTATGTAATAAGTGAATCCTCAATTTCAATATTACCTTCTCTATCCATGGATTGTGTATTCTATTTTTTCCCAAGAATTAAATTTTTAAGTGCCACTATGGGTGTATCTAGACATAAATTGGTTGATAAAGTCATTACTCTAAAAATAAATAATTCGATATCTTCATCAAAAATTGTAATTTCCTTATCCTTGTAATAGATTTATACATAATATTTTTAAATCCATCAGACACCAAGTATTATATAAAATTTCACCATAGTTATGATAATAAACTTTACAAATAAATAAAGTTTATGTGTCATAATGGGGATTGGATGAAACGTCCTTGTTGTAGTGAGACTTCCACTATGAGTTTTTTACTAACAACTCCCTCCATACGGTGATAGAGAGATATTTAATTTTATTAGAAAACAAGGAATATATAAAAGGGTGTGAAGATATAGAATCAAGTAAATCATTGTATAAATTTAAATCTATAATTAATATACCTACCACCATATCTTTAAATACCTCTACCTAAGTTGTATTGATCACATAAGCATGGCCTTCTCCCCTTTCCCTCTTCTATGGTAGAGTCCATTGATTTTTGGTAATTTGGTGTGAATAATTCCCCATTTAATTGAAATTGAACAAATTAACATCATTGATTGGTTTCTTCCCCTCGAATTCAAGGGAATGATCACCCTTATCCCCACAATTTTAACAAACACCCATACCCTACAGCCATTTCCCAAGATTATTCTTTGCACAATTTTCCCAAAATAAAAATTGCTTCATCCTATTCTTCTTCTTTGATGAATTCCATTTTTATTAGTACTCAGTCTATCTCTTATTTTCTAGATTTTCATTAAACATATAGGATCTGTAAAGTTCCTTCTTTTTTAAAGAATATAAGACTATTTCATCATATGAATAAAAAATTAAGAAACCATTTCCATTTGGAGACGTTGATAAATCCCTTCAAATAAATGGTCAATATTACATTATATGTTGTTTATAAAACTATAGAATACTTTTCTAGTCTTGAAAAGTTATCCACACACTTTATAACACTTTTTCCTGTTTTTAATTAGGCTAAGTAACTTTTTATTCATTTTAGTTAGTTTCTCATGATGGAAATATTTTTTAAATAATATCTTCTTAAAATATCGTCATTACACCTTTTATATTTATCCTTATTCCCTTGTATTCTATATTAAATACAACCATTGATCAACATCTCTCTTGAGATATTATACTACCTGTATAACCTTTTCCTTTTCATCATCACCAAAATCCATAAATATCTTTTCAAGTGACATAATTCATTACTCAACTAAGACTGGATTATTTATCCCACTAAATAATGGGGGATTGTGTCACATGAATTGATCCAACATAGTAGAATTATATTATTGAGCAATAGGTTACTCTTTTTAGGAAAGTTTATTTTATATATCTTGATTATGATTCCTTAATATAGCCATGATCTTCTCACTTCCAATACCAGCTGTATAGGATTTCTCATTACGGTAATCTCTAAATTATCCAGGAGTATTGGTAAACTTATTTATTTAATACTCCATTTATTAGAAATTTCATAAAAATAGTTACCTCAAAAAAATTATAAATTTTAAAACATAATTCATAATTATTTATCATGTGTAGCACTTAACATAAATAAAAACTTTATTCTATTTTTAATCATAAAATCTAACCATTGGTGTCCATGGGGATATCATTATTTTCATATCCATTATAATGGTTTATAATAAACAAGTTAATTATCCTAATAATATCCCTTAGGAGTGAAAACCAAGAGCATAGTAAGGCCCATTTTTTGTATACCATGTATTTCTAGAGATAATATAGGCATAATTTTTTGGTGTTATTACCTCTTGGAACAACTATTCCAGAACCGTTAAATCATTTAGTATGCCTACAATGATTTATTTCCTAAAAAATCCACACAATTTCAAAATTATGAAAACTTTTGGATGTTCTTATATACTTGTCATTAAACTTTATCATAGTGTTATGTTCAATAATCTCTGTTTTCCTTAATCTAATTCAATTGTTTTATACTAAACATTCTCTGATACTAACTATAATGACACTGAATCATGTAAAGTAATGCTTTTTTTTACTTTATTACATTGGATCTTTATACAAGGTATGAAATCACTAAAGATCAATCAATTTAGTAGTATTTGAGAACCAAAAACATACATGTTACCAATTTTACAATGGGAATAAATAAAAAATGTAAAAATGTAAAAATTTATACATCCTTGAACTCATTTAATGAATTCATCTTCATATCCTAGTAAAAATAAATAAATAAGGATGATCTTAAATTCTCAATAATCATTACATAAATTTCAATCTATCATGAATAAATAAGTTATAATCAATATGGAAAGGTAAAAAAGTGATCACACATTCCATTTAATCAATAACTATATTATCATAATTGGATAAGACATAATCAATATGTGAAGATAAATAATTTATCATACATTACATTTAATCAATAACATGAATATCATAATTGGATAAGGAATAATCAATATGCTAGGTTAAATAACTGTGTTAAAATTATATTTAGTCAATAACATGATAATAAAATTAATTTAGAGATAATATCAATTTGAAAATATCATGGATAATAATAATTTAATTATAAATGGAGTAAATTATTAATTACCATATGTCATGATTTCCGGAATCATTATACCTCTATTATCAAGAACATTCCCAAGTTAATTTAAAAATATGGGTAGAAACCCATTTAATGCTAATTTAATGATTTTTCACATGATATATATTGATGCATCGATGGGATATATAATTTGGGGGCCCACCTATCACTGCATTTCAAAATAATTCCTTACATATTTAATGATATGTTTAATTCATAAACAATATTCCTTATTCAATAAATATATGTATTAAGTAAAGAATGTGAATTTATCAATATCTCCCCAGTTAATCAAATAACTTTAAAAGTAAACACCTTTTATTAAAAAGGTGTACAGTTAGGAAATAATCATATCCGTGATAAAATAATGTGGACATTTAAATTATTGGGTCTTATGAAGGATATATCATAATATTCCTTCAGTGATAATAAAATAAATCTTAAATGAAAGGGAGACTATAAAATAGATTCTTAGCAGTTTTACAACATTTAAATTGTACCCCATTGAAGAATAAAATTTAATTTTAACATTAAAAATCATTATTGTATATTTATTCATATAAAATACATCAAATTAGTATTATATAAAACACCTAAAAGTGAATAGGTTCGTATTAGAAAATGTGTCTCAATGGAATGGAAATTGAGAAGAAATTACTTACCTCACCCTTCATTTTGGTGGAACATGTTTTAACATTCATTATAATTATTTTAAAAAAATTATTAATTTATAAAATAACTATTTTAGTATTTATAATATCATATGTGATCCTATGAACACATTTTCCCACTCGTTTTTTAATAATATTTCATTATTTTCATTGTTTTGGGTGTTAGTTGCCTTGTTTTATCATTCATGTTTTGTCATGAATATTGTGGTTATTGTGCATAAGATATCAATAAATCATCTCTATAATGATAAAAAAATTAAAATATCTTATTTACTCATTAGAAATATTTTTAAAATCATTCTTTAAAATTGTAGAAATAAAATGAATCGCATCACTTCATGGAGGTGGTAAGTCATACATACGCATGAGAGATTATATCATTTGTTAATAGTTGAAAGGGTAAGTAATTGGGTGATATAATAATTTTAAATAATATATATAATTTCATATATATCACATATATTCATTAAATATAACCTTATTAACGTCCATGTCACGACCCGTCCCCTGGGGCCCATTCCATGACTACCCCAAGCCCGCCTTCTATAGGCCAGGGGCTGGCGACTAGCACCCAAGGCGTAAATCCCTAAACAGGGATGGCATTGAATTTATAACTGAAAACACGTAGAACAAAGCACACAGCTAGATACAAAACACCGTGTAAAACTGTATAACAAGAGAGTAATGAAAAGTAAAGGGGGGCTAAAATACAATCCCATCTGTAAAGTAAAAGTAAAACTAGAAAGGAAAAAATAGCTGAAAGGTGAAAATCTGCTCCTGGATCATCCACCACGGATCCTGACTGAATCGTAGGTATAGATAGACTCATCTGCACACGACGTCTGTTAGTCTCCTCTGGGTACCGACTCGTCGTGAGGTCCACCTCTAGGTACCGTCCAGTACTCGTACACTCAACCTCGGTCAGCACTATCCATCATCTTCATCCAACACAACAAGGTGCAGGCATAGACCATGCAAGGGTGAGTATAACGATACTTAGTAGGGACCCAGAGACCCTCAAGGTCTCACAAAATCCAACAAGGATAAACCACATTGTATGAAATCAACATATAACCCCACTTAGGTATATACCCATTCACATACCTAAGTTATCTAGTAATCCATATCATTCATGAAGAAAACACAAGTAACAAACTCATCTCACAGAGGTATACAACCTTTGTAGAGAGATAGTGATGATAAGATGTAGCCACTGAATCATCTATTTTGTCGAACACACATAGGATCCAAGAATAGAATTCAGAACTATCGAAGCCGCATAGGATCCAGAAATACTTTTTCTGTCGAACCCACACAGGATCCAGGAACAGAAGTCAGAACTGTCGAACCCACCGAGGGTCCAAGAATAGTTACTCTGTCAAACCCACACAGGATCCAGGAACAAAAGTTAGAACTGTCGAACCCACACAGGATCCAGTAAAAGTAGTCAGAGCTTTCAAACTCGTACGAGGTCCAGGAACAATCTTCAGTGCTGTCGAACCAACAGAGGATCCAGGAACAGTCGTCAGGGTTGTCGAACCCATACAGGATCCAAGAACAGTCCTTAGTGCACTGCAAGCCATAGGGTTCTGCACGAAGCAAGATTGATTCCAGGAGGGTATCCTCTTCAAGTCGAGTATCGATACATCAACTTCCACGAAGTCCCAAGAAAAAGTATCTCAAAGTTCTGCCACGTCATAGGGGTCTCAATACAATAGACGGCGCGTCAACCAGACGCACGGTCTGTGAGTTATTAGCCTTTTAGTCCTGGGGGCCCGGTTGGATTCGTGTACGATCCAACCTGACCGTATCTCAACTAAACCCCCAACTCCAGTGGGGTATACTCAAATGGATAACTACTCTCCAGGATTTCCAGTGCCACTAGAAGAACGTCAAATGGACGTTTGGTGCCCAAGATATGGCCAAAGAATGTAAAGGGTTGGTAGTGGGCCTGGGTCTGGTCCGACCCAGTCGGACTGACCCGACCCAACTTAGTCTGGTCCGACCCAGTTTGGGTTTCCCATGGTGACCAGATGAGTCTGGCCTGGCCTGTTGCGTGGGCTGGCCCTTATGGTTATGCCCGGCCCGATGGGCCCTACCTAGCAGGCCGCGAGAGCGGTCTAGCTCGGGCTCAGGGTTGGTTTGGCCCGGTGCACCACGGGAGCGCGGCCCAGTGCGGATCAGTCAGGAGGTCACGACCAGGGCCGGTTCTGCCAGGGCACCGCGAGGGGGGCCAGGATGCTAGCTCGGCTAGGAGGCTGCGAGGGGGTCGGGATGCCGGCTCGGCCAGGAGGTCGTGAGGGAGCCGGGTCACTGGCTTGGTCAGGAGGCCACAAGGGGGTCCGGCTCGAAGAGGCGCATGGGGCACAAGCGGAGCCCGGAAGGCGTCTATTTCGAGTAGGGCATGGATGAGAGGCACGCGGCCAGGCGGTTCGGCAGCCAGGAGGCCTGTGGCCAGACGGGCTGGCGGCCGAGAGGCGCACGGCCCGGTGGGTCAGTAGCCAAGAGGCACGCGGCGAGATGGTTCGGCGGCTGAGAGGAATGTGGCCAGGTGGGCCGGCGACTCGGCCAGGTGGGCTAGCAGGCAGCCAGATGTCTAGGAGGTTGGTGGCGGCCGGGAGCCTGGAGGTGCGGGCCGGCGGAGCTGTGACCAGGGTGGCTTGGCCAAAGGGTCGTGGTTTGGCTCGGAGCACCGAAGCGCCGCAGTTCGCGGAGGCCACGGGTAGCGCAGCCTTTTTCATCGTCGATTCTATCACCTCATTGCTTCATCTTCAAGCCAATGTTAAATCATAAACAAGATCATTGGAGTGGTCGGCCGATGTCGGTTTCGCCCGCACCCTCCGCGTTTAGGGTGGTATCAATTGGTTCATCAAGAGGATAAAATTTGAACATCAATTATTATTAAAATCCACTGCAACAATTCCTTTCATTCGAATAATAGAAAAGGAAAGAAGTATTACAAAAACAAACCCTACCATTGTTCTATGTTTGTTTTTGTTCGTTGATGGAGTTGTGGAAGTCGGTTGTCAAAGACGTCTCTCGACCGTTGAAGCTTTGAGGAAGAAGTTGAAGAATTTCAACGTTTTGCATTCTTCGTTCTTCATTTTTCATTGGGATATGGGTTTCTTCGTTGAAGAACACTAATTCTCCCAAGATTTCCTCTCAAAGGCTCCCACTATATTAGAAATGCCACGAAAAAATAATAATATATTGTCTATTATTTTAGATGTTGGCACAAAATTCAAATAGATAATTAAATTAATTAGAAGGGCTCCCCTTATTTAATTAAAGGGTTTGGCACAATGAATTAATTAGGTGAGGTGAAGAGGATCTCCCTCATTAATGAGGGAGAGTTGAGAGGTTTAACTCTCCTCTATCAATAGGGGGGTTAATCCTCGTGTGGTCCCCACGCCCTAACCTCTCGCGGGATGTTATGTTTGGGTGGGACCCACCAGCATAACCTCTCATGGGAGGTTATGGTGTGGTGGTCCCATCTACAACTCCCATGAAGAGGTTTTAACCACCAAACACCACATGGACGCTTTAATAAAATAAAGTGAAAAACTCACTTTATTTTATTACTATCCACGAAAACCGAAAATCTATCTTCTACTCTCGACCAACTGTCATCAAGGTAAAAGTCTCCTTAAG
The DNA here is from genome assembly GCA_963277665.1 of Viscum album. Taxonomy (NCBI): domain Eukaryota; kingdom Viridiplantae; phylum Streptophyta; class Magnoliopsida; order Santalales; family Viscaceae; genus Viscum; species Viscum album. The sequence continues at coordinate 1,838,192,992 of OY728136.1, forward strand.
AAAATACTGGCGATGTGAGTTCAATGGTGCCCTCAGATTTCAATTCCAAGAAACGGTTCAAAAGTTATAAAAACCTGCTCGTACGTTTACTGAACGTACCCGAAAGAACATTAGAAATTGATTCTGGGAACACTGGGCCTCAGAATCATGTGCCGTCAATTTTCGCGGACTCGTAAAATTTCCATGTATTTAAGAAAAAAAATTCCATGGAAATTTCAGGTCTTTACATTCTCCCCATCTCAGGGATTTACGTGCCTGTAAGGTACAACTCGAACTAAGGGAACAAATGGGGTTACTGAGAAAGCATCTGAGCCTCCCTCTCTCATGTGATCTCTTGGAGGTTATCGTGCTGCCAATGAATGCGCACTAGAGGTATCAACTGTCCATGAAGGACCCACTCCAGTCGATCCTCAATAACCACTATAACCTCTGTAAAAGTCACCCCATCGTCGACATCCAACTCCACATGGTCGATGATGTGAGAAAGTTCATGCACATATCTCCTCAGCTGGGATAAGTGGAAGATGTTGTGCACCTAGTGCAATTGAGGTGGAAGAGCCAGGCAGTATGCGACCTTTCCTACTCTGTTGAAGACCTGGAATGGTCTGATAAAGTACAGATATAACTTTCCACCTCGGCCAAATCTCTGTAAACCTCATCAGGGTGAGACCTGTAGAAAGACGTGGTCACCATCCTTGAACTCTAGAAGACTCCATCTCCCATCGGCATATGACTTCTTCCAAGTTTGTGCAGTCTTCATCTGTTCTTGGATGATTTTCACCTTCTTTGTGGTAGATCATACCATCTCTGGTCCCACTAGTGCTAACTCCCCTGGGTTTGTCTACCGCATTGGCGATCTTCAAGGTCGACCATACAACGCCTCAAAAGGTGTCATCCCTATGGTGGAGTGATAGTTGTTGTTTTATACAGACTCTACCAACGGTATGTGATTATCCCAACTACGACCAAAGATGAGGACACAATCACGCAACATGTCCTTAAGGATTTGAATGGTCCACTCATTCTTTCCATCCGTCTGAGGATAGAAGACCGTGCTCAAACAAAGCTGCGTCACGAAATCATCCTACAACCCCTTCCATAGACGAGGAGTAAAACGTGCATCAGGATTAGAAAAGATCGTTGAGGTTACTCCATGTAGCCGCACAATCTTCTAACCATAGAGTCATTCTATGCTCTCTACTGATCCCTGCTCTCTAATCGATAGGAAGTGGGCCGACTTGGTGAGTCGGTCGACAATCACCCAAATCGATTCATGACCCCTAGATGTATGTGGAATTCCTATCACGAAGTCCATAGATATCACATCCCACTTCTACTTTGGGACTGCTAAAGGCTGAACCAAGACTGTTGGTACCTCATGCTCCACCTTCACTTGCTGACAGGTGAGGCACCAAGAGACAAACTATGGAACTGCTTTCTTCATTCCCAGCCACCAGTGTTGTCGTCAGAGATCCTGGTACATCTTTACCACTCCTGAATATACTGCTTGATGGGATGTGTGAAAATCCCTCAACACTTCCTCCTGAAGTGACACTGGTACATTAGTATGTCCTCTGCAGAGGATGACGTGCTACCCACCTTCATAAAATTCTTCAGCTGTCTGCCCAGTCAATATTTGAGCACATCGTGTCTCACTTTCAGCATCCCCATGTTGTGCCTCCCTGACTCACTGATGAAGTGGGGTAGTGGCTGTAAGATACTGAAGAAAGGTTCATCCATCTCTATCCACAAAGGATAACTATAAAGTAGCCAGTTTCTCTGTTTCCTCACTCAGCTTACGCAGGTCAGACCTCCTTCTAAGTGCATCTGCTACCATGTTCCCCTTCCCCGGAGTATATACTATCTCAAAGTCAACTTCTGCTACCACGAGGGTGAGGTTGGCTGACTCACGAGTGACTGTCTGCACCCTATCATACAATATTTTATCCTATGCTTCCTGGGTTTCCTTTTTCACTGACCAAGGAAACCCCCATCCCAACATTATAGATAAACCACAACCTCTTTTTTCCATATATAGTTAATCTGAGTGTGAACAATATATGTCAAGTACAAACCCAAAATAACGTCGTAAGTCCTCGATGCTTCCACCAAGAGGTTCCAACCGAAAATCTCACCTCAAGGGTCATATCACACTGTCGGCGCAAGTGTGATTATCGAGTCTCCTCTGAAAGGCATATCCAGACGTGAGGGTCAGGTCAATGGTTTAACCAAAAACTCAAGGTCCTGGACAATATTTGTGGAAGGATGGAATTATTGGTACCTATGTCTATTGATATGGCAGCTAGTAGTATACATAGACCATACCTCGAATCATTCCTATATCTCTTAGGTTTCATTCCTTGACTGCATGCAACAACTCTCTTCCCATGTCCTCCATCTCCCTGAGCCTGGCGGGGTCCCCAAAAGGGGGTGGTTGTAACTTGTAGAAAAGTACACCACCACATGCTGCTCTCCTAGCTTTTCTTCCACATATTTTTCCCAGCAGATTTATCTATCCCTAACACATCCTCTTCGTGAAATATTTTACACACCCATGTCTTTGAGACTGGTGCCAGTTTCTTGATTTCCCCTAGATAACATTCTCTGGTTTTATCCGCACAACCAAAGAACATTCAACCACAAAGGTTCTCTCTAGAACCCTAGCATAAGTTGGAATGCATTGAGGAATAGTGTTAGCTCGGATGTTCTTTAAACACACCTCACTCAGATGTTTGAGCCCTGAAGCACTGATCATATCATATTGATCGAGTACTAGGAAATATCAGTATGCCTCGATGAATACTCAGCTAGTGACATGTCATCCTTCCAAAGCTGTAAATGTTCTAGAGAACTCTCAGCCACCTCCTCGATCCAATCCTCGGCTGTGTGGGAAACTGTCTCGCCTCGAAACCCCAAGGGCCACTACTGCTGGAACTCGTGAAATGTTCTCAGTCGGCATACACCATCCGCCTGTTCGGCTGGTGGAATCTGCTACCCAATGGGTGGTGGTGTTACTGGTACCCCACCAGAAGGTGCCAACATAGTAAGAGGGACCTGTACCAGAGCCTCATCGCTCGATGGGCCGTCATCATGTACTCTCACAGTAATCGTATCTGGTTGTATATGCGGCGACATCTTAATAAATAATAGGTGTGTCGCGGTCATTAAGTTATACCTAGTAATATGAATCAATGAAATCCAAAGAAACACTTCAAAAACACACACATAATCATTGTTTTTGTGCACTGAGTCGGAAATCAGACGTTAGGGTCATGGTGTATAGATATTTCGGTCATTGCACCAACACTAGACTCCCTGAACTTAGATTCACACTCACTAAACTTACCACTATTGCGTCACAGAAAAGAAAGATCAGAGTCCTATGTTCTTCGGTACAACCGACTCCTCTGATACCAAGATGTCATGACCCGTCCCTCGGGGCCCGTTCCATGACTACCCCGAGCCCGCCTTCCATAGTATAGGGGCTGATGATGAGCACCAAAGGCGTAAATCCCTATACTTGTAAGGCATTTCCTTTATAACTGAAAACAAATACAACAGAGCACGCAGCTGGATACAAAACACTAAGTAAAACTATATAACAAGAGAGTACTGAAAATTTAAGGGGGCCAGAAATACAATCCCAACTGTAAAGTACCAGCACAATTGGAATGGAAAAAACAATTGAAAGGTGAAAAGAATCTCCTGGATCATCCACCACAGATCCTACCTAAAGGGTAGGTACAGATAGCCTCCTCTACACACCACGTCTATTAATCTCCCCTTAGTACTGACTCGTCATGAGGTCCACCTCTGGGTACCGTTGAGTCCTCGTACACTCAGCCTCGGTCAGCGGTGTCCGCCATCTGTATCCGACATAATGAGGTGTGGGCATATCCCATGTAGGGTGAGTATAATGATACTCAGTAGGGACCCCGAGACCCTCAAGGTCTCCAAAAATCCAACAATGATAAACCATAAGGTATGAAACCAATAGATAACCCCACTTAGGTATATGCCAATACATATTCCGAAGTTATATAGTAAACCATATCAATCGTGAGGAAAAAATAAGTAACTGACTCAACTCACACATGTATACAAATTTTGTATAGAGATAGTGATGATCATATGTTGCCACTGAATCAACTATTCTGTTGAACCCACATAGGATCCAGGAATTGAAATTGGAACTGTCGAACCCGCACAGGATCCAAAAACAGTTTTTCTATTGAACCCACACAGGATCCAGGAACAAAAGTCAGAACTGTCGAAGCCACACAGGATCCCGAAACATTTATTCTTTCAAACCCACACAGGATCCAAGAATAGAAGTCGGAACTGTCGAACCCACAAAGGATCCAAGAATAGTGGTCAGAGATGTTGAACCCTTACGGGATCTAGGAACAGTCGTCAGTTCTGTCGAACCCACATAGGATCTAGGAAGAGTTGTCAGTGCTATCGAACCCACACCGGATCCAGGAATAGTCGTGAGTGCACAGCCAGCAACAGGGTTCCGCATGAAGCATGCTTGATTCCGAGAGGGTCCGCTACTCAAGCTGAGTATTGAGACATCAACTTCCATTAAATCTCAATAATAAGTATTTTAATGGTATACCATTCCATAGGTGTCTCAACTCAATAGATGGTGTGTCAATCAGACACCTGGTTTGTGAGTTATTAGCCTTTTAGTCATGGGGCCCCGGTTGGATTCGTGTACGATCCATCCTGACTGTATCTCAACTAAACCCCGAACTTCAGTGGGTATACTCCAAGGGAAAACTATGATCCTAGATTCCCAGAACCGCGGACATATCATCAAATGGACGTCCGGTGCCAAAGATATGGGCAAAGAAAGTAAAGGTTCGGTAGTGGGCCCGGATCTGGGCTAACCCTGTCGGATCGACCCAACCTGACTTAGTCTATGCCGACCCGGTTCAGGTCGACCCGTACTGACCCGAGGGGTCTGGCTTGGACCTTTGGGTTTGGCCCGGCCCACTGGGCCCCGCCCAGCAGGCCATGAGAGTGGTCCAGCCCGGGCTCGGGGACGGTTCAGCCCAGTGCACCGCGGGAGCGCGGCCCGGCGCGGCTCGGTCTGGAGGGTGAGACCGGGGCCGGTTTGACCATGGAACCGCGAGGGGGGTCGAGATGCTGGCTCGACCAAGAGACCATGAGGGGGAGAGGATGTTGAATCGTTCGGGTGGCCGCGAGGGAGTCGAGTCGCTGGCTCGGCTGAGAGGCCGCAAGGGGGCCAACTCGGGGAGGCATGTGGGGAGCCCGCGAAGACCAACAGGTGGCCGGTTCAGGTAGGGCACAGCCAGCGTTGGCCGGCGCAGCCGTGAGGCATGTGGACAGGCGGTTCGGCGGTCGAGAGGTGCTCGTACAGGGTGGTCGTTGTTCAGGAGGCGCACGGCCAGCCGGTCTAGTGGCCGAAAGGGACGCGGCCAGGTGGTCCAGCGGCCGGAAGGCACACAGCCAAGCAATTTGGTGCCCAGGAGGCCCGCGGCCAGGAGGGCTGAGGGCTCAGCCAGGCAGGCGGGTGGGAGTCCAGGAGGCTGGAAGGCTGACGGCGGTCGGGAGCCTCGGGGCGCAGGCTGGTGGCGGTGCAGCCGAGGTGGCTCGGCCGGAGGGTCACGGTTCGGCCTGGAGCACAAGAGCGCCGCGGGGGCAGTGCAGTTCATTGAGGCTGTGGGTAGCACGACCTTTTCATCACCGCTTCCTTCGCCTCGTTGCTTCATTCCCAAGGAGAATTTAATTAATAAACAATATTGGTGGAGGGGTCGGGAAATGTTGGTTTGGCCCGCACCCTCTGCATTTTGGGTGGTATCAATTGGTTCATCAAGAGAAAGAAAGTTGAACTTCAATTTCTCTTAAAATCCACTACAACAATTCCATTCATTTGAATAAGTGAAAAGGAAAGAATTATTACACAAAACAACCCCTACCTTTGTTCGATTGTTTTCGTTGTTTTTTGATGGAGTTGCAGAAGTCGGTCATCGAAGACGTCTCTCGACAGTTGAAGCTTCGAGGAAGAAGTTGAAGAAGGTCAGAATTCTTCATTATTCATTCTTCATTCTTCATTGGGAGATGAGGTTCTTCATTGGAGAACACTAATTATCCTAAGATTTCTTCTCAAAGGCTCCCACCGTATGAGAAATGCCAAAAAAATTAATAATTGATTGTATATTTTTTTAGATGTTGGCACAAAATTAAACTGGATAATTAAATTAATTAGATAGGTTCCCCTTAATTAATTCAAGGGGTTGTCTTAAGTAATTAATTTGGGGAGGTGAAGAGGCTCTCCCACATTAATGAGGGAGAGTTGAGAGGTTTAACTCTCCTCCATCAATAGGGGTTAAGTCCCATGTGGTCCCCATGCCGTAACCTCTCAAGGGAGGTTATGTTCAAGTGGACCCCGCCACCATAACCTCTCATTAAAGGTCAAGGTGTGGTGGTCCCACTTCCAACTCTCATTAGGAGGTTTTAACCACCAAACACCACATGGAGGCTCTAATAAAATAACGTGAAAAAGCACTTTTTTTATTACTTTCCACAAAAACCAAAAATCTATCTTCTACTCTTGATCAAATACAAACGAGGTGGAAGTCTCCTGAATCGAAAAATGGCACTACGCGTTCAAAGGTGCCCTAGAATTTCAATTCCGAGCATCGGTTAAAAAGTTTAAAAAACCTTCTCATACGTTTACTGGTCCTACCCGAACAAAACATCAGAAATTGATTCTGGGCACACCGGGCCTCAAAATCATGCGCTACCAATTTTTGCGGACTCGAAAAATTCCCCTGTATTTATGAAAAAAAATTCCATGGAAATTCCGGGTCTTTACATTCCATGTAATGATTAGGTGAAAAATGAATCAATCTCTTTGTGAGGTGGTACTTTGTCATACACACAAGTGATGTTATCGTATTTTAAATGGAATAGAATGTTAGAATGTGTATAATATATTATAATTATAGATGTATAATAATATCAAAAATATTATATACAAACATTAAATCCATCATTAGATACAATCCTGGTATAGGTTTATGTAAAATGAGTTTCCTCTATTCGCGCGGTTGTAGTCCACCGTACACAGAATCGATGATTTCATTTCACATTTGATGTAGGATGAGATGGTAAAATATTATTATACAAAGATAATAACATCTAATTATATGGTATATACTCTTTTTACAATATTTTAAGTGTTAATACATAATTTAATGTGTAAATGGATGAAATAAATTGAAAGATCTTCTTTAAGACAATAATAATCTCTTAGAGAAACCTCTCTTGGATTTCCTTTAAAAGACCCTAGGGTTTGTCTTTTAAGAATGTTTGAAGCTCTTTAATGTGAATAAGGTTGTTTGTGAGATATTTTGATAGGTTTCGGTAAATCCAAATATCTTTATAGGTGTGAATAAGTGAAGGGATGGATTTCCTGTTTATAATTAAGGAGGAGGACACACTTGGAATTTTTTAAAAGAAAAATGATACCCACATTTTTAACATTAAAAAGGATAAAAAATATCCCATTATCTATCCTTTAAAGTAATTTGTTATAAATATTATCATAAAATAGTATTCATACAACTTTTAGTTCATTTTTAACCCTTTTCTTCATAGTTTAACCTCGGGTAAACCCGTTTTAACCTTACCCTCAACAATAAATTTTCACTTTTTCACTATTCATTTTGGTTAGAAATTAAGGTGAGATAATAAGATAATATTAATTATATGGATTAGAAAAATAAATATATTTTTCCAAATTCAATTCACATAATTTGTAGAAATCAATTTATAATTAAACCCATAGACGCGTTGAAAAATCGGTTTTTCAAAATAGAAACTTTCTAATGTTTAAAAAGTTTTTCCATAATAATTCAATATAAAAGTAATTAAAATGACCTAATTTGTTGTATTATAATGAAATTAAACTAATTTTACATTAAAATCAACTTAAATTGTAATTTAGGTTTTTAAATAATTTAAACAAAAATTTAGTTTTCAATAAAATATAATATTTTTTACTATTCATTTGAAATTTAATCTTTTCATAAAATTATCAAGAAATAATTCTAAGACAATTTAGAAATTCCAATTTAAAAAATTAATTTCATATTTTAAATTAAATTTTATAAATGGGGTAAAAGTTCATCTTAAATTATTTTCACAAACAATGACTAAACCGCCTTTTAAAAAAAATACTCTTTTTCATAAAACATTTCCTTTTTCTTTAAAATGGATAATATTTTACATCAAATCATTATATAAAATTTTGATTTATTTTAAATATGGTTAAAACATTAACATTGAATAATTTAGTTAGTCCATAATTTCTAGGTTATAACGATAACATTTAAATAATAATATTTTAATAGAATACTGTGTTTCATTTATACTTAGTGTTGCGTATATTGAAAGCTATAAAAAATGTTAAATTTGTTATAAAATTTATATATTTTAAATTATTGGGGTGTTACAAAAAAATTGGCCAATAAATGTACCATGGTTGATATTTTCAATAATATCATAATAACATGGAAATGATATGATTTTTTGGGATTTAAAATAATTTTAAAAAAATATTTTGGATTAAATAACATTAATGTTATTTTTGGAACTATTCATTTAATTTGATATTAATAACCACATAATAGTAAAGGAATTCGAATCAAATCAATTAAAAATATCTCAAATTTTTTATTCATCTAAAAAATCATGGAACAAAATAATTCACTCAATTTATACTTATTTTAATATCGTTCATATGATTTATTTTATTTTCCTATTAAATAAATAAATATTGATTTATAATTTCATAATAATTTAATGTAATTGTTTCATTAATAAGAATTGAAAAAAAAATTAATAAGATAAATAAATAATTTATCTTCCAAAACACTATTTATAACTAAACATATATTTATTATCCCTAACCCAAAATATTATAGTTAATAAAAACAAGAAAGTGGAATTTTTTGTATTTATCTTTTACTTAATTATTATAAAGGTGAAAATCAATGAAATATGGCACTGATTGTCCATATATTCTTTAATTTGATTGAAATGGGAGGAATCCACCCATAAAATACCATAAATGAAAGTTTTAGAGTTAATTATTAGTTCTTATCGTATTGTTTTTAACATTAATTACCTGATTTAGCTTTTACCATGGTGATAAATTTTTAATATTTTATTATTCATTCCTACCAAATATTAAGTTAACCTAGTAAACATTATTAATTATGATTATTATAAATACGGAATCCATTTTTCTAAATTCAATCTCTATAATTGTTATAAATTCATCTTATAATTATCCCACAAAGTATGATGAAAAAATGGTTTTTAAAAAAAACTTATTTTAATTATAAATGTTTTTTTATTATAAGATCAAGTATAATATTGATTCATATGTAATTAATTAGATTATTTGTAGCTAAATTATGGTTATATTAATTTATGACTAACTTCAAAATATTATGTGTCTTTTTTAATGAAAATAAATGAGAATTTTTTTTAAAAAAAATTATTTCTTTAGTATTCAGTAAAAAATAAATATTTTTCTAAAAATAAATAAATATCACCCTAAGTTAGCATTAATAGGAAGATTTAAAAAATTATATTACTTTTATAAAATAAAATTTCTAAAAGTGGAACAGATTAATTTTAATTCTCGCACACAAAACACCAAATAATTTTTTTTTTAAAGTGTTTTTGAAATATAAAATTATTTTAGTGAAAATTATGTATTTATTTATTATTAATATATTAATTATATAAAACCTTTATTAATATTTTCATAATTTGGATAACCTTCTGCATACCCTCCAATTCAATGGTTAGGTTATAATGTTCATATTCAAGTAATAATAATTTTTGGATCATTTAAGCTCAGTGTTTCATGTTTTATATACAATCGAACATTGTGTTGTTTAAAATCTTTGGGTTTTACATTATCCCCCATTAAAAAAAATTCGTCACAATTTAAACTTTTGGTGGTAATTAATGGTTTTAAATCTAAATATTCATTTTTGGAAAACCAACTTCATTAAAAGGGTTAATAAAAATTACTCTTAAAAAGTGTGAAAGGGGAATATGGGGGGTCATCGGGAATAACTCAAAACCTGGTTTTGAAATATAGAACATTAAAAGGAAGTGAAAATATACACATGTATGAGAAAAATAATTCCAAATTACTAATATAGAGTGATAAAGAACGGAATTAGGATATTTTTAAGGACCACAAAACCATAAATCTGTGTTGGTTAAAATAGCATAAATTCATTATAAATGATTGTAATATAAAAAATTATTTATTTCAAGATCCTTTTATTAAAGTAGAGGAATTATTTTCCATTTGGACTAAATTATTTTGAAAATATATTTCCATGAAAAGGGAAATTTCATCATTTAATCAATTTCTATCACAATCTCTTCTTTTCCACTGAATTATGAGTATTGAAGATGAATATTTATTCCTAATGTAACAAATTCAACATCAAAAGGATCACATAATAAAAAATTGATTACAAGATATTAATTATGTATTTATACATTAATAAAAACGTAAATTTTTACAATAGGGTAATATGATACATAGGGTGTATAATCCATCATATGATTCAATAATACATTTACTTCAAAATTCCCACAATAATACTAGAAATTCAACTTATATCATTTCACAAATAAATAACCCTACATCCCAGATAACCTCAATAACCTTTATATGATATAATTTTTTAACCTCAAATATTATATCATTCCCTTTATCTTACACCCCCAAAAATGTAGCATAATTATTCCAAAAAATAATTCTTTATGTTAGAATTAAATGTTATATATACATCAACCATGTAAAAAAATCTCCTAAAATTTTAGTAATAAACTCGAAATACCAAAAATTCTAAAATACTTGATCATATAATATTCTTCCAAAAATTAAATTAATCTGTATCGATAAAATAATTTTTTTAGAAAATTACACTAACCAGGACATCATATTGGCCAATGATGGTAATTGCTTCATTGTAACCCTTTAGTTGTGGGTTTAGACCCTATGGCCTTATAAGATGTGACATGTTGTTTTTAAGCCCACAAGTTTTCTTTTTTTTATAATATATTAATATAATACCTATAACATTACAAAAATTATGATATACATACATAAAAATAAAATTATCTATCAAATAACCTTTTAGCCACTACGGATTTCTAAACAACCTATTTCTTCCACAAAATCAAATAATCTTAATTTACTAATATTACATAAACATCGATGATCATATTAACCCTAAAGGTTATTAATTACTTTAATTTTATATCCAAAAAATATAAAATCATCATTACTCGAATAACCTTCTCACTAAAACATATACTAAACTAAAGGGTTTTATTCAAATAAATATCTCCCAAAATTATATTTAATCATGTTAAACTCCAATTACACGAAATATAAAAATGTGTATTTATTCCATTAAAATAATTATCGACTTTAGAATTATCAACCATATACACTTTAGGTTTACCCCATACCACTATGAAATTTCATAGGTTTCTGTATAATCTATTCTCTTTTTAATCATAACGGTTCATAAAGAAAATGTGAATTACCCTAACCATATTATCTAGACTATAAAACTATGTGTGCAATAAGTGCACACTCACCATGAACTAGAATAATGGTCAATATGTAATTGAGAAAATATATTCATGGTTAGTACCCCTAGATGCTTATGTTTCAAAAACACATCAACTTGTAGTATCAAAATAGGGATTTATTTCTTGGAAAACCGTATAATATATGCCTTACCAAAACATTAGAAGGTTACCTCATGATTAGAAAGATCTTCATAGTCATTCATATAGTTATGTTTCCTAATCTATCTTTTCATTAATCTTATTCTCAATGTTTGTACTAAAAATCCTCTGATTCTAACTATAAATACTCTGACCATAGCAACATAGAGTTGGTGGTTACTTCTTTACATTAGAACTAGATGAAAGGAATCACCGCGAAAAAAAATTGAATAGTTTAGCAGTATATCAAAAATAGATGTATACATAAATCTCACATTATATTTGAAAACATAAATTACAAAACATTGTGAATGTAAATATTCTCCATCCTTGAACTCATTCAATGATTATGTCTTCATATCCTATGTAAAGAGAAAAAATAAGGGTGATCTCATATTCTCAGTGAGTGTTTTGTAAAATTAAAGCTATAACGAGTAAACGTCATCATAAATATGAAAAGGTAAATAATTGAAAACACATTCCATTTAATCAATAATGTGTTCATGAGGTATAATATGGATCGAATAAATGATGATTAAATAATTTCATATAATTATTAACATGATATTGATGATAATACGTGGGTATCATAACTAAATAAATAATCTCATAAACATCAATAACTTATTTCATAATTATTGAATGTATACTGCTGAACATCTAAAACTTACTATCAAAGAATTATACGAAGATTGTTTAAACTATGTGTATGTATAAACCAAAAACCAATTCAATAAGGCTATATAATAGGTTTGACTCACGATACCTACCAATTCATCAAGGGGCTATGTAATTTTATCCCTACCTATCACTTAATAAGTCTAATTAATTCATCATGTGAAAACTTAATATAACTTAATCAACATTCCTTATTCAAAAGTTGTTTGTATAGGAAGAACAATCATACAGAATTTCAATAATTTCACCAGTAAAACTAATCATAAACCATATAGAGGAAAATAAGGATGGTATCCTTATAGTATTTCACTAGTGGATAATAAAATATTTTTTGTTTCTGTTAAATAAAAACATCTTAAACAATTTATTAAGAACATTACTGTGTAAAATACCCATTTCACTTTGAAATTTAATTTACGGAACCTAAAAATTCTTGAATATTAGGAAAAACATTTTCTTAGAAAATAATCATGGAAAATTTTAATGAATGTTTGAAAGTATTTAGTGATCATGATGGCAGTAAACTCCGTCCATGCCAAGTATGTTAAAATAAATATTTCACTCATATTTTTTCTAAAAATTCCATAAATTGTTTGTTTAGAAAATAAAAAATACATTCCTCCTATTTTTTTTTAAAAAAATATGTTAATGGTTAAAAATGACATAAAAAATCATATAGAAAAATCAAAAACTTTCGTGATTTTTTTAAAGTTAGGACATGGAAGAAAAATATTCCAAGGTAAAGAGGTAAAAAAGTCTATTTTTATTAAGAATATTTTTTTATCTATCATGTACATAAAAAAGAAAAACTAAATTAAATATTATAATTTTCAAAAAAACCATAGGATAAGAAATTATGTTTAGTTTAAAATATAAATGTTATATAATTCCTCTAGTGGAGACTAAAACATAAAAAATATCGAATAATTATGAGATTATGAAATAAAAACATACTACATTGTAAACTTTTGAATCATAATAATATGAAATAAATATATTAAAATTCTTATTTAAATACCATGAATATAAATGAAATCAGTATATATAATTTAAAATGAACAATAGATACACCTCATAAAATAATATTAGTGTATAACATAAAATATGTCCCTAAGAAGACAATTTGAGATGAAGAACCCCTACAATGATCATGACATTGAAGTGAGAATTGATCAATGATTTAATTATGTGTGAAAAATGAAAATAAAAAAGTGTAAATATATCATAAATCAAGAAAATTTCATTTCACACAAAGTCTTGATATAATAGAATCAATAAAGAAGTGACATAACCCAATTAAATAAAATTGAGTTATGAAACACATACCACTTTTTATCATTCAATTAAAATCCCCTTTTATGAAATAACATTAATTAGAACTTAAAATACCTTGAATCATAAAGGATTTAGGATATAACAAATAGAATTGGAATCATATACAACATATAAAATAAATTATGTGCATAACTTATGTTTTAATGAAAGAAAATCGAGATGAAATCCATGAATCATGAAGGATTCAGGAAATAACATATAAAATGGAAAAATATACATCATATAAAATAAATTGTGTGCATAACATTGAAATATTCTCCAAGGAATGAAAATTGTGATGAAATTCTTTACCACATGTCTGACTCATTATGTACATTCTCTACCTTATGAAATAATAAAATTATATTAACTATTTAATTTTTTAAGAACATTTTTCATTTTTATTATTCCACTTATTTAATTATTACCATATTATATTTATTTAGTGAATTAGTTAAGTCCACGTCCGATGTTTTAATAATATTTGATTCCTATTTGAAAAATGAAATTAGTATGTTTTTCCATCATCTACATAATAATAATCATGAAAATAAAAAAATATACAATAAGTATACTTTTATAACCTTCCATGAATGATGGTTATTAAAAATGAACTATGTTACAATCCTGGTGATGGTAAGTCATATATACGTATGAATAACATTTCAATTTTTTAATGATCATGATGGAAAGAATGTAATTACAATTATATATTTTAAAAATTAAAATTATATCATAAATAACATATTAATTCTTTAAATTCACTTATATAAACCATTCATTTAATGCGGTAATGAAAAATGAATCACATCACTTTGTGGAGGTGGTAATCCACACATACACACAAACGATGTTATCATCTTTCAATGAATGGAAAGTTAAGAAAATATATGATATATTAATTTTATAGAATGAAAAATATTGCATAAATATCATATCATGTATATATATATATATTAAATCCATCATTATAAATATCCATGAGAACTGATTATGAAAAATGAATTACATTGGTTCTCAAGGTGGTAGTTCGTCGTACAAACGAATGATGGCTTTGTTTCCCATTAGATGTAAGGGGATAAGGATATATTTTATTCCATTTACATAATACAATAATAACATATTTTATATACTAATTTTATTATATCATCCCTAATTAGTGAGATTTCAATGAGGTGGAAGAAGAAATAAAAGAAAAACACATGGTTAAGAACGATACATATTGATTCAAAAACCTCTTTAGTTTTACAGAAAAATCCTTCCTAAGTAGGTTTTATAATAAAAAAGAAATCTAGAATGTTTCAAGGAAATTAAGGAATTTATTTGTTAAGGTATTTTCTTAACCAAAATTCCTTTTACGTTTGATAAAAATATGAGAGGAGTTTCCCTTTTATAAGTGAGGGGCACTTTTTTGAATTTCATAAAACATTAAATTAATATAAACTAATTTTCATGGAAAAAAGGTTTCAAATAGTTATAATTCAAATATATGATATGGATGGGTGTAAAATTATCATACAAAATATTATATAATTTTAAATATGTTTTTTACCATTTCCTCTTTGTTTTAAGCATTTTTGAAAATTACTATGATAACAATGTTTTCACTCTTTAAGAGTTAAGAAAGTTACTATGAAAGGAAAATTGGAAAATAAATGGAACATGGTTGATATTTGAAACCACATTAAAATAACTTAGATGAATATTAGATTTTTATTAATTAAAAACATTTTGTTGAAATATTCTTTATTATAAAAAATCATTAATTTTATTTTTTGAACTATTCAATTAATTTGAGTATAAAAAACACATAATTGCATTAAAATTTTAATAACATATTTTCACACATCACTAACAAGTTATATTTATCTACACAAATTCATGTAACACAATTAGGTAATCGATATATATTTATTTTCATATTTTTAATATAATTTATTTTATTTTTCCAGGAATTGAATAAATATTGTGCCAGTGCTTCAATAGAATTTAAGGTAATTATTTAATTTAAATTTTGAATTAAATTACCATGATAAAAAATAATTTTTAATTCAAATAAATATTTATAACTATTTAAAAAAATATTATAGTTATCAAAATTAGAAAAGTGGCATTTATTTCCTTGTCTTTTACTTAATTATTATAAAATAAAAAAATAAAATAAGTATGGAACTTAGTGGACATATATTATGGAATTGGATTAAAATAGATGAAATTAACTCATAAAATAGGGTATATTAATGTTTTAGGGTCAATAATTTTCCCTTATCATACTATTTTAACCTTAATAGGTCGATTTACCCTTTTACCATGGTGATAAATTTTTACTATTATTATTATTCATTATAAACAAAAATTAAGTTTAAATTAATAAATAATATTAATTATGTTGATTCATAAAATGGAATCTATTTTAAAAAATTCAATCTCTATAATTAGAAAAATAAATTATTTTATAATTATCCCACAAAGAGTGATGAAAAAAAGGTTTTCTAAGAAATATCATTTATGTCAAAAGGTATTTTTATACTATGATCAGGTAAAATATTGATTCATATGTAATTATTTATATAATTAATAATTAATTGAGGCTTATATTAATTTAGGATCAACACAATTATATTATTGGGATATTTCAATGAAAAATGAAAGTATTTGAAAAAACTATATTTTTTTATAACTCACTAAAAATCAATATTTTTTGAAAAATCAAAAAAATAGATAGGAGCTAACAAAGATATGTTGATTTCAAAAATTATATTATTTTTATAAAATAAAATTTCTAAAAGTGAAAAAAATAATTATAATTTATGAACAAAAAATTAAAAATAAAACTTATTTTGAACTATAAAATGATTTTTCTAAAAATTCAGTACTTATTTATTATTATAAAATACATATATAGAACCTTTATGCATATATTAATAATGTGTTTAACCCTATTCATAACCAATAATTCAACACCAATTTTATAATGATCATATTTAAACAAATATATTTTTTGATTCTTTTAAGATTTGTGTTGTGTGTTGTACACTCTATCAAACATAGTATTCTTTTAAAATCATAGGTTGTTATAATAGTAGTTCATGATGCCACTAGAAAATAACTATATTGTGTATTTCTTATTTCTTAGTATTATTTTCACTACTCCTTTTATTTTTTATGATTTCTACTGAAGGGTAGTAAAATCTATGTGTGGGGGGAGGTCTCAGTCTCTTGTACTCTAATATGTTTATTTCTATTTTTGATTTTTTCAAGTGGTTTCAGTTTAAAATAGAATAAAATTAATTTCCATATAATTTTTTATTCTATAAAAAAACATTTAAATCATGTGATTTAATATAAGTAACCAAATAAATGAAATTATTTAAGTGGATTTTATTTTGATGTAAATAGACTAGATTTTTTAGATGAAATATAAATGAAATATTTATTGATAAAAAATATAACCTCAGGGAGAAAACTTAAATGATGACATGATAACACATATAAATGTTAGTAAAATGATTAGTTATTATCCAACTAAAGGATTTCTAGGTTAACATTACCACCATGTGTGTGTGTGTTAAAAATAAAATCCATTGATAATATTTAAAGAGAAAACGAAGATTCAGTTAACAAAATCCTTCTTTTATGAAACATTTATATTAAATAACCTTATGGGTTCCTATAATTTTTAAATATTTAATTCTGAATTAACACAACTCATAAAATAATTTTTAGACACATACATAGATCGGAAAAAATTCAAGAAATTCATTTTTGATAAAATAAAAAAAAATAGTGAGGGGATATTGAACTCATTTAAAGAAAGAGAACTCGATGTATCTGATTGTTGAATAATTTTTTTTAAGTATGAAATTTATAAATGGCTGAGTGACCTGAGAGAGAGTAATTTAATAAGGTTTTTCCTGTTATAATTATGATTTAGTTAATCTATTTTCATTTGAAATTCATTGACCAGGGACTTTACATAAGATGAAGTGAAATCCTTGTATAATGTGGTGTTGAGAATATTTTGGATATATATATTTTCTCAATAGTAAAATTAAATAACTGTGGGTAAGTGTTTCAAACCAAAATTTTGATATTTTTGTACTATATTTCATTGATAATACCACAACCAATTCACAACACATGGGAAGTAACTGAATTTCCATTAGATAGAAATAATTGGACCTTATTGAAAATTCTATATAATAATGAGATCATGATGATAATATGAGGAGGATGTGATTCCATGTTCAATCATTTAACCTTGTTTTTTTATGTTCTTATAGGTGAAGAAAGATATACAATCTAGGAGGGAATTGAAGATCATGGGATTCAGAAGAAATTTTTTGATCCAAAAAAGATGTCTTCTATCCCAAAATAATATAGTATAAGTCCCTAACGCTATGAATAGTTGAAAATTTAAACACATATATAGATATTTTGTAATTAAATTATAGCCTTATGTGAATAAAAAAATGATATATAGGATTAAATTTTATTTTTGGAAGATTCATCAGAAGGGGTCAGTGCACCAATGCTTCCCCATGCTCGTGCCTTGGGATATGTTATTATCTAATGGATGTTTCATCAACTATGCAAGAAAGAGTAAATCATACAATCATAATAGACTATTTAATTATTCGAAATCATTAACATAACCTAGCACCCAATGCATATAATGGAGATATATTAATGATCCTTGTGTTGAAAAACTTTCATATATAGGAAGTTGAAATGCCTTAGTGACATAACCATAGGGAGGGCCATTTATTTATTAAGTGAAAACTACAACATCCATTAATTTCTCAATGATACATCACATTACAGTATAAAATATCATGTTCACATTAACATAATCATGGGTCCAATCTTGATACTATGTTCACACCCTAACACGCTATCATTCCCCAATACAGGACTATAAAAGAAAGAAAGTGTTTCTACTCGACAACCAATTATAAAATCTTCTTTGAGGCATCTATAAAAATGGTGAAGGAAAAATAATTGATGTAAACTAATGAAAATTTTGTTCTATATATAATTTAGATAGCCTGATGGGGCCATCAAAGATTCTCTGTTAACATTTCCTAACAAAATCAGGTATCCTAGAAATAAATTGGAAATGTAGAGGAAGATGCATAATAGAGGGAGACAAATATCATGTGAATTAATTATGAATTGATTATTCTTAATTATATGTTAAATGGGTGGGTCCATGAATTATTCAATGATGGATTCTTCTTTTTAAATGATTCCCAATGTTGAGATAAATTTAAGAAATTTCTGTATTTCTTTAATTGTATTTTTATAGTAATAATATTTTTAAATCTCTATTTCCATATTCTCTTATCATTATTATATATTTAATCTATGTTAATAGAGAAATAACTTGAGGGTTATTACTCATTAGATATACTTGGGAAACTGAATCTATAATGTTTGATTCTATAATGTTTAATTTCAACTTTTGATGCGGAACTGAATGGGTGGAAAAATAGATTAATGGTTGTCATCTTATCCTCTCCACATTGTTGAATTTGTTTTTTCTTCTATAAAACTTTTTTATCCCACCCTTATCCTTATATTATCTCTATACTATGTATTTGGGTATGTAATGGGGTATACCATATATGGTGGAATGGGGGTTTAAATTTTATTATGTCTATTTCCATGGAATATTCACCATTCTACAATATAGAACATATGGATCTTGGTGTGGCAAAGAGTTATCATAGGTACACATCAACCCATAACATATATGAAAGAATGTTTCTAGTTAATTGTATTGAGCTTTCCAAAGGGTGAGTTTAGAAGAAAAAAATCCATGGATAATGAAGCATACATATAGTAAACCCTAGTGACATATCCATTCACCCCAAATCTTATTTTCATTCTATTATTTTAGTTTCTACACTTAAGATCTTATTACATTGAGGATGCCCAAGCATAGAATACATAATTATTACATATTTTTAAATTAATATCCAATAAATCTAATAATAATACATCTCCCATAACCATAACGGTTTAGTGCCTTTGGATATTAGACTCATAAAAAAACTTATTAAATGAAAGATCTTCAATATCTCCCAAAAATTTCTTCTCACATAGTACCCTTCTTAGACATACACTACTTAAAACCATTCATCATAACCTAGGGAAATAAAACATAAGAAATAGTGATCTCATATGCTCAATAAGGATAAACATGGGAGATATCAACAAATGATAATAATCTAGCATAATAAAATAATAATAGTATGATATCATGACCAAAACATACAAAGTTTACACCCAATCCATCGTAGATCATAAACATCAGTCATAGTATAAAACATTAGCATTTATAATTACATTAATAATAAGATTAATGAATCATCATAATTCATTCATGAACCATGAGGGCTTATCATAATCATTTGAATATGTCGTATGAATTTTGGGGCTCAATCATAAGCATAATCATAATATTATCTTAGGGAATATACATTCATAATGTAATTATCTAATAGGATAATAAAAATATTCTATTTAGAGTAACATAATTATATTTAACTTTGTTGACTCTTAAGAGTTTATTAACTCCGTCGTATCTTAGGAATTTTCTAACTTCACCATCACTTAAGAGTTTTTCAGGGTAGGTATTGTATCAGGAACTGTAGTAGTACTGTAGTAGTACTGTAGTAGTACTGTAGTAGGTACTATAGAAGGTACTGTGGCAGGAACTATTCGGTACTGTTGCAGCCGGAACTATTCATCCATCAGGGCCTTTGGGCCACCGGTTTGTTCCTTGGGTCTTTTAAGGCTTTCAGGCCATCCAAGGCCTTCAGGCTAGTTAATTCTCAAAGGCCTTCAGGCCACCTTAATGCCTTAGGGACACCCCAAGCCCTTCGGGTCACATGAAATAGAGATGTACCAGTTAGAATACAAGGGACAAGGCTTAAGAAAAGGATTCAGGATAGGCGCATCCACTAGAGCACAGCTAACCAGAATTGGAAGAATGAGAGGGTATGGATTTTCCCTCGGTACCAGGCCTGTGCACCTTTGCGTAAGACAGCTAGCCGACCAGCCCTGCGAAGGTGTAGTGGTGATATCATGACATATGTTAGGGAGTATCCATTCCAATTTCTCCTTTCTGGGTGATTCCCACTAAGACCTATGGGTCATGTAATTGTATCTAAGCCTTCATGACTTGTATGGGTTCCACCTCACCCCTTGAAATGTGGATTATCAAAATAATAAAAAAAAATGAAGGCCTTCGAGCCATTCTGACCAATCAAAGCATAGCCCATAGAAAATACATAAGTTTTATTAAAATCTCATTATTATAATAATAAACCATATAGATAATGAATAAAGAGGGTATCATGGGATCATGTCCCCATTTAATCATAAGTAACATAAAATGATGTTATAAAATATGAAAAATGACTTCAAAATATCACTGGAATATTACTTGAATAAAATATCGATTTAATTTTAAAATCACATATTTAAAATTTCTATATTTTAAAATAATTATATTTTTTTTTCAAAAGTACCATTTAAAATATTAAAGTATGCTTCAATTAATTGAGTAGTCATGATGATCCGAAATTCTATTTATGTCATAATCATTTAAAATAAAAAAATCACACCTTCGGTAAAAAGTGCCTCATTCAGAAAATGACAAGAATAGTTTTTTTAAAACCTTATTATACAATGTCAAACATGAGTAAATATGAATTTAAAAAATAATTTTATACTGTAAAAAACCATTCTTGAAAACAATTTATAAAAATATTATATGGAGGAGAAATATTCCCAACAAAAATAGGAGAAATATTGTGATCTTTTCTAAAAAACATTTTTTGAACCATTTTTAGTACCAAAGTGATGAAAATGGAAATAAAAATTGAAAATTATATAAATAACCATATTATTTTAAAAAAATAGTTTTCTTATATATGTAAAATATAATTTCTCTCAATGTAAATTCAAGCATAAACATTCTGGATTAAAATGACATTGAAGCATAAATCCATACCATCAGTATTGTCTCTCTTAGTAAATATTCAAACTTCATGTTTTAAAACATATATATTTATTATAAATATATTCCATAACCTTAATAATATATATCATTCCATATATTATATACTTATAATATCTCACCACCAATTTTTATTAACAATTCTTAATTAAAATAATTATTTCTATGTGACAACTACTTCATTTTTCATGCATGTTTCAGTTTGGCAGTCTATGTCCCTATACTTAGATCATTGATTCCTCAAATTAAAAATTATATTAATTTAAGTAGTGTAAAATTTAATAATTATATAAACTTTTAAATGTAATCATATAATGTGGTTAAATAAATTAATTACATCACTTCATGGTGATGGTAGTATATACGTATGCATGAGTGATATTTCTACTTTTTAATGGATAAAAATAAAGAAAAGTAAATAATAATTAAACCTTAAAGTTATATAATAATATCATAAATATAATATATGTTCATTAAATCAATAATTGTAACCGTAAATTTGAATCATCGATCAAAAAAGAAACACCTCTCTAGGTGGAGGTTGTAGTCCACACATACACAATAATAGTGTTTTCATTTCCCATATGATTGAAAGGTGGTGGATAATGGTTGTTAAATAATCATAATAAAAATAAATTATATTTAAGATTCTCAATTAATTATTTTATAATTTCTACCATTTATATAGTTTAGGTAGAATAATAAATAAAATTTAAATTACTTGGTTAATATTTATACAACTTTGTTGAGAAACCTCCTTTGGCTCACACAATATGCCCTGAAAGGGTGGTTTTTTTGAAGGACCAGATGATCTATGATGTGGGTTAGGAATATAAGAGGTTATTATGGTAGAAATTTTATAAGATATAAGTTTCAAACATTGTGAATACGGGAGGATAAGATGTTCCATTTTAAAAGTGATGGAAAGGCCACACTTGGAATTACTTAAAGATATAATTATAATATATATATATATATCATAATCAGTTGAAGTGGAACTAAGGAACCAAAAATTAAAATATAAGATTTTATAAGGTTTAGATAAACTCAACCAATCAAAATTACTTATTTTTGGAGGCATTTTCATCCTTATCTAAAAGTTAAACTACTTTAATCCCATTTTGACCTTAACCTTGAAAACTTAACATCTTATCATCATAACATAATTATATGACAACAAATAATAAGAAAATTATAAAAAATAATTATTATTATAAATTATTAATCCATTTTATCATATTATATTTATATAGGTATCATAAATTACTTTTAATATATGATCATAAAATGAATGAAAAATTGTTTTTTTGGAAAATAGTTTATTTATGTATAAAAATAATTTTTCATTAAAATAGATAAGAAAGTTTGTTTCCATGATATTTTTTGTATTTAATAAATAGGTAATTTATTTGATTATTTTTTATAAATATTTAATTTAATGGAATATTTCAACCATAACATTAAATGAAAAGAGTGAAAATTAGTTTTTAATTTTAATAAATTATAACTTATTCTCACCAAAGTCAATCTGGGGATCCTAAATTTAAAATAATAATTTAAATAAATTATTTTAATATTTAAAATATTATTTCTTGAATAATAATGTTTTAAAATTTCTTAATCCATTCATACATCATAATAATGTTATAAAAGTGGTAGTATTTGAAAAAACGATATATTTAACTATACACTCAAAATTTATATTTTTTAAAAATTCCCATAAACGCAACCTAAATATATTATAATATTCCTATTTATAAAATTATACAATTTTATAAAATTACAATTTATAGAATTTATTGAAATAAATTATAATATTCATGCACAAAATACAATAAAATCCATTTGGAAGAATATTTTTTTGAAGAATAAAATGAATTTATTTACGTTCCTAGAACTATAAACATAGTTATATGAATGATAATATATTTGATAGAATATATTATTTAAAAACATCATTACAAATCTTCATCAATAGTTATTAGTTTAATTTATTAAGATAAACACACATAATGATCATAAAATGGTTTTATATAAAAACACATCTTCTAACCTTCAAATGAGTTTATTTTGTTTTATATGAAATTGATAAGGAATTAATTTTATAAATGTATAAACAATAATATATCATATTTTATTTGGTCCTATTTATACCCACCAATCCCATAGCTAGGTAATAAAAACCACATTAAAATATAATATATTAATATTATATCACATTTCGTATAAATCCCAATGTTCCATATAATGAAAGATAATGAAAACTAAAAATTTATTTAAAGAAAAAATTTTCATAAAATCTTGGGGTTTTAAATCCTATATTTCCTTTTTAAATATTAAAATACAAAAAAGAAATAAGTTTCTTAGGAGAATAGTGATTGATTTCCATGGTTACATTGAGATAAACCTATGGTTGACTACTGAGATGAATTCATAGGGGATATTTAAATATTATAGTTGATAACTAAAACCCTTCAAAAAGTTTTATATATTTATCATGTTCCCATATGATTAAATAAACCTATATTACATTATTGAATTTCAATATTTCTTTAACAAAATCTGAAGGGGTGTATATAATGATGTGAGTAAATACATCAAAGGTAAATCATAGGGCTATGAAAATCCTTATAACCCAAAAATGATATGAAAAATCATAAAATTCCATCATTAAAAGTAAAACCCTTTTTAGAACAACAATTATAATTTTATTCCAAAATATATATATTTTAGTCATTATTTTCACTTATTAAGCATTAAAACTAGTTCATGAAAATAAAAATAATTTAATCAAGGAAAACCATTGTGTTAAACCAAAATATAAAGAAATATTTGATAAAACTTTTATTTCCATTAATGATTTCCTATATAAATGCCTAAAAAGAGTATAAAAAATATTTATAACTTTCAATCTCTTAGAACATGTTAGTTAAAGGAAATATATATAGAAACACATACATATCCAAATGGACACCAATTCATATTCTTCATGTTTAGATATATTGGGATAAAATGGAACCGTTGTACACCATAGAAAAACCCAATTTTTTAGAAAATCCTCTATCCATAGAAGAGAATACCATATTCTTCTAGTGAAAGGATAAAGGGACAAAATATAAGGTGAATAGAATAGAATATCATAGGAGATAGAGTGAAAGGTAAATGATGTCTTTACCAAAAAGAAATCACTTAAAGGTAAGAAGAAACCACAATATGAGTTTTATAAAAAGATTAAATCTCTCTTGAGAATCCCCAACAACATGTTAATAATTCCCCAAAGAATAATAAGAAGGTATAATCTAGAAACTGGGTGAAATTAAAAATAATAACCCTATTTCAATATAAATTCATAGATAGCCTATACAATTGATGAAAAAGTATACTATCCATGAATTCTTCTCGGGAATGGGGTCACCCCATTTACACGATTGGGATTCACAGTTAGCACTAACAATTATCTAACCATATATCATGAACTGTCCTTCAAAATTTCAAATTCAAAAACACCAAACATCAAATTTTCCAAAATAAATAAATATACAGAATAAATAAAATCATTCCAATGAATTTGGGGTGTCATAGTATAGTCTTACCATGATAAGACTTATACTGTGATTATCTATTGGGTGATGGGAATGTGATGTTCTCATCTATCAGAGTGAATGATATGTGATGTGATCATCCATAATGTTATTATATACTCTAAAAATTGATAATATATGAATAGATACACAGGATTGAAAAACTCTTTTTACCAAGGAACCTAAATGTCTTAGAAAATGAATCATATAATAATGAATTATTATATATGATACAGTTGGGGCACATAATTATAGAGATAAATGTGTTTAAAGGATATCATGTTGGATCCCATTATGGATTTATTATCATTAATACTCTACTATAGGCCTCTCTTTTCTTATGTTTATAAATTATAGAATTAATATTTGTTTTCAATACTGCAGAGGGACTATAGAATTAAATTTTTTTGTTAATTGAATCAGAATTTATCTTTTTAAAACTAAGAGGTCTTATCTAAATTTTTTTAGTGTTTATCCAAATGGATTCTTTTAAAGATATTCATATGGTATTGTATTTTATGTGATACATGGTGAAGTTGGTGATATATTTCCAAAAACGTTTTCTAATATATCCAAAATGAGTTCTGTATGTGATTTCACAAATTATTATATATGATATAATATGAGGAGAAATGACACAAAGTCCATTATTATTTTGATTAAGTGGTAGATTGATAGAGATATTCCTAAAATCCTTATATATATGGTAAATATTGTTTTTATGACATGATGTGGGGATGTCGTATGGTGTAAAATCCATGATGAAAAATAAATTTTATGAAATAATTCTAGCTCTAGAAACACTGAGCTGGTGTCTACATTAATATATCGACATAATATACATAAGATCGCATCTATATGGATTGATAAGTTCAGTATTCTTGAATAAGAACATATATATATGATTCTTATATTACATTGGAAATATAAAAACCATAGTATAAGAAACATTATTATATCCTTTATATTATACATAACATACTTTTTCATATCCTGTGAAAAGGAGAAAATAAATGGTGAGATCATATGCTTGGTAATGGTTTCATACAATGGGATATTTCATGAATAAATAAGTCATAATCAATATGGAAATGTAAATAACTAAAAACACATTTAATTTTACCAATTACTTGAGAATCAAATGCATTCATTTATAATATCAATGTAGTAATCACATGGATAATAATAATTAATTTTTCAATAAAAGAAATACATAATGTTGGATATCATTATCTCATAAATCATAATATCTTTACCACTATGTCCTTGTTCCAACATAGTTTAATCGATGGGTAAGTATACACCAAAACCCCATTAAATAATTTTATACAGTTGGTTTTTCCCATGTGACCTATAGATGCATCTAGGGGAAATTTATAATAAAGCCTCACTCATCACTGTATTTCCAATACATTCCTCATATATTGAATGATAAATATAATTCATAAAAAATATGACTTATTAATAAATATTTGTACTGGGTAAATAATATATAATATTAATATTTTGCTAGTCAATAAAATAAAATTCATAATAAAATGTCATATGAGGAAATGATATATGTTTTAGGAAATAATAATATCAATGAGGTAAATAATATAGATATTTACGAGAACCTTAATTTATAGTGATAAATTATTATAATAAATTTAATGTTTCAAGTTAAAATTAATTACTAAAAAATTAATAAGAGATAAAATATGACTATAAATTCATTATAAATATATGTTTTGTAATAAAATCTAGCCCTTTTGAGAAATAAGGAAAATATAAGTAAACTATTTAAAAAATATTTAATTAAATTATTTTATTCATAAAATAACATAATAGTAATAATGAATCTAAAAAATATAAAATGTTTATGGCGGTATTAAAATCTGTTAACGTCGTATACATTAAAAAGAAACATTCCTTTTGACTTTTGTAAAGAACGTTAAAAGTGTACTTTTTGAAAACATTAAAAATATTCATTTCAACCCTTATAAAAGGTTAAGGATAAGATAAAATTGTCTTAATAAATCATTTATGTAAATATAAATAAATTTTCAAAAACAATTTTCACAAATAATGACTTAAAATAAAAATATACTCGTTCCAAAGAGAATTAAGATTGGGTTTCCTTCAAAACTTTTATTTACATGATTTAAATAAAAATGAGATGAAAAGTTGGTTAAAATACAGGAAAATAATTAAATATTTAAATTATAAGAAAAATATCAGGATTTTATAAGTGGCATATTATAGGATTTATTCAATGAAAATAAGAGTATTCCCAAAAAAAGAGATTGTAAAAATATTATTACCTCTTTGATAACTTTTAAATTATAAACCCTTGAAGGAGTAAACTTGGAATCAAATAGTAATTATAATTAAAAATATATATCCATTTTAAATATAAAATTTGGGTAGTATATACACCATATAAATGTAAATAGTCTCATAATACCAAATATGTCTCAATAGAGTGAAAATTGGGATGAAATCCCATACCACAAGTGAGAATTCCCTCACAAGTAATTTTAACCTAATGTATAATAAATATAGATTTATAATAATTACATAAAAATCAAACCCATTTCTATAATATAATATATGATCTATTTATAACATCTTTTCCTCTATTTGATAACAATCTTTTAGTAATATCATTGTTTCATATGTTAACCACTTCATTTTTCATTATGTTTTGATTTGAAAGGTATGGTCCTAATATCTGGATCATTGTTATACCATATATATAATTTTATTCATTTCATAATAATTTAAAATGTTCTATATATACATATTTAAATTAATATATGATAAACAGACATGAAAAATGAAACACATTACTTTCTAGGGATAGTGGGTCATACTTACCCATGAGGGACATTGTCATTTTTTAAAGGGTTAAAGGTTAAGAAAGTAGATGATATATTATACTTAAATAATTGTAGTTATTTAATAACTATAATATATATTCATTATTTCAATAATTATGAAAATCCATGAGAGGTAGTAATGGGAAAAAATATGTTGGTCTTTGAGGTCCTAGTTAGTTGTACACATGAGAGATGGTTTTATTACATATTTGATTGATAAGTAGATGGATAAATATTATGTGATGAACATAACAAATCATGAGTATATATATGATACTGGATTTATTATATTGGAATGGTTAGGACAAAATTTAAGGTGGTAGAATAAAAAAATGAAAGTTGTCGATGACGTTGATTACCTATTTTTGGAAAGAGCACCTTTATGAACCCTCTTAAGGGACCTTGGGTTGGTCTTTTGAGAAGATGAGAATCTATAAAACTTGTACATATATGTTAAAAAGATTTTTTGTCAGTTTTTTTTCATTCTATGTTTATCTATTTGGTATATAGAATATAGGATAGGTGGTTACTTTTTATAGTGAATGAAAGCACACACATAATATTAATAAAAATATTCAAATATAATAAATTCATTTTATTTTACAAGTGAGACCCTATGGTAAGAAATTAAATTATAATATAGGATATGCATGAAATCCTTTCAACTAATAAAATTTGGATAGTTTTATGTGAAATTTTAAATATTTGGTTTTGGTTTAACCCCTCTATTAAACCATTATAACCATAATTTCATTAATAATGTTTTCAATCTTAAAGGGATATAATTTTTTTATAAGGTAAAAAAATTGATCCTTAATGGAAAATTGATTAAATTTTAGAGAATTTATGATCATAATTTTCCATTTCCAACAGTTATATGATTTTTAATTAATTTATTAAAATGTAATTTTTGATAAAAAATCATTAATTTCCTTTTGGATATTATTCATTTAATTTGACTTTAAAGTCATCAAGACAAAGATTTAATTCCAATATATTCATTTTAATTATATATAATACATTATTATGAAAAAAAAATTTGAACCATAATTCCTCACAAAAAAGTTATTTTTAATGATTTTAAAATTTTTTGCTTTGATTTTCCCACTACTAGCACAAGTATTTTGTCAGTATTGTGTAATCATTTAAAGTAAATATTTCATCACTAAAAAAATTAACATCATAAAAATTAATTAATTAATTTCAATATAAACTTTTATATTCTTATAAAATAAATATTTACTCACATATATTTCATTATAACATATTTAATATATTGATTTCTTTATTCTAGCCTTATGCAAGCATTCCACAAGCATTTGGTTAAGTTATTTTTTATATAACTCAAAATTAATATATATCCATAAAAATAATAATTAATAATTAAAATATATTAAAAAATTAAAAAATAATTCTTCAATACTAATATTATCTTTAGGATACTAAAGTTTACTTTTCTGTTGTTGCGCAAGCACTATGTCACCAATGAAAATGATTTTTTATTTATCCAGAATTAAATTCTAATTTATATTTTTGGAATTATTTTTTTATTATACTTTAAGTATATTATAGTAAATTATTTTATAAATAATTATAATAAAATTTTATATCATATTTATGTCTTGGATATATCATAAAATATAATGTATTATAAAAACAATATTTTTTATCAATCACAAAAAATTTAACTTCTTCATAAAAATCTCAAAAATTCATCCTAGAATAAATTATACATTATGAACCTTGAAATTAATTAAATTTCATAAAATTAAATTCCTATAAGTAATATATATTAATTTTAATATTAATGCATAAATTGTAATGAAAATGTTTTTCAGAAAAATGTGTTTTTAAGCCCCAAAATAAACTTATATTAAAATCAATTATAATGATGAATCTTATGTAATTAATTATATTATTTCTAAATAAAGAATAATTATCTGAATTATAGATAAATTTCAAATCATAATGGTACTTTTCAATGAAATAAAATGAAAATTTTACATATATTGGTATTTAACACTATTTACTATAAAATAAATTTTTAGAAAATCCCACAATTTTACCCCAGGAAAATATTGATATAATGATTTTGAAAATAATATTACTATGACATAATGATTTTCATTAGTTTAGTTGTTATTTCAAACTCGTTATTTTGTTCAAATCAATCTATCAATGAAATTAGATTTATTTAATGATATATATATAATAAATTCTTAATGTGTCGCATTCTACCCCCCCCCCCCCCTTAATATTTTATCCCTAAAAATTATATCACTACAATACATGAAACAAAGGGTACTTCAAGATAATCACATCCTCAGGTTCCCACATACCTTTCTCCAATTTATTATTCTGACATAATTCTTTAACCAGATGAGTGTTCTTGCTCCATATTTAATTCTATCTATGATCTAAAATCTCCACTTGGTGTTCCTAATAAGACATATAATTATCTAGTTGTATAGCCTCTGAGTTTTGTACAAGTGAAGGATCAGGTATTTATTTCCTTATAAGAGATACATGAAACACATCATGAGCTTGGGATATATTTTTTGTAAGCTCTAAGCGATATGCTGACACCCCAATATGATCAATAATTTTGTATACACATATCTTGGGGATAGATTTCCATTATTATCAAATATAATAACATTATTACAAGTAGATATTCATAGTAATACCTCATCACTAAATTTTAACTCTAGATATCACCAATGATTATTATCATTACATTTTTTCAACTCTAAGATTCCCTTGTTTTTTTTAATGGATATAACCATCTCTATATTTTCCATATATAGATAATATACCATTAAAATTTTTTCTCTAACTTCATCCCAAAAAATGTAGTTTTTCACTTTCTTACATACTGGGATTCATAAATATCCATTTTAATGTTCAGGTAAAGGTTATTTTTGTATGAACATTCAGTCAACAGAAGGTGTTGGTCCAAACCACCTTTGAAATCTATAGACCAAGATCTTAACATGTATTCATGGTTTTTAATGGTCCTCTCATACTGAATATATATCTAAGGATGATAAGTTTTATTGAAACTCAAATCTATATATAGATCTATTTGATGACTTCTCTAAAACATTGAGGTAAACCACACATCTCATTCCGATAAGGTTTAGATTAGTACTCTATAAAATATAAACACTTCCATAATATATAAATAAGTAAGATTTTAAAAAGGGAAATATTCTCTAAAAGAGTTAAAATTTATAGAGGTGATGGACTTGAACCTAAATATCATTACTCTCTTTAGAAGTTTAGGGGAGTCTCATAATAAAATCTATGGTAATGGTTTTTTTATTTTCATTATGGTATAGGTAATGGTTGTAACATCCTGTTAGAACTATGTTTATCATTATTAACTGAATAACACACCATGAATCGATATATATACTCCAAAATTTCCCTTTTAATGTTATCCTACCAAATAAAATCTTTTTGATCTATATAAATCTACATACTTCTTGTATGAGTAGAGAATGATGAATTATGATATTAATCCAATAGATCCTTATTCATGTCTATTAATGATGGAATAAATATTCGATTTCTTAAACTTATCATTTCATAAAGACCATTGTTTAACTTAGTTAAATTCCTCACCTTATTATATAATTCCACATCTTCCTTCTACTCATTTCTAGCCCTATCTTGGATGAATGGTTGAACACTCATCTGTGAAATATTATCCCATTTCCTTAATTTTTCAAGATCCAAATTCTGAAAATTCATAAATATAATATCTATTTCGATTCTCATCAAGAATTAATTAGCATGTAAATTTAAAATTAGAGTATTAACCACCTTTTTCAACTTCATAGGGTGGTAATATATTAAGGAGAAATAATATTTGATCAATTACAACCATATTATCTAGTGCATATTCAACTCTTTCTCTGTAAATATATAATTTCAAATCTTATGATCAGTATATATATCACACTTTCACCATATTGATAATTCCTCTATATCTTCCATGAAAACATTTCCACTGTTAGTTCCAAATCATGAGTTGAGTTATTTTTATTAGGAATTTCTAATTGGTGAGAGGCATAAGATACCACCATATCAATCTATATGAAGATGTATCCCAGCCCCCACTTTAATGAATCAATATATATCAAAAACCCTTCTCCACTATAGGGTGGTGTGTGAATTGATATACTGGCCAACCTTCACTTTAGTTCTTTGAAAATATCCTCGCATTTAGCAATTAACCATAACATGGATCCCATCTGGGTAAATTTGATGAGTGGATTAGATAGTAGTGAAAAATCTCTTACAGAAAATCATTAATATTCATCCAAAATAACAAATATATGGATCTCAGTTGTCATGAAATGTTTATTCCATTTATA
Source organism: Viscum album (assembly GCA_963277665.1). NCBI lineage: Eukaryota > Viridiplantae > Streptophyta > Magnoliopsida > Santalales > Viscaceae > Viscum > Viscum album. The sequence goes on from OY728136.1 coordinate 1,838,225,645, forward strand.
AATAACATTCATATTTGAAGAATCAACCTATATACCATAACATGAAATTATATAACCTAATAATAGAACTTTTAATATCCAAAATTCACACTTCATAAATTTTTCATATAGATTATCATTCCTTGGGCTGTCAGCACAATCCTTAAATGTTCATTATTATCATCCTTGATCATTAAAAATATATGAATATCATCTATAAATACTACCACAAGCTGATAAAGGTAATATCTAAAGACTCTATTCATTAAATCTATGAATATAATAGGATCATTGGTATGTCCAAATAGTGTTACTATAAATTTATAATGATCATACCTCATACTAAAGGATATCTTGGTTATATCCACCTTCTCGACCCTTGGCTGATGATATCTGGATCAAAGATCAATCGTAGAAAAATATTTAGATTCTCATAGTTTATGAAATAGATCATCAAAATGGGGTAGAGGATACCAGTTCTTAATAATGATTTTGTTAAGTTCTCGATAATCAATGAAATGACACATTAACCGATATTTCTTTTTAACAAAAATAATAGGTGCACCCCAAGGTGAAGAACTATGATGAATGAATCCCTTATCTATGTTTTCATAGATATTATTTTAAAATTCATTCAACTTAATAAGAGCCTTTCTATATGAATTCTATGAAATATGTGTAGTTCTAGGTATGTGCTTTATTAAAAACACAACTTCACAATTTATGGGGATGTCTAGGAAACTCTTTTGTAAACACGTAAAAAAACTCCCATACAAAATGCATATCATAAATGATTATTTCTTACCAACCACATATGATAAATATACCTCATGAATAGTTAGTGAAAGTGTTATGATGGAGGTGATTTTCATAGCGATTCCAAGTTCATTCTTGTAACCTCTCATCGGTCTTCATTGGCTTGAGGAGTGATAGAGGAGCTATTAGTCATTAAGTTATGTCCCTAAGACAAAAAAGGCTGAAAATAAATTCTAGGGGCCTCAAAAAATTGGGGGATGATTTTTTCTTTGTAATATTAAAAAACCAAAAGATATAAAAAATAAACCAATAAAAGATCTAATTGATACATGAGTACAAAAATACAACCCAAAACATAACCAAACCAACTGGCCATATCAATGTAAAAGAGGAAACCAAAAATACATACTCCAAATAACCCAAAAGGCCACAGAACTGAAAAATCTAAAGTGACAAAAGTCAATAAAACTACACCTTCTACAAACTCAAACTCCATATTTCATTCCCACGGTATCAATGAGAATCACCAAATAATTGAGATACATTTATTTATATACATATTGATAGATGGAATATGAAAATTCACAACAATTACCAGAAATAGTTGAGTTTAAAATTAGTATCATTTCCACAATGACTTCCCAACTCATACCACTAGGAAAAAACTTATTAGCATATTTTATGAAACGTTCTAAATGTAATAAAAATAATTTGCATCAAATTAATGAACCATTTTTTCAACGAAAACATCAAAAAAGCCTTAAAACCATTTATAATTTTATTTCTAATATTATTTTTCAATGTACACACAAACAATCATTATTAGAGTCACAATTGATGGGGGATATTCATGTTAATACTTCACCCCATTTGATAGTGGTACTTCACAGCCACTATCCTTCCCATTCGATGGGGGTACTTTGCAACCATTATCCATACCATTTACCTCGAAACCAAGAACTTATTCCAACATCATGAAAAGTTATTTAAATAAAAACATTTCTTTGTTTTCAAATAATTTCATCCCATACTTTAAATACATCAAGAAATGCCATAATTTTAGAATCATCATTTTAAAATTATAGATAATGGGGTTTTCCAAAAACCAATCCTTTCCAAAATTTATAATCTAATACCAAAACATGATTTCCATCATGAATAAATCAAATATTTCACAATCTTTTCAAAAAAAATTCCATAATTTAAGACTAATACTTCATGTATTAATCAAGTATGGTGGAGATAAAATCCACCTACATCACAACTCTTGGGGAAAATAAAGAACTACGTAGTAAAAATTCAAGACATGATCACAAATCAAGTTACCTTCACTATATCCAATAGGATAACATCATAAAATCATTTATAACACATATATATTTCCATAAAAGACTAAATTTATGGTTATGGAATAGAAAATATCCATGGATATAATAATGATGACGAAAAATATGAACTTACTGATAAATTTGGCCTCCAGTACACTTTAATTCACTTATGAATCGCTACCATATCAAAGGGAATAATCTTCTACATAGTGGAAGAAAAAGAAGTTTGAGTTATGGGATTATTAGGGGGAAACATAGTATTAAGAATTTATTTTATATTAGATCCATTTTTTAAGGATTTACAATTGGATTATGTATGATTAATCTACATGGTTTGCAAACCCATGCACCAATTATGCAATGCGACTATCTGAAGGTCAAACCTCACATGGTTGGATCAAATGGTTATAAAAACTGTGTGTCAACCATTTATTTTCCTCTATTTAAAAATGTATAGTTTCTCCTATTAATTTACATGTTTTTTCCTAACTCTATACAAATATGGCACTTACTCAGTTACCACTATCTTCCCTTGAATGATTTCTTAGAGATTCTTCGTGGTTTCTTCTAACTATGCACAACTATTTCACCGCCATAAAGCCTCAAAACGTGCCTAAACACCTCATGACCTACCAAAACTAAAATAGAACATTGTATACACTCAAAATACATAAATAAAGGGTTATATTACTGAAATTAGGGGTTCTAAGTTCTCCCCACTATTGACCTTTCTACTCTTGTAAATCAGAAATCCCCCATTATCCTAAAAATGTTTACGAAATTACTCCATCATTTCCTTTTAATGATCCCATTTTTCTTCTTGAATTCATCCATGTTTCCATAAAATCTTCACTAGACCAATGCTTTACCCACACAAGATATTCTCATTCCTATCCACAATCTATACCGACACATGAATCAATCTGGAATCCAACTCTAGGTCAATGTCAACACATCGAATCACATAGTCAGGATTAGGTTTACAATTTTTCAACATAGATACATGAAAAGAATTTTGAACAATACTTAACCTTTGTGTAAAATAAAACTAATATACCACCTCAAAAAATCATTCAATTATCTAAAAAGGGTTTATGTATTGAGGAGATAAATTTCCTTGATTACCAAACTCATGGTTCCCAATCCTTGGAGAGAATCTCTAGATTATGTGATCACTCACCTCAAATGAAAATGGTTATCAATAATGATCAGCATATGGTTCTGATGACTTTGATCCATATTCATTCTCTTTATAAACAACTGAATATTATTTATCTTCCCTTTCATAAGGTCGGGTCAAATTGGTGAATTCTCATGTGTTACCACAAAATAATGTAATGAAGTATAAGGACTCTCATATAATGATTTATTAAAATCCATAAGTATTCAATATTGGTAACTATTATTGTAATAAAATACACTAACAATAAATTATCCTCCCTTGAGCCACCAAAATCCATAACACAATCCCTAATAACGGTTTAAAATGTTTGGATTTTCGATTCAAACTTTCCATCTATTTGTGGATTATAATCTATTATCATATTCAATTGTGTTATAAGGGATTGTTACATGGATTTCCAAAAATGATATGTAAACCTGGGTTCTCCTCCTAATATAATTGAGACTAGAATACCCTCAATCTTTACAATTTTCAAAATATAAATTTTTTATAGGTCTTATACAGAATTAGTTTCATGAATTGGTATGAAGTGAGTTGAATTTGTGAGCTAATCCATAATCACCCATATGGAGTTGTGTTCCCTAAACTTCCATGGTATAACTATTATAAAATCAATGTCTATATACTCCCATTAACTCTAAGAAGCTCAAAAAAATTAAGAATAAACTAAATTTAAAAGAAAACTACCACATCACCTTTGTTCAAGTAATCTGTAAACATATATTTACTATAAATTTCATTAGATTACATTGGTCTGAAGACACTTTATCCAACTAATTATATGACTTCATGCTCATGAATCTACTATATAGTTCTCATTACCCAGTGTATACATCATGTCAATGTCAAATATCTTCATATACTCCATCTTTATTGGTTCCCTTAAATTCAACTCTCATTGTGATAAATTTTAGTTCAGACTCTTCTTATCCGTAAACAATGTGAATTTATCACCAAAAATATAATGAAGACATTTATTTAATGAATAGACTATATCATATAATTCCAAGTCATTTGTTAGTTAGTTCTTCTCATGAAATTGTAACTTCCGTATTCCATAAATAGCAACATGGTCTCACTTCATGAGAAAATATCCATACCAAGGTCCTAATTCTTAAAAATATACAGTATAGCCCTATCCAAACTCTAGAAATGTGAGGATAGGTGCTGACGTAATTAAAATCTTAGGTTCATGAAAGTATTTATGAAATTTTTAATTCCATTTTAAATTAAATCCTTTCCTAATTAAATCTTTCATCGATGATTCAAAATGTGAAAAATCACATAAAAACATTTGTAGTATCCTACTAAACCAAGGAAACTTTGTATCTCAAACATATTCTCTAATGGTTTCTAAGTGAAAATAGAATCTATCTTTTTCAAATCTATAGAAACTCCTTTTTTGGAAATGAAATGGATAATAAAATGTACCTCTTGTATCTAAAAACCACACTTTGATAACTTGGAATACCGATGATGTTCTATTAAGATACCCAATACTATATCCAAGTGTTTCGCATGATCTTCTTTGGTCCAAGAATAAATAAGTATATTAACAAAAAACACCACCAAAAAGGAATCTAGGAACTTCTAAAATATTCCATTCATCAATTTCTTAAATAAAGATGGTGCATTAATAAGAACAAAAGGAATAACTACATATTATCAATGTCTATATATTCTTTTAAAAGGGTTTTTTATAATATTATCCTTTAAAACTCATAATTGGTTGTAACTCAAACATAAGTTATTTTTTTAGAACTGTTTGGATCCCTTAAATTGATCAAATAGATCATCATTGTGTGAAAGATGATAATTATTATTTATCATAAATTGATTTATCTTAAGAAAATCCAAAAAAATACTAATAGTTATATCCACCTTCATCTCAAATAGAATCGGTGCGGCCCATGGAGATATACTTGGTTGAATGAACACTTTGTGTTCCAACTCTTCCAACTTAACTTTCAACTCCTTTGATTCTATTGGTTCTATCCAATAATATGGAATTGATATTGCACCGGTCCCCATTAGTAGATCTATCATAAACTTAACTTGACTTTTAGGTGGAAAACCTGAGAAATTGTTTTTGAAAATGAAAGGATACTAATAAACAATAATTGTAAAATCAATATTCCTAATATAATCCATAGATTAGAAGGTAAGCACTGCCAACTGGTAGGAGGTTGTTCTAACCACTGGATCCATAATTCTAGATGTACTAACCATTACACCATAATATACTCTAAAGAGATTCTTTACATCATCCAAATATTTGAAACAAAACATTGGGAATAACAGTTGATGTGAGATTTAAATGATACCAACCAATCCATACCGAAAATCAATTCATAAACATCTATATGAAGCACATATAAATCTCAAATAAACTCATCCCATCGATAGTTATAAAATAACCTTTACTCATAAAGGTTCTACACCCTCTTTGACCGATATGAGTTTGAAGTTTCAATAAAGAAAGAAATATCTAAACATGAAAACCCATATTTTTTCAACATGAAAAGTAATAAATGAGAGGGATACACCTATGTTGAACAAATATTGAATAGATTTAGAGTTAAAAATAATGATATATATCAAAATATAAGGATCAAATTTACAATCCATGATAATTTTATTAGCACTATACAGTTGATTTCTTTTTATACATTTATCTTTATTACTTTATTTTGGTTACACTAGTTGAGGATTCATGTTTTTCCTAGAATCACATTATATCACTCTATTTTATTCATGAAAATTATTCTATTACACTCATCCCATGAAATCATAAGATTCATGAGAAACATCATATGTGCCTTTAAAATGCAACCTTAGACCACTGTGAAAATAGTGTTGAAGATGTACCATATTGTTTTCAATGTGAAATTATCTAAGGGGTTCCATACATTATATCTTTAGGTCATTCATAGAACCATGATAAAAACATCCATGATTTCTTTGGGGTCAAGGGGGGAGATTCACTAATCCCATGTCGGGTTCTGAGGTGTCCCACTTGTCTAGATGTACGTGTCCCTCTTCCTCGTATTCTCAGAATTAGTATTCCCATATATTATTATATGAATATAACTACTCCCCAAAACTTTATTTATATATATAAATACCTTTCTATCATCATCTCCCTTTCAAACATATTTGTATAATATGTTATAAAAATCATGGATATATTTGAGAAAATATCTAGTCACAATCCTGCTCAAAAATATGTTCCTTCGTTGATTATCTTGTAGAAACATCCATGGAAAAAAATTCACAAAATTATCAACATACTCTTACACTGAGAGAATCTCTTGTTTCAAACTTAAAACATCCATTGTTCTAGAAATCTAAAAGGTGTGATGTTAGAATTGCTTGTTAAACAATTCTTCAAAATCCTCCGGTGTCATGCCTTGGTCCAATTTATACTGAATTGTTAATTCCCACCATTGGAATTACATATACTCTATAATATAAATTGATAACATTACATTAAACTCTACTAGTACCCCATGGAAATCAAATATTTGATTCATCCTATTCAACCAGACTTCATCATTTTCCTACTCGGAATCCCCCTAAAAGATCGGTGGATTTTGCTTTTGGAACTAAGCCAAATGATCCACTTGTTATCATTTATAATTTCTAATTTGCATATCCATAGCTTAAATATCATGTAAATTGATTTGAACTAGATTTTAGTTCATCTTTGGCTTAGGTGAAACAACATTTTCAGAAGTCTCTTCTGGTTGGATTTTACGATTCCCATTCAGTGATATTCATCATAACCATAAAAAACTATGTATAGTCTCGCTGATTATAAATTGAAGGTTTATAAATTTCAATTTATCACATCAACACACTTTATAACATATATTTATAAAATTTAACCATCTCAAACATTTTAATTATTTTTTAAATTGTCATACCATGCCTTTTAGAATCAAAAGTTTTCACTATTTTTAGAAATTATCACCTTTTTTCATTTTATAAACCATTTTACTCAAAATTAATTGTGTATTATAATCATAAATTCATACCTTAAATTATTATCATGAACATATAATAAGATAAACTCATGATAAAGAGGTGAAAACTAACCTAAAAGTGCCCTAAATACTCATGTACCCCAAACTCTCGGTTAACTTTAAGTTCATAAAAAAAGATACATATACATTTTTATAATCAATATTTCATATTCTAATATTTATACTCTTTACTACCATCACAGGAGATATATTTATACTATTTCAAAATCTATTACCAAACAAAACTGATACAATTTCTTGTGAAAAGTAATAAAAAAGGGGGATACCATTTCTCCCCAAAAGATATTTAGACTTACCAAGTCTAATATCATTTGTCTCAAAAATATATTTGGAATGACAAAAAATATTACCATTTTTAATATCCCACCCATCCTAATTAGATTGAGGAATGACACGGGAGCTACTAGGCCTTAGGTGAAATACAAAATATTCCGAAGGTTGGAAATAAATGCCAAGGGACTCGAAACATTTGGGGAAGAATTTTCCCTCTGAAATATTAAACAACCAGCCCACATAAAAACCCAAAAAAAATCTCTATATGATTAATGAATACAAAATTTCAATCCAATACCTAACCAAACCAACAAACCATATCAGACTACAAGTGAAAACCAAAAGTATATACTCAAGAGGACCAAAAAATCCACAAAACTAAAAACTCTAAAGTAAAAAAAAATCAACAACACCCCACACACTCCAAGACCCAACTCCACATTCCATTATCATAGTATCAAGAAGACTCACTAAATAACTAAGATACCTTGCTTTTTCCTAGGTCTTGATAGATGAAATCTGCAAATTCACAATAGTGAATAAGTAGGGGGAGTAAAAACTCAGTAGTATTTCCCCAACGATATCTTGACTCATACCACTAGGATAAAACTTGTTAGAAAATTTTACTAAATAATTTAAAATTTGTAAAAATACATCATATCCATTCAATAAACCATTTTTCCATGTAATGAATAAACAAAACCTTAAAACCATTTCCAATTTGATTTAGAATATTTTGTTTCCATGTCCACACACACTCATGATTGGTGTCAAAATTGATGGTAGGAAATTTCAACCACACATCATACCATTTTATGGTGGTCATTAATGACTATTATCCAACCCATTTGATTGTGGTATTTTATGACCATTATCTATATCAGTTAACTCATTCCAAAATTCTTATGCCAACATCATTCCAGGTCATTTAAATTGAAATGTTTATTTATTTTCAATGAATTTTAACAAATACATTACATGAATCAATCCAAACCATAATTTCAAAATTATCATTTTAAAATTTTAAAGAAATGGGGTTTTCCAAAAAAACAATCACATTCCAAAATTCCCAATCCAATCCCGAAGCACATTTTCCAACCAGAATCACAAAAATATTTCATAATAATTATAATTCAATCCATTAAATTAAAATTAATATTTTAAGTCTAAATAATTTAGAGTTGACATAGAATCCAGATTCCTTAAAATGTTTAGGTAAAATGAACAACAACACAACAAAACATAAAGATACTATCACAACTAACATTCACATCACTTGACCAAAAAATATAACATCATAAAAGAAGTCATAAAACATTGATTTGTCAATTAAAAACTATATATATGATTCATTGGGATATACTAACATTTTATTTAATAAAAACTAAGAAGAAGGGTCATTTTCGTACAAATCGAGACCTCCAATTCTTTTTAATTACCACACATAACACCCCTAAATGAAAGGGACCCATCTATCACACCTTAAGAGAAAAAAGATTTCAACTTAGGGGTGGATTAGTTTAAAATGGTTTTTTAAGTGGATAATTAATATTATATCCACATTTATGGAGGGAATATTTAACACCACACAGTTGGGTTGCATAGTTTGAAAAAATGTATGCCAACTATGTGGTGAAACTCTCTTAAGACCATACCTCACAGGGTCATGATAACCATGTGGAAACCATGAATTTGTATTTGTTTCAAGATGCATGATTTATCCTTGGAATTCACATGGATTATCTAAAACATTCACCAACCATGTGCCTACCCAGTGCATACTCTCCACCCTTTCATTATTTTCTGAAGATGCTGCACAGTTTTTACTAATCGTGAACAAATCGTGAACCTCCAAAAAAAGCCACCAAAACAAGCCTAAACCCATTAAAACCTCATGAAAATAAACCCAAAACTTTTATAGACTCAGAATAATGTAACAAATGCTTATGTTCCTAAAACTAGGTGGCACTAAAATACATTTACTGATAGACTATCCTTGGTTGGTTCATAATAACAAATATAACTTCCCTTGAAGATAAATATGGTATCTACACTGAGAGAGCCAATCCAAGACCAAGATTACATCAAATTCAACTAGAATAAGAATAAAAATATTTTCCAGAAGATAATTCCCATAAACTTACATTAGATAGGATCTAAAAACATGAGATGCAATCATCATAATATGATGATTTTTCCCTGCCAACTAAACATATAATCATTTAGGTGGTGATGTGATACCACTATAAAATTATTCAGATGTCATGTAATGGGTAGAAGAAAAACAAAATAAAATATTTTCGCTTATAAAGTGAATGATAAGTATATATTTCTCCACAACTCATGGAACTTATACTTTGGTTGTAGTAATTCTATAATCATTGCCTTCTTTCCTAGGCATCTTATGTGGTATGTTAAATTTATGCATAGGGAAATAGTCTAAATAATTCCCTATATGTTTATAATTGAATCACTAAATAGTAGTGGTTTTATTATTCTTCATAAATTAATTGTCCTAAGGATATTTATCAATACAATTATAATAAACATTCATTCCCTTTAAACATTTTCCAGGAGCTATCTTTCCATAATTTTGATATAATGGAAATTTATGCATTCATTTTTTCTATTGGGACGCATTCCCTTTTTCTTATTACTTATCCAAAATCTTCTTCTCATGATTTCCCTTCAAGATATAAGATCTATAAAATTATTTCTCTATCTTAATGTAACTTCGAATAATATCATCATATGATGAAAACATTTGGGAAACTATTATTCTTTTATGACTTATAATAATCCCATCAAAGAAATGGTTAATATTATTTTATAGTTATTTATGTAGTCCATAGAATACCTGGATAATCATGTATATTTATCCTCATACTCTTCCATGCTTTCTTTTTCCTATTACATTAATGTGAGGAACTTCATTTATATTTTAGCTCACTATTATTGGGGTAATTTAGCCAGAATGGCTCGGAAGGCCTTATTTTTATTTTAATTATAGATAATCCCCCTTTTAAGGGATGAAGGGGAACTCGTACATGACCTGTAGGCCCAAGGCACAAGGCCTGAAATGACCCGCAATACATGAACCAAAGGCCCAGAGGCATACCATGCCCATTACATGACCCGTAGGCCTAGCCCACTAGAACTTCCCCTCCCTAGTGTCTTGCATCATTGATCTCCTTAGCTCCCCACCATGCATTGCTGATCGGCTAGCATTTCCCCATACAAAGTTGCATGGTGCCTGGTCCCGATGGCGGCTACCATACCCTCTCATTATTCTAATCCGGTTAGCTATACTATTGGTGGTTGCTACTCATGTTGCTCTGATCCTCTTTTGGGGCCTGTTTTATGTGAACTAGGCTACTCCATGGTCTACGTGACCCGAAGGCCATGTGGCCTGAAGGCCTTTGATGACCTGAAGGCCATGGAGACCCGTAGGCCCAAACCAGTGGCCCGAAGGCCCAAATCAGGTGAATAGTTCCGGCTTCTATAGTAACGAATAGTAACTGCTATAGTAACTTCTACCATACTACTATAGTGACTGCTACAGTAACTCGGAAATTTTCCTCCACCCGATTTTGAACCTGGGTCTCTTGAATTCTAAGCAGGAGCCCTTACCACTCAGGTACGGGCTCGTTGGCTTGGGGTAATTATTTCTTGAGTATTGTCACTTAAAAAGTTATTCATTCCATGATTTATATTTATTCAAACTCTTTAGTGTGGTAGATTAATGACCACCATTGATTAGCATATCATTTTAATAAACTACCAAAATATCCTTTCTACATTCATTACTTTTGAAATCCTGGAATATCTTTTCGAGGGACTTAATCCATTACTAAACTACTAATGTATTATATGTTCCACTAAAAAATTGAAGCTCTTATCACATTAATTGTTCCAATATATGTGAATCATGCAATAGAACAATAGTTTTCTCCACTTGGGAAATTTTATTAGTCATAATATGAATAATATTCCCTAATATAGACAATATCTTTTCATGATCCAACCTGGTTAAACCCTAAATCAGTCACCTTAGTCATCCCACGATAAGGCCCAAAGGGTGTTCCTGATTCCCATGGGCTAGAAACTAGTGTATGAAATCAAAATAAAGAAACTATGAATTATTTCTTCCCTAAAAAAATATATAACCAATTATAATATGAGAAATAAACATATGAACACTAGCAGCAGAAATAAACTAAAACTGCAAATACCTCCACCTGACCCAATGGGACAATATTGAAAACTAAACCAATGTCTCCCCATAGTGACTGAAACTAGACGGGAAGAATCACTCAATATAAAAACTAAAATGAAACTATAGGCATGAGTATTAAAACTTAGTAGGTGTTCACAAAAAAACTATTCCCATTTTAATTTTCTTTAAATAAAAGAGGCATCCATTTTTGGTTTTAAATATAATATATAAAACTATATTTTTAACACATTTCATTCATTAAAACAATGGATGGTATATTTTTCCTTTTTCTATTTAAAAACATGATTCTTTATTAAGAAAAAGACATTAAAATTTAAAAGGGTGAAGTTAATGTTTGTACTTAAAAATGAAATGATTGTAAAACTTTTTCAAATTTATTTCAATAAAAAAATAAAACTATTTTATCTATTATAAAAAATAGATACACCATAAAATGATTCAAAATCAGTGATCACACTAGGGAAAAGGAAAATATCAAGAAAGGGTAACAAACAAAACAAGTCACCACAATCATCCACCGTAGGAATCCTAGTGTCGAAGTACATGGGAGAACCTAAGAGATAAGTGGATAATATAGAACATACATACATCTGACTCATCCTAAAAGAATGTTTCACCTAATGAAATCAACTTGAATAAAGTCTCGATCACACCTTACCTAGTCTGATGGAGGGTAAGTATCCCAAAGAGAATAAAGTTTCATGCTAAGGGGTACAAGACAAAGAGAAATCCTAATATATTTGATCAAACATTACCCAAATATTTGCTAGCTATACTGGGTTCTCAAGTAAATACTAAATTAGGGGTGAACCAACCGTTGAAAAACCATAAATCCATAATATATACATGCATCCTACATAATCCACACACACAACAGTCACCCTTGAAACACTACAACAAACAATAACTTTCCTTTTAACATTTAGATTAGAAGGGATCCTATTATCATGGAACTCCCACAAAATTTAGCATAACCAAGGAAAGAGAATTATCCAAGTATAGTTTTCAAGAAAAATAATTTTAATAAATGTGAAAAACAAGCCTCACATGACCTTCACATGCCAAACCATTTATCAAAGAACCAATGATACAAAGATTTCAAAACTGGGAATCCTCTTTTAAATAGAATCCATCGCATCCTTAACAAATTCCAAATGCACCTATAAATCCAATTTAAGAAACCACCATTTTTCTAACAACCAAATCCAGGTTTTCTAGAAGGGGGAAAACACCATTTATAATTTAACAACCATTTAGAAAATCAAAACCATAATTTTAGAAAACAAAAACATTTACAAGATGAAAACCCTTTAGAGATCCATTTAAGTAACCAAAATACATTTATAAACTAAACCATTTTTCTAAAACCATTAACCACATACAAAGTCCAATAAGTAAATTTAGAAAACACTGAGTGTGAAAAGTCAAATAATAAAATTTCCTGAAATTCCATACCCTTTTCACATTAAAAAAAATATTTAAAAATCATACATCACTATTTAGCATTATAATGATGAGAGAAAAGAAATAAATTATTGTTTATTAAATTTAAAGGCCAATTGAAATGGGAAACCAACCTCAAACATGCCTCTTTTTTACGATGACCACTCAAATTTCTGTTTTTCTTGCATGCATATGAACATTCAGTTATATTTAAGTACATATATACACCCTGTATATATTTTCATGGAAAAATATGTACAATGGGATCCTTACATATATTCTTACCCATGAATAAACCCATTTACCTCACACACATATGCATTATTTATATATATACAAAAGAACATGTAAAGAATATATATATATATACTTCCATGTGTTATTATATATATATAAGGGGGAACTTACACATATATGTATATATATGCCTACCTATGCATGCCCATGCATTTCTCTTTTGACAATAGCAATGAAAAACCCCCACAGTGTGGTCTAACGCGCTAAAGAAAAATACCAGGAACATAAAAACCACAAAACTCCTAATTTAAAATTTTTCCAAAGCAACAGAACTAAATACCCTAACATGAAATTGATGTGAAACTTGCTACCCTTGTTGAATGTGGATAGTATCATCCTCGATGGGACCCAACGAACCCTAGTCATCTTGAATTGACCAAAAGAACCCCCCACATTAGGTTTTATCCATGGTGTGTGCATCCGCTATAAGAGAGGGAAACCAAAAAATAGAGGTACAATATTGGATAGGAGACATACCAGAGAGGATCTCACACTAAAATAGGAGGAGTAATGTTCTCTAAATGGTGGAATGTGGTGTGCTAGAGGTGCTTCATCTTAGGGGGGAATGATATACAATGAGGAGGTGGAGGAGTGTGTTGCGCAAAGGGGGGGGGGGTAAGGGGGATACCCCATTGGGGTTTAATAAAAACCTAAATATAATCATAATAATAAACCTAATAATAATAATAATAATCCTCATCATATTATTATTAATATTATTAGAACAATTTATATATTTATTTTTTATTTTTGTCTATTTTTATGTTCATTAATTTTATTTTTTGGAACTCTGATAAGGCCAATTTTTTTGGCTGCATAGTCTTCCATACTGAGCACCAACCATGTGCACTCTACTTGAGAGAAGGGTCCCTTGCTTGAGCTGGCTGTAGGATTTGAGAAACTGAGTGCCAACTGTGTAACTCAACTCTATCATTTGACAAAACTAGTCACAAACTTGTCACATGGTTTTCCCTAACCACGAACAAGCCATGAAACTTGTACTTAATGCAAAAAAAAAGACATCACAGTAAGTGATGGGCCTCTCACAAGTTGATCTGAATGATGCGCAAACCTGGCACAGTGCCAAAAACCACCTGAAGGCTCTGAAACTCAAAATATTTTACCCAGAACTCGACATAAACCTTAAAAAATGGAACCAACTTCAAGAAAATGATAAAAATAAAGAGAAAACTTGGTCTGGTTGTGACAATTTACCACACCCAAAAAAACATTTTTCTCTAAGAAAATAACTAGCCAAATAAGGAACAAAACTAGAACCTGAAACTACAAGATGTCAAACAAAATCCCAAACCTCGATATTACCTTTTAACTCTATAAGTCACACTCGACTATCTATATAGAGAACAACAATAATACAAATCATTGTGAAAATATGGGGAGTTCTCCCCATTAAAATAACCCAACTAGAACGGATGTCATTGAGACTCCCAATATAGGTGAACTCTAGAACATCCTACATGAACCAAAGCAGGAACCCCCAAAACAGACCAAAAACTCCAATACAAACCAACCCCTACCAAAAGGGGGTCATGAAGAAAACCCCAAAATTATTATCAATACAAAACAAGATTTATCGTCTCCACAAGAAAAAATAATCTCTAGAGAAAGCACAACCCAGAGTTAAAAAAATTCACAAAGAGACAACTATTTAGAGATTCACACTTAAAAGGTACAACCACTAGAATTACAAGAAAATGAGACCACCAATCATTCTTAAAACCAAGGAGGAGCTATTAAGAACCAAGAAAACTATAGAATTAGAACAATAAGAAACAAAGAAAGATATAATGAAGAACCAAAGTATCTTTTCTAACTATAACAAAAATGGAACCTACAATGATGAAGAATCCACAATAGAGAAACTCAAACTTCCCCATTACAGCACTGGAGATAAAGAAACCAAGGTCCCCCACACATAAAATGAATTTTATCTGCATGAAAAGCTTCATTCCAAGACCTATGGAAAGAACCCAAATGCCTTTAATCATCTGCTACCCCACAATTATAAGCTGATGATCTTCAACTAAAAATTCATCTTTCAATAGTACGACTTGCTGAACTCCTTTAGAAAATCCAAATGACCACACCAAACAAAAGATATTTTAATAATCTTATAAAAATAATGCATTAATATATTTTTCATATAATAAATATGAGAAACAAACCAATATGACTCATGTGTTTTCCAATGTTAGGAAAGGTTCCAGCTCCACCACTCCATTTGGAAACAGGGTATATTCATCCATGGAAATACTCATAGAAACACTTATTCAGAAATTTCTCAGAAACCCTAACTACCGCGTATTTAAAAATTTCAAATAATTAAACAATGACCATCAATAATTCTCAAAACCAACCTTCACATAATCAGAGAGGAATGAATCTGAGAGTTCGACCTTCCACTCCTAATCAGGACCTTTCTGGGGCATACACAAAAATAACAATCACAAAGGAAAATCAAAACACATCATAAAAAAAATACCAAACTTCAATCACAAATAAAAATAACTCAAATCACTATATTGACCACACATTCAACAATTCAAAAGCAAGACCCCATGAAAAAGGATTCCCAAAAACTACTCACTCACTTTTCAGAACATTAAAATCCTCTTTTTTTTAAACCATTTTTCAGTAAACAAAACATATTAAATACCAACCATTGGTCTTCCATGAAGTCTCACATATATATATATATATATATCCTAGTGCTATCTCAAACACCAATAAACACATACCACCAATGTTCCACTTTCCACATGAGTACATCCATATATGTGTTCTTTCATATAAACAACAACATCAATTCAAATCATTAATCATTTCCAAAACAGATCATTCAACTTAAGTCCCAAATTACCAACCAATTTGAAGACACCCCATATTATTAAAGTATCGCATTTTAAAATTCCAAAGAAGATTTCATTTTACATTCCAAAAAGTATTTAAAAAATCCCAAAAATATTTCTAAAAAAATATACAGTAATCCGTTTGAAAACACACATTTTATTAAAAGAAATCTGTTTCCAGAAATCATTTTAATTTTAAAAAACCATTTTTCACTCCAAAAACATTTTTCCTTTTGAAACCCCATTTTCTAAAAACCATTTTAATTTTTAAATCCACCCACACTAATCATAACCAAGTCCAAACATAACTCACAAAAAACATCCAATAATAAGAAACTAGTGGATATTCCTACCACAGAAACATGGTTGAGAAGATTGTGCTCAGAGAGAGCATCAACCCCATTAAGTATCTATAATCAAGCACTCTAGATACACATGGGTTATTACTCTATGTAAGCTAGTTGCGTAGCACCATGTCACACACATTATCATCCCCTGTCCACCCAGACCAAAAAAACACCAATCTCGGACTACCCCTAGAAACTTAAGGATCAAGATAGACAAGGGTTCATGACGCCCTTTTTATACCTTTATCTTGAGTCTTAAGATTCCTAATATCTAATCTTCATAACACACCAAATAAAAACATCCTCATTTGATAAATTTTTTTTCACCATCTAACCAAGGTCAACCCTGAACCAATCACCCGATTCGGCCCAAAACAAGGCCCGAAGGACGTTCCTGATCCACAGGGGTTGGAAGGTAGTGTTGGGAATCAAAATAAAGAAATTTGGGAAAATTTAAACCATAAACAAAAGATATATAAAAAATCATAAAGTGCTCAATAAAAATATAAACACTAGTAGTGGGAATAAAATAAAACTACACATACCTCCATGTGATTCTAAGGGTCAAGAATGCACATTAGACCAACATCACCCCACAATGATGAAAAATGAACAGGAATCAGCACCCAATCTAAAAATAGGAATGAAACTATAGGAATGAGTATTAAAACTCATTAAGTGTGCCCATAAAATCTATCACCATTTCCGTTTTCTTTAAATAAAAGATACATCAATTTTAGGTTTGAAATATAGTATATAAATATAGTTTTTTCACACATTTCATTCTTCAAAACAAAGCACATTCCATTGCACTTTTCTAATTTAAAAACCAGATTCATTTTAAAGAAGTAGAAATTGGAATTCTAGATGAGGGGGATGCTGTTTTTACTTTAAAAGGAATAATTTGTAAAAAAATCAATAAAAAATCAATAAACAATTGAGACCATTTTATCACTTTTTGGAAAGAGAGACATCATACAATGAGGAAAATAAAATGAGCACACTAGGTAAATTTAAAATTGAAAGCAAGAGTAACATACTAGAAAAGGAACATAAATAATCCACCAAATAAAAATAAGTGTTGAAAAACAAGGGAGAACCTTGGAGTTTAATATAAAATTCTGAACATACTTACATCTGAATCATCCTGAAAGAATTCCTCACTCGATGATATCAACTCACCCACATGCTCAATCTCATCCTACCCAGTCTGGCTGAGGGGAACTATCCCAATGTGAAAAAAGGTCCATGATAGGGTCCACTATCTAGAGTGAAATTTTAAGCTAGTGTAGAAACCATTCACCCAAAATCTTCTAGCTATTCATGTTTCCCATGTTAAAACTAAAGTGGGGGCCAACAACCAATGCCAAAAAAGTAATCCAT
This sequence comes from Viscum album, assembly GCA_963277665.1. NCBI lineage: Eukaryota > Viridiplantae > Streptophyta > Magnoliopsida > Santalales > Viscaceae > Viscum > Viscum album. The sequence continues at coordinate 1,838,243,787 of OY728136.1, forward strand.
CACATATACATGAATCACACACAAGATAGACACACAAAATTCATCCATGAGTCACTCCAAAAGACAATATATTTCCATTAAATTATTCGATCACATGGGAGTCTCTCAGCGTAGACCTCCCACAACATTCAACATAACACAAAAAAAGAGAATTATCCAAGGAGATATTTCAAGGCAACCAATTTTCCTAAAAGTTCCAAATATTCCTCACTTGACTCTCACATTCTAAACTATTTATCAAAAAACTAAACATACATAACTTTCAAAAGTGGGAATCCGCTTTCAAATAAAATATAACAAATCCTTCATACATTCCAATTCCACTTATAAAACCCATTTAAGAAACCACCTTTTTTCCAAGAACCAAACCTACAATTTCTTAAAGGGGAAATCACACCATTTATAATTTCACAACCATTTAGAAAACCAAAACCATAATTTTAGAAACCAAACACCTTTGAAAGACCAACAACCTCTATAGATCAATTTAATTCACTGAGATACATTTATAAAGAAAAAACATTTTTTTAACCATAAACCACTTATAATGGACAACCGATCAATTTATATAACACTTAGTGCATGAAGTCAAATAAGATAATTTCATGCCATTACATACTCATTTCACATCAAATAGTTTCCCTAAAAATAATACATCAATATTTATAATTAAAACAATTACTTAAAATCATGAAATTGTAGTTTCTTAAATTTAATGTCCATATGCAAAGGGAAACCTACCTCAAACATGTTGGTTTTTGACAACGACAAATTGAATTTTATTTCTTCTTTCACACATATGAATTTAAACTTAAATATAATGATACTTATCCAATATTTACAAATTTTAATGGCAAAATATATACAAGGGCATCCTTATATATATGCTTACATGTTATGTACACCTTTGCCTCACACATGTATGCATTTTTAATATACATACAAAAGGACACCTAGCCCCAATATATATATTCATACTGACATTTGTGAATATATATATATATATAATAGGGGAACATATGTATATATATTCATAGCTATAAATACCCATCATGTATCTTTTGACAATGATAATCCAAAACCACCGCAGCGTAGTCCAATCTACTAAAGAAAAATATCTAAAACCTAAAAACCAGAAAATCTATAATTTAAAATTGAACGTAATAATGGGGAACAAATAACATTACCTAAAATAAAAGTGAACCCCATATCCCATGATGTAGTTGAATGGAACTGGTCTCGACAGAACCCAAAGAACCCTAATCATCTAGAATAGATAAAAATAAAAACACCCCAAAATGCATTGGGGTTCATCCATGGCATGTAAAACCCATGGAAGAGAAGAAAATAAAAAAATATAGGGAGAATAAGGGAAAAGAGACCTATTAGAGAGGAATAAAAACCAAAATGGGTGTTGGAATAGTCTCCTAAGGGAGATTAGTATCGAGTCGGAGGTGCTTCGGCCGAGGGGGTTGCCTGAGACAAGGAAGAGGGGGAGCATTGTGTCACACAAAAGGGGGTAAGGGAAGACCCCATTGGGGTTTAATAAAAACTTAAATATAATATTTTTATTTTTATTTTTATTAAAACATTTTTTTTATTTTATTTTACTTTTTCATCACTTTAGTTTCATTTAATTAATATTTTTAACTCTTAGTAGGTTGCACGGTCTACCAGACCATGCACTAACTGTGTTCACTCTAATGGAGAGAAGGTTCCCTCACACAACATGGTATCAAGGTTTGAGAAATCATGTTCCAACTATGAAACTCAGATTTTTCATTTGAAATAACCATTTTTCACGCTTGTGGCATGGTTTTCATTGACCGTGCACAAGCTGTAATGACATGAACTGTTAAAAATAAAATTCCCATTTGGACTTAATGAAATTTATTATTATATAATATGGTTATATAAAACACATAAAATTATTTTGTTTTATTATATCCAATTTTATATATAATTACATTAAGTATCTTTACTGTTTATAATATAGTCATTGAATAGTGATCACATGTTTGGTATAAACATAGGGTTTTAACAATCCAATTGACACAGGAAAAAGAACTGATAACATCAACCAGTAGGATCGTACCATATGAATCCAATTTATTATAGCTTCCAAGGTAGATAGTATATTTGGGATCACCCCTTAAACAAGTCCAAGAAGATATCCAACAACTTAAGAATGAGTGAAACCATTTACAGGGGAAGTTCAAGCTCATCAAGATCATGGTCCAAATCATGTTCATCGAACAACACAATGAAATTCCCACCATCATGCACCTTAATATTAAGGATTATTAAAGCATATTAATGGGATATCTATAAAGACCCTATGAATATGAATATATACATTATTTTTTATAGAAAATTAATATATTTTCAACCTATTATTTTTACTTTATAAATAATTTTTATTTTGATACAATAAAGCGAAAATTTTATTTTTGGTTAATATTAAAAATTTAATTAATAAATTTATGAAACTAATGTATTTATAATATAAATAAAATTTTAATAAAATTTTATTATTAAATAAATTTTTTCAAATATAAATGATCTTATAATGAAATGTAATTTTTATAAGTGTTCGAAAAACTATTATTTTCAAAAAAAGAAAGAATTTCTTAATAAATGTCATTTTTATTTTAAAAGTGACAATTAAAGTAATTAGAAAATTATTTTGATAAAATGAATATTATTTTTTGGAATCCAAACATTAGAATTTTCTAATGGATAATTTTCTATAATTTTCTAAGATAGTCAAATTTTCGGGTAAAAAATTAATACCGTATAAATATACTTTTTGTTTTATGACATCATAATGACCCAAAAATGATGTAATTATTACTATAAATGGGATCAACAACCAAATTAATGTTTTAACTTAAAAATAATTTGAATTTATATTATTTATTTATTTTTTAAAGCCATTATGAATCCATTAAAACCTATAATATATTTAAATATTTTAAAATCAAATCTTTAAGAGTGAGACTCCCCCCAGATAAGTAAGGGAATTATTTTAATAACATCGGTAATTGAATTTATAAACAAATTAAAATGAATCCCATTTGAAAGAATCCATAGAAAAAAATGGTATGGTTTGTGTTTTTGGATATATTGTTATGTAGAGCTCAAAACCTAAAGAATAACGAAATCCCCCTTTTCCAATATAAACCCACACAAGATCCCATTTATATTCACTCAATATCCTATAAGAATGAAAACACTCTACTACACTCCCTATATTCCTCCCAAGACAACCCCAATCTCTAAATAATCCCCTCATAAGCCTCTTTAGGCACACACTTAAGTATGGTATTATCCACTCTCCTTTTTTATGTAGCACTCCTTTTATGTTATGTATTTTAATTTCAATTTTGGTATATTGGGATATGTTATTCTATGTCTCACTTAATTAAAATTTGATGTATAAATAATTATATCCCCATTCACTCTAACGTTTTCCTCCTATGAACCCTTATGTACATTTGTTTCCTTGCCGATTTTTTTCAAAGGTTCATTCCTTTCTTTTCATTATTAAAGTTTCATCAATAAAATATGCCTTCTATTTCCAATTAATCATGTTGGTACATGTATTTACATGTCCCTGTTACATTAAATTTCATGTCTAAATTATGAGGGATCCCATCCTCTCTCATCAACCCATTTTATGAATTTTTATGTGACGTCATTATGCTGTTGAAATATCATTAAAACTTGTCTTTCCAAAATAATTGTGAATTGAATTAAATAAACATTCCTATCAAGATTATTCAAATTTATGCACACATTCTTTTTGACTATGTACTTACATATGTGTATTATACATTCCTTGATCATGGAATAAATTTTGATGATGATTGAATCCATTTTTTATGATCTATGTTGAAAACTTAATCATGATTACGAAATGAATGTGATGGGTGAACCCAAATAGTTGTCCAATGGATTGGATAATGTTTAGTATCATCATACATCACATTGGGATAGAAATTTATCCTAATTCATATATGGTACTTTGTCATCCTTGATGCCTTGGAAGGTTTAACCTTGACATATGTTTATGATGCAGCGTTTTAAGTTGTTTCCACATTTCCCATGTTTTTATTATCATGTCATATCATGTCTCCTTGTTCATGTTTATTATTCTTATGATTTTTATGAATCATTGATATTCCTAATTTTTAACATGTATTATCATATTCTTGTTATTACATGTTTACTCCCTTACTGGGTTTTATATATCTCCCCTTTCTTATGTTTTTTCTCAAGTTATCCTGTGCAATTTTATGTATGAAGGAATATTATGAAAATGTTAAAGAGGTTTTCAATATAGATAGTGTATTTCATGTTTTGAGTTGCTATGTAATGTCCCTAATTCCCATATACACTATAATTTTAAATATTTTTTGTTTTATGATGTGTAATATTATGAAATAAATCAAGTATTATTGTTAAATAATGATCAGGGTTTTATAGTTCGTATCAGAGGAAAATTTTATTTAGTTTTAGGATTAGGATGAGATAACAGTAGAGAAAGTCGTAGGGATAAGACTAAGTATAAGAAAACATATCTATATTTTTGTATGTATAGAGTAAGTGATTTATCAAGAAAATACATCTATTTATTGATAATACAAGTGGATGTGGTTCTGGAATAGATGTACTACAGAGTAACAACTTCGACAAGGTGTTCTAGGCCTAACTCGGGGTAACCTGGTACACAACAATCAGCTTTACTATGCACCTGGTTTTACAATCCAAGGTAATATTATTTGGTAAATTCATAATCTCATTTTTAATCATTATTAAGGGAATAATAAATGTCTATAGGGATACATATGAGGAAATAGATCATGGATAACATAAATTGATTCCTATATATTCAAAAGTTATAAAATAAATGTAATTTATAATTTGTCCCTTTAATTTCATTATATTCCCTTTCATGAGTTTAATAGTTTAAAAATTCCAAACCATAGTTTTCCTTTTATTCTATACAATGTCTAAAAATAAGTGGAAATAGGTAAACAATCAATGTGATGGGAAATGTGTCGACTGCCCCCAATGATATTCAAAACCCAATGAGGGAAAGAATTATGAACATCATAACAATACTATCTCAAAATAATTAGGTCTAAAAATGAAACTAGATCAAGAGGAATCTCAAAATCCCCCTAAAAGAGAATAAACTAAAATAAAGATCCTTATGTGGCAAAGACATCTTACTTTTAATGGGTCATTTGATCCCTTAATTACAGAATAATGGATCAACTCCATTGAGAATATATTCCCCATCCTTCAATAGTCCAGACAAGAGATTGTTATTTTCAATATTTACTATATAGAGGGAGAATATGATCGGGGGTGTTCATTGGTCGTGAATATGAAGACTGGCAAAGATATCAAAGCAATGGAGTGGAATGAATTATGGAAAATGTTTTTCAATAAATATTTTCCCCGAACTCTCTATCATAAAATTTAAATTCATTTCATTTCACTCAAGAAAAAAGATAATTAACCTATTAGAGAATATGAATAAAACTTCAAAATATTTTCACGATATGCCTCTGGTTTTTTCATTACCCCCAAATACATGTTTTCCCACTTATTTGGTAGTGTGAAACCTGGTCTACAAATATTATTTGTAAATCTGTGACTCTAACAGCTGTGAAGAAATTTTTTGATGTTATTTCAAATTTGACATTGAGATTGGTGAATATCAATAGTATCATAGAGATATAAAGAATAAATTATAGTTTAATTATGGCAGTCTGATGGATAAATATAACGGTGCCAAGAAATTCTAACATCTCACTTATCGAAGGTGCGAAAATAAGCACCCCATAATTTCCCTAAAGGGAATTAATAAATGCTTTAGGTGTGGGAAGAAAGGATACTAAGTGAATATTTTCTAATAGAAGAAACCCTATAATGTGTCATAGGAAAATAATTATCCTATAAACCCTTAGAATTTGTTATTACTTAAATTATAAGGAACCAAGGAAATTTTCAAACCAATTCCCTAAGAGAAGGGTTTTTGGAGACAACCTAAAACCTCCAAGGAATCAAGGGAATTATTTTCCGATCACTATAGATGATTTGAATCCTGACAATGAAGTGATGAAAAGTATAACAGTTATTCATTCAAGAATAGTAAATATACTATTTGATTCAAGTTATAAACATTACTTTATATCAAAAAAGTTTGGTAGAACTATTCAAACACCACCACAAATCTTGGATGTAGAGCTATCGGTGAAAATAAAAAATGGGGAAATTATTTCATCCAAATTATATAACTCTTCCCCTATCACAATTTTAGAGTTGAACTTCTGAGAAAATCATTTCATACTGCCTTTGGTGAAATTTTATGCAATACAGGGAATGGATTTTCCTTTCCAATATATATCCAACATAAATTTCCATCAGATTGAAATCAGTCTCTGTATATAAAATCAACCCCTGATTATATACAAGTGTAAGGATGAGGATGAATCTTCTTTATCACCATCATTTCAATAATGGATGTTATTGACCTACGAGCATGCATATTTTTATCAAATGATTAAGTCTAAGGATAGGATTATCCTCAAAGAAATTCATATTGTGAGGTAATACGTTGATGTGTTTCCCAAGGAATTATATGGTCTTCCTCCTAGCCAAGAGGTTGAATTTTCAATAAATCCTATACCTAGGTTGTTTCAAATATCCACGAATCTATATAGGATGGTTGTTTTTGAAATTGAGTAGCTAAATAAACAACTACAGGAGAATATGGATAAAGGGTTTATATGCCCAAGTTCTTCCCCATGGGGTGCACCAGTCCTCTTCTTCATGAATAATGATCGGTCAATGTTATATTTCATTTATAATCAAGAGACCAATAAGATCATGATAAAAAAAAGTATCATTTTCCTTGTATTGATAACTTTTTTGATCAGCTATGTGAAGCACAATATATCTCCATGGTGAATCTATGGTTAGGATTTTACCATGTTTGAGTAAAGAAGGAGGGTATCCCCAAGACTGTATTTCGTACATGGTATGGGCACTATGTGTTCATTGTTATTCCATTCATGCTCACTAATTCTCCAAAAATTTTCATGAAATTTATGAATAGATACTTTAGATATTACCTATAGAACTTTGTGGTTTTCATTATAAATTATATTCTAATATACTCCAAAACCTATGAGGTGCATGAAGAACATCTGAGGACTGTGATAAAGACCATTCGAAAACAGAATAATTATAAAATGTATAGAAAGTGTCAGTTTTGGTTGAAGTAAGTCTCATTTTTGGGTAATATCATCACAAGAAATAGGATATATTTAGATCCTTCAATGAAAAAATAAATTGAATGATGGTCGAGGCCAACATCGGTGAAAAATATTGGTAGTTCCCTTGGGTTAATTAAATATTATCATTGATTTGTGAGAAATTTCATGTGATTTTCAAAACCTGTTACCAAGATAACTCATAAGGGAGGAAAGATTTCATAGAATGATGAATGAGAATAAAACTTCAATTAGTTTAAATGGAGGTTTATCACTGCCCCTTGTTCTCAAACTTCCCACTAGTGGAGAATTTTTCATAATATTAAGTGATGATTCAAAAAAGGGATGGGGTTGTGTATTGATGTAAAATGATAAATTCATATCCTATTCTTCAAGTCTAAAGAATGTTCATGAACAAAACTATCCAATGCATGATATGGAGTTGGTTGTAGTGATCTTTACATTGAAAATATAGTGGAATTCTCTCTTTGGGGATAAGTGTGAAATATATATGTATCAAATAATTCTCAAATATATATTCACATATAAAGAGAAGAATAGGAACCAAAGAAGATGGTTAGAGAAGATCATGTACAATGACTAGTGAAATCACTACCATCATGGTAAAGATAATAAAATGAAGTATTCTCTAAGTAGAAAGGATCCAACAATGTTATCATCGATAAGGATTGATAAGGATCCAATATTCTTAGAATTGAAGAGGATGGGCATGGGAATCATAATGGATGTAACGTCATCAATACCTTCACAAATGATATCTCAACCATCTCTTCTTGAAAGGTTAAAGGATAATAAAAAAGATAATGTGGGAATTTAGAAGAATGTGGAAAATATAATAAAATATAAATCCTAAGAGTTCAATTTTAATGAATAAGGAACCGTGAGATTTGGTTCAAGACTATATGTTCTATCAAATATTGATTTAAATAAAGAACTATTGGATGATGCATGTAGTTTGACTTTCTCCATTCACCCAGGATACACAAATATGTATCAAGATCTCCAAGAGCACTATTGGTGTGACAACATGATGAAGAATATCATTGAATATACATAAAAGTGTTTGGTATGTCAGAAAGTGACGGAAGAAAGGAAGAAGTCTAAGGGGATGATGCAACCACTACCCATACCAATATGGACATGAGAAAACATCTCCATGGAAGTTTCACTGGACTTCTGAATACATCCAAAGGAAACAATCCTATTGGGATTGTTGTGGATTTTCTAAAAAATATTGTGTTATTTATTATATTTAGATGGGATTTCTCAAAGGATCAACTTGTATAGATATACATAAAAGAAGTAATGAGGATTCATAGAGTACCCCTATCGATTATGTCTGATCGAGATCCAATATTCACCTCTATGTTTTGGAAAAGTTTCTAGTATGCTCTAAACACTGAGTTGAATTCAGTACAACTTATCACCCTAAAACTAATGGCCAATCTGAGTAGACTATCCAAAAAATTGGGTACATGTTGAGATCATCTTCAATTGACTTTAAATGATTATAGTAATAACATGTTCCTCTAGTCATGTTCCTTGACAACAATAGTTTCTAATTGAGCATCCAAATATCTCCCTATGAATCTATTTATGGGAGGGTTTTAATAACACCTTCATGTTGGGATGAAGTTGGGGAATGAAAAATGCTAGGTCCTGAAATGGTTGAGAAAATGGTGTAAAATTTTACAACCATTCAGCAGCACATCCAGGCTATTCAGAGTCGAAAAAAAGATCTATGATGACAATCATTTAGGATACCTATATTTTGATGTTAGATATGTGGTATTACTCCTCTTATATATATGGAATAAAGTGATGAGTTTGGGAATAAGGGAAAGATTATTCCAAGGTACACCGTCTATTTTTAGATCCTTGATCACATTGAAATTGTGGCATATCTAATATCACTCCCACCAAACCTATCTCAAGTACATGATATATTACTTGTATCTCTCTTAAGGAAGTACATATCAAACCCATCACATGTACTCAATACATAAGTATTACCATTGGAGAATTACCATTCCTTTAAAGATCATCTAGTGAAAAAAATCATAGAGACAAATTTTGACAAAAGAAGTCAATTTACCTTGTCAAATTGTTATGGACAAACCACACATTTAAAGAAGCGGCATGGGAATAGGAGGAGCTGATGAATCAGAGTTACCCTCATTTGTTTTATTGTGGGAAAATAAAAATTCTTGGGTAAAGTTTCACAAGGGGGGAAGATTGTAATGGCCCGAACTATTATAAATGAAATTTCCAATTATATTTAATTATATTTATTATTAAGAAATATTATTATAGAAAACACATAAAATTATTTTGTTTTATTATATAAAATTCTATTTAAAAAAACTGTTAGGTTTATTTACCATTGATAATATAGTAATTGAATAGTGATCACATGTTTTTTTATAAATATAGTGTTTTAAAAATCCAATTGACACAGCCAAAATAATGGATGACATCAAAATGGGGGATCTTACTCTATGAAGCACATTTATCATAGATTATAAGGGAGAAAGGGTCTCTGGGATTTTCCCATGATAAATTCCAAGTTGTGATCCAACAACTTAAGTATGAGAGAAACTATTTATGTGAGTAGTTCAGGCTCATCGAGATCATTACCCAAACCTTGTTCGTGAAACCTCCCCATGAAAGTCCCACAATCACACACCTTACTCTTAGGGTGTATGTTGGTGTGTTAAAAGGAATTTTTCAATACCATAGAAATATTAATTTTTACAATATTTTTCATTGAATAATGAATATATTTTATCCTCTTATAGTAACTTTGTAAAATATTTTTATTTTGATATAATAAAAAAGAAATTATATTTTCAGTTAATAATAAAAATTCAATTAAATAATTTTTTTTAAAGGTTGTGGAAGAAGCCACATTTTTATTATTAAATCAATGAAAATACCTCATCAACTAGGTAGTGGGAGGCCCATTACATAGCCCGAAGTCCTGGTGGGTATTTATCCCATTACATAGCCCGTAAGCCCAAATTTTTGGCCCAAGGCCCATTCTGTGAATAGTACTACTACAGTACCTGCACTGTTGTAGTACCGCACAATACCCACCACTGCTATAGTGCCCATTCCGCTACTATAGTGTGGTCATTGCAACAGTATCTCAGCTGCTATAGTAGAGCTATAGAGATGCTACATTACCTACACCCAATTGGGATTCAGCCCACATTTTTCATCTAGAATTGAGGGTTGCTTACCACTAAGCCAAACCCCAACTACCCAATTAAAGAATTTATTAAATTAATTGTTTTTAAAAATAAATATTTTTTAATAAAATATTATTATTAAATATTTTTTATCAAATATAAATGATCATATAATCATATTTAATTTTTATAAGTGTTGGAAAAACTGTTATTGTTAAGAAACCTTGCATTTATTAATAAAAGTCGATTATATTTTAAAAGTTAATATTCGCATATTTAAAAATTTATTTAGATAAAATGCATATTATTTATTGAATTAGAATGTCTAAATTATCCCATGGTGAATGTTTCATAATTTTTTGAGACAATCGAATTTTCAGGTAAAATTGAAATATCGTATAAATATACTTGGTGTTTTATGACATCATAATAAACCAAAAATAAAGTGATAATCATCACAATTGAGATCCAAGGCCAAATAAATGTTTTCCCTTTAATGAAATGTTATTTTTAGTTTAATTTATTAATTTTTTAATTCCATTATGAATCCTCCAAAACCTATAATATGATTTTTTTTTTAAGTATTTAAAATCATTTCTTTAAGAGTGTGACTCACATCCATATAAGAAAGGGAACTATTTTTATAATTTTGTCCCTTACACATATAAAATAATAAACACCACTCCCATTTAGTAGAAACTATGGGAAAAACCATGGGTTGGTTTGTCTTTTTGGATATTTTATTACATAGAGTCCAAAACCTAAATAATAACAAAATCCCCTTTTATTCCTATATAAACCCACTCAATCCTCCATTTATCTTCACTCAAACTCCTTGGATTATAACAAAACTATTCCCCAAACTCCCTATAATACTCCAAAGGCTCCCCCAAGCTCTCAAGAATCCCCTCCTAAGCCTTTGGAGTCACACACTCAAGTAAGGGATCCACCACTATCCTCTTTTTTCAAGCACTATTTTTATGTTATGTCTATTAATTTCAATTTTCATATGTTGGGGTATGTTACAATATATTCCCTTTGCTTCCATTTTTATTTATAAATAATGATAGAATATTTGAATGTCATTTTTTCCTCCAATGAACCCTTATTTACACCCATTACCATGCCAAAATTTTTAATGATTTCTTCCATTATTTTCTTCATTAAAGTTAATTCAATATCATATGCCTTAAATTTCCAATTCCTCATATAGGGATATGTATTTCAATGTTCTTATTACATTAAATTTAATTTATAAATTATTATATACCCCTTTCTCTCTCATAAACATATTTTATGAATTTTTATGTGATGTTGTTGTGCTGCCAAAATATCACCACAATTTTCCATGCCAAAAAACATTTGTAGCGAATACCATACCAATTTTCTATTATTGATATTTACATTTATGCGCATATAATTTTTTTTGGGACAGAAATATGTTAATTACACACTCATTGATAATGGAACAAATTATAATGATGAGTTAATCCATGTTGTATGATCTATGTGGCACACATAAGCATGAGTATGAAATGAATATGATGGGTCCTCCTAGATAGCACTCTAATGCATTTGGGTAATGTATAGTGTCAAGACACTTCATGTTAGTATTGGTATTAAAAAATATTCTTTTATGGGATTTTTATACCATGATGTCTTAGAAGGTTATGCCTTTCAATATGATTATTATCCAATACTTTAAGTTGTTTCCACATTTCCCATGTTATAATTATCATGTTATATCTAGTCTCTTTGATCATGTTTAAGATTAATACTCTTTTTATGCCTCATTGGTATGAATATTTTTCAAATGTTTTATCCACATAATTTAATTCCATGTCTATTCTATTACCAGTATTTATTGCTCATCCCTTTCTTCTATTTTTCCCCAGGTTATCCCATTCAATTTTAAGTACAGAGTAATATTATGAACATGTTAAAAGGGTTCTTAATAAAGATGATGCATTTCATGTTTTAAGTTGTTGTGTAATATTCCTAATTCACAAATACACTATACTTATTGATATTGTTGGGTGTATTAAGTGTAATATTATGAAAAAAAATTAAAGGGAAATAATGATTTGGGTTGCTATACAGGACAAGTGACTTGTCCCTGATGCCCAAAGAAAACTACACGGTCAATGTTGGGCCTCACATGGTTTGAGACAAACAGTTTTCAAATCGGGCACAGGGCGGAAAACATACCAAAGGATCTGAAATTCAAAAATATTCACCAAGGACTTAACTCAAACTTTGAAAAAAGGATACAAAATCAATAAAAGTATAAAAATAAATAGAAACCATGGTCTGGGCCTGAAAAAACTACTCAGTTTCAACACCAAATACATTGGTATGCTCAATAATGAAATCCCAACATTTACTACATGTTTTTTTCCATTTATTATATTAGGATCCATCAAAAAATAATGGAATACAATGATTTATCTCATAATAATCATTATTAATGAGTCATAAAATAAAAACACAAACAATGGTAATGTTTTTAAAATACCATAATGGTTTATCATAATTATCATGTTTTCTATGTTCATCTAAAATCTAGTTCCCAATGTTTATACTAAACATTCTCTAATACCAACTACAACATCCCCAAATCCTGTAACTCCATGTTAGTGTCTGCTTTTATTAAATTATCATAAGATATATGGGATCACATCACCACATATCAATCAGTTTAGTAATCTTGATGAACTGAAAGCATACATGATTCCCATATTACATTGGAAATATAAAAAAATAGTATAAGATATATTATTTCATCCATTATATTATTAATTATATTTTTATTTATATTCTAGGGAAAAGAAAACAAATAAGGGTGAGATCAGATGTATAGTAAGGGTTATGTATAGTGGATTATATCATAAATAAATAAGGTATAATAAATATGAAAATATAAATAACTAAAAACAATTGTCATTTATTCAATAACTTGAGAACAAAATACATCTATGGTTAATATCACTTCATTAATCTCATGGAAAATAATAACATAATTCTCAATGAAGGAAATGACTAATGTTGAACTTCATGATCTCATACATCAGGATATATTTATCATCAAGGCTTTATGAAAATATTGTTTTATCAATGGGGAGGTAAACACTAAAAACTCATTTAATAAGTTTGGCCAACTAGTTTGTATCATGAGACTTTCAGATGCATTAAAGGTATATCTATAATTAGATCTCAACCATGACTACATTTCTAATGCATTACTTATATATTTAATGATAAACTTAATTCATAAAAAATAGGTATTATTAAAAAATATCTATATTCAGTAAAGAAAATAGAATATTAATATTTCCCTAATAAATAAAATAACTTTTATATTAAAACACCATACATAGAAATGGTATACTATTTGGAAAATAATCATGTCCTTGATATAAAGAATATATATATATTTAATGGAATTATAAGGTCTAATAAAAAATCCTCATAATGAAGATATTTTTTCAATAGAAAGTGAATTACTAAAAAATTAATAGTAGATAAAATATGACTATTAATTCATTAGAAATATAGGTTTTTTAATAAAATCATGTCTTTTAGAGAAATAAAAAAATATAATCAACACATTAAAATAAATTTTCATTAAACATTTTTCTTTATAAAACCACTAAAATAATATTGAAGAATCTATATAGCATAAAATTGTTATAGTGGTAAAAAAATCATTCATCATCATGTACATTAAAAAGAAACATTCCTTGTCAATTTTATAAAGATAGTCAAAAATGACCCTTTTCAAACAAAATTAAAATATCACATTAAAAATTTAAGATTAGTAGAGGATGATATAAAATCATGTAAATAAATAATTTTTTTAAATAAAGAGAACTTGTTAAATGTTTTAGACTAATATAAAATTAAAAAATATATCCTCGATCAAAAGAGAAATAAGATCGAATTTTATTTTAACATTTTATTTTCATGATTCAAGTTAAAAATTGAAGAAAAGTTTTAGTAAAACATGGAATATAATTAAATATCTAGATGAAAATAAAATGGATGAATTTTATAAAGGATATATTGTAATATTTATTCAATGAAAACAAAAATAATCCCATAAAAATGAGATTACAAAACATATTTCCTCTTTAGTATCTTTTAAATTTCAACCATTTGAAATAATATTGATTAATTTAAACTTTAATGATCATGAATAAATATATATATTCATGTAAAATACAAAAAATGGATATCATACACACCATTTAAAAGTAAATAGTTTCCTGATATCAAATATGTCATAATGGCGCCCCAATCACCCAGCTCCAATCGCCCAGCTCCCCTCTACTCTCTCAGCTTCCCTCCTAGGGGTTTTGATGCCCTATTAAGCATTGATGGCCTTTTTTCCTCCATTACAGTTATTCCTTTGAATTTTTTTCTCCTTCTCAGCAGTTCTTTATTCTTTGGGCTTTCTCCCTCACAACTTTGGTGCTCAAGTGGAAGATCTTCTTCTATGCCTCTTTTCGTCTTCCCGTCAAAGGTTTCTTCCCATGGAATCCATTGAACAATAAATCCTTGGTATAGAATTATGTTCCATTGAACCTCTTCGGGTTAGAGTAGGAGTATTGGTAACAAATAGGAATGTGTTATGTGGATCAGCGGTCAACGAGTTTCCTAGCATTGCTGGATTCGGTTGTTTTTTTTCTAGTTTCTACTAGTTTTATAATTCATTGATGATGCTGGTGTTCGAAGTACGCTACTGCTCAAATACCTTCTATGGCCTCATGTTCCTCCTAACCTCTCCCATTCAGATCTGGAGAAATGGTTACATTGAGGATCTGGTATGTGTGACTAGGAGGTTGTAGGTGCTCCAGGAACAGCTTAAATCGGGTGAAGTGACGATGGTGTGGATGTTTCCTGTGATAGATGGACGATGATGATAGGTGATGATGTTTTATGGAGAGTTAATGTTCTTTGATAATCTATTGTTCAATTTATTCATTCTCTCTCGATGGATGTCTATTTCTATGATGCGCTGTGGAATCAATGGAGTTTTACAACAATGACCTGAGAACGAATATGAAGGTCGACGGTAAGTTTGAACGGTTGAAGGGTGTATTTTGTTTGATCTGGCCATAATATTTGGTTTTGATGGGCAGTGACATTGGTGGTTGTAAGGCAGGTGACGTGATGTTGAAGATGGTGATGTGATAATGTTGGCGATGACACATTGGTGCAGTGTATTCTCGATCAGATCACTTGATTTTTGGGATTTTTAATAATTTCTATTATTTGTGTAATTTTGAATTTTGAATGTCCAACTCTAAGGTGTATCCGGTCAGTTCCCACTTTACCCTAAAGTGTCTTTTATGAAAATATCATAACAAATTATTTGGATTTATGTTAGAATTTCTGTGTAAGTGATTTTACTCTCATATATAATACATTTCAATTTCTTATAAAAAAATACGAAAACCATATACATACCTATAATATCATATATGATATATTTATAACAATTTAACTCTTGTTTGTTAATAGTCGTTTATTATTATCATTTTTATGGTGTAAAATACTTTGTTTTTCATATATGTTTTGATTCAGCGGTTATGGTCCTTGTAAATTAAACATGGTTAGATCATATCCAGAATTTAAAAATTATATAAATATCATATATTTTCATTATATACTTATTTAAAATCGTTTGTGAGAAACAGATAAGAAAAATGAATCAAATCACTTTTTGGAAATTGTAGGTCGTATGTATGCACGAGCGATGTTATCATTTTAATGGGTAGAAGGGTAAGGAATAAGGTGATATAAGATCATATCATGATTCACTAATTATTTTACCCTTATACCAATGTATTAAACTGGTTTTGTATTGAAAATTACAAGTATAATGATAAATTTCACATCATGTATGGTTCAATAATTTAATTATTATCACTATTAAAATAGAATATTTTTTTGATTTTTTTGATATAGGTGGATATGATTTGGAAGGCCCTTGATGAAATTGATGAAAAATGGGCCAAATTGTGTATGCATCCAATAATATCTATGGACTTAACCACATACTTTTACTAGCATGTGCATCCAATTGGCCTGAAAGTTTTTGAGATGATCCAAATTTTAGTGGGATACAACTCTTCAGAATAAAATCATGCCAAATTCGTTGATTAAGAGCCCAAAAAAAATCAATCTATAAAAGAAAATGAATCTACATAGAGTCAATAGTTTTCATGTATATTTTGAAAATATCATTTATTATTGAAAATATATGGCCTCTAAATTTTATAGGGAGATATAAAAGAGGTCGGTAAAAAAGTTTTTAGTTTTATGTAAAGTGAGATAAGATTTTTTATTGGCCTACACCCATGGGCCATTTGATTTATCAAAATCAGGGTGCTCAAATCCACCTCCCATTTTTGGTATAAAAGAGCAACTTTGGTACCTGAATTAGTAGTTTGACGATGAGGAAAGGTGCTTCAATTTTGGAGTCCCAATGGAGTCCTCTCATAATCCTTATATGTTATGGGGTATATGAGAATTGATACATCGATATATTTTTCTTCCTCCACTCCCATGGAGTTCTAAACTCCTCTTTATCACTCGGGGAGGAACATATTATAGATCCTGAGCTTTTTTTTTGAAATAATTGAATGGAATTTTAAATTCTATGATTGTGTATTTTTTTTCATCATCCTATATTCATATTTTATTGATTTAAGTACTAGTATGACATACTCAACTCATATGATAATGTTTTGGGGTACCCTTTCATGTGATGTTTCACACACCGTTCACCGTTTTATCTTCTATCTTTTAATTTCGGTGCATGTGTGGTTCATATTGCTAAACTGAACAATCATAAAAACTATCAAATACAAGAAAATTTATTTAATTATATCACAAATAAATAACATACAAACATTTACAGTGCATATAGTTCTTCATGTGTTTCCTTGGTGAGTTTCGGATATGAAGTCAAACACAAATCACCCAATCATCGATGGTAATCTATGAATATTATTGTGTTTTTCAATGAACCCTAGGAGGTATCCTAGTGTAAAATAAGTAATTTAATAGTTATAGGTTTTAAAAACCAATTATTAAAAGATCATAACCCTGCCTCTTGAAGCGATGAAGAATGAGAATCATGAGATTTCCCCAAGATGATAATGTTTATTTAAATATGTTTATTTCTTATTTGTTTTATCATTTCCTTTTTCTATGGTCTTATTAAATCATCAAACCAAAAGTATTAAAAAATCTCATTTCCCTTTTATTTTAATAACCAAAAACATATTTTTTTAATTAATTATCTAAGGCTCCATCGAGAGATAACCTAGGGTTTCTACTATACTACATAAATTCTAGTATAAATTAATCATCTAATTTGATGTGATGGAAAAAATAATCAAATTTTGGTACCATTTATTGGGATCGAATGTAATTTTTTTTATTCTTTCCTTTTATTTACTTATTTTCCTTTTTATTTATTACTCTTTTCAATATACCATTTCTCTTTGGGTTGTTTTTGTTCTTGTTTTTTTTCTTCTTCTCCCGTTCTTTCTCCCTCACCCTCTCTTTCTCTATAATTATATAAGGTAACATTATATTTTATTTTCTCATTTAATTATTATTATTATGTTATTTTATTTATATATATTATATCGTAAAAAGGAAGAAAATAATAATATAAAAGCATTCAATACTTATTTTCGTAACCCGATTAGAAAATGAAAAACTGCTTGAATTTACCATGAAATTGAAAAGAGAGTTTTCTCACAAATTAGGTAATGTAAATTTTTTCAATAAAGTAAAATAAGGGAAACCCTTGTGGAATCTCATTTTTTCCAAAGTAATAAATATTTGAACCAAATCAAAACCCAGTAATCATGGATGCAAATAATCAATCTTTAAAAGAACTGATCACCCCAGATATGGAATACCAACCTACATACATCCAATATCCTGAGGAAGTAGCCAAATTTGAGATGTGAACCGACCTCATCCATCCCCTTCCCAAATTTTATGGTATTCCCATTGAGGACCCTCACAAAAATCTCAAGGAGTTTCACATAGTGTTTTACACCATGAAACCCCAAAATGTGTTTTTGGATCTCATTATGTTTAGGGTCATCCCTTTCTCTATTGATGGTGTAGCCAAAGAATGGATATATTATATATTTAACATAATTGGGAGATGGAATGGTCTAAAATTACTCTTTCTATATAAGTTCTCACCTTCCTCTCGAACTACATCAATTAGAAAATAAATCTATGTAATCAAGCAATAACAAGGAGAGATCCCTCTTGAATATTGGGAAAGATTCAAAA
Source organism: Viscum album (assembly GCA_963277665.1). Lineage (NCBI taxonomy): Eukaryota > Viridiplantae > Streptophyta > Magnoliopsida > Santalales > Viscaceae > Viscum > Viscum album. The sequence continues at coordinate 1,838,262,616 of OY728136.1, forward strand.
GGCTTTGTTCATGTTGTCCCCACCACTAAATTAGAGAACAGTTTATAATTTAATAATTACATGAGGGACTTATCCCCATACACCATGGAATGATAGATGTTTCATATAGTGTTTCCCTAGTTGATAAAACTCATATCGCTACTCGTGACTTAATAGCCAATATGGCTCAAAATGAACAAAAAGTTGGAACACGAGGAGTTACACCCACTCGAGGAGTTCATGAGGTAAGTCATTCATACCTAGAAAAAAAGGTATATATTAACTTGATTGGATGAATACCATTCTAAGGAAATTATCTCAATCCTAAGCTAATTCACATTCTCTTCATATTCCTTTACATTATGGTATTTTTTTAATAACACTAATTTTTCTGGCTAGTGCATGAAAATTCAGGATTCATCTATGTCTTATGCAGTATTATTCCTTGGGCATACATTCCAATAAGAACCAGCCTTCAATTAAGAACCATTCTAGCCAAATACAAACCCATGGTGGCAAGCACAACCACTATACTTACAAGGAGGAAACTTAAGCTACCACAAGAAGAACTGGTATCAACAAGGAAAAGGTATGAAACCTTTTTATCCTTAAATATATTATAACAATCCTCCTCTTACCAAGTCTAAACCAAATCTTCAGGAAATGGTGATGAAAATGGAAACCAAGAACCTCAAGTTCCAATAGAACACACAATCGGTTCTTCAAGACCAATGAACTCAGGTGGTATAATTGGAAAACACCATTGGTGTGATAAAGATGAAACGTTCTGAAAAACTACTATCTAAACTTGTTTTCAATCCAAAATACAAAGGTAGTGTTAATTCAATCACACTTTGTAGTGGTAAATATGTCTCTTAGTCCAAGTATTCTACATAATAAGAAGGTCCCCCTCTTGAAAACTCTCTTTCCTAGCCCTCAAAACTTTTAATTAAAGACAAAAATGAAAAAAAAAACGTAATCAAATTGTCATTGAGGATTCCCATGAAAAATCCATTCCTCTTCCATTCCCTCATAAACACTCTAAATCTAAGAAAGATTTTGATAATTAGATTGATAAAGAGATAATGGATACATTTAAAAAGGAACAGATTGACATTTCTTTATTATATTTTGTTAAACAAATCCTGCGACATGGAAAACATAATAAATATATTTTCACCAATAGATGATTACTGAAGGGGAATCATAGAGTTAACTTGGGAAGGAATGTCTCAAATTTAATACATCCAGCAATATCAACCAAATTAAAAGATCCTAGAACTTTCACGATACCTTTCACTATAGGAGAGACCTTATTTTTTGATGTAATACTAGATTTGGGTTCTTAAATTAATATGATTCCTTGCTCTATGTACACCTCTATATGGGTTTGAGAGCTTAAACCAATGGGAAAAATAATGCAACTTTCGACCAAAGTATAACTCACCCACTAAGAGTGGTCCAAGACATCCTTGTAAAAGTGAATAATCTCATCTTCCCTTTTGAATTATACATTCTTAAGATAGAAGTTGCCAGAACCCAAGGACATTCCCCTCTCATATAGGGAAGGATATTCCTTAAGACATCAAAGATGATCATCAAAGTTTACAATGGTAAAATTTCTATAGATTTCGGTGGAGAAAAGGTAAATTCAATTCTCTTTGATTCTATGAGACTCTCTATTGAAAGGTACTCCACTCTTCATGTCTATTTGATGGAAGTATTTCCAAATGATTCACACTCACCAAATTCTCTGCTCGACCCATACTCTAATTCATTTTCATTTTATTCACCCTTGGATGATTTGATTTTTAGTCATGTTTTGAGTGTTGTGTTGGTTCAGAAAAGTGTAAATTTTGTGCATTAATTGATGAGTGTGTTCATTCTGAAGTACCCATGACCGTCAATTATTTTGTAAATATGATTTCCAAAGATTCTCTTCCCTTATGGAATAAACATGAGAAGATATAAAATTTCAGGGACCTCACTCCCCCTAAATCCCCTCCCTCAATCCAAAACCATCATTTTTGGAATTAAAAAAAACTTCTATCTAATTTAAACAATGCCTCTCTTGAGGGTATTGACCAATTTCCTGTTATTATTTCCAATAACCTCTCTCCCCAACACAAATCAAAACTGATCGACCTTTTGAGAGAGTGTAAGAATGTGATTGGATGGACATTGGATAATATTCATATGATTTGACCATCTATTTTTATGAACCATATAATTCTAGATGATGAGGATATGCCAGTAATCTAAGATCGATGTTGGTTGAATCCCACTCTCCTTGAAGTAGAAAAATTGGATGTTACTGAATTAATTGAAGCTGGGATCATTTATCCTATATCTGATAGTAAATGGGCTAACCCAGTTAAAATTGTTCCTAAAAATACTTGAATAATTTTTGTTTCAAATGAATAGAATAAATTGGTTCCAACACATGTGATAAATAGTTGGTGAGTCTGTATTGACTACCTTCAACAGAATCAAACCATGAAAAAGGATCACATTACTCTACCTTTGAATGACCAAATATTAGAAAGATTGGACAGTATGTACCATTATTGTTTCCTTGATGGTTATTTGGGTTATTTTTAAATCTATATAGCCCCTGAAGATTAAGAAAAGACCATATTTACCTGCCCATTTTGGTAAATTTTTATACAGAAGGATTCCTTTTGGTCTCTATAATTCTCCTGGTACATTTCATAATTGTATCGTGAGTATATACTAAGAGTACATTAAGAATTTAAAGGAAGTTTTTATGGATTATTTCATAGGTTATGCAACTTTGATGACCATTGGATGCAACAAGGTTTTATCTGTAATGTCTCAGATATTTCCATGTGTTATTTTAATGTTATGTGGGAATTCTTTCGATACCAGGCAATGTAACAGCGTGCAGTTCCGAGGCCCGGTGATCCTGGAACAAATATTTGAATTTAATTAAATAATTAAATTATGTGTGCGTGTGGTTTTCCTAAAAAAAGGGGAATAACTATTGAATGGGTGCTCGGATCAGAAATCAAAGGGCACTGTTGCGTCCAGAACTATGATTTTACCTTAGGTGAGGCCTGACATCGGCCGACGCAGGTCGATGTTGAAATCTTGTTTATAGACGTAACAGTAAAAAAATATTTAATAAAAATAGTTTATTAAATATTTACTGCAGCAAAACATTTTAACTTTTTAAATAGAGATTTCGCAGGGGATCAAGATTACAAATCTCATAACCCTGAATTTCCCCTAGAGGCTCTGGAAAAGCTTTGGAGAAAACCTCTCAACGTAGAAAATGCGTTCATGATGGGTTTTTCCAGTGACTTCGACGCGGTGACAGAATCTTCACCTATGAATGTCGTGGATCCAGGTAGGATGTTTGATTTTGATTTTCCTTTCCTCGTTCTTGATTCCACCAACGAACGCGGACTAATCCACGAATAGATTAGCCCACGGATCGACCGTATTTGTGGGATGGGATTTTGCGGGGATTTTTGGGATTTTATTGGTGAAGTTATTTTTGGTTTCAGTTAATATTCTAATGATGATGAACCAAGAGAGACATGAACATTGATCGAGGTTTGTTCCTCTCGATTTTTTGTACTTTTCTTCCCCAAACTCTCGCGTTCTTCATGTGCGTTCTACGTGTTATTTGCGAGATAAGAACCACAATCGATTGCACACTCAATCTATGGTATAACAATCTTAGATTGTATATCCAACCTTGGAATGATGGTACGGAATGTGATGATGGTTTCAGCGGACAATTCAGAGCGGATCAAGAGATATGAGTTTTTGGGTGTTTTTCTTTAGAAGGATCATTGGAAATTTATGACCCAATCGAAGGACCTAAAACACCTGATTATATGTTCATATGATGGGACAAACAAAGACCCGAAGCATCGATATGTATGGACGAGAGATCGTGAATCTGGAAATCCGACCGAGGTGTGAGAAGGAAGGCGACATTTCTGGATAATTTCCGACTACATGGCGTGTAGTATGGGATACATGGCGTGTGTTCATCAGGGATCACCTGGCGTTTACTCTTGGAGTACGCAGACACGGGTTGGGTACACGACCATGGACATGGCGTGTATACCCTTCCCCTTCCAAACATAGACAGATACGAGGGACACCTCGTGTACTAGTACACGGGCATGGCGACACGGACAGAGACCGTGTATGGGAACATGGCCAGCGTACACGAAGCGATCCTAGGTGTTTGGACATGTTGTGTAATCCAAGTACAAGATGCGTAGTGACTTTTTATACGACACGTATAAAGACACGAGCTGTTTACACAAGCAGTACCCAGAGTCAAGGAACACGGTCTGTGATCCTTTTACATACTTGTAATTGAGTTTTACACAACATGGAAGGATGACACAGGCCATTACACGTGCAGTACCCGGGGTCAAGGAACACAACGTGTAACCATACTACACGTCGTGTAACCTTTTTTACATGGCTTGAGCTAGTTGCCTTCTGTGACTTGGACTAGTTTCCATAGGGTTCGTCCCCTTGTTCTTTCTCCTGAAATTTTCCGGTAACATTTCCTACAAAAAAGAGTATGATCCCTTCAGTAGGACATCTTGAATAGAGTAGTTGGAATCCCCTCTATGAGACTTGGAGCTGGATCCTCTATTCATTCCTAGTACCCTAGGTAGAGTTCTTGGTATCGACATGAACTACTTTATGCGGGAGCCGATCCTCTATTTAGCAGATTAGATCAAACTGAGTTGTTTGAATCACCCCATGTCTATTGGTTGTGGTCCTCATCTGAGAATCATGTTCTCAAGTACTTGTAGAGTGTGTTCTCCCAGAACGAGTACTTCGTATCTCTCTCTTCAGACCTTGGAGTGTGTTTTCCTTGTTATGTGCTTAGTGGAAAATTCGAGCTAAAACCTAGTGGTGGTATCGCGATAGTCGATCATGTATGAGTATATCTGGATATCCATGTTATATGTTTTGTAGACATATACTGTGTAGAGATGACGATATCTTTCATTTTTGGTATTTCCCTTGTTGTGTTTCCTTTGTGGTTTTGTGGTGTCCTACTAGGTATTGTTATACTCATCCCTATACGGGATTTTCCTGCACGTGTCGTGTCTTGTGCAGACGAGAAAGCCTTTGACGGGATTCTAGGTGGACTAGGACTTGATGGTGATCAGTGAGATCAGACAGGCTGAGGTGTGTTCCTACGGCTATGGATTGTAGTCCCAGTACCTTTCTTTACAGGTTGGACTTATTTACAGACTTTATTTTGTTGGGATTGTACTTTTGGCCCAGGGTTTCACACATACTGTACTTTACTTTCCTGTCATACTCTGTTGGTTGGGATTTTAGTGTATGCATGCATTTCCCTTTTTAGTAGTTTTTTACTATTCAGATTTGTGGGATTGGAAATTTGTGTGTGTGTGTGTGTGCAGGTTTATAGGAAATGCCTCCCATGTTAGTAACATGCCTACTCGGTGCTAGTCACCAGCCTCTGGCCTACTGCAGGTGGGCTTGGGGAGTTTTGGCTCGGGCCCCACTGGGATGGGTCGTGACAGAGTGTTATCAGAGGTGGTCGGATCTACCTTAGGACAGAGAGTCGGTGAGTTAGTTTGGGGCAACAGTGTCAAGTGTTTCGAGTTCGGCTTTTAGGCTAGGGACCCCAGTGTTAGTGCGGGCAGCTGACATATCCATACACCAGGACTCTGATAACTTTATTTTCAACTCAAAACATGATAACACTAGTTTCAGGGGAAAATAATGGTATGTGCATCATATAGGAATGGGTTTTGGTTTCCATTTCCTTCTTAAGTTAGCTCTCCAGATATACTCACTGACTGAGATACATCTTGTTTCTTTATAGGATGCCTCCGCGATGCGCTCCAGCTAGGATCCAGTAGCTCGATCATGAGGATGACCCCCTCAGTGATGAATCTTAGATACAGGGACCAGATCCCCCAGTTTTACCTTTGGGTGGTGTGCCAGTTATTCCACCACCTATGGAGCAGTGTTTAGTGCCTACTGTACCAGTAGAGGAGGAGTGTAGGCCGGGCGCACTCCATGAGTTTCAGAGACTGAGACCCCTCACGTTTCGAGGCGAGCTTGGCCCTCAAGAAGCATATGAATTGCTTGAGGTAATGGCCAGAGTCTTCTATTTGATCAAGACACCAGCAGACCAGATGGTGATCCTAGAAGCGAGCCTTCTGCAGGGCTCGGCAGGACGATGGTGGAGTTTGTTTATCCAGACCCACGACGAGGCGACTCTTGCTTGGTCAAAGTTTGAGCATCTCTTCATAGAGGAGATTTCATCGGTTACCCTGAGAGAGGTACGTATACAGGAGCTTCTTCAGCTCTAGTAGGGATCCATTATGGTGGATAACTATTCAACGAGGTTTACCGACCTCTCATGGTAATCGATGGATATGGTTAGGGATCAGTACTTCAGAGATGGGACATTTGAGTGGGGATTGTGCAGAAACATCTGAGCTAGCATCATCCCTATTATCATTCCTACTTATGCCGGGGTGATCGAGCAAGATTTGGTGGTCAGGAGCTTCTTGGAAGAGCAGAGACAGATGGCAGTTGTCAGCAGTGAGCGAGCTGAAGCAGAGACCTCGGTAGTAGGGAGCTGACGTCAGGGACCCAAGCATGGGAGACATTTTCAGAGGAGATCCCAGGATAGAGGATCTACCGTACTGGGTTCTTAGGGCCCATCCATCCATCCTCAAGAGAGGAAATGTTACTCATGCTATGGCAGGGGACATCTCACTCAAGATTGTTCGACCCGTCGTACTACTGACACAGGAGCAGTGGATGGACCACTGAGGTAGAGGCAATGTGTGGAGTAGACAGATCTGCGGGGCGGAAAATGTGGTAGAGGAGCTGGGATAGCAGCTAGAGGTGGTTTTTGTTTTGACATTTTGCCACCACCACCCCAAGGAGTTCCACCCCAGGCTTATGGAGCTGGTGGACAGAGGCAGGGACAGCTGCAGGCAGCAGAGGCTTTTGACCCATGTACTCCCGGAATGATTAGAGGAAAAATCTGTGTCTTTTCTACTTTGGCTACTATACTGATAGACACAGTTTCTAGTCATTCATTTCTGGCTTCTTATCTTGTTCGAGACCTTGAGATTCTTGTTCATATGTTGACTCAACCCTTACACTTAGAAACACTTACTGGAGAAGATTCAGAGGTCACACACCTTTGCAGACAGTGGGACCTGACCCTTGGTGGCGAGAGTTTCAGTTGGAACCTCTTGGTGGTAGTGTCGATCCCTTATGATTTCATTCTTGGGATGTATTGGCTATCCACAGTTCATACCCATATTGAATGTTTTAGGCGAAGGGTGCGGTGTGTCCGCAGTGATGGGACGAGGTTCTCCTTCGTCGGTGAAAAGGAGACCCAGACAGGGTAGGATGGACTCGTGCGTAGGAAGGTACAACCGATTTCACATCAGTTGGCTATCATATCCCTTAGCGCAGCAGATGTTAGGAGTTTGTAGTTTCCATCAGTAGTGGCTGAGTACGAGGATATCTTTTCGAAGGATGTCCCCAGGCTACCTCCCCATCAGGAGATATATTTCTGCATTGAGTTGCAATCTGGGATGACACCGATATCAGTATTAGCATATCGGATGTCTCCTGAAGAGATTCATGAGCTGATGGTGCAGCTGGAAGACTTTGCATAAGAAGGGATTCGTGTGTACCATTGTTTCTCCCTGGGAAGCCCCAGTGTTGTTTTCCAAGAAGGCATATGGGAGCTTGAGACTGTGTGTGTATTACAGGCGCTTGAATCAGGTGACCGTTAAGAACCGGTATACACTACCGAGTATCGATGACCTCTTTGACCAGTTAAGAGGGGAATGATGGTTCTCAAAGGTTTATCTATGATCAGGCTATCACCAGTTATGAGTACGGGATGAGGATATGCCGAAAACGGAATTCATATGTCGCTACGGTCACTATGAGTGCTTGGTGATGCCCTTCGGCGTGACAAATGCCCCGGTAGTGTTTATGGGACTCATGAACTAGATCTTTCAGCCCTATCTAGATCGGTTCGTGTTGGTCATCATCGATGATATCCTTGTGTACACTGCGTTCGAGGAGGATCACACAAGGCACCTTATAATGGTTCTGGACAAGCTCTGAGAGCACCAGTTGTAAGGAAAACTCTCGAAGTTTCAATTCTGGATACATGAGGTCCTCTTTTGGGAAACATTATCTTAGCATATGGTGTAGCAGTGGACCTAGATAAGGTAGAGGCAGTGCTAGCATGGGAGCCACCCCAGAGTGTGATGGAGGTGTGGAGTTTCTTTGGGTTGGCAGGCTACTATTATAGATTCATTCTTGATTTCTTCAGAATTTCAGCACCCATGACAGCTTTGGCCCAAAAGGGGCAACCATTCGTATGGACCGAGAGAAGCCAGCAGACTTTTCAGGAGTTGAGACAGATTCTGAAGAGCACCCTGATATTCAGATTACCGGAGGAGGGTGTCGTGTATGTGGTGTTCTGTGATGCAACCGGAACCGAGCTTGGTTGTGTCCTGATGCAGAGGCAAGTGGTGATTTCCTATGGCTCGCGTCAGCTGAGGCCGTACAAGTAGAACTACACAACCCATGATCTTGATTTGGCATCGATAGTCTTTGCATTGAAGATGTGGTGGCACTAACTGATGGGAAAGTGGTTTACCATCTACTCTGATCACAAGAGTCTCAGATATATCTTCTCTTGGAAGAATCTGAATTTGAGACTGAGGCGATGGCTTGAGTTCCACTCGGAGAATGACTTTGAGATCGTTTATACTCTTAGGAAGGGGAACGTTGTTGCAGATGCTCTCAGTAGGAAATCCAGTTCGCGGTTGCTGGATGAGGTGACGAGGATGTTGGCCTCTTTACAGTTAACCTTCGTGGAAAGAGATTGGGGAGGTTACCTTCAGTCGATGGTTGTAACCCCTCCACTCTTACAGCGATTCAGCGAAGCACAGCTCATGGATGCTAGATGTGAGACTCTGCGTGCTCAGATATCCATAGGTGATGTTGTTTATGGATATTCAAAAGGTGGGGAGAACATTGTCCTTTTCAGAGGGTGCACAGTAGTATCAGTGATGCTGCAGGAGGAGGTTCTAACGGAATTCCATACATCTCCATTAGCGGTGCATCCAGGCGTGGAAAAGATGTAACAAGACCTCCGACATTAGTTCTGGTGGCCAGGAATGAAGAAGAGTGTGGCCGAGTTTGTTTCTCAGTGCCTTACATGTTAGTAAGTAATGGTTGAGCACCAGGTACCAGTAGGTTTGACTCAGCCCCTTCAGGTGCCAGAGTGGAAGTGGGACGGGAGATCCATGGACTTCATGATGGGTTTACCACATATGTCTAGGGGACACAATTCCATCTGCGTGATCATTGATCGACTCACCAAGTCGGCCCACTTCCTAGCCATACGGGAGCAGAGTTCAGTAGAGATCTTGGGACGCCTCTACGTGCAGGAGATAGTTTGACTTCATAGAGTTCCATCCACGATCGTCTCAGATCATGATGCTCGTTTCACATCCCGGTTGTGGAAGGGATTGCATGAAGCTTTTGAGACTCAGTTACGCTTGAGCACAACGTTTCATCCTCAGACAGATGGTCTGAAAAAGCAGACCATCCAGGTTCTGGAGGATATGCTATGAGCTTACATACTTGACTTTGGTTGTAGCTGGGAGGATCACCTACCACAGGTGGAATTTTCTTATAACAACAATTATCATTCCACTATTGGTATATAACCATTCAAGGATTTGTACGGGCGACCTTGTAGGTCACCACTTTGCTAGACTGACCCAGGAGAGTCAACACTCATGGGCCCAGAGGTGGTGAAAGCTACTACAGAGAAGGTACAGGTCATCCAAGAGAAGATGAAGGCGTCATAGAGTCAACATAAGTCTTATGCCGATAGGAGATGGAGGCCCTTGGACTTCGAGAAGGGAGACCATGTGTTCCTTCGAGACTCACCTCGACGGGGGTTGTGATGATTTGGATGAGGCGGCAAGCAATCTATGAGGTTCATCGTCCCTTTTCAGATTTTATACGACATGCCTAAAGACACGGGCCGTTTTCACGGGCAGTACCCGGAGTCAAGGAACACGGCGTGTGATCCTTCTACACACCGTGTAGTTGAGTTTTACACAACTTGGACTGATGACACGGTTCGTTACATGGGCAGTACATAGGGTCAATGAACACGACGTGTAACCATACTATACGCCGTGTAACCTTTCATACATGGCTTGAGCCAGTTGCGTTCTGTGACTTGGACTAGTTTCATTAGGGTTCGCACCCTTGGTCTTTCTCCTGAAGGTTTTCAGTATCATTTCCTACATACAGGAGTATGATCCCTTCATTAGGAATTCCTGAATAGTGTTGTTGGAATCCCCTCTATGAGACTTGGAGCCAGATCCTCTATTCCTTCCTGGTACCCTAGGAAGAGTTCTTGGTATCGACGTGACCTACTTTACGGGGTCACTGATCCTTTTCTTAGCGGATTAGTTCAGACTGAGTTTTTGGAATCACCCCATGGTTATTGTTTGTGATCCTCATCTGAGAATCATGTTCTCAAGTACTTGTGGATTGTGTTCTCCCAGAATGAGTACTTCGCATCTCTCTCTTTAGACCTAGGAGTGTGTTCTCCTTGTTACGTGCTTGGTGGAATCTTCGAGCTAGATACTAGTGGTGGTATCGCGATAGGCGATCGTGTATGAGTATATCTAGATATCCTTGTTATATGTTCTGTAGACATATAATGTGTGGAGATGACTGTATCTTTACTTTTTGGTATTTCCCTTATTGTGTTTCCTTTGTGGTTTCGAGGTGTCCTACTGGGTGTTATTGTACTCACCCATGCATGGGCTTTTCCCACACGTGTCGTGTCTTGTGCAAACGAGTGATCCTTTGACAGGATTCTATGTGGACCAGGACCGTACGGTGCTTAGTGAGATCAGACTGGCCGAGGTGTGTTCATACGGCTATGGATTGCAGTCCCAGTGCCTTTCTTTATAAGTTGGACATTGTTACAGACTTTCATTTGTTGGTCTTGTACTTTTGGACCAGGGTTTTACACTTACTGTACTTTACATTCCTATCATACTCTGTTGGTTGGGATTTTAGTGTATGCATGCATTTCCCTTTTTAATGGTTTTTACTATTCAGCTTTGTGGGCTTAGAATTGTGTTTGTGTGTGTGCGTGTATAGGTTTATAGGCAATGCCTCCCATGTTAGTAACATTCCTACTCAGTGATAGTCACCATTTTCCTAGCCTAGTGGAGGCGGGCTTGGGGAGTTGTGGCTCAGGCCCCACTGGGATAGGTCATGACATTATCCTCCTTCATTGCATAGAAAACGATCTTGTATTAAATTATTAAAAAATTTCATTTTATGGTTGACCAGAGGATAATTATTGAGAATTTTATGTCAAATGAGTGAATTCTAGTGGATAAGTGAAAATAGAATTAATTTCAACCCTTAAAAATCCGAAACATATTCATGAGGTGATATGTTTCTTAGGTCATGGTGGTTTTTACCTTTCATTCATTAAAGTATTTAGCAAGATCGCACTTCCCCTGTCTGAATTATTATAAAAGGATTATGATTATTTTAATAAATATTGTTATTGTTCTTTAAATTCACTAAAATAGAGTCTCATGAGACTTCTCATAATCCAATTATCAAGGTTGGATCTCACCTTTGAACTTATGTGAGATGCCTATAACTTTGCAGTTGGGGCAGCTTTATCACAATGGTTTGAGAAGTCTCATCATGTTTTTGTGTATGCCTCTCATACCCTTAGCTATACGTATGAAAATTACATGACCACTAAAAAATATATTATTTCTATTTTGTTTTCCTTGGAAAAATTAGGTTCATATATTATTAGGTCAAAAATCATCATCCTTTCTGATCATGTTACCCTTCCTTTTCTCCTTTAGAAACATGAAGCTATGTTATGCCTCATTCGATGGATGCTCCTCCTCTAGGAGATTGACTTTGAGATTAAATAAAATAGAGAGGTGAAAAATTTGGTAGTTGACCACATTATTAGGATTTTCCCACCATTGGATCATCATGTTGACTCACCCCTCCCCATTGGATAATTCTTCCCTCATGGTAACCTTTCTGATGTTGTGGACCTAACCTCATGGTATGAAGATATTGTAAATTTTATAGCAACATATAGGGTCCCTACAAATTTCATCACTTCAAAATTTCATATACTAAAACATGATTATATATGGTACATTTGGGAAGGCCCATATTTGTGGAGAATTGTTAGTAACCAAGTTATTTTTCGGTGTGTCCCTAAACATAATTTCCCTTCTGTTTTGACCTTCTTCCACCCTTTGGCTTGTGGGGGCCACATTGGATCTCAAAAAAAATCTTGAAAGGTCCTTGAATCAGGAATATATTTCCCAATGTTGTAAATATATTCCCATTAGTTTTTAATTCATGAAAACAATTTTAATTCACTTAGAAAATATCCAAGAGGAATGAAATTCCCCAATAACCCATGTTATTCTATGAAATATTTGATGCATGGGGCATTAAATTCTTGGGACCTTTTACAAATTAATTTATACTTTTTTACATCTTAATTATTTTTTAATATATTATTAAATGGGCTGAATAAAATTCTACCAAGACTGATGAATCTCGAGTGGTTGTTGATTTTTTGAGGTCCCCTATTTTTAGTAGATTTGGTTTACCAATATTCATTATTAGTGATCAGGGTTCACATTTTTGCAATCGAAACATGAAAAAATCGATACATAAGTATGAGGTTGTTCATAAATTATCAAAAAAATATCACCCACAATCAAATGTATGAGAAGAAATCTCAAATAAAGAAGTTAAGTGAATCTTGGAAAAAATGGTACACCCCTATAGGAATGATTAATTTTTTTCACTTGGATGATGCACTTGGGGAATACTATACAGGTTCTAAAACCCTGATCAGAATGTCACCATATAGGATTGTGTTTGGAAAGGCTTGAAACCTCTTCGTATAGGTAGATCACTGTGCATATTGGGCTATCAAATATTGTAATATGAATCTTTCATATGTAGGTGAGCATAGAAAACTCCAGATTCAAGAGTTGGAAGGAATTCATCATGATGCAAATGAAAACTCTTGAATATATAAAAAGAATAAAAAGGAAATCCATAAAGGGATAATTCATAAGAAAAATTTTCATGTTGGTGAGAAAATAATAATGTATAATTCAATGCTAAAGCTTTACCAAGTTAATCTTTGTTCCTAATGGTCCAGAACATATAAAGTTACTGATGTTTACCCTTTGGTGCTATATTGATTTTTCATGAGAAGAGAGGAAAGAGGTTTAATATCAATGGAAAGAGGATCAAACACTTATATAAATAATTTCCAAAGTATCTCATAAAGGAAATCCAACTGATGGATGCCACATATGACACCACTTAATACATTTCCCTTCTCCCTACCATTGGTTTCTTGTCTATTTACTTAAAATATTTACATTGAGGAAAATGTAAATTTTAGTTGTACAGGGTGATATTTCAATGTTAAGATTAAAAAAAATTGTTTTTATTTTTTTATTTATTTTTTAGATAAATATTGATCATAAAAAGAATATAAAAATCATTTTTCATTCTTAAGTTGATTGTGTAGAAAATTCCATTTTTTTGGAAAAAAATTATCAAATGAATATTTGTATGGAATATTTTACTATAATTTGTATTTTAAAATAATTATTATTTATTTAATGGATTTTTTAAACCCATTCCCCATTATCTCTGACTAATATTTTATTCCCTTACCTAATAGACATTCTAGTCCATTTACTACATATTGTTCCTCACTTTCTATAGAGTCTTGGGTCATGTATAGAAACTATAACTTGTCTTGATTTTTTTTCAATCCATAATATTCCAGTGTGCTACATTCATGATAGATTCCATTATTCATTAAAAATACATTTGTACAATTAACCTCTATTTTTAGACACATTTACATTTTACCCATATTAAGCCTTCGAGACCATGAAATTCATATTAGGTAGCCACATTAGATGCTAATTTATCCACACCTACCAATATCATGTGTAAATTCTTGTTTTAATATTAGAAAGTGTGGGGTAGAGGGTGTTTCTTTGGAAATTATTCTGAAAGAATAATTATTATGGTTTGATAGGAATAGTTCCAACATTTTACTTGGGAATTGGGTTCATAATCCATATTGTATAATTGTTTTACACTTGTTTCTCTATTTATCTTCAATGAAAATTATAAAAGAAATATAGTTTTTTAATTTGAAAAAAAACAGAAAAAAATAAAAAAAATTGATAAAATAGGATATTAACTCATTATTATTTAATGATCAGTTGTGAACCACAAAAATGGGCAATAGAGATAGTGATTTATATGTGATAAACTTTGTGAGGGATTGAGTGTTTACCATCATTGTGAAAACATTCTGAATTTTGACATTTTTTATACTTAAGAGATTAAAAATTCCTTTTATGCCTTATATTTTTATACATTAAATACTACCAACCCTTGAACCTCTAAACAACCAGTTGGATTTTCTCTTGAGTATCACACTATTTTCTACTAGTAGAGAACTCAAAATCTGGTAATTAATTTGGTAATACCACCTGAACTCTGGGAAAAGTGCACAATGCCACTTTTATATATTAATTGAGTGATGTATGAAAATTTATAAGTGAGGTAGGTTGTGACATGTTTTATTGTGAACATATGAAGTTGAACAAATTTGAATGTTAGAGAAGAAAAATTAAAGAAAGTTTGATTTCATAAATGAGACAAGATGAATTCAATTTCAAAAGAATCTTGGAAATTTTCTCACCTTTATTTTAGGAATGGGACTTGGTTAGGATATAATAATATTTTAGGGGTGAAAATATTTAGGCGTGGGGTTGTGATCGAACCATGATTCACTGTATTATTTCACCCTTATGCCAACATATTAACCAGATTTTATATTTAAAATTCCAATTGTAATTAAAATATTCACTTCATTTTTGGTAAAATAATTTCATTATAATCACTATTAAAAATAATTATTTCACTTGTTTTGATGTTTTTTAAAGATGGAGGTGATTTGGAAGGCCCAAGTTGAAGTTGATGAAAAATGGGCCAATTTACGCAGTCATCCAAGAACATCTGTGGACTAGACCACATACTGCTACATATTTTCACATTCAATTGGGATAAACTTTTGTGGGATAATCAAAAATTCAATGGGATACAACTCTTCTGAATAAACCCAATCCCAATTTTCCTTTTAAGAGGCCCAAAAAATTCAATTTTGTCCAAGAAAATGAATATGATTAGAGTCAATAGTTTTCCTTTGTGCTTTAGAAACGTCTCCTATTATAAAAAATATCTAGCCACAAAATTTCATAGTAATATTGAAAAGATGTTGTTCAGCATTTTTTTTAGTTTTTTTTAAGCGAGATCAGATTTTATAGTGGTCTAAAACCATGGTCCAAGTGGTTTCTCAAAATCATGGTGCCCAAAACCACCTCCCATTTTGGCTATAAAAGAACACCTTTGGAACCTCATTTAGTAGTCTATCGAGGAGGCAAGGTGCTTTAATTTTTGTGTCCCAAAGGATTCCTCTCATCATACCTATATTTTTTGGAGGCTATAGTAAGTGATACATCAAAAAAAATTTCTTCCTCCCCTCCCATAGAGTTCTAAACTCCTCATGATCAACCAGGGAGGAACATATTGTAAATCCTCACCTTTGTATTTGTAATAATTGAATGGTATTTTAAATTATAGGTTTTTGTGTTTATTTTCATCATAATTTCTTCTTATTTTATTGATTTATTTACTGGTATGTCATACTTAACACATATGATCATTTTTGGGGTTACTTTTTCATTTGATGTTTCTTACACTATTCACCATTCCTTCTTCACTATTTTAATTATGGTTTTTGTGTGGTTTATATTGGTAAATTGAACTCTAATATACACTAAATTCCATGAAAATTTATTTCATGGTATCATAAATAAATAACGTACAAACCTAGATAGCATATCATTGTCTTCCAGTGTTTCCTTGGTGAGTTTTAGTTATGAAGTCAAACACAAATCACCCAATCATCGGTGGTAACAGGTGAATATTATTGTGTTTTCAGATGTACCCTTGGATTTATTCTACTATAAAATCAATAATATATTAGTTATATGTGTTAAAAACTAGGTATTAAAATATCATAACCCTATCTCTTGAAGCAATGAAGAATGGGAATCATGAGATTTTCCCGGGTTGATCACGCTTAATTGATTTTGTTCATTCCTTCTTTGTTTTATTGCTTTCCTTTTTATATTTTATTCTTAAATAATCAAACCACAAGAATTTAAAAAACACATTTCATTTTTATTTTAATAATCAAAACCATGTTTTGAATTAATGATATAAGGCCCCATAGATAGACAACCTAGGGTTCCTTCTATAGCACAGAAATTTTTGTAAAAACTAAAAAACTAATTTGATGCACTCAACAATGTGATCAATATATTATACTTACATAAATATATACATTTAATAACTAAATATATATTAATTATTTCCTTCATTATTATAATCTATTTGTGGGGGTAATGTAAAACAAATTACATCAATTCGTGAGGCGACAGTCTCTTGTATACAATATCAAGAGTTTTTCTTCCCATTTGATGAAGAATGAGATTGATAAATATTATTTCGTAAACATACTAACATATCAGAAAATGTTAGATAATTTTTTATTATATTTTAATTGTTTATAAATAATTTAATGTGGTAAAACAAAAATAAAAATGAATGTGTTTGGTGAATTTGATTACCTTTTCATTAAAAGAGCTCCTATAGATATCCACTTAAGAGACCTGGGGTTGGTTTTTTGGGTATACCATCACCTCTATAACATGTATAAGGTTTTTTAAAATAGATTTTTGTTTGGAATTTTCAAGATAAGTGGCTCTATTTAGTGCATATAAGAGAGGAGATTTGGTGCCTTTTTTTGAATGAAAATAATACACATGGAATTAACAAAGTTATTTAAACATGAAAGAATTAATTTTCTCTTCAAAGTGGAACCATTTGTCAAAAATGTTGAATTTATGATAGAATATTATTGTAATCCCGTCAAAAAATAAAATTTTTACAGATTTACATGGTATTTTAAACCTTTTATTTTGGTTAAACACCTTTATATAAATAATTTTATCCTTAACACCAGTAAAGACTTTTCCATTCTTAAATGGATATAATTTTTCATATTAGGTAAAAAATGATCATAAATAGACAAGTTATGAAATTTTAGACCATTTATTATTCTAATTTTTCATTTTAAAAATTTTTATGATTTTTAAATAATTTATAAAATATTATTTTTCATAAAATGTCATTAATGTCATTTTGACACTATTCATTTAATTTGACTTTAAAGAAATAAATACAATGATTTAATTATAATATAATAATTTTAACCATAAATAATGAATTATTAATAACTATAAAAGTCTTTATAAACAATAAGTTTTCATAAAAAATATTAGTTTTAATATTTTTAAAATTATATACATTGATTTTTTCACTCGTTCCACAAGAACTATGTCTACATTGTGTAATATTTTAAGTAATTATATCATCCCTAAAAATTATAAATTAATCACCATAATAAAAATAAATTAATTAATTTAGATAAAAACTTTTATATTTATTCTATATGTATATTTACTCACACATATATCACGATTACTTCTTTAATATGATATTTTGAATTTTTTATCCTTGTGCAAGCATTGCACTAGAATTTGGATAAGTCTCTTTTTATGTAACTAAAAAATCATATATATAAATGAAAATAATAAATAATACATCATTTATATTTACCAATTATATCAAGTACTTCTTACTTCTCAATTATTATCTTTAGGACACCAAAGTTTACTTTTTTAGTGTGCCACAGAATCACTCCAACGACACTAAAAATGATTTTCATATTTATCATGGAATAATTATAATTAATATATTTTAAAAATAAATTATACACTTTTTAGTATATTATCATACATTATTAATTATAGAAGTTAAATAAGTTTTCATATCATATTTAATTCTTGGCGATATCATAAATTAAATTGTAGTTCAAAAAATTGTATTTGTTACTATTCACCAAATAATCAACTTCTTCAGAAAATTGTAAACAATTAATCCTAAAATAAATTTGGATTGATGAATAAAAATCTTATTTCCATTTAATTAAATTCAATTCTTATAAGTGATATAAATTAATTTTTATATTAAAAAAATAAAACATGATGAAAAAATGTTTTTAGAAAAATTTGTTTTTAAACCCAGTAATGAACTTATACCAAAAACAAGTTTACATTTGATTCATATATAATTAATTTTATTATTTATAAATAAATGTGACTTGTAATAATTTAATATAAAATTAAAATAATAATGGGACTTTCTTAATGAAATGAAGTTCCAATTTTACAAAAATTGGTATTTTCCACTATTTATTGAAAAGTAAATCTTTTCATAAAAACCTCATAATTACACCCTAAGATAGTTTTGACATACAGATTACAAAAATAGATAAAACTATCAAACAATAATATTTAAATATTTTTACATGGTTCATTTATATTTGGGGTTGTGTGTAAGGAAATATATCAAATAAATTAGATTTATTTAAAGAGAAATATATCATAAAATCCTGGGGTGTTACATTTTATATGTCATCTGGAATATTGTTTTTTATGATATATATATATATATATATATATTAATGATACAACCTTTTCTGATCATATTTTATGATAAGGTTATATTATAATGTTTTGAATTATATTATATGATTCAATTAGAAGTATATGGTTCATCGAATAGTGGAATGTTGAGTGTTAACATTGTGGTAATCTTCTATGTATGGCTATCATTATGAAAAAATCATATGATGATACTTTTGGAGAATAAAATTTTTAAACACATACATTTGAATGATAAAGATGTTATAATAAATTGAATTTAATAAAATATTTCATGATATTAGAGTAAATTCATGGTAGGCCTAGGGTGTATCATCAATTATTATGTAAATAGGCTAAAGCTTTTGAGATGGTGTGTGTAATTCCTTTGGTTTCTAAATGCTGAAAACCACTTTGATTCCTTATTCCTTTTCTTTAATTGTTTTTATCATACCATGAAAAAAGGAAAATCCCAACCAATAATTGGGTGATTTAGGTCAACCCATGGATACACTATAGAGAAAAGATCTCGTGTGTTATTTATCATTGATCTTCATCAAAATCATGATTGAAGAGTGTAGTTGTGACCCACATCAATGTAATGGACACATATATTATTCAGTTTATATTATGCATAGTCTCAGTTTCATATCATATAGATATTGATTTTTTTGTTTCTTTTTTTTACCACTTCTTGAATATTTTAACTTTGATCCTTATAAATCCATCAAAAGGAGGCATTCCACCTTGGTTTGGAAATGATAATTTCTTAAAGATTATAATCACATTTATTTAGTAGTATTTTTTAGTATAGTGGTACATCACCATGTGTATATTTCTTGTATATATCCCTTAGTTATAAACCAAATAAAATCATTATATCGTGATATTAAATTTTAATATTTTTATTTTGTGATTGTGTGATTTTATTTGGCATACATTCTTTCAAACATGGGAACAATATCGATATATTATGAAATAAATTTGGCACCCTAGTTCAAATACTCCCACCCCCCCTCTTAGGGTGAATTTGGGAATATGATTGTAACATTTTTGGATACCTTAAATAGGAATCATTTTATTTTTTTAAGGAGTCCTAATCAAACTCTCTATTGGAAAATATTCAACATAGACATTTAGTTATGATTTATAATATGTTTCAAATTTAATTTTATTGATTACACTACTGATAGATATTATATATGGGTTTTTTGTCTTATTATATTGTATTTTTATATAGATATGTCTTTAAACCTCCTTTATAAACACCCCTAAAACTTTAATTCATTGTTTTAAATGGTTGATTAAGCCCCTTTTTTGAGTGATTCATATTTTGGGAATGATAAATTTATTGAAGGATATACATATTTATTAATACTTAAATTAATAAATTGTATATTTAATTAGGTATTTCAAGGATTATTGGTGTATTAAATTAAACATGATAATCTATGTTTTATTTGAAAACATAATGTACAAGGGTTTATTGACCCTTGGGGAAACTTTGATTTGTACCTAAATTAAGACTTGGATTAAAGTTGACCCTTTGGGAAAATTTTATTTGAATAATCATACGAAATTAATGTCAACTTAATGAAATATGTTTTCAATATTAGTGATATAAAAACATCAAATACCCAATCTCTAGACTTTCTATAATTCAACTCAAATAGTTTTGTTCTATTACCTTTCACTATTTATTTCACTCATGCTCTATAAACAAGAAATCATACCTCACTTCGTAAGTAAAATAATTTAATTATTTCACATGTTTAGTAGAATCACCTAGAATTTGAATATAGTATAATTATACTTATTATAGTATATAATCAAAATATATAATGTTTTATAGGTTCAATTAGTTATTCACTAGTCAAATATTCTATTTGGTGTTGAGCCTTACCTAAATCTTGTAATCACATACCTCGAATAATATTTTTTTGGTACATTAACAACTCACCATGTATATACTCTTTATATGTATCACTTACTATAAAACCAAGTACAATCACTATGTTATTTCATTTAATTTTCACATTTAGCTATTTTAATTGAGTGATTGGATTTGATAGGTCTAGTGTTTTACTAAAAATGTCAGAAACAGATCCATTCATTGTGAAATAAATTATATAGAAAAATGAATCCCCTTATAGTGTATTTGGGACTATAGTAATAAAACTGGTTTGGACATTTGGAAGCATAAAATAATTGGTTTATACAAAAGAGACCCTATTAAATTATTTTATGGAGAAGATTTAGCATGTTTTTTGAGGTATACGTTTTTATTTTTTTTCATTTCATTTTTTGTTTCTCTTATAGAAGATATTATAGATGAGATATGTATATTATTTTAAATCTTTTTATAATAGATATGTATCACCAAAACCTTCACAAACATCCTCAAAAATTTCACTCATTGTCGTTAAGGGTAATACACATTTTTTTATTCTTAAATTAAAAATGTGTATATTTAATTATGTATTTCATATATTATTGGTGTATTCAGTTTAACTTCATGATTCCATGGATTATTGTAAAACATCATGTATAATGGTTCATCGATTATTAAACCATTTATTAACTAAATGTCAATTTGATTGGAACTTAATTTATGTGTTAGAATAAAGTTAAATCTTTGGGGGACTTTTATTTGAATAATATAGTAGAAATTGTTTTAGTTTAATGAAATTTTATTTTATGTATCAATGATATTAAAACCTTTTATACCCAATAT
Organism: Viscum album; assembly: GCA_963277665.1. Lineage (NCBI taxonomy): Eukaryota > Viridiplantae > Streptophyta > Magnoliopsida > Santalales > Viscaceae > Viscum > Viscum album. The sequence goes on from OY728136.1 coordinate 1,838,284,111, forward strand.
TAATACTAACTTTGATCTATCTCAAATAGTTTTATCCATTAACTTCCACTATTTATTTCACTTAAATTATACCAACAAAAAAACCCACCCTCTTCCCCTCCATTTTAGAAAATCAAAATAAAATGGTTTCAAAATTTTAATAAAACCACCAAGGACTTGAATTGGGTGTAATTATACATATTATAATAGAACATATAAATATTTGGCATTCAATTGAAAATAATTGGTCGGTTTTATACAAGTTAGTGTTTATTCCTTAATGTAAGATAAGTGTTTTTGTTTAATGGATTTTCTCTAACAATAAATGTATAATAATAAAAATACATTATCATTCATTTATGTCTATTTCATAGAACACAGGAGAGGAAAAGATAACAACCCTCTCGACAATATGTATTACCTGGTTATGCTTAATGAATAAATATTATATTTGATTTTATGGGATTTTAATATTAGTGTGAGTATGATCACATGTATAGAAATATAATTGGTCACTCATAGGATATAATTTAGTGAACTTGTATTTATATTTACTCAATTAAAGTACACCAAATGTATTTTCATATATGTTTCATTAGTGTTACTTAAGTGATCATTGGATATAGATCCTTTAAATTAAGGTTTTTGAAAAGGTTCCCTACATATGAGGCTTCATACTTTGATACCTATCTAAATTAATTTTAGAATTTTTCTTAATATAAGGTAAATGGGTATGAATATAATAAAGTGGGTGGATTTGATTGACTAAGATAGTATTTTTCCACCCCAATGATGGGTTTTTACCTCAATTCCATCATTTAGTTTTAACTAACTACATAACTATTACAATTTTATTACATTTGATGTAATTATATAAGATTTATTTTAATTAAGAATTGAGAAAATATGATAAGATATAATGGATTGCCTTCATACATGTCTCATGATTAATCTCTACTAAAAGTGATAAAAGAACATTGTTAATGTATATGTGGTGGATTAGATCATATCAAACCCATTTTTTAATTTGGGTAGCTATGTTTTGTTTCTAAATACCTCTATTAGTTTGTAATTATGCATGATATTCATAATTATTTTCAACATTATAAAGGTAATCTATGGTCATACATAAGATAATGTTAATTGTAATTTTTTGAGTAATGTGATTATTTCAGGTTTAGAAAAGTCCATCTTTATTACAGGCACAAATTAAATTTTTTTTTTGAACATTTGAAATATTAAATTAAATAATATTTATTTAATTAAATAATTAAATTGAAATTAAAATAAAATAAATATAAGGAATGATTTATATTATTAAAATATAAACATGGGTGAATGATAAATCCAAAATTAGATTTCTGCTTGGGCTCAAAGAAATGGGTTTTTAAAGGTCATTACATGTGGAAAATTAATAATCCACCCTTTAAAGATCATTTAAGAACTTATGTTTCTAGATTTAATAAATTTATTGAATTATTAATGCACCTCCAAAAGTGGTTTCAGACAAATAAAACACTTTTGGAGGGTATTTAATGCTCTGAATGAGCATTAACAACAATTAATTACACTTCCTTTGGTTTTATATGAATTTGGTTCATTGATGGATATTAAAAATCCCCTATTGTAGTAAATAAATAGGAAAAGGGGTGTTATAATTCATTAAATTAATATAGAATAGTGGTGGTTCTTAGTGTTCTATAGTGTTCCTCATTGTAGAGAGATCATTAATTTTCCTCTTACAATAGGTTCTCTAGTTTTTTCTCATTCCTTCTTACATCCATTTTTGTGACTAGAATCACATTTATTATAAGGTAATTTTACTAAGGAATCAGTTATTTTCATTATCAATGGATACCTAATGAGTCTTGAATTTATCAATTTATGTTTGATCAAAATATTCCAAACCTATTTAAAAGGTATTTTTAATTTATTACTTTTTATTATAGTTTTAATTTAATTTTTTTGTTCATCGTTGGGTTTTATTCACACTTATGTTGCATATCATGGGTGGGTAACATCATTAAAACCATATTGTGGTATCAGATCCACACTAAGTAAATGAAAAATACATAAGCAAAATTTTTTATTGTTCTGTAGTCTAATGATATATTTATAAAAAAATCATTTAATACTCATGTGAAATATTGATGGAGATTTTTTCGATATGATCAATATCATTAATAGAAATTCTAGGTAGTGGGTTTCTTTATGGCCCCTATGTAACATATCACATTCCATGTTCTCTCGGTCATCAGACCCCTCAAGCATTTTAGATGATAAATCTTACTAAAATGGATGTGGAGACATAGAATTATTCTATCTAATGTGATTAATCCTTAACCGTTTAATAAGATACAAAGGTACCTGAGTTATATAATTATTATTCATAATATTCATTATGTATATATATGATAATATTGTTTAATTACTTTGAATATAATCAAATATGTATGTGATACAAAAAAAATTAACTATGAGACAAAACATAAAATGATTCATCAAATGTAAATGTGTTATATATCTTATAATAAGAATCACTTCCATTGATAGTTGAAAAAATAAATGGTTTATATTTTTATAAACATCATTAATCTAGATTTTGTTATGTCAAAAGGGAAAAAGTTATCCTAATGTGAATGTTGGGTGAAACTTGATGTGATAAGTCAACCAGATTAGAACATAGATTCATAGTGTTGAGAATATTCATGAGATGAATTGTGTAAAATTTTGTTCACACAAAAATAAAAGAGTTTTATTTGATACAATTAATAATATTTTTTATCTAAATATACATGGCTTAAGAGACTAACTTAGCTAACATAAGACATGTTGAAATATAGTTCTTGGACCATTAAATTTATAATAGTGATTATTATTATTTCAGTGGAAATATATTCAATAAAAGACTATATTGAATAATAATATACATGATACTAATAAAGACATATATTTTTTTAGATATCCATTATATCACAAATAAATAAAAAAATTGTTGATATCATCCCTTAAGATGGAAAATTTTAATGGTAATAATTTCATTGATTGGTATTATAATTTTTGAAATGTTTTATAATACCCTAACCCTAGTGGCCTAGATATTGTGGTTACTTATTAAATTAGAACTAGATTTAAGGAATCACATCATGAAGGACTTAATGGTTTATTAGTCTTGGTAAAGTAGATATATTCTGGAATCATACAATACATTTGAAAACCTAAAATTCAAAACATATTGAAAGTAAATATTTTGATCCTCAAACTCAATTAAATAATCATTCTTTATATACTGTAAAAAAGAAAAAAATAAGGGTGATCTCAGATTATCTATAAGGGTCACATATAGTGGGATTTATCCTAATTAAATAATGAAAAATCAATATGAAAGGTAAATAATTGAAAACAAGTTCCATTTAATCATTAAAATGATCATTAAGAATAATATGGTAGGAGTAAAAAGAAGATAAAATGATGTAATATAAATAATCACATGAGATTTAAACTTACCCATGGGTATTATTCAAAATAATTTCATAGACATCAATAACTAATTTCATAATTATGTAATCCATAATTTCGTACATCTAAAACATATTTTCAAGGCCCTATGTCCATATAGTTTAAACTATAGGTATGTATACACAAAAAAACACATCTAACATGGCTATCCAATTGGATTCTCTCATGATACGTACCAATGTTTTGAGGGTATATGTAATTATGGTCCCCATCAATCACTTAATATGTCCAATGAATTCATCATATGAATAAACAATAAAACATAATTAATATGCCTTCAAAATATGTAATTTTTTTTATTACAAGGATTAGAAAATGTAATTTCAATACATTCCCCAAAAAAACTAATCATAAACCATCCCAATAATGAATAATGATAGTATCATTACAACATATTTTCAGTGGATCATAATTAAAATAATGGATTATCATCATTGACCAATAAAGATTTCATAAAATGGTCATTAAAAATTTTCTTGAGGAAAATACCATTTTCACTTTGAAATCCACTTTTAAAGAATAAAAATTACTAGAATATTAAAAAAATAAACTTTAATTGAAAATAAAATTTCATTATTATTAATAGATATTCAAAACATTGAGTTTTCATGATGGTATTAAATTTCATTCATGTCGTATAAGTTAAAAAACATTCCTTTCACACTTTTATAAAAAAGTCAAAAAGTACCTCATTCGGAAAACAAAAGGAATATTTATTTTAATACATTTCATAAAATTAAAAAATGGGTATTTTTTTAATAAATATATATTTAATATTAAAAATATTCTTGATAACATTTTAAGGAATATGAGGATACTGAAAAAAAAATATTCCCAATTGAGTAGAAAACAAAATTTCGTTTTTATTAAACAAGATTTTGGTATCTTGAGTACTAAAAGAGTGGAAAATTAAAGTAAGACTTTTAATCTCAAAATTTAAACATATTATAATAATATATATTGGTTTTAGGATATAAATATGAAATAATTAACCCAATGGAGACTTTAACATAAACAATCTTGAAAGATGATGAGACTGTAAAATAAACCCTTACCAATTTATTAACTTTTTAATCATATCCCCCATGAAATAAATAACTTAAAATTAAAAATAAAATTACATGAATATAAATATATTCATGATATAAAATATAAAATAGGTATTAGATAAACCTCATAGAATAATATAGGTTTACAACATAACATATTTCTAAAATAAGACAATTTGTGATGAAGAACTCTTACAATGATTATAACGTTGAAGTAAAATTTAATAAAGTAAGTGATTATGTGTAAGAAATTTAAATCAAGAAAAAAAAATTTAATATAAAACAAATCCCATTTCAAATATATTATTTACACAATATTATAAATGAAGATGTGATATAACCCAATGAATGAAAATTGAGTTATGAAACACTTACAACTTGTTAAATTTCATGTAAAATAAACTTGGATGAAATAATTTAGATTGAAACTTAACTACCATGAAATATTTTTTATTAATGATATATCATGTAAAATTGTAAATATATATTTCATATAAAATAAATCAAGTTCATAACATCAAAATATTCCTTAAACAAAGGAAATTGAGATGAAATCTCTTACCTCATATCTGACTTGTCATGTATATTTTTTATCTTCCTGATTAATAAATTTATGTTAATTATTTACTTTAATAATATAATTTTTAAAGGTTATTATTACATTAATTTTATTTATTACTATTTTATTTTTATTTATTTATCAATTAATTTCGCATCGGTCTTTCTAATGATTTTCTTTTCATATGTCCAAAATAACATTAGTTAGTTAATTATGGTCAATGAGGTAATTATTTCGTCATATAAATAAAAATAATTGTGGAATAATTATAATTTTTTTAAATAAATTATATATTTAAAACCATCCATTAAATATGGTTATGAAAAATGAACTATGCTACAATCATGGGGTTGGTAGGTCATACGTGTTCATGAGTAAAGTTTCCACTTATCAATGAACATGATGAAAATAAAGAAAATAGTTTTTTTATTTGTAGATAATTATAAATATTTTATAAATATGATATTATTTATTTAAATATACTTATATATACCATTAATGTGATTCTTTAATGAAAAATGAATTGCACCGCTTTGTAGAGGTGGTAATCCACACGTATTCACGGGTGGCATTATCATCTATCAGTTATTGGAAAGGGGAAAAAATATTTGTTATATGATATTTTAAAAATATATTAATATAAAATGAATATAATATATATATATATATATTAACTAAATCATCATAAACAACTTTTATATGTTATTATGGATAACAAATTACATCAATTCGTATGGCGGTAGTCCTCCTTACACACGAATGATGGTTTTGTTTCCTATTTGATGGAAGATGTGATGGATATAGGTTATGAAGTTAACATAATAACATATAATTATATGGGATATACTTATTTTACTATATCAACTTGGTTTACTAATATTTTAAGGAGATGGAAGAATAAATAAAATAGAAACACTCGATTAAAAATGATAACTCATCTTTAGAATATATCTTTAGGTTTACACCAAAAGCCTTCATATGAGGGTTTTAAAATGAAATAAAGTATTCTAGGATGTGTTAATGGAATTAATTAATGTATTTTTTCAGGTAATGGTTGATCAAAGATGATTTTTATATTGGAAGAAAAGAGGAGAGGATGTTCCCTTTTATAAGGAAAGGGAGGGACACTTTTCAAAATTCTTAAAATATTAAATCAACATAAAAAACATTTCACATAAAAAAGGATAAAAACTGATATAATTATAATATATGATCATTATTGGTCTAAATACTATCATAAAATAAAATTTTTTCATGTTTAGATTAGTTTTTTACCCTTATCTCTTTTTTAACCTGCATTAACCTTTTTTGACAATTATTGTGATAATGATGGTATTACTTTTTAGGCGTCAAAATAGTTACTCTAAAATGAAAATAGACCAATAAATGGACCATGGTAGATATTTTCAACCATATCTTATTTAATTGGATGAATATCTTATTTTTTATAATTTTAAATCATTTAATAAAAATATTATTTATTATATAATATCAATAATATCATTTTTGGAATTATTAAATTAATTTAAATTTAAATTCTACATGACAACCATGAAATTGAATTATAATATATTAAAAAATAAATAAAATTTTATAGTTATCTATAAAATTAATTTAATTCAATATTTCATTAAATTTATTTTACTTTTAATATTTTAGAATCTTTTATTTTATTTTTCTATTAACTAGATAAATATTGTGTCAATGTTGCATGAGTATTTAGGGTAATTATTTAGTTACAAAAAATTATAAATAAATTAACTTGAAATATATAATTTATCTTTAAAATTACTATTTATAACTTAACATATTTTTTTTATCCCTGTCATAAAATATTATATTTATTGAAAGTAAGAAAGTTTTATTTTTATCATTATCTCTTACATAAATATTATAATCTTCAAAATCAAATAAATATGGAACTAATTATCCATTTATTAAATTATTGAACAAAAATTTATGAACTTAACTCATAAAATAGCATAAATCCACGTTTTAGGTTCAACCTTTAGTCCATAGTATATTATTTTAAACCTTAATTACTTGATATACCATTACTCTAGGGATAATTATTTACTATAGTTACTATCAATAATGTCTAAAAATAAATGAACCTATTTACCAAATTTGGCCTCCATATTAAAATTTTTTATTTAATTTTTAATGATTCAACTAACATAAATGGTGGAATTTAATTAAAAAATAAACTCATAAAACATGATAAAAAGTAGTTTTTCAAAAAAAATGTATTTGAAGTATAAATTCTTTTATACCAACATCAAATATAAATTTCATTAAAAGAACTATAATTGGATTATATTTAATAAAAATTAACTAATAATATTTAAAAACAGATCCAAAATAGAATACAACACTGTAAACACTTTAAAAGAAAACATAGTTTCCAATAAAAATCAAAAAAAGTAACGAATCATTGAAAAATCACACTTTTTAGAAAAATCTCAAAATAACACCATAGGATAATTTTGATATGATGATTTAAAAAATTATACGCTTTATTAAATAAAATTTATAAATTTTCTCAAAAGTAATTATACTATTTTCTCACAAAAACATCAATTAAAACTATTTCTGAAGAAAACATATATTTGGAGAATAAAATGACTTTACTAAAAATATTTTTATTATTTAAAAATAATTTATCAATATATTAATTTTGAGTAGTTAGATTTTATATATTTCATAAATCATTTAATATTATTCAGTCCTACTAATTTAATAGTCAGTTTATAATGATCATATTTTAATAATAATATTTTATTTTCATTTACGCTCGATGTTGTGTATCGTATATGCTATCGAACATGGTGTTATTATTTTAAAATATTTGTGTGTTATATTCTCCACACCCCCCACAACCCAACCAATTAATAAATTTCATCCTCATAATTTGAAGATAAACTTTGTAATCAAAGGATTGACATTTGAAAATAATTTTTGTTAAAATCCAACATTGTAAAAAAGGTTAATAAAACATTTTCTTGAAAATAGAGAAAATGGAAATATGATGGTCATTTAGAATAACACATACTAGATTTTTGAATAGTATAAAATTAGTGAAAAGTGAAACTATGGACATGGAGGAAAAAATAATGCTCGAAGACTAATAGTGTCATGACCCATACCCTGGGGCCCATGCTCTGACTACCCCAAGCCCACCTCCCAAAGGATAGGGGCTGGCGACTAGCACAAAAGGTGTAAACCTGAAGTGGGAGGAATTATCTTGGATAACTATATGCACACATAGGCCCAACCAAGTCCCAACTGACAAAAGGGAAAAACATACACTGAATAAACATAGTGCAAGTACTACTAAAAGAAAGTCGGATAGAATACTAACCCAAGAAAGAGTACCGAAAACTGTAAAGTATGAAAAGTGCTCTGATGGACATCTGCAGTAAACTCAACCTAATCATGATAGTAGTGAATCAACTTGAATCCTAAGTAGTACGTCATGTCTGCTCGATCCTACTTGGTCCCACCTAGTACTAGGACACCTAGTCCACTATCATAGCGTTCATTCGTCCCGTCTCCCTGAGCACCCCTATTAAAGCATTGGTCGTCTACACCAGACACAACACGTGCGGGTGAATCCCATGCAGGGGTGAGTAACACAGTACTCCGTAGGGACCCTAATACAAAACAAATAACACACATCAATTCCTTAAAGTATAGCATGAAACACAAGGTAGTTCACAGTAGGTATATTCTGGTGTAGTAATAGTAGCATCGTCAGTCACAAACGTCAAACTCCTCGATCGTTGGAGAACTCCTCCTATATTGAGTATAGTGGGTCTTTTGGGTCACACGGAGCTGCATCCCACTAACCTTGAACTGTTGTGGTACTCATCCTTGATAATTATTGTGGGTATGCTGAGTCATAGAGAGCTGCTCCCCACCATGGGTCTACCGGGTCACACAGAGCTGCTTCCCACCTTTGTTGAATTGAGGTACTCCTACTATCGAGTATCGTTGGTCTGACGGTTCACACAGAGCTCCTCCCCACCATGGGCCTAATAGGTCATAGATAGCCACTTCCCACTAGGTCATCCTCGAGCAGTCTTCAGGTCTCAACCAACTGCATTGTTTTATACGTTGCGCGCTTGGAAGAACTACTACTCAAGCCATTTTTCGTTTCTCGACGTCCATGAAAGTCTCCACAAATCATGCCGAAAGATCCGCCTCCTTGAGAGGGTCCTAATGCTGTAAATATCTTGTCAATTGGCCATGTGATTTGCATGTTACAAGAATTTTAGTAATGAGGGGATGAGTTGAGATGGGGCCCGGTCTGACCTAGTCAGACTGACCCGACCAACCCAGCGCGGGGGTTCCACATACCTCGGTTCATTATGACGGACCCAACCAAACCATGAGTGGGTTGGGGTTAGTCCGACCTGGCCAGTGGGCCAAGCACGATAGTCCTCACAAGACCCGACCTGGTTGACCAAGTGTCCAGCTGGCCGAGTCGCCCGGCAACCCAGCATAGTCTAGGCTAGCCCGAGGAGGGCGAGGGTCCGGCACACCAGTATGGTCTGGCCCACTGGGGGTTCATGCCCCGTCTTTTCCACCTCATTGGATGCGGATGGGAGTTGTATTCATGCCCTGTCATCGTCATGAGGGTTGTCGCGGTGCGCCTCCTCCACCGTGGTCAAGCGACTGCAGCCCATCGCGCGGTATGTGGCCTAGTGTCGTGCTCACTACCCTCTGACGCAATCAAGAAACCCCGTCTATGAACTTTCATCTAGTGCATCGTCATGGTGATCTGCCTCCCACCCATGGCCACCACCATGGTCCATCGCTGGCAGTCGCTGGTGTCAGTGCATCGGCAGATTCTTTAGCAGACCATTGGGTCCGCACCGGTGGTCCATTCTTCATGCCCCTTTCACTTATGTTTTCCAAAGATCATCCTCCCCATTGTAACGGTATCAAAACTGCCTTGTCGCCGATTCAAATTTATTACCATGAATAACACCCCTAACAGAGTGGCTCTGGCCTTTTTTGTGTCGGTTCGGGCCCTCCGCGTTAGAAGTTTACAAAAAAAGGGAAGTCTATGGATTTTAATTTGAAAAATAAAGATAATTAAATCATGCATAAAGATACCCCAAAGAAGTCACCCTCCTGCAAGAATGCACAGTCCATAGATTAACCTATTCATGGATTAATCTGTGTTTTTAGTTTGTAAATGGATGGGGAATAACAATGAATCAAAAACCCCTTCCTCTTTGAAGTTCGTTGCTGCACATTTTTCCTCGAGGGGTTAAGACGTTGATGTTGCTTCTCCAATATGATCATTGAAAGGTGTGAAAAAGAAGATGAAGTTCCTCTGGAATTCTTCATTCTTTGTTGGGGTGTAATTTCATCATAGGTTCACCAGATAATCCTTCAATTTCTTTAATCCATATTTTCTCAGCGTGTTGAATTATAAATAGGAGCACATTGCAACATTCCCATTATGATGCGATGTCTCATCATTACGCTATTTTATTTAAGAAACATTTTCATTGTTATGCATCATTAAAGTGTCATTACGAAGTGACTTTAACATGCCATTAATGAGTCTCTTTGATGCGCATCATCACCGACCTTTTTCCCCAACAATGTTGCCATCTGCCACTGTAAATTGTTAAAGAAAATAAAATAATTCATTTAAATTATTTTATTATTTTTCTCGAAAATTCTGTAAAATAACTTTTCTAGTTGACCCTTACCAGTCAAAGTTAAGTCATTTCTAAGAAAATACCAAGGTTCTAAATTCAACGATTCCCTCATATTTTTGATCCGATTAGCAGTTCAAAAGATATAAAATCATTTTCCCATGTTTATTGAACATACCTTAAAAAAATTCAAAATTCCATTCTGGGTGCTTCAGAGCTCCGAATTACGTGCCTTTAAAATTTGTGGTTGGAAAATAATATCATATAAATAAAAAAATTACACGGAAATTCTGAGATGTTAAATTCCCCCCACATTTGGGCTTTATAACCCCAAAATCCAAAACAACAACTAAACAAAATGTTCGGGGTAATGAGCATGAATCTGAGCCTCCCATTCCCATGTGCTCTCTTGGAGATTCTCATGCTACCATCGGACACGCACTAGAGGAATCAACTGTCTGTGTATGAAATGCTCCTTTCAATCCTCTATCTACACTAGGAACTCCAAAAATGTTGCTCCATCATCAATTTCTAGCTCACCCCAGTCCGTAACATGCGATTGATCAGGAACGGACCTCCTCAGTTACGACACATGGAAAACATGATGCACCTGTGCATCTTTTGGAGAAGAGATAGGTGGTATTCCACCTCACCCACTCTGCTCAAGATCTGAAAAGAACCAATGAACCTTGGAGATAGCTTACAGCCCCAGTAAAATCTTTTCAATCCTTTTCGGGGAGTGACCTGAAAGAACACATGATCTCCCTCCTCAAACTCCAAAGGTCTTCGTCTCCTGTCATAAAAAGGATTATGCCTGCTTTGGGCTATCTTCATCCACTCTTGGATGATCTGAACCTTCCCGGTGGTAGCATGTACAAACTCTGGACCCATGAGTGCCGACTCCCCTAGGCATTTCTAGCATATGGTAGTTCTGCAATGCCTCCCATTAAAGGCCTCAAACGGTGCCACCCCAATGGTGGAGTGATATTTGGTGTTGTATGAAAACTCCACCAGTGGTAGGTGGTCCTCCAAACCACAAACAAAGTCAAGGACACAACCATGATGTATGTCCTCCATTGTCTATATGGTCCACTCCGTCAGACCATCCTTCTGGGTATGAAAAGATGTGCTCAAGCGTAGATGCATCCTGAACACCTCCAGTAATCCATTCCACAACTAGGATGTAAAGAAGGAATTGCGATCTAATACTATATTCAAAGGAACCCCGTGAAGCCGCACTATCTCCTGGGCATAGAGCCACCCCATCCCCTCTACCCTTCCCTGCACCGAGATGGGTAGGAAGTGAGCCGACAATTTGAGTCGTCCAACAATAACCCAAAAATTATCATAACCTCTAGATGTACATGGTAACCCCGTCATGAATTCCATCAAGATACCATCCCATTTCCAATTCGGTACCTTGAGTGGATAATTCAAGCCTGATAAAAACCTAGTGCTCATCCTTCACTTGCTGAAAAGTGAGGCATCGTGAAATAAACTCAGCCACTTCTTTCTTCACCCCTGGCCACCAGTACTAAGGCTGAAGATCCTGGTACTTCTTTTCCACTCCAGGATAAACCACCAGAGAGGAAGTATAGAAATCCCTTAATTCCTCATCCCGCAATGTCACTGGTAATAAGGTGTTCCATCTGAAAAATATGATGTGCTCCCCACCTATCAAAAATCCATCAAGAGCCCATCCTGAGGATATCTGAGCATGTCGGGCCTCGTAGTCAACATCCCCCAATTGTAGCTCCCTGACTCATTATATGAGTGGGGGAGTATCAACCATCGAATGGGGGTAAACATCTTCACCATCATCTAGGAGGGATACCTACATCACGACTAACTACTTCGTCACCTCACTCAGCAGCTGCAACCTGGTCCTCCTGCTAAGCGTGTCTGCCACCACGTTCCCCTCTCTAGTAGTATAGACTATCTCAAAATCATAGAACTAGAGGAACTCTATCCATCACTGTTGTCTCAAGTTCATCTCTTTCTGGTAGAAGATATACCTGAGACTCTTTTTTTTGTTGTAAACTATAAACTTATCACCCATATAGTAGTGCCACAACATCTTAAATGTAAAGACCACTACTGCCAACTCTAGGTCATGGGTTGCGTAGTTCTTCTCATGATTCCAAAACTATCATGATCCCTAATTGATCACCTCATGATCCTACATTAGGACACAACAGAGCCCAGTACCTGATGTGTCATAGTAAAATACATACCCTACTCCCTCCTCTAAGAGTCTCAAGATGGGGGCACTAGTCAGTCTCCGCCTCAGCTCTTGGAAATGCAGCTGGAATTTCTCTGTCCACGCGAATGGTTGTCTCTTTTGTTTCAATGCCGATAAGGATGCTGCTACCCAGGAAAAGTTGGGCACAAACCTATGATAGTAACCAGTCATCCCCAAGAATCTCTGAACCTCTGTCACACTCATAGGAGGCTCCCATGCAATCACCACCTCTATCTTTTGCAGATCTACTACAACTCCAGCCTCCGAGATGACGTGTCCCAAAAAGTGGAACTTATGTATCTAGAAATGACATGTCGAGAGCTTATCATAAATCTAGTTCTCCAAGAGTGTATCCAGGACTATCCACAGGTGTGTAGCAAGTTGATCCTTTGACACTGAATACACCAAGATGTCATCGATGAAGACCACAACGAACCGTTCGAGGTAGGGCTAGAAGATCCTATTCATAAGGCTCGTGAACACTTCTGGGGAGTTGGTCATACCAAAAGGCATGACCATAAACTCATAGTTTCCATACCGGCAACTGAAGGATATCTTCAGTACATCCTCTTCACGTACCCAAAGCTGGAGATAGCCTGGTCTGAGGTCTATCTTTGAAAAACACTTCACTCGCTTCAGCTGGTCAAAGAGGTCATCAATTCTTGGAATTGGGTACATGTTCTTCACAGTCTCTTGGTTCAGGAACTAGGAATCCACGCCCAACATCAAACTCCCATATTCCTTCTTGGAAAAAAGAATCGGGCCTACCCATCATGAAACATTGGGCCTTACAAACCCATTCTCATGCAAGTCATCCAGTTGTACCCTCAGCTCGCAAAGCTCTGTAGAGGACATTTGATATGTCGATGTGAATATAGGCATTGTCCTGTGGTACCGGTCGACATGGTAGTATACCTCTCTACAAGGATGTATCTATAGAACCTCATCAAGAAAAACATCCTCATACTTGTCCATCGCTATAGGGAAGCATAGACTACTCTCCTCCATTGCACTGAGGGTGAGGGTAGCCAACTAGTGTGTAATTGGCTGCACCCTCTTTCTAGAGAGTCTTTCATGTGCTGCAAGGGTTTCCTTCTCGTAGGTGAAATAAAAAACTGGTCCCATCTTCATGGACACACCACACTGTACACCTAAAATAATTGATTTGAGCATGGACTGTGGATAACCAGTACATACCCAAGACAGCGTCATAAGGCCTTGAGCTTGCTACTAGGAGATCCCAGTTGAAGCTCTCGCCTCCTAGGGTAAGCTCACACTACTGACACCAGTGTGTAATTTTCAAATCATCTCCTGTAGGAGTATATATCCATAAAGATCGAGCCAGTGGATCCATCAAATCTCTGAGCTCAGAACAGGAGCCTTGTCAAGGAAGGAGTAAATAGAACCTGTGTCTATAAGTACTATATCTCGGGTAAAGACATAGATCATGCCTCTGATCATCTCTGGAATGTCATGGTCATAAGCCCTTGCTTCCTGGAGCTGAGCTCACCCATGTCTTCCTACTCCCTGAGGTCGGGGTGGAGAACTTGGGGGTGGTGGAAGTATCATCTCAAACTATTTCCCACCACCTACAACACGGTCATCTCCCCTGCCACGTCTATCTCCCTATGGACATCCTCGCTCAAACCATTGACGCTGCATTGGAGGCCCCTTGACCATCTTCCAATCATCTGTATGGAGGGACGGGCAGCCATGTTCCATGTTTCCCTTCCATTCGTATGCGTAGAACTGTCTGGATGCCTGCCGACTCCCTCCGGACTAGGATCCATGCACCACCGACCATGAGTCCTAGAGTCATCCTCTTAAATACCTAACCCTCTTGAGACCACACATCTATTTTATGTTACCTACTGAAGACTCTACCACCTGGGGTCTGTTGGTAGCTCTAGCTGCGGGCACCTACTCTGCCAAGAAACTCTCCATTATAAGGGCTCACTCCAGCACCTCGGCCTGGGTGGGAATGCTGAGAGACACCAATGAAGCCCTAATCTCCAGCCTGAGTCCATGGTCAAATGATCGAGCCCTGAAGAAAGGGTCTTTCACCATATATGTGGAGTAACAAGAAAGCATCATGAACCTATTTTAGTACTCATCCACTGTCATGTTGTCTTTCTTTTGGTGAAGAAACTCCAAGATGCGCATAAATCATAAGGTCGCAGGGAAAAGATCCTCAAAAATACGCTCAAAGTAAACCCATGTGAGGGTCGCCTTATCATGAGTCTAGTTGGTCAAACTCCACCATGTCACTATCGATCCATGTAGAAGGCTCACTGCCATGATTTCCATTTGGTCAGGCAATGGCCTCACTAAGCGAAAGAATCGCATCACAGCCTCTATCCAGTCCCCAACAACCTAAGGATCCATCTCTCCCCTAATCCAGGGAGATCTCTATCTCTAAAACTCATCTAAGGCACTAAGCCTATGAATGTCCTTTACCGGAACTGCCAGCAGTAGATGCTGACCATCGGATGGTGGTAGCACTAGTGCACCACCCGGTGGTTCCATCTCTAGAACTGGTCCCTGAGCGAACACCTCTTCACTAGGTAGGTTGTTCTCACGACCTCGTATCGGGATCATAGCTGGTCTTCCACATGGAGGAATCCTGAGATATATCAAGATGTACCAAAGTTAAAATTTAATAACTGGTCAGCTAAATCTTATTCAAAAATAAGGAGATACTTATGCAACTATTATTTTCATGTTTTGAGACGAAAATAGAATTCAAGGTCATGGTGAATGGATAAGTCGGTCGTCGCCCCAACACTGGACTCCCCAAATCTGAAATTCAAACTCGCAACACTTAACATTGTTTACCCAAAACAAATAATCAAAATCATGGTCTTTGATGGGGGAACCAACCACCCTCTGATAGCACTTTGTCACGACCCGTCCCCTAGGGCCCATGTGGTGACTACTGCATGCCCAACTCCCGAAGGCCAGGGGCTGGTGACTTGTGTCGAAGGGGTTAACCTGCAAGTGGGATGCATTATCCTGGATACATGTACGCACACACACCTTCAACCAAGTCTCAACTCACAAAAGAGAAATAGCATACACTGAATAAACTGAGTGCAATTACAGCTGGAAGAAAGTGGGCCAGAATACAAACCCATGAAGAAGTACTGAAAACTGTAAAGTATGAAAAGTACTATGATGGCCATCTGTAGTAAACCACACCTACTCGTGAGAGTAGTGAAGCTACTAGAAGCTGAAGTAGTACTTCATGTCCGACCAGTCCTACTAGGCCCCGCCTGGTCCTAGACCACCATGTCCGCCATCATAGTGTTTGTATATCCCGTCTCCCTGAGCACCCCTATCGAAACATCATCATCTTCACCAGAAACAACACATGTGGTCGAAGCCCGTGCAGGGGTGAGTAACATAGTACTCAGTAGGGACACCAAAACCAAAATAAATAACACACAGCAATTCCTCAAAGTAAAGCACGAAACACAAGGCATCTCACACCAGGTATATTCTAGGGTAATAATAGTAGCATCATTAGTCACAAACGTCGAACTCCTCGGTCGTTGGATAACTCCTCCTTTATTGAGTACAGTTGGCCTTCCGAGTCACATAGAGCCACTTCCCACTATACTTGAACGGATGTGGTACTAATCCCTTATTAGTATGGTGGGTGCGACTAGTTGCATGGAGCTGCTCCCTGTCGTGGGTATGTCCGGTCACACAGAGCTGCTTCCCACCATGAACGAATTGACGTACTCCTCCTATCGAGAATCATGGGTCTGTCGGGTCACACAGAGCCTCTCCTCATCATGGGCCTACTGGGTCACACAGATCTGCTTCCCACAGGTCCATCCTTGAGTATTCTTTAGTTCCTAACCAACTGTAAGGTTCCTTACGTAGAACACTTGGGAGAACTTCTCCTCAAGCCATTAATTGCCTCTCAGCGTCCATGAATGTCACCAAAAATCATGCTGAAAGATATGCCTCCTCAAGAGGGTCCCATCGTCCCAAATTTCCTATCAATCGGACTCATGGTTTGCATGTTATGAGCATTTTAGTAACTAGGGGGCCGGTTGCGATGGGCCCCGGTCTGACCCGGTCAGACCAACCAGACCAACCCGGCTTGGGGGTTCCACATACCCCGGTTCATTCTAAGAGACCCGACCTGACCTAGTGTGGGTCATAGTTGTTTTGGTCTAACATGGCCAGTAGGCCTGGCCCAATAGGCCTAGCTAGACCTAACCAGATTGGCTGAGGGTCTGGCCTACCGAGTCGCCCGACAACCCATCCCAGCCCGAGGAGGGCATGATTTCGACCCGCCGGTGTGGCTCCGCCCTGCTAGGTGCGGGTTGGGCCCATTAGGATTGGGTTCTTCCCATAGTGTGGGTTCGGCACGCTGCGGGTTCACGCCATGTCTGGTCCGCAAGAGGCGGACCAGTCCACCTTGTTTGACACGGCCAGGAGACGTGTCCATGCCCCACCATCGCCATGCATGTCACCGCAGGGTGCCTCCTTCACTACAATTATGTTAATACGGATAGTCATGCAGGATGCGACTCAGTGTCACGCCCACTCCCCTTTAATGCGCTCAAGGGACCACATACGATGGCTTAGCTAATGGCCTCACCTACTGCGTCGGGGCCTTTTGTCTGGTACGCCATCGTGGTGTTCCACCTCCCACTCGCGGCCACCGCCGTGAGCCACCTCCAGTAGACGTTGGTGCCACTGCCAGTTCCGGAATGCTGGTGGATTCTTCCACGGACCACCGGGTACGTACCGGTGGTCCTCTCTTCATGCCACTTGCGCCTACATTCTCTGGGGATCATCCACTCCACCGCGATGGTCTCAAAATTTCCTTGTTATCGATTTGAATGTTTGGCCACAATGAACACCCATAGAGGAGGGGTTCGGGCCTTTTTGGTGTCATCCAGTGCCCTCCGCGTTAGAATTTTACAAAACAAGGGAGGTTTGTAGATTTTATTTTAAACAACAAAGATAATTAAATCCTAGATAAAGAAAGGCCAATGAAGTAACCATCTCGCAAGAATTAACGGTCCGTGGATTAACTTTTTCATGGGTTAATTCGCATTCATTGTTTAAAAATGGATAGGGAAGTACAACGAATCAAAAACCCCTACCTCTTTGAAGTTTGTTGTCGCACGTCCGTCCTTGAGGGGTTAAGACATTGACTTCGCTTCTCATCTATGATCTTCGAAAGGCATGACGAAGAAGGTGAAGTTCTATCGGTGTTCATCGTTCTATGCTGGGGTGGAAGTCCATCAGAGGTTCACTAGAGAATCCTCCAATTTCATTAATCCATATTTTTCAACGCGTCGAATTATAAATAGGTGCACGTCGCAACATTATCATTATGATGTGATTTCGCCTTGTTACGCTGTTTTATTTAAGAAATAATGTCACTTTTATGCATAATTAAAGTGTCATTATGTTGTGAGTTTAATGAGCCATTAATGAGCCTCGTTGATGTGCATCATCATCACCCTGTCAGTACCCCATTGTGTCTCCGTCTACCACTCCAAAGTGAAAAAGAAAATAAAATAATTCATTTCAATTATTTTATTATTTTTCTCAAAAAGTTCGAAAAATAAATTTTCCACTCCACCCATGACGGTCGAAGATAATCCATTTCTAGGTGAATCCCAGTATTTTAAATCCAACGGTGCCCTTAGATTTTTTATCCAAGAAACGGTTCAAAAGATAGAAAATCTCATTCACACATTTACTGAACGTAGATTAAAAAAAGTTCAAAATTTTATTACAGGCTCTCCGGACCTTTAATTATGTGCTGTCGAATTTCATGATCACGAAATAATTACATATAAAAAAATTACAAAAAAATTAAGAGACGTCACAAATAGAGAGTGATAGAGAACTTGATGAGGAGAAAGTTAATGACCATAAAACCTCAAATTAATGATGGGTGAAAAGAATAGGTGTCCATTGAAAATGATCATAAGAGGAGAAAATTTTTGTTTCATGATCCTTTTCATAGAATTGAATAATTTCTTTATCATCTAGATTGAAAACATAAGTAAATACACTTACTTGATAATATAATTTCATCATTTAATCAATTTTCACCAAAATTAAGTCCTTTACTCCAAATGATGAGTATTCAAGATGAATTTTTAATGCTTGAGGCATGAAAATTATCTTCTAACGAGTAATTAAATATATAAGTTATTCCTTTTTCATCCAAATTAAACCAAAAAATTTTGTTATAATTTATCCGGTATAATATATTAATATATAAAACCTCAACAATAAAACCCTCGTTACAACTGAATACATTTTATAAATAACTATCCTTAAAAAATATCAAAATATACCTATCTAAGATTAAAACAAATATATTTGAATGATTTGATTATATATTCTTCCATGATAATTTAAAATTTATCTCTAAATAACATCAATCACTCTTAAAGTCACATACCAAAAATATACATACCGTAATTATATACTCCTGAAAATATGCTAATTATTTCCATAAATATCTTCAATCACCATAAATATACATTAAAATCACATATGATTCCATAAATTCACTCAAATTTCATTCCAAAGATTATGTTTACCAAAAACAAATAACATTACCAATATAGTGTACTTAACATTAATCACATAGTCCCAAAATCAATTTTCAATCACATGGTTATGTATATGATATATTCCCAAAATCTACCAGTTATTTTATCCAAATTAACCATAATTAAGTCATAATAAATTATTATATTAACCTGAATTGTTATCAGTAACTTTAAACTTATCTCCCTGAAATATAAAATATTTTTTCTTTAAATAACCTTTTCACTAAATAATATACTAAACCAAAGGGTTGTATTCTATAAATATCTCAAAAAATATCCTTAATCATGTTATACTATCATCACATAAAACCTAAAAAGGGGTATTTGTGCCTTTAAATTTATGATTAATCTACAGCTTATCGACCTAAAATACTTTAGGTTTATCCCTTATCACTATGGAAGATCATAGGTTTCCAAAGATTCTATTCTCTCGTTTATCATACTTTTTTATAAATAAAATGTGGATTAACCCAAGAATAACCCATGATAGTTTCAAACCAGGTGTTTAGTAAGGTAACACACGTCATGCAAAATAATGATGGATAAGATGTACTTGACTAACTCTTTTCAGGGTTATTACCCCTAGATGCATATATGCCAAAACCACATCCACTTATAGTGTCTAGAATAGGATGTATTACAAGAAAAACCACATAATCTATCCCATACCAAAACTATTGGATGTTATATTATACTTAGACTTATACTTAATGTTATTCATGTGGTTATTTTCTATAACCTATGATTTTCCTAAATCTAGTTTTCAAGGTTTCAACTAAATATCCTCTAACACCAATTGTAAAGACCTTAACCTTAGCAGCCCCGAGCTGGTGGTTTCTTTGTTATGTTATCAGTATATACAAATAATCACATCCTTGATGACCAAAGATTTTATTAGCCTTATTAAACTAGATACATATTTGAATATCGCATTACATTTGAAAATATATAATGCAAATACATATTGAAAGTAAATATTTTTCATCATTCAACACATTCAGATGTTCCTTCTTCCTATCCTGAGAAAAGGAAACAAAATAAGGGTGATATTATATTCTTTGTAAGGGTTACATAAAATAGAAGATATCATTATTAAATAAGGAATAATTAGTATGGAAAGGTAAATAACTGAAAACACATTCCATTTAATTAATAACTTGAACATGAAGATTAATATGGAAGGAGTAAAAAAAGATTAAATGATTCTGTTAAAATAATTACATGATCTTGAAATATGTCCATAGATATTATTCAAAATAATATCATTGACACTAATAACCAATTTCTTAATAATGAAATGCATAATTTCAGTCAAATTAAACATACCGTTATGACCTTTATCCGAGACAGTTTAAACTAGGGGTATGTATACACCAAAAACCCATATAATAAGGTTAGCCAATTGGTTGTATCATGAAACCTATTAATATATGAAGGGGATATGAAATGTTAAGTCTCTTCATCACATAATAAGTCCATTCCAGTCATCATATGAATAGACAATATAACTTAATTAATATGCCTTGAATATCAATAATTTTCCATATTAAAAGAACTAGCATATGGAATGTTAAAACATTCCCCAATCAAAATGATCATAAACCATATAGAGAAAGAATAAGGATGGTATTTATTGATACTAATAAACATGTGACATGCACAATTACATGGATGGACACATGTGATCAGTGATTAGCTTAATCATAATAAATATCACGGAGACATGTGATAATAAAGCTTGGGGTGCGTGCATTGTTTACCAATTGAAGGAGTGTTATTGTTATTATTATTATAATGTTTTAAAAATATTAATAATGATAATGAATAAAAAAAATAATCAATCATTCCCATATTGCATGATAGATAAATATGACCACATAGGGCCTTCTTCAACCTCACGCATCACCTCGAGCAGATGAGCTTGCTTGCACTACAACCCCGTGTGTTGAGATTTCCATATGAAAATGTGTTACAAGAAGACAAAGCCACATGTTAAACCATATGATCTGGTGTGATCAATCTTGAATGGATCACCTATTGATGAAACACCATTTTCATAGCATGTGTATGTGGAACAGAGATTCCATAAAGAAGGATAATGTGTAGTTCCTCCGCTGCTGGGTTCATCGCTTGCTTCATCTTCATCATCATGCAAGACAAATATTTCCTGTGGATGTGATCAAATTACGACGTGTATAATCCATGATGATCGGCATGGAGGCACTTCTCATGTATGAGGTTACAAAATGTGAATCAAGAACCTTGATTTTAGAATCCTTACGATGCAATAATGGATCTGCTGATACAGGATATACAGGTATATAGTGTGTGATATAAGAGGTTCTACGTGCACCCTCTAAAAACAGAGTATGAGAATATGAGTAGTTCGATATAAAGAGTGTATGACACACTGATATGTATAATGTTCATGATTCCACAATCTCTTTTTATGGATGGGATGATTCCATGAGGATGGTTCACATGATATATCCATTCCATGCTATTTGGCATCACTTGAAGAAGCCCAGCATGTGGGTACCATCGCGTAACAAGTGAATAGCTTAAAAATAAAGACTATTTTCATTCTTTAAGGTAATATCTAGACATAGTAGGATATTAAAATTAGTGATTGACTAAGTCAGTGTAATGAACGGTGGAACATGATAGTCAGACACACCACCATTCTTGGATGCACAAAGGAAATATCATACTTCATTAATAAATACAGAAGCTAGATCAATATTTTTGTGGCCTCTTCCTGTGGGAGGAAGAGAGAGTATCACGAGCCCACATAATGGTTATGTGGAGAAGATGGCGTGATAAATTCATTGTGTAATCATTCTTGTGAATAGGAATGAACCCATGATGGTCCTCTACATAAGTGTTGGGGCGCAGCGGAGGTGTGTGGTACCTCTAACACACAAAACGGAAGAGAAAACTAAGCAAACACAAAATATAACGTGGCTTAGCTTTGAAGCCTACATCCATGGGAGAAATGGGGTCTCTTCTCTATTATCTTCTCTCCGATTCTCATCAGAGGATAACCAACACATACACCACAGAAACACCCATCCAGAGCAAGGGATTTGATCCCGTTAAATAGAGGAATGAAAAAAAACATACTTCTCCTGGTTGGTGGGTAGTTCTGCTACCCAGGAAATATTTCCTGCCACCTGTTGCATCCACCACTTTGACTACCCACCAAAGGAGAACTCCACCATGCTTCTGTGGTTGTTTCCGACCAAGGAAAAAATTGCTCCCACTCTCAATTAGGGGAGACTTTGCAGTGGAGGAAGAGGTGTTGTCGGCAGTAAGTTTTTTCTTGGTCGGCAACAACCAAGGAAAAACTTTTTGTCGACAACACCTCTTCCTCCACTGCAAAGTCTCCACTAATTGGGAGTGTCCCCAAAAATAATAATCTAGATCATGATTTGAGGCATTGTGTAACCCATTTTGTGAAAGGAAATAGCACCGCATAACCCATATTTTGAAGGGATGAGTCTCTGTGTAACCCATCATGTGAAAGGGTTTGGCACTACATAACCTATCATGTGAAGGACTCTGATACAATAAGGCTTCAAGATCATTCCATGATAGGACCAATATCTCACATATTATCCTTTTCAGGAGAGCACAACAACAAGCTAATATCACTTTCCAACCTCTTCCTGGAAGAATATTGAATTACTGGATATCCAGTTATGTGAATAATTGTGGATAGCTACTCAGTGTCAGACTATGATCAAGTCCTACAGAATTTCTTTGATGTTCTATGAAATACACACATGAATAAAATTCAAGACTTGACGTACCATGCCCATCCAATGGATGTCCACACAAAAAAAATGAAATATTCATGTGTGCTTAAGAATCTCCATATCTCCCTTGATATTTTAAGGTGAAGATGATAAATATTCCATGTATGTGTGTTGTAGAATTTAGTTATGAAACATTTATGTGACAACTTGTAACATTATCCATTCACCCTTTTCCACATGACCTTGACCTGCAAACACCCTTGGTCATGCTCTGGAATTACACAACCATGAACACACAACATATAAAAGGAGAGAAAAGATAATTTCTTTTAAAAATGTCTGCATGTCACCGTGAGATCCATCAAATAACATGAGGTGAATCAAATTAATGTATAGAAACTATCCCTTGCAATATTTTCATGTCGTCGCACAATCCAGTATTTATCATGCGACACACCATAGAAAAGTAGGACGAGTAACCATGACAAGGCGCGAGCACCATTGAAAGATCCCATATTGATTATGTAGCGTACCCATGGTCAATCAGTGGGTGAAGGCTGAAAAACACCTTCAATATTCGGGTGGAAAATTTCCATAAAGTGGAGGCCCATTGTGTTTGTGATGCATCACCGATGAGGATAATTATTTTCATCAACAACATTCAAGAAAACTCGTGTGGTTCCCAACCTTTGTAACATAAAATAGAGTAAATAAAAGGGTAGGAGGTGAGAACCACTTGTGGTCATAAAATACATGTGATGCACTTCTGGTGGTCCACAAGACACCACAATCACTCAACAACATGTCCACCTCATCTTACAAAAACTGCTGTTTGTCATCCCCATCACATAGAGGGCCTTGGGTATATCTAGGTGACCTCACACTCCCCCTTTGGCTCCATAAGGACAAACATTTGGTTTTTACCATCAAATGTTCATGTATATCCATAGTACCTTTATTGGTCATGTGATGCATCATCCAGAGGTAGAGTTATTGTATTTGACGTTACTCAAGTAATCTCGCATGAACCTCAACCTTTAAAAAATAAAAATAGTAAATAAAAAATGGATAATAGGAAACCACTCACGGTCATAAAACACTGGTTATGTGAAAAGGAAGTCTGATGAATAGTCTCATGATACTCTTAGAAAAGTCTTCCTGATCAAAAGATGGCCCCTTGACAAACCATCATTGTCTCACAAATATTCCTAGACAAGTCACCCAAGATCACACGAAGGCTTTATCGAGGCACCCTGATCTCGAAAAGTCCTTTGGACATGTAAAAATGACAATATGGAAGTTCATCAGGATACATTCATGATTCAACGAGTAACCATTATTTGGGTATAATCTGATAATGGAGGCATTGATGAAAGGGACTCATAGTTGCTAAAAATTAGAAGATTCCCAAAGAGTGATCCATGATAGAGACTCATGGAGATGAGTGGTGTTAGATCCCTTCACTAACCCCATCCTATATCTGTGTGATATGTGTCATGCAAACTGGAAAATAATCGGGGTGGAAAGTCCAATAAGTATCCCACCCCAACATGAGAAAATAGAGACTCTGGGCAGACCAATTGTGAAAAAGATGGTAAACTCTGTGAACTTCTCCCTGACATTAGATAGGATTTCTCAGAGTGGCTGATCTCATGACTGGAAATTCTTTCGTTAGGTAATATACCGGAAAATTTCCAGATTGATCATGAACCATGAATAAAGTGCATTGTGTGATCACTCACAAATCTCACGAAGGACTGCTTTTAGGACATGAAAAGGACATCCCGCACACCGTCTAGACCATGAATGACTTAAAACAAACTAACACTGAATAAATATAAGTCCTTCACAATATAATGACAAGAAAAAAATATGAAAGGTTGGAGACTTAAAGAAAAAAAAGTTTTTTGGCCCTCATGTGCTTCATTTGAGCCATCCATGACACCTGAAGACACCAGGACATGTCTCCTAGATCTCAGGACACACATTTGGTGTACAATCTAGACCACGAGAAGTATTTTGGACATGTCAGAGTAGGTCACATTCCCCCCACCCCATCCCCCTGTTCATGTCACCTTAGTCTCAAAAATCCCTCCAGGATTATCACCCAGACCTTGTGAATACCTTCAGATATATCTTTTGGATCATATAATGACACCTTATCATGTTAGCTATGTCTTGCGGTAGCACCTAGGCATTTTAACTGACTCTCACGGTGGCTTCCAAGAATTCCATCAAGGTCTCGCAATGCCCTCAAAACATGTCAACCAATACATGTGGAACCCTCTGGGACATGTCGAACTAACTCTCGTGAAACCCTTTATATGTGTCATCTAGTTCTTGCGATGACACTTGGGAATGTTATATGGATCATGTGACACCATCTAAACAAGCCATCCATGTAATGTGATGGATTCATGGACAAACCACCTTGGTCATACGATGTCCTTCAGATAAGACAACCCTAATCATGTTCCAAACATTTAGACATGCCATCCAAGATATGCGAATTCTTGCAAACAAGTCAACTGGATAACATGATTTAATTTTAACATGTAAGGTATACAACTAATTAATGTCAAAAAGACATTCAAAACATGACAAGAAGGCAAGTAGGTAAGGCCAATAGGGAATCCCAGGGCTTGATAACTTTTTCCACCCTCAATGTGTAAGCCCCGGCCACATGGAAATGTTAGTGTGTAAGACCCAATAAAATGAACTACAACGACTATAATTCCTATAATAACCAGGATATGTTGGATGCCACCCTGAGGCCTAATCTCGATATTAAAACACCTCAAGGGTTGTCTTTGTACATAGATAGAACATCTATAAGAATTGAGACTGATCATTTTACATCCCTTGTTTCTTACACCAATCATAGTTCTCATGGTCATAGAGAGCTATACAAAATCATATAATTTGAGTTATAAGCCTCTAATAAGAAAAAGGGTGAACTCATAGTGTTATCCCTGATCAAGGGAACTATGGCGACTCTAATTACTTCCATAATTATGATATGTACTATGCCTTAGAAAATATTGAGTTCAAACAAAAATGGTAATCCACATCAGCATAAGTCCTATCATTTATATGACATTTCAACCATTGATACCTAATCATTCCCATGGGATGATCATCATTACTCATCCACCAGTGGACTGAGAACCTCATGAAATATAAGAATATAATTCTTTGAATAACCATGATACGTAGGATGCATTCCTATGGCCTGATCTCAAATAAACATCCTTTTCAATGTGATCCATATTTCATTGTCATTTCAACCATTGGGACCCAATAATTCCCATGGGATAATCATTCTACCTTATCCCTCAGTAGATTGAGAAATCAATGGAAGTATGATAACTCTGATTACTTCCATAATTAGGATACATATGATTCATCTTTATGGACCAAGATCCATGTTAAAACATCACTGGGAGTAATCCTAATGTATAAGTGTCCATGGTTATACATCAGGAGGATGATCACTTATCATCCCTTGTTTTTCACACTAATCGTATCTCACGTGGGCTTAGGCAGCCACAATGAACACCTCATTAATAACATAAATCTCTACTATCCAAGGAAATTTCATTATGTAATCCACGATAATTGGAACGATGTGAATACCCCTACTCAGATAAGGGTATCTACCTTGGGGTAAGTCTTAAGGTTGTGATTGATCTATGATAACTCTGATTCCTACCATAACCAAGATACCGAGGATGTATCCTTGATGTTCGAGTTCAAATATTTGGTGCCTAAATGAACACACATATGTTCTCCATTCGTGATGTTATAGTGCATGGTTTTAAAAAAAATTGTGGGTTTTGATTCCTATAATAACCAGGATACATATGATGCCTCATAATGGCTCAATCCCCTCCTTAGAATATTAAACCACCTCCCTGTGTAATAGT
Source organism: Viscum album (assembly GCA_963277665.1). Taxonomy (NCBI): domain Eukaryota; kingdom Viridiplantae; phylum Streptophyta; class Magnoliopsida; order Santalales; family Viscaceae; genus Viscum; species Viscum album. The sequence goes on from OY728136.1 coordinate 1,838,311,417, forward strand.
ATATTTTTAAGATTATTGTTAGAAAACATGATAATATAAATCAGCTACCCATCATTAGATAAGTGGATGGAGAACCTTAAATACATATAGATAGATTCATTAATGAGATCTCATTTCCTTTTTTCTTCAATGAGATCCCTTTTCTTTTTCATGTAAGGAGATTCAACCTATAATTGTTTTTTAGGGTAACCTATCCCATATAAGTATTAAGAATAGATTCATAGACATATCATAAATCTATAACAGAGTCCTAGAGTAGGAAAAAATTCCCCCTATAAGGGTGTGATGAGTCTGACCAGCCATCCTCTCGACCAATGTGAGTCCCTAAGTGTCATTGGGTCTAAAACCCTAGTTGACTACCTACCTTTGGAAGGTAGGTCCATACCCAGTTATGGATGAGGGAACCATTTGGAGTTTCCATTAATAATAAAAATGACCTAATGTTAATGATTGTGTAAGAAATCAAACTTCCCATAATTAATGATAAGGCCTGACCAAACCCGCATCAGGGAGGGTTTCCCTGACCGTCTCTTATCTGTTGAAACAGAAATGGTGAACCCGTTGTGAATATCTGATATAATAAAATGATTGGTTATTTTTTATTGGTCCATTTTTTCGCACTATACATAAATAAAAATGTTGAACCTAACATGAACCTCTCTAATAAAAAATATTGGGTTAATCTATTCATCCATTATATATGTACACCATACGGAAATAAAAATTCGGAAATCGACGTGAATCTCTCAAGAAATTAAATGATCAAGGAATCATGTGTCAGAACACATTTTTTGCATACCATATACAAAAAAAGAAGTAAAACCATCATGATTATAGAGTTGATCCTGTGTAAGGAGGGTTCACATAAAAAAGTTTATCCTTGTTTTGACAAGTCCAAATGAGCAGAATGGATGGATCAGGAATTATAGGACAATTGTGTTAACCATGTATATTAGAATGACCAAATTACGCCTATGATATTTCACAAATCAATAATTTTGTTCCATATTGTATGTATTAATACTGATACTACTCTCAGAATATTGATTTGAGACATTGTATTCATTATCCAGCAATCGCTCCAGTCAATCACTTGTGGATGCACCTTTGTGGGCCATAAAACAATCTCACCAGATCGACAGCTCCAGCACCAGTTGGTGAACACCATGGTTCGGTAACCACCAAAGTGATATAGTACAAACCATAGAATCCTCCCATGAGTTTATCCAAACATAGAAACGGGCATGTCCTCACCGTCTAGGGAAATCTACGTCTAATCCAGTGGCCCCTTCACCATAACCAACAACTTTGGGAGATTATTCCCAGAGCGTGATAGCTAGCACCATCAATATCTAATGAATGTGGGCCAAGAATCAAAATTTTTCTCCCTTCTATTTTAGGGGCTTCCCATGAGGTGTCCTACTAACCCCTATCGCCATCACCATCCCACTGGTACCCACTAATTGTCTACTATGGGTACCACTTGACGCACTTCCATATCTGACGCCAATGATTTAATAACAAGGATCATCAGGGGATGAATGAACTAGATATCTAGAAGAGGGATCATATCCCCAATCCTGTTGATGAGGCATGTCAGCATATTTTGGTAGGAACTAGAAATCAGACTCATATCTATGATCACTTAGAATATGTCTTTCTAAATATTCCCAAATTAGGTATGGGGAAGGTGCATGTTCCTACCCTTGTGCACGAATTCCATTGGTATATTCTAGTGTAAGAAGGAGGATAGAAGTGGGAAAAATTTTCCACTCTAATTAATGACATTTTCCAATGTGTAATGGATATGAAAAAATTTTATTCTTATATCCCTGCACACACTTTTCTAAAATTCCAATATATTTTAGCAATAATTGAAGAACTCCCCCAGAATATTTCATCATTGTTGAAGATAATGTACAGACACATATTCTTATACCTATATCTTGGATAGATCAACACTCAAATCATCACAAATAAGAGGATATACTAGATCAAGATCACATTATGTATCCTAACTAGGAGGATTGTCAGCATATTTTGATAAAGGGAGAGGTTTTATACTAGGATCATATTCCCATTTCAACTGGCGCTCACCAGGTGAGAGTAGAACATGCCTTGGGACAGGGCCACATTCTTATCAAAAACGTATAGTGGCATATTCCAAAGGGATGTGATAGGTTTCATATACTCATTATTGTCGGGGATCACCAAGAGAGAGGGGAACATGCATAAGGACATTCTCATATTCCTGTCAAAGATATAAAACATCATACTCCAATGGTCCAAGATATGGTATATATCCCCACTCTATTTGGGGGTAACCAAGTGAGAATAGAACAAACCTCGGTACTTGATCATATTTTTATCAGTGAATATTCCTAGAATATTCTAGTAGATCATGGAATCTTGGTGTGTATTTCAACTTACGCCGAAAAACTACTACACTCTCATAATTTTGAGGAAATACAGGAGGAGGATCTTATCCCTTATCCCATTCCAGATGTAAAGCCCCGACCCCAGTTACCCAGAGTTAGTGCATTATTACATAACATTGCCATGATACAAGGAATAATTTCCCAAAAGACCGATCAGTTTAGTAGCCTTGGAAGTACTAGATATATAATAAAGTTTTACATTACATCATGAAAAAAACAACATTCTATCCCCATTGAACACTCTTATATCCCTTAGCCTATTCCGGCAGTTTAATCGTAATATACTTGTTTTCATCCTGGGAAAAATTAAAAATAAGAAAGGGGTGATCTCAGATGCTCAGTAAAGATAACAATATAGAGTAAACTATCATAAATAAGTATAAATATTTATGGCAATGTAAAATACTAAAACACAAGCCTTTTAAACTTATACTTCAGCATAATATTGAAAAGATAAATCATATAATTCCATTAACTTATTCAAATGGATATTCTAAAAGTTTAATAATCACATGTAATATCTGTAGAAAATTTCATAATTATGGAATCCATAATTCTAGACATCATAGCCAAATATTCAAGGCCTCATTCCAAAAATACAAATAAGATTTTGTCAAGGCCTTGTTCCAAGACACTAGTTTGTCACATGAGACCTACTGATGCATCGAGGAGCTATAGTGGGCTCCACCCATTACTTACTAAGTCCAATTAATTCCTCATATGAAAAGGTCGAAACATAATCTAAACATTTGTACTAAAACTAGCATACAAAATGTTAATATATTAACCACAAACCATGAATGGTATAAAAATAGAACATCCACAGTCAAACATAACTCATTAAATACAATATGGAAGATTATATTATAATAAATCATCTTCAATCAATAATAATGAAGGATATTTACATAGATGAAAATAAGTAGTAAAACTATTTGATAGAAATATCTACTTTTGCTTGAAAACATTTAAAAGTCTCACTATTTATCAAGAAGCTGTTAAAAATAGATTTTCTAATCAAAGTGTACCATACCCCTTTGAAACATTCAAAAGGTATTTTAATTTTAAAACATTCATGTCCATATAAATAAATCCTTAAATCCATTTTTAAAACATGGACATTAATGAGAAAGATTTATAAGAATAAATCTTTAAAATGATATTTTAGTCAAAGAGTTCATAACCAAATGAGAGGCAATTGAATATAATTAATTGAGGAATAACATTAATAAAAACATTATAATATCATTAGAATAAAGGGATTCATGATATAATATTTCAAAGAACAAAATACACACCATATAAAAGTGAATTGGCTCATAACAACAAAGAAGTCTCAATGGAATGTAAATTGAGATAAAATCCATTATAAAGACTGTATCCTTAAATTAAGGATAAATTAATGACATAATTATGTGTGAAAAATATAAATAAAATCAATATGATTGGATATTCAGTGTAAATCAATAAGAGGACCTTCACAAATATAATTTCAAAAACAACACCAATGACTTGGATGTTTAACTGAATGATTGGAAATTGAGTTAAGATTACTCTTATCAAGTTTATATCGATGACATGAGAATTTATCAATGGATTTATTATGTGTATCAAATGTATATACACACAAAGGGGAGTGGAAATTACTACATAAGTAAATAAATAGTGATTTCACACAAAATCTTGGAGTAAAATAATCAATGATCTTTGCGTAAAACCCAATGAATTGAAATTGAAATTAGAAGTTCCCTTACCGATTTGGTAACATAAAAAACATAAACTCCATGAAAGAAGGATCATACAATGAAGATTTAATTACCCATAAATTAATGTATTTTTCCCAAATAATACAAACATGGGCAGTACATACACCACACAAAAGGAAATATTGGAAAATATGGCATGAATATCACGGGAATAAAAGTGATATGAAAACCCTTTACCTTGTACTTTTCCTTATTAGAGGGTATGTTATACTCTTGTATAATTGCTAAATCATTTTTATTAAATTATACAAGAACAAAATACATAAATATGATATCATATATGATATTATAATATTTCTTTGTTAATAATATATTAGTAGTATCATTGTTTCAGCTGTTAACTGATTCAGTTTCCTTTATATGTTTTGTTACGTAAGACATGTTTGTTATGGATAGGATGTATTTGATTCATTTTCAGAAATAAATTAATATCTTAAACGTTATTTTTAATCATAAAATGAAAATTATTCTTGAGTGGTTACGATGGGGAAGGAATCTCATCGCGTTTGTGGATATGGTAATTTGTACGTACGCACGAGTGCCAATATCATTCTATTGAAGGTGAAATCGTATATAATTGGATGTTATATCACATATAAAGAATAATAAAAATGTTATATTTATTATTTAAATCAATTATATATCATTATTATACCTATCTAAATAATTAAGTGTTGAATAACAACTACGCCCCGATGTGGAGACGGTAAGTCATGCGTACACACGTATAGTGACTTTGTCATTCATAGGATGGATAGAACAATGAATATGGTTTTAACATATTTATAATAAAATCACAGAATGTAGACAATACTAGAGTTATTATTTTGTTATGGAAAAAATACAAATAAAGAGTAATTGGAAAAGGAATATAACATTCAAAGAGGTGATGAAATTGTTACCTCTCCTTCAAGTGCTTCCTTTTGATTTGATCAAAAGGGATCCTTAGGTTGGCTTTCTGATCAAAGGAAGGACTATTGGATAAAGTGAAAGTAGTTGGGAGGATTTTTTAGTATGGTTTGGCTGAACCAAATGGCTTTGGAGGTGTGAAATTAAGAGAAGGGGAAGTGCCCTTTTATAAGAGAGGTGAGGGTCACTTTAGGAAAAGCATGAAGTATTATTTTATTATAAATTCATTTTCAGTTTATAATGGATCAAAATGGATTTATTTCTAGGATATGGTGGTGATGGTTCTTAAACCTCTCAAAAAATTAGTTCTAGATAGGTTTAGGTCTCCATATTAACCTTATCTTATAGATTTAACTCTTAGTTAAATAGTTTGACATTTACCATGTCTCCTTGTATTTTTATATTTTATGGTTAATAAAAATACAATAAACTTCCAAGAGAGCACCAAGTGGTTCATTAATAACATATATATCATTATATAAGTCCTTTGGACTAACCTTATATTTTTATGACTATTATATAATTTAATAAAATAGTATTTGTTTTAAAAACTCAATTATATCAATTTTGACACTATTTTGTATTTGGTTTTTGTTAAAGTCATTTCAACATGATTAATTTGAATAATATTTATTAAATAAATCCTAACATGTCATATTAACCAATAAAATTCTTTTAATGCATAAAAAGTCTCAATTTACATTTATTTTAATATTTATAATATCAATTATTTTAATATCTCATTATTAAGGTAATTACTTCATCATCATTGTGTTATAAATAAAATGAATTATTTAATGTCTCAAAATTATAAATAAAATATCATGATATAAGAAATATTTTTATATTTCTAATTAATATATATGGTGTAATTTATCTTATGTGTAACCCAATATTAAAAATGTTTTAGTTATTAAACTATGAATTTTACACTTTTAACTCTTATTTAAATAAAATAATAATAAATCTTTTAATCTAATCCAAGTGGATCAAAAGGATCATATTTTATTCCAAAGGATTATTTTGTTCAAAATAAACTTATCCAATAGAATTAGGACATGTGTTAGGGTAATTATAATATCATTTTTACCATTAATTACCCTATTTAATTTTAATCATGGTAAATAAAATTCAAAAGTTACTATTCACCAAAAATTATTTTCATCTTATTGAACCAAATTTTACTTACTGATTTCAGTCGTGTCTCATGGATTTTTTAAATTCAATCCACAAAGCAGTAAAATTGTGTTTTATGAAAATTTTCAAATGTGCATAAAAGGTGGGTAAAAGACGGTAAGAAGTTCAATAAAATTTTGTACATCTAATATTATTATAAAATGACTCCAATTAATTACATTGAATTTATATATTTATTATGTATATATTTTGAATTAAAATAAATTAAAATAAAATAAAAAATTATTTAAATAAAAAGTCGGTTTTAAATAATAATGAAGTGTTTTTCACTATTCATCAAAATTCGAAAGTTTTCTGAAAAATACCAAAAATTGACTCTAATATAATTTTGATATTTAAAATTCAAAAATTATTTATATTTCACCAAATTAAAAACATAAAAGTTGTATTAATTAATTTAAAAAATATATTCCTGTTGTCAAAACCAGAAAGCTGGTTTTTGAAAAATAAAAACTTTCAAAAGATTGATATGTGTTTATGTCCAATTTAAATGTAAAATTAATTCCAATGACCAGAATTTTATTAAATGATAAAAATATAATCAAATTATACCTCAAAAACATTCAAATATATAATTCAACACTATAAATTATTTTTATTAAAAAAGTTGTTTTGAATTAAAATTTAATATTTTTCATTATTCATCAACATATGAAAGTTATCAAAAAAACACCAAAAATATATCCAAACTAATGTTTTATGTACCTCTTCTATAGAAGAAGTTTATTTCGTCAAATTTAATATATAAATGTGTCAAATATTAGATTTAAAAATGTTACTCTATTAAAAGGCTGTAAAATTTCATTTTTTGAAAAATATTTCTTTTATCTGAAAAATTGAATTTGTTCTTACATTATTTCTAAGAAACACATAATATGGATATTAAAATAATATGGATTATATAAAATTCTAAATACAGTTAATACTATTCAAAACTTCTTTTTGAACGGCTAGTTTGGTAAGTCGTGGTGCGCTCGAACTCGGTGTTGCTTGTAGCGCAAGCTATTGAATTACTTTAAAGAAAATAACTTACTATGAAAAATTGGGGTTTTATATTCTTCCCCTCTTTTGATAATTGCATCCTCACAATTTTAAAATTTGGCTTGGGAACTTTATTGAAAGTCCCAAATCAGAAAAAGAGTCTATAAAACTATCACTTTAAAAGAAAGAAAGAGAAGTACAAAGGTCTCCCGAGATAACCCATAATAGGATTCCATATAGGAAAACATGGATATGGAAGATAAAATAAGTGTCATATTCTGATAGATAATGATAGAAAACCTGGTCAAGATAAATTTAACAACAATAAAACCACAAAGATTTGATTGGTTAAACGGTCATTAGTTTCCCAGTAGGAAAAGTAAACGGACAACGTTTTTTTGTTTTATGTTCCATTTCATAAATTTGAGGGATTTATTTATGAGATTAACTAAAAAATAAAGAGATATACTTAATTTTTAAGTAGATTTTCATCCTTTAATAAATTTCTACCACTAACTCATCTTTCCAACAAACAATGAGTATTCAAGATGACTTTGTCACACTTGAAGTGCTAGAATCAACTTCTAGAGAATCACATAATCCAGAAAGGATGAACTATATATTTCCCTTGTATTTAGAGATTAACCAACACCAAATGGTTAGTACAAGATCAGATGATCCCCAAAATGGATAATCCTTTATAGAAAGAAATACTAATCTTAATTTCCAAGATTGAACGAACAATACCCAAAGCTCAATAAAGACTATTAAATAAACAATTGTCCTAAAAATCCTTCAATATAATCAAAACTAATATTGAAATCCAAAACTCAAAAGAATTTAATCACATATTATTTCATAGTAAATCTTAACATTTATCTCCAAATAACATCAACTACTCTAAAAGTCTCATACAAATGTGTAATTAACCAAATCATATATTATATATAATAGGTCAATAATTTATATTAATAACATGAATATCTATAAAACACATAGTTTCTTATAAAATAAAAAAATCCATCATTGCTCCTTAAATAAAATTCCATAGTATTCTATTTTCCTTAGGAATATAGTGTTCCCAACAGAGTGTACGTATTCTAAAATAACATTTATCACTTAATCACAAAATCATTTTCTTATACTAAGGATATCCATTTTATAAAACATATGATCCCAAATCAACATATTATTGATCAATAAAATCATTTAACTAAAAAGAATTAGTCACACTAACTCGGGACTTCACGTAGTCCAGTGGTAGGAGATAAATCCCAATCACACTCTGGTTGCGAGTTCTATTACCATAGCTTTGTCTGATGCGGCAGGTTGTCACATGGTCTTTGTGCTATCCTTTTTCAAAAACTATATTTTATAACATTCCCAAAATGAGATAAATTCATCAAAATAATAATAACATAATTTAACCACAAATGGTATCTCATACCTTTCATTTTCATCCCAAAAATTAATAACCTATAATTTCCTTAAATTCAAGGATCATATAAAACCAAATGGTTCTTTATAACTATATCCACAAAAGAAAAGATAATTCTTCCTCAAATAGAATTTTCACATAACAAACTGAATGGTTACACATAAAAGAGAATATTATTACAAAGTAATCCCATAAACAAATATCATTAATACTTCTAAACATTTTTCTATCTATTTATTTTCACATAGGTTCTTCCTTGACATAGAGGATATCCTATAGAATAGGGCATAGACTTAGGTAATTCCAGGGTCCCTTACATTTAAGGAAAATGACTGTAATAGGATTCTTATGATCATTTTTTTTCTTCCATAGTACTGCTCATTTTTCCTCAGAAATTATTTAATTTATGTCCTTTTTTACCACACATAAATCATTTCTTTGTTACATTGAGACACTTTCATGGGTGTCTCCTTCTACATTTCTGGAATGATGGAAGTCAATCTTTATTTTCTCCATGGTTTCTATTGTTGTAGCTCTTATCATTCTCTTCCTTTCTCTTCTTTGTTGAGTTTGGGAGTTGGTTAATTTATATATTATCGATCATATTTTTGGAAACCTGTTTTGGAAAGAAAACGATACCATTTACGCCTATCAACATTCCATTTAGTTGCTCATTTCCATAATCATTTCCACCTTGAACATCATGTTCAACATTACAATGAATTTCATAGAATCTAGCCATTGAATAACACAATAAAGAATAGTGTGAGTCATAAATTCATTTATAGAATATCATGACACCTTATTTTTTATCAAAAACACCTTAGGATTAACCAAGGTGATTTATTCACATCTTATATTAAAATCCTTCAAATCGGTTTGTAAATAAAATGTGATTTATCCTTAGCATATCCACCAAGAGTGTCGTAACCAAGAGTGCAGAAAGGCCCTTTGTCGTGTACCTGGATACCCCTCATCAAGCCTAAAACTCCTTGTTGGAGTTTTCACTCCTTGTTACATCTATGCCAGAGCCACCTCTACCTTCTCATATCCAGACAGGGATTATTTCTTGGAAAACCCACATAATATTTACATTACTAAATATTTTAGATGTTCTTTAATACTAATCCTTAAAGTCTATCCTAGGGTTGTGTTTTGTAATTATATTTTTTCTAAATTAAGCATTCAATGTTTGTACTAAACTTCCTCTGATACCAAATGTAATGCCCCGACCCCAGTTACCCAGAGTCAGTGCATTATTACATAACATTGGCATGATACCAGGAATCATGTCCTGAAAAACCGATCAGTTTAGTATCCTTGGAAGTACTAGATACATACCTAAGTTTTACATTGCATCTTGAAATAAAAAAAACAACATTGTGTCCCCTTTCAACACTCTTATATCCCTTAGCCTATTCTTACAGGTTAATCGTAATATTCTTTTTTTATCCTGGAAAAAATAAAGCATAAAAAAGGGGTGATCTCAGATACTTAGTAAGGATAAAAATATAGAGGAAACTATCATAAATAAGCATAAATATTTAAGGTAATGTATAAGACAAAAACACAAGCCTTTTAAACTTAATCTTCATCATAATATGTAAAAGATAAATCGAATAATGCCACTTACTTATTCACATGGATATTCTACTAGTCAAATAATCACAAGTAATATCAATAGCCAATTTCATAATGATGGAATTCATAATATTGGACATTATAACCACAAAGTCAGGGCTTCGTTCCAAGACTAAAAATAATATTTTTTCAAGGCCTTGTACCAAGACACTAGTTTGTCTCATGAGACCTACCGATACATCGAGGAGCTATAGCAGGCTCCACCCGTCACTTACTAAGTCTAATGCATTAATCATATGAAAAGGTCAAAACATATCTAAACATTTGTATTAAAACCATTTTTAAAACATGGACATGAATGGGAAATATTTATATGAATAAAACTTTAAAATTATATTTTAGTCAAAGAGTTACGAACCAAATGAGAGCCACGTGAATAAAAATAATTGAGGAAAAAAATTAATAAAAACATTATAATATCATGAGAATAAATGGATTCTTGATATAATATGTCAAAGGACAGTATACACACCATATAAAAGTGAATTGGTGCATAACAACAAATAAGTCTCAATAGAATATAAATTGAGATGAAATATTTTAAAAAGACTATATCCTTAAATTAAGGATAAATAAATGACATAATTATGTGAGAAGAATATAAATACACTTAATATGATTGGATATTCATTATAAATCAACCAGAGGACATTCAAACATATTATTGTAAAGAAAAAACCAATGACGTGGATGTTTAAATCAATGAATGGAAATTGAGTTACGATTACTCTTATCAAGTTCATATCCATGACTTGAGAATTTATCAATGGAGTGATTATGTGCATAAAAAGTATATCCACATAAAGGGTAGTGGAAATTACTTCAAAGGTAAATAAATAGTGATTTCACACATAATCATGAAGTAAAATAATCAATTAAGTTTTTATAAAACCCAATGAGTTGAAATTGAAATTAGAAGTTTCATTGCCGATTTGGTAACATACAAAACATGCACTCCGTGAAAGAAGGATCTTAAAATTAAGATTTAATTACCAATAAATTAATGTATATTACACAAATAATACAACCATGGGCAGTACATACACCACTCAAAATAAATCAGTGGCAAAAATAGCATGAATATCACAGGAATAAAAGTGAGATTAAAACACCTTACCTTGTACTTTTCCATAGTCGATCGTACGTTAACCTTCTATATAATATTAAAATCATTGTAATTAAATTATAAATGAACCACATACATAAATATTATATCATATATGATCTTCTAATATTTCTTTGTTTATAAGATTTTAGTAGTATCATTGTTTCTGGTGTTAACTGATTCATTTTCCTTTATATGTTTTGTTACATAAGTCATGTTTGTTATATATAGGATGTATTTGATTAATATCCAGAATTATATTATGTTCATAAAAATTATTCATAATCATAAAATGAAAATTATTCTTGAATGGATACGATGGGGAATGAATCTCATTTTGTTCGTAGAGACTGTAATCTGTACGTACGCACGAGTGACAATATCATTCAATTGAAGGTGAAATAGAATATAATTGGATTTTATATCATATATACAGAATCATAAACAGGTTATATTTCTTATTTACATCAATTATAAATAATTATTATACCCATCCAAATAATTAAGGGTTGAATAACAACTACACCATGACGTGGAGATGGTAAGTTGTACGTACACACGTATGGTGACATTGTCATTCATAGGATGGATAGAATAATGAATATGGTAATACCATATTTATAATAAAATCATATTATGTATAAGGTACTTGAGTTATTATTTCAGTATGGAAAAAATAAAGAAAGAGGAAGTGGAAGAAGAAGATAACTTTGAAAGGGGTGATGAAATCATTACCTCTTCTTCAGGTGATTCATTTGGATTTGATCAAAAGGGATCATTAAGTTGGCTTTATGATCAAAGGAAGACCTCTATGATTATGTAAATATAGTTGGAAGGATATTTGGGCAGGTGATTTCTGAGCCATATGTCTTTGAAGGTGTGAAATTAAGAGAAGGGGATGTGCCTTTTTATAAGAGAGGTGATGGTCGCTTTAGTAAAAGATTGAAATATTATTTTTTTATAAATTCTTTTACAGTTTATATTGGATCCAAATGGATTTATTTCTAGGCTAAGGAGAGGATGGGTCTAAAAACACTAAACCAAAAAGATTTAGATAGGTTTATGTCACCATATTAACCTTATCTTTTAGATTTTACTCTTAGTTAAATAGTTTCACATTTATCATTTCTCCTTGTATTTTTATATTATATTGTTAATAAACTTACAGTAATCTTACAAGATAACCCCAAGTGGTTAATTAATAACATATCACTCATTATATAAGTCTTTTTTATGAACAATAGGTTTTTAAAAATATTGTATAATTTAATAAAATAGTATCTATTTTAAAAACTCAATTATATAAATTTTGACACTATTTAGTATTTGGTTTTCGTTAAAGCCATTTCAACATGATTACATCAAAAAAAATTCATTACATTAATCCTAAAATTTCATAGTAACCTAAAAAATTCTTGTAATGCATCAAAAGTCTCAATTTACATTTATTTTAATATTTATAATATCAATTATTTTAAACATTCATTAATTTGGTAATTACTTCATCATCATTGTGTCATAAATAAATTTATTTATATAATGTCTAAAAATTATAATTAAAATATCAAGATGTAGGAAATATTTTTATATTTCTAATGAATATTTATAGTCGAATTTATCTTATGTATAACCGTATATTAAAAATTGTTTAGTTATTAAACTTTGAATTTTACACTTCTAATTTTTCTTTAAATAAATTAATAATAAATGTCCAAATCTAATCAATGTGGATAAAAAAGATCATATTTTATTCCTACGGATTATTTGGGACGAAATAATCTTATCCAATAGAATTAGGACATGTTTTAGGGTAATTATAATATCATTTTTACCATTAATTGATATATTTACATTTAACCATGGTAAATAAATATCAAAAGTTATTATTCACCAAAAATTATTTTCATCTTATTGAACAAAATTTTACTTACTAATGTCAATAGTGTCTCTCAGATTTTTTATGATCAATCCACATTGGTGGTAAAATTATATTTTATGAAAATTTTCAAATCTGCCTAGAAGGTGGGTAAAATACGGTAAAATGTTCAATAATTTTTTTTTAAATATAATCTTATTATAAAATGACTCTAATTAATTACATTGAATTTATATAGGTATTATGTATCTATTTTGACTTAAATTAAATTTAAATAAAATAAATAATTATTTAAATAAAATTTGGTTTTAAACAATAACGTAGTGTTTTTTACTATTCATCAAAAATTGAAAGTTTGCAGAAAAATACCAAAAATTCACTCTAAGATAATTTTGATATATAAAATTAAAAAATGATCGCTATTTAATCATATTAAAAACATATAAGTTTTATTAATTAGCTTAAAAAGTATTCTTGTTGTCGAAACCAAAAAGTGGGTTTTTTGAGAAGTAGAAACTATCAAAAGATTGATATGTGTTTATGTCCAATTTAAATGTAAAATTACATTCAATAACCACAATTGGATTAAATGATAAAAATATAATCTAATTATACCTCAAAACCATTAAAATATATAATTTAGCACTGTAAATTATTTTTATTAATAAAGTTGTTTTTAATTAAAATATAGTATTTTTCATTATTCATCAAAATATGAAAGTTATCAGAAAAGAACTAAAAATTTATCGAAACTAAATTTGTATGTACCTCTTCTAAATAATAATTTTATTTCTTCAAATTGAATATATAAAAGTGTCAAATATTTTATTTAAAAATGGATCGCCATTAAAGGGCGATAAAATTGCATTTTTTGAAAAATACTTCTTTTATCTAAAAAATTGAATTTGTTTTTATATCATGTCTAAGAAACACATAATAAGGATGTTAAGATTATATGGAGTATATAAAATTCAAAATTCAATTAATACTATACATAAATTCTTTTTGAACAGTTATTTTGGTAAGTCATGGTGCGCTCAAACTCGGTGTTGCGTGTATCACAAGCTATTGAATTGCCTTAAAGAAAGTAACTTACTATAAAATATTTGGGTGTTACACAAGAGTTCCTTATGTATATTCTGGTTTGGAATGAATATTCATATAATGCTGATATTTATGTTCCAACCAAGACTCACCAAGTGTGGGTGGCCCATGCCTCGTGGATGTCTCATATTCCTACCAATAAAGACTAGTGACATATCCCAAAGAATGACGATTAGGCTCATACTCCCATCATAATTGAGATTCACCAAGTGAGAATATCATATTCCTTAGTATAGGTGCATATTATTATCAATAATGGGACATCTCATTGGTATATTTTGGATGCTTCTCAATTGCAGGCTCATATTTTCAAAGCATTATAGGGTTATGAGAAAGTTCTAAAAACTGTCATACAACATGCTCAAATCCCTACAAAATATTAAAAGTCAAGTCAAAATATTCTGAACACAATATAGAACATGCCCCATATTTCTAATATGCTCAATTATAGGGTCAATTAGGTTACTCAAGAAACATTCTCAACACCACAGGGGTCCGTCAAATCTTCCACCAAAGTAGAAGATGATCATTACTACGGTAGTCCTCCCCATGTATTGTGGAGATGGATAATAGGGACTCTACTCCTGACATCCACCATGGTCAACCTCTCTATGGAGATATCTTTCAGGGACAAGGAAATCATCCCCTCACACAAAAACCTTTGTATAGATATTTTTTCAAATCATTGACACCATTATATAGAGAGTTTCCTGAAACATAGGGATCAACTGCATATGGTTCCCCAGAACATTCCAACATCACTCCACTATATTCTGCAGGAGACCTTCAGAATTATCTTATATGGTATAACAAGATGTAGTCATGTAATTATGATGGAGAGGATGCTGATATTGACATATGGATAGAGTTAGTTAGAAACCTCCTCGCCATCATGTTCTCACTCATCACTACTTCTTACTATGAAATCCCAAATGAGCTGGAAAAGTAGTTCATGCCTTGTCTTCTTCAAAATGTGTGGGCTACACATCAAATGATGAAGGCTAGACATATCCCTTATCCAAGATGTGAGGGTTACTTTTATACCATCAAGATACTCTATTATAAGTAAGACCTAGTTTCTATCCCCATGGATCGGGATCCAAAACTAGAAAAGCACAGTGCAAATCTATAATACGCTTGCCACCATTGCATCACAACTACTCATCAACTGATCTCTAAACCGATGTAATTAATATGTATTCAAGGATGGGGATAGTATGGACCATTACACTTTTCCACACCCATTGAATAAAATAACCCCTCAGATTTGGCATCTTGTAATGTTGTATCCTCTAGTGAAATCATGGGAACGGGTGATTCTTGGGCTAGTTGGACACTGTAATGGAATTACCCCACTTCAATGGTGCCTAGACATCATGAACGGAGAGAGTGGATATCCAAAAGTATTTCAAACTAGGAAACTCTAACCAATATGAATTCATTTAAGACAAATAGAATGATGTTATGATTTTTAGGTCGGGATAAATATAACAATGGAAAAGAAAAAAGAGGGGGTGAATTGTGTTTTTCAAAAAACTAAGATATTCAAACACATCACTTGTAAAGTAATGTATATTTACATTTCTCTAAAATATGAGGGATCAGTTAAAATAAATAATGTAAATGAACACAACTATGTATAGTGGTTTGGGGCACAAAGATACCTTAGTCCACTCCAGCAACACTCAACTTCTCATGCTTGCTTATTTTCACTAGGTAATATTATCCTAATACCTCTAAAATACACAACTGTGTGTAGGTATTTGAAACCTTAAAAGACTTAATAAATCCTTTTTGTTCTTTTACCAGGAACTGAATTTCCACAGATTAGTACAAGAAGCTGACACTTAACCACAACTAAGTAAAAGCATCTAGAACTCAAAAAAAATCAAAAGAGCCTGATTTTTTTTATGGTATGGGATAAACATAACATCTTGATGTAGTAACTTATAGATGAAATTGGATCATCAATGTAGCACAACAGTATATAGATATTCAACGTTTCTATATGATTTCTTCAAATAGTAATAAAGAAACACCATATAGATGTTTAAATATGTATATATTCAAAGTGTATCTTCACCAAATAATTTCTCATTTTATCATAAGAAGATGTAACAAATAAATTCAGTATCAACTATGACAACATTAACATATAAATAAAATATATCTCAACATGTATATCTCCAAAGTGTAACTCTGAAGAGAATAACACATAGCTTTCCATGTAAGTAAATATCCACAAATATTTATCCAATGAAGAATATATCTATATCTATACAGCAGGTCGAACATGTCCATTTCAAACCTTATATAGAAATATCGCACAATAAATCTTGAATTTTTGAATTCAAAATCATTAAATAGAGTCTTAACTTCCTATAATAATTGTAATGTTTTAATCCTTTGAATAAGAGATTTTAAAGAAACCATAATAATCATTTGAATCAATCATAAAACATATTTTAATTGATATTTATTTCCATTGAAACTGTTGAAGAAATCTTAGATAATATCACATATTTAAAACTCTATTTTTGAATAGTTAAACATTGGGTTCCTTTAGGTGAAGACAAATTTAAAAATGTAGGGTTGAAAATGTATGGATTATTACCAAAGTAGGGTTGATGTACTATACATTTGTTTCCCTGAATGTAGATTTTCTTCTAAACATCAAAATGATGAGCCATGATTTTAGCTTTCTCAATCATAGGGTTTGATACTAACATAGGGTTGACAACCCATAATTTCCTAACAAAGTAGGGTAGATGATCCATACTTGTTGTTCTGAATGTAGATTTTATTCTTTATCATATTCCTATGAATATAGTGTTGAGAACATTTTTTCTGTTATATTCTAAATACTTGTTTCGTCATTTTCTAAAATAACTCCCACAGATCAAAGTATTGAAAATAATTCTAAAATAAATCATTCAAAAAAATTTAATTTTATAAATTTCAGTTAATGTAATTTCATTAGAAACACAAATGTGGGTGTTTTTGAGCATCAAAATCAAAAATAAATTAATGAAAGTTTTTAACCAACACCTTTTCAACAATCTCCCCCTTTTGATGATAAAAAACCCATAGTACCGATACCAAAAATAAATACAATTTTTGGATAAATCCAATAGTAAATTTCCACCTTTCTATGTGTATATAATTGATTCCACCAAAAACAATTATCCCCAGATATAAGGATTAATACAACTCATGTATTAAATAAAAATAAAAACAAATTATTAAATAATAATAAACTTATTCTATTTTATAGACTTCCTCTTTAGAGAACTATAAAATTTAGAGAACTATTAACTTCTCCTGTTTTATTATCCACAAAAATAACAATATTATTGTAAATATTAAATTTCTCTAACCTTTGGAAAATGGTATTATAACATAAAACATCTCGCCCTTTTTGTGACATAAAAAATATAAGATCAGTAATTAACTCCCCCTAAATTTATGCTTCCTTTAATGAAGAAAAAAATAAATTTAAACAAGGAGATTTCCTAAAATTAATGATTAAAAACACCCCCTGAATCATAGTATATTAAATTATTTTAACAAACTATTTCCATAATTAAATAAAAAAATTAGAACTATTCTTTTATAGTAAAAATTTAAAAAGAAATTAGGAAGCAACTAATTTAACTATTTTTCACTAAAGAATAATAAAAACAGTATATAACATAGATTTTTATATGAACAAAATAAAAATGAAGAGTAAAAAAAGAGTAAGCTATTACTATAAACCTTACAAACTATGAATTATTTAACTTAAATCATCTAAAATTCTTAACAATTCTTCAAATCTGTTTTGACCATGTTTTTTTCTTTGATAAGAAGAATACGAACAATGTTCAATTAGAAACAACTTTTGTTTATCAAGATCGAACTTCGAAACATCTTCTTTTCTAAGAAACTAAATTTGACATACTATTTGAACTTTAAAATCATCAAAATATGCATTTAAGATCGAACAATCTGTATTATTATGATATTCATTTTTTCAATGAATAAAAAACAAATTTTGATACTGATGATTCCTATAAATCATTATATGACTTTCTAGACACATCCAACTTAGCCTTCATCTTATCTTTTTCTATATTCAAATAGATATGTTTAAATCGAATACTTTCATAAGATATTTTAAATGAATAAACATCTATTTTTTCATAACTAAAAACGTATCTATTTCTTTCAGAAGACTTTTCACACAAATCTTCATCAAACGATACTGACTGTTCCTTCAACGGGTCATAAGGATTTCCTTTATTCATTTAATAATAAAGAGATTATTCTAGACTAGATGTAATTTACCTATTCATAATTTTCTTACAGATTTTTAAATATCATTTGAACCATATATTTGGAATAATAATAATAATGATTTTAAGAATAAGGTGAAACTTTTGATTCTGAAAAAATACAAACAAAGTATTATTTTCTTGAGCCAAAAAATACAGAATAATGACGTCCAAAAGACATGTTGTGTAAGAATATTTTTTCCCTTGATTGTGTAACCAAATAAAATTTTCAGAATAAAATATAAAATATTTTAAAAAAAATCAAAATAAACATTGTATTTTCAAACAATGTATTATTAAAAAAACTATTATATAATTAACATGAATAAAAGATAGATTTATATAAAGAAGAATATTTTATCAAACTTTGAGAAATAAATTTATTTTCCTGAATAATAAAATTCATAACCCAAAATTATGCAAATAATTAAATAAAATTCTTCCTAGATCGAGGACTTTAGTACTAAGGATTTTTTACAATGAACAACTTTAGAGTTATTAACTCATCTAGTAGATACTTCCACACATATCCATTAATCAACCACTTAAATTTTTAAAAATATATCTTAGTAGTATAATCCTATAAAATATCAAAATCAATGGCTTTTGAGTACCCATATACTTTTGGTTCTAGTAGTTTTAGAAATTGAATTTGTAGGTAACCAAACGTTTTTAGTAGGAATCCTACATTTTAAGATGTCCTTTCAGAAATAATCACTTTTAACGCCATAAATTTTGGTTTTTCTATAACATAAATCATTATCATAATGACCATTAGTACCAAATTAAAAACAATTAAATATAGACATTTTTTTACTATTTAAATCAAGAAAAAAATAATTTTTATAAAGCTTTAGTATTTCACCATTAATTCATATTCAAAAAAAATATTTTGGTATTTTATTATTTGGAAGGATTTGATTTAAATATTTTTATCCTTTCATTAATATACTAGAAAATTGTTTTAAATCATCAACTTCATCAATTAATTCTTTATTATTAATGTTATGTATATGACATGAATTTTTAGAAGCATTATATTTTAAATCTATAAACTATTTTAATAAATTTCATTTATCTAATAAAATTGTATCATATGATTTATTAATTTTCTATAGTATTTATTTAATGATTCATATTTTTATTGTGATAAAAATCAATATTTATTTAAATCACCATTAGAAGTTTTGAAAAACTATATTTTTGAGAGTAAGAGGATTATACCTCACAAGTATCAACCATTAGACATATAAATTTATGGCTAGCTTATGAATTTGTAGAAGTTTTACCATAGAAAAATGAAGTATTACACTAGGTGGATTTTAAATCCTTCTTTCCTTACCTTTAGTAATTCTATTTCTTTTTTGATTTGAGTAAATGAAAATTATCCTTTGTATTACTACTTTTCTTACATTCACAACATCTACATCTTCAATGCCTTTATTTTTTTCTGTACGTTTTTTCAAATTTTTCATCAACATCAAATAGATATTTATCTTGATCTATACTATTTGAATTAGTTGATTCATCATTGGTAGTCATGATCAATACTTCTTCGTTTTTATATGAATTTTAGCTTGAATATACATCTCGACTCCATACGTCATCAAGGTCTTAATAAAGTCCTTTGTCAAATTCTTTACTATTGTAGACATAAATATAGCTTCTGATATTCTATTCCACTTACGAGGTAGTACAATCAGTACATTTAATGTTTGATCTAATTTCCAAGTTGAATCTCTTAAATAAGAAACATTATCAAAAATCTCTTGATTAATAGTTTCATTCTTATCTATTCTAAAAGTATCGAACTTTACCTTTTCCGAAGGGTATATTAATTTTATGGTATTGTTAGTTTCTTCATAAGTAATAGAAATATTATTCCAAGTAATATATGTAGTATAACATTGATTATTCAATTTAATTCTTTAGTTCCAAAACCACACACAATAGCATTCATAGATTTTCAATTGAGATCATATTATTTTTCTTGATCAGTACACTAATCTTCAAAATCTACCTTGGGAATATCATATGGTTTATCAATATTTAAATAAACCCTTATTACAATATTTTTAAAATAAATGATAATTCTAGATTTACAACATTCATAATAATTACCATTAAAATAGGTAACACAAATCATCGACATAACTTCTCTAGAATAAGTCAGTTTACAACATCTTAGTATAAATCTTGAACTCTGGATTGTTCGAGCTAGTAAAAAAATATATAGAACATTTAGATAAAAAATCCTGATATAAAATAGGTAAATGAATAAAATAATAGTATAGCCCTACCTCTGATACCAAATATTAGGTCGAGATATATATAATGAAGGCAAAGACATAAGAGGGGGATGGATTATGGTTTTCAAAACATTGATAGATTCAGAACACCTGTCTTGTAAAGGAACGTGTCTTCCCTTTTCTCTAAAATATGAGAAATTAGGTAAAATAAATAAATTAAATGAACATAGTGATGTGTAGTGGTTTAGGGAAATAATATCCCTTAGTCTACTCCACCAATGCTCTACTCCACTTGTTTTTTGATTTTCACTAGGTCCTCTTATCCATAGACCTTTAAAATCCACAGCTGATTGTAGGAAGTTGAAACCTTAATAGACATAACAAAGTATTGTATTTATTTTACAAGGAACTGAATTTTAGTAGCTTAGTACAAGAATTTTACACTTAACCATGACTAACTATGATTTTCTGAAACTGAAATAAATTAAAAGAGATTGATTTGTTTGATGGTATGACTTAGACTTCACAGCTTGAATCATCAACAAACTGATGAAATCAAATCTTTTACGTAGAAAAAAAAGATATATATCTTCAACATTTTCATAGACTTTCTTCAAATATAAACAAATAAAATATCATACATATGTTTAAACATGAATGTCTCCAAAGTATATCTTTACCAAATTCTTTTTTGTTCATGCATAAGAAGATGTAAAAAATAAATGTGGTAGAAACAAAGCCAATATAAAAAAATTAAATAAGAACATGCATATCTCTAAAGTTTAGTACTAAATACAACAACACATAGGTTTTCCTATAACTAAATCTACACATATATTTTTTTGATGAAGAACGTCTTCATATTTATATAGTAGGTCGAATAGCTCCAGGTAAAACCAGCTCTAGAAATATTTCACAATAAATCATCAATATTCTAATTCAAAAACCTTCTAGAGAGCATTAACTTCCTATAATAATAGAAAAAAAATTACTCCTTTTAATACAATCCTTTAAAACAACCATAATTATCTTTTGAATCAATCATAAAATATCATTGAATTGGTCTTTATTTCCCAGGGAACCACTACAGAAATCTCAGAAAATATCATAGATTTAAAACTCTGTCGTTGAATATTAAAATGTAGGGTTCCTTCATGTCATGACAAAATTTCTAACGTAGGGTTGAAAATGTAAGTTTTATTACCAAATTAGGGTTTTTGTACCATATATTTTTTTCATCAAATATAAGGTTTCACCCAAATGTAGGGTTAATGAACCATACTTTTCAATTTCTCAAATATAGGGTTCTATACTAATGTAAAGTTGATAAACCATACTTTCCTGACAAAATAAGGTTGATTATCAATACTCATTGTTCTAAATGTAGGGTTTATTCCTTTCATAATGATTTCAAAAGTAGGGTTGAGAACAGTGTTTCAATAATATGCTAAAGATGTGTTACCTCATTTTATTAAATATCTCCCATGGATCAATGTCTTGAAAATAATTCTGAAATAAATAATTCAATGAATATTAATTTCCTAAAAGTAACTTATATTATTTTCAATAGTAAGAAAATAAGTTTATTTGTGAGGATAAAAATCAAAACTAAATTAACAAAATTGTTGAATCAACACATTCTCAACAATATCCCCCTTTTTGGTGATCACAAAACTCATAATACCAATAAAATAAAATAAAAAATAAAAAAATTTGGATAAATCCAAATTAAATTTTCAAATATTCTCTATGTATAATATTTCTTTCACAAAGAAATAATCTACACAATATAATGATTAAAACATCTCATATATTAAATTAAAATAAATATAATTTCTTAAATAGCTGGTAACTTCTCCCCTTTTAGAGATTTCCTCTTTAGGGAACTATAAACTTTATAAATCTATTATCTTCTCCCATTTTATTATCCACAAAAATAGGAATATTATTACAAATAATAAATTT
The DNA here is from genome assembly GCA_963277665.1 of Viscum album. NCBI lineage: Eukaryota > Viridiplantae > Streptophyta > Magnoliopsida > Santalales > Viscaceae > Viscum > Viscum album. The sequence continues at coordinate 1,838,334,399 of OY728136.1, forward strand.
CTCTAACTTTAAGAACATGGTATTATAACATAAAAACACTCTCCCTTTTTGAACTCAAAAATATGTGAGCATTAATTCATTCCCCCTAAATTTATGCTTCCTTTAATTAAGATAAAAATAAATTGAAAAAATGAGGATTCAAGAAATTATCAAGAAAAAACACCTACTAAATCATAGAATATTAAATTATTTTATCAATTCTTTTTCATAAGTACAGATAAAAATAAGAACCATGCTTTCATAGGAAAAAGTAAAAAAGAAATTACAGATTAACTAATTGCACTTTTTCTTACAGAAAAATATTAAAAAGAGTAAATGACATTTATTTTTTATTTTAATAGAATAAAAACTAAGAGTGTAATAAAGAGTAAAGTATTCTTATAAACCTTACAAACTATGAATTATTTAACATATACTAGCTAAAATTATTAATATTTCTTCTAATATGTTTTTAAATTTTGTGTTCTTTGATATTAAGAATATGAATGTTGTTCAACTAGAAAAAGTTTTAGTTTATCAATATTGAACTTTGTAATATATTCTTTTATGAGAAAATAAATTTGACTTAGGATTTCAATTTTAAAGCTTCAAAATATTCTTTTGATATCCATCAATCTTTAGTATTTTGATATTCCTTTTACAACAAATTAAACAACATTTGATACCGATTCTTTCTATAAATAATCATACAACTTTCTAGATGCATCCAACCCAGACTTCAGCTTCATTTTTCTTTATTAAAATAGATAACTTTAAATAGAATAGTTTCATAAGGTATTTTAAATGAATAAATTTCTAGTTCATTACAACTATGAACTTCTCTATTTTTTATAAAATACTTTGCAAACGAATTTTCAACAAATGAGGTTGATTGTTTTTTTAATGGGTCAGAAGGGTTACCTTTTTCTTTTTGAGAAAAATAGTTTCTTCTTAACAAGAAGTACATTACCTCTTCATCTTTCGGTGAATAATTTGTAATAGTTGTTTGAAAAAGATATTTTTAAGAAGAATAAGAAGATTAAGAATAATTATTTTAAGAAGAAGATGAAATGTTTGATTCTAACAAAATATAGTGAACATTTCATTTTCTTGAGCCAAAAAATACAGAAAAATCATTTAAAAATGGATGTTGTAAAAGAAGATATTTTTATTTAATTACATAACCAAATAAAGTTTTGAGAATAAAATATAAAATAATTTAAAAAAAATAAAAAAAAAACACTATATTTTCAAACTAACTATTATTAACAAAACTGTAATGTAATTAACACAAATAAAAATATTATTTATATAAAGAATAATAGTTAATTAAACATTGAGAAATAAATTTATTTTTCTAAATAACACAATTAATGAACCAGAAGTATATAAATAACAAAATAAATACTTCATGGATTAGAGACTTTAGTACTAAGAATTTTTTATAACGAACTACTTAATATTTGTTCAGTCCTCCAGTAAATACATTAGCACGTATCCAAAAATTTACCACTTACAGATTTAACGATATATCATAGTTGTATAATCTTTCAAAATATTAAAATCAAGTGATTTTTGTTAACCATATTCTTTTGGGTCAAGCAATGCGAAAATTAAAATTTTTGGTACCCAAACTTCTTTTTGAGTTAGAATTTTACAATTTTACAAATATTTTGAGCAATATGCACTTTTACACCAGAAATTTTCAATTTTCTGAAATAGAAATAATTATCATAATGAACATTAGTAAAATAATATAAAAATTTATTATTATACATGTTTCTACTATTTAAATCAAGAACAAAATAATTTTTATAAATTTTCAGCCTTTCACCATTACTTCTTATTCCAATTTTTTCCTTTTGGTATATTATTTTTTATAATGATTTAATTTAAATATTTTTCTACATTTATTAACATACTATAATCTTGTTTTAAATCATCAAATTCATCCATTAGTTATTTAATATTAATGTTATGTAAATCATTTTAATTTTTAAAATCATTAAATTTTAAATCTATAAACTATTTTGATAATTTTTTTCTATATACTAAAATTGTATCATAATATTTCTTATGTTTTATATATTCTTTATTTAAGGATTCATATTTTTCTAGAAACATAAAAAAATATTTCTTTAACTCATTATAAGAAATTTTTTCATAACTTGAGTTTTGAGAGAAAGTGGATTGTACATCATCGGTATCATCAATTATACATATAACATTATGATCAGCTTCTAAATTAGTAGGTGTTTCTCCATATGAACTATAAGTATTAATCTAGGTAGTTTTGAACGATTTATTTATTTTCCTTCCATAATTATATTTCTTTTGTGCTTTGATTAACTAATAGTTATCATTTATACGACTTCTTTCCTTATATTCATAGCATCTATCAACTTCAGTTCCTTTCTTTTTCTTTTTGTACATCTTTTAAAAAAATTCTAAAATATCTTATAGATTTTTATTCCGATCTATACAATATGAATTATATGATTTATCATTGCTATTAGTGAGATATAACACCTCATTTTTTACAATAATTTCATATTCAGACTATATCTCGACTTCATACATCATTATATTCCTAATCAAGTACTTCATTTTTAGATTCTTTACTAATGTAGGCTTGCATATACCTTCATATATTCTATTCTACATTGGAGGTAATAAATTGATTACTTTTAATTTTTTATCTTATTTCAAAATTGAATCTCCTAATATCGAATCATTATTGAAAATCTCGTTCAACCTTCCATCCATTTGATTAATAGTTTCATTCTCATCAATACTAAAAGTATTGAACTATACCTTTTCAAAAATGTATCTTAATTGTCTAATATTTCCAGTTTCCTCATAGTAAATAGAAGTAGTTTTCCACATCATATATTTAGTAGAAAATTGAGAGACTAAATTGAATTCTTTAGTTCCTAAACCACACACAATAGAATTAATATCTTTTGAGTTGATCTCATCTTCTTTTTCTTGATCAGTACTCCAGTCTTCAAAATATTCCTTGGGAATCTCATAATGCTTATCGATATTTAAATAAACCCTTATTCCTATATTTTTCAAATAAATAATCATACGAGATTTCCAACATTCGTAATCATTACCATTAAAATGGGTAACACGAATCATAGACATACCATCACTAGAATTAGACATTTTACAACATCTTTGTTTGAATATTGAACTTAAGATTGTTAGATCCTATAAAAAATATGTAGAAGCTTCATATAAAAAGGTTGATATAAAATAGGTAAATAAATAAAATACCAATAAATCCCAACCTTTGATTCAAAATTTTAGGTTGGTATAGATATAAGGAAGACAAATACACAAAAGGGGGATGAATTGTGATATTCAAAACATTGATAGATTTAGAAAACCTCTCTTGTAAAGTAGTGTGTATTTTTTTTCTCAAAAATATTAGTGATAAGTGAAGATAAATAATGGAAATTAGCATAGAGATGTAGTGGATCAAGGCACAATGATCCTTTAGTCCAATCCACTAATTCTCAACTCCTAAATCTTTGTGATTTTTACTAGATCATCTTATCCTAAGACCTTTAAAAACGCCAACTAAGTGAGGGAAGTTGAGACCTTACAAGAAATAAAAATTATTATGGTTATTTTACAAGGAAATTATTTTCCACAACATAGTACAAGAATTGGACACTTTACCATGAATGAGTAAGAGAATCCAAAACCCAAATAAATCAAAAGAGTTGATTTTTTGGATGGTATGGGTTAAAGATGACATCTTGTAGCAGGAACTGAAAGATGAAATCATAACTTCAATGTAGCACAAAATCAGATACATTTTTAACATTTTCAAAACCATTATTTATACAGAAAAAAATAAAACACAAAAAAAATATGTTTAAAAATGGATGTCTCCAAAGTGAATCTTCACTAATTTTTTAATTGTTTCATAATAATATGTAACAAATAAATGCAGTTGTAGTGATGGAAAACATAACAACCATATCATATTGATCTAAACATGTATATCTCCAAATTTTATCACTGAAGACAACAACAATCATATTTTCCTATAAGTAAATCTATACATATATTTTTCTGATGAAGAATATATCCATAATTATATAGCAGATAAAATAGCTCTAAGTCAAACCATCTCCATAAATATTTCACAATAAATTATAAATATTTTAATTCAAAAATAGTCAACAGATCCTTAACATCCTATTAGAATAGTAATTTTTTACTCCTTTGAGTATGAGTCTTTATAAAAACCATCCTGATCCTTTGAATCTATTATAAAACATCTTTTAATCAATATTTATTTAGATCAAAATTGTTGTATAAATATTGAATAATATCACAGATTTAAAACTTCATCATTGAATAGTTAAACATAGTGTTCCTTCACATGATGAAAGAATGATGAATGTAGGGTTGAAATCTGAGGGTTGATTACCAAAATACTTTTGATGTACCATACATTTGTTTCCTCAAATGTAGGGTTTCTTGGGAATGTAGGTTTGATGAACCATACTTTCCAATTTCTCAAATGTAGGGTTACATACAAAGAAAGGATATGAACTGTACATTCCTGAAAACATAGGGTTGATGGTCCATATTTGATTTCTAAACATTGGTTTTATTCCTTAAATTTTTCTCACAAGCATAGGGTTGAGAACAATGTTTCTAGGACACACTAAATACGCATTCCACCATTTTATCAAATATATCCTATAGATCAAAGTGTTGGAAATAATTCTGAAATAAATAATTCAATGAATATTAATTTCCTAAAATTAAATTAAATTAATTTCAATAGTAAAACAAATTTGTGTGTTTCTGAGCATCAAAATCAATAATAAATTCACAAAATTGTTGAATCAACACATTCTCAATGATGATCACCCGAACAACTTTCCATAAAGAATGGTTCTAATTATGGTCATACATCACACCAAGCTTCTATGTGAGCATAGTTATACCACATCAAATAGTACCTAGAAGAAGCTTTATATTAGCCATCTAGGAGTGGACTCGGCTCACTAGGTCATGGAAATAACTACCAGCACCTCCACCTCTTAGATCATCTATTCCTAAGAGGATTTGGGTTACATTGGTAGCAGCTATGAAAAACCCCCAACCCACTGGACTGTTGGTATTTATATCTTAATCATTATCACCAGGTTCATCATCCTATAAGATGACCCTAGGTACATCATTGGTGATTCTAGGTCATCCCCATCCTACTAGGCTAAGGACATTTATATCTTCATGTACATCCTCGGAGTCATCAAATCCCCTACTGGAAGTATTGGATCCTCAACAATAGGACCAATTAATGTTAATTGTGGCCCTAAATAACCCCCATCTTAGAGGATTGGGGGTATATTCATCATCATCATCCCCACATAGAGAATCAGTATTCTCAATATTATGATGAAAAAACACGATCTTCATTCCTCCTGTTCCTCCCACCGCAATACAAACCTCTGCTAGTTGAGGCCTATTTGGAAATCAAAACTGGAAACTCCCTCAAGGTCACTATTCATAGACGAAGAAGGGAGGAACGTATGGATAAGATGATCAAACCCCACTAGGGCGGCAATCCAAAATGGACTAATATGGACAAGGGTTCAAATAATAACCCTGTGGAAGGTAGTGTTGTATCATCTTGTTGCATCTAAAGTAATTTCACAACCACCATTGCCCGATATTCCTTTGTGAATTTCATCGCTTTCAACAAGTAAAACATCATAGATCAAGAAAAAAAATCTAGAGGGTCATAACACAGAAAACATAATATGGAATGATGGTTATTTAGATGCACCAAATGAGGATGCACGCACCCGGAACCAAAAAAGGCTTCATAATATGGAACCTCCAAATAATGAGTTCCCACCACTTCAACAGAACACTGTCAGAGAAAAAGGGAATGGTGAGGCTACATCCTAATAACCACCATTAAGAGTTGAGGTTCCTACCATGGATTAACAATTATCTCAATACAAGAGTGATATAAGAGATTTTAGAAAACTCAATGGGAAGATACTCAGGGGATATATTCCCAAAGGGTATCATCTTCAGGAAGAGATGAATGTTCTCCCTCCCATAGTTGATCCACCAATAAGGGCAGTATTTATGCATCATAATATCTCTAGATCTAGGAATCCTGTCTACAAAAAGGAGGAATATTAAAATGATTGTGACTTTCCTCCATTATAGCTACAACCTCTCCCTCGCCAGGGAAATCATTCAATCTTGGGAAAAATAAAAAATCAGTTGGATAAAAATGTGGGGACACTTCGTTAACCCCTTATCACTCCTTTCATATAGAAGATGGCTCAAAAAGTAGTCCCCCCAAAGTTTCTTATCATCATCGAGTCCCTAGCTATTCGAATAGAATCCATGGAAGGGTTAATCACACTTGTACAACTTGAGAGAAATTCATGTCCTGAATGGGAGGATGACAAAATGCCTCCACCCAATTTCATAAATCCTACCTTCTCTAACTTTGATGGTGTGGGTGACCCTAAACAATATCTCACACATTTCTTATCCTGATGTGGTCTGATGATGGACCATTGAGATCAACAGGAGGAAAAAATATGAGGTGTTTTATAAAAACTCTAACAGGACCAACCTTTATTTGGTGTAGCATCCTACCAGTAGGATCCGTTATAGGAAGGGAATACCTTCATCATCAAGTTCTTTACCAATTAAGTCATACACTAATGAAAATAATGATCATCAAAATAATTAACTACATACAATTTGGAAACAAGAGGGTTTTTTTCTTCATAGCAATGTAGAATGGTTTAACATATTCACTCAGCACCCCTATCTGATAAGAGAAACTTTTGGAACTCTATGCTGAAAATATTTGGGATGAATTGTAAAAACCTGTGATCTTAATTAAATATCCATGTCGGTTTCATGAGTTCATATAAATAGCACAACATCTCGAAGATTTCATTCGGTTAAACTAATCCAAACCCCGACTCATGCCTGCAGCATAGGGGAAAAGTACAGGAAATATATAAGCTACAACCATCACTCTCAATATGATATTTTTTCCTATCCATACACCGAAGATGGTCCCAAACTAACTACCACCTTCTATAAAGTGGAAACAACCAAAGAATAATCTTCATCTAGAAGAATAGAGAAATTAGGGTCCCTTAGGATTTGAAGAATGGATGAATAAATAATACTCCTTCTAAAATGAACATGTCCCCATTTATTTGAGGAATACATTGGATAATAACATTCTCATACTACCACAATCCATGAGGCCTGATGAGGTCAACCTCACCACTAGTCCTGACTACTTCTCTTTCCAGAAAAGGATGGGTTATAATATCTAGGATGGATTCATCTTCCAATACATCATTCAAGGAATGGTCAATTCTGGAAAAGTGGTGTTAGATAACTCCTCATAGTATGTGACTTCCATAACTGTATCCCAGTCAGAATAAGAGGTGATTGGAAAACAATTTCATCTATATGTACATGAAAGTTTGACAACTGGATGACTTGAAAAACTGTTTCCCATGATCATGCCACCCTGAGATCACAGTTGTGCAGACCCACATTAGCTCCACCACCAAAAGAGGAAGCATCAAATATACCTTTCAAAGGTGATCATGACCATAGGAAGCATCAAAAAACATAAGATAAATAGTTACATTCCTCTCCAATGAAAACCTTTACCCTTGCAGACTTCTTCCCTAAAACATCCACAACACGGGAACCACCCCACAAAATGGAACCATCATTGGATTAAGAGCACATCCTTTCTTCAATCAACATGATAAATTTGGTAGACCCATTTTCCTCTGATTAATATTCCCCAGAGCATGAATTTCCTACACATAACTGGAGAATAGGAGGCTGCATGCACCAAAGTCAAGGATATTGGGGACAACGTGGATGTGGTTGGACCCAATATTCTTATTATATCCCCATAGAAAATATATATACAATTGATATCCATGGAAAATCACTCCAGTGGTCTCATAATAGGTAGGAAGGCATCCCTGAATACCACAATGGCCATCCACACCCAATTGACATGCATGATCTCCTATAGGGGGGATTCGATACCATGCCCTCATAATATCATGTCGTCATCTAATTTAGTGACCAGGATCAAGAAGTGGTCATCCAGGGTCATATCAATCCTCTATATGTTTCAGGTAGGTTCAATGTTGTCAAATCCATAGGGATCATATTGAAAATGGTTCTGGTATCAACCTAATCATGGTTCGAACCCTATGATGTTTTGGATATAGAAAATGGTATTTTTCTTCCAAAAGGATGACAATTAAAGGGTATGATAAGATGAGAAAATAACTCTTAAGAATATCAAGCTCTAAGCTCAGTTTGTGGATCTTATATTAGACATTGATTTTATGTTTATCGAACAATACACCACATACAATGTCTTACATGGAAGGTTCTAGGTTTATAGGCACCTAGCGTCACCTTCAAAATTCCATCAGTATTTGAAGTACCCCATAGATGGAAAGTAAATCATACTATATAGTGTTAGTTCCCCCTTTGATACATTCAGTTCCACACACACGGAAGTATACATCTACAAGGGAGGGTAAGAAACCAATGGTGTATGATGATACACAGGTGGAATCCCCCAATAGTTTGGGGACCGCCCCTATGAATCCCTAGAGTATGATCGATAGAAAATATGTGTTCCCCGTAAATCATGTAAAGGTAATAGACTTGACATCGGAGGTCTAACATCCTTCATTACCTAGTGAGAGTATAAAATACAATTGGCTTCGACATCTCTCTACAACGACTCAATAAGTATGGGTGATAATGTATCTTCTCACGAAATTTCTCACCCTGATGGTGATGAAGATTCCCTAAGATTTTCATCTTCATCACGATATGTCTTACTAGACTCAAAGATGGAAGAATATGAGGATAACCTTAGGAAATCCCCTCCTGCATTTGAGGAAGGAATATCTACCTCCATTGATGAGATAAGGAAAATAAATGTGGGAAAAGAAGAAGACTTGCGGCCTACACAGATTAGTGTCTCTATGACACGTGAAGATAAAGTGATTTATATCACATTTATAAAGAATCGTATATATTTATTTTCATGTAACTACACAGAAATTCCTAGAATAAAACTATATGTGGCTAAACATCACCTCAGACAACCCAATGAGCATCGAGACTTCATGCAGGCAGCTAGGAGGATGCACCCCTCTCATACCACCAATTAGAGTCATAATTTGAAAAATTGATCAAAACCAACTTTCTATGAGAATTGAAATGCCCAAGTGTATTTCCAACATCATCCCCATCAAGAAGAAGAACTGAAATATTAAGATCTATATTTACATTAGATACCTTAACTGGCACTACCCAAAGGATGATTTCCCATTTCCTATCACATAACTCTTTATTGATGTAACTGCTAGCTTCCAAGATATTTCATTCATGTATGGGTACTTGGGGTACAATCAGATAAAGATATCCCTCAAAGATGAATAATCTGCTTCCTTTAGAGTTCCCTTATGGATCTTTTTCTATCAATCCATGACCATAGGATTGAATAACACTAGCTCCAAATATCAACATGCAATGTATCATATCTTTAATCCTTTTTTCAGAAAGATAACTAAATGTAATATCGATGTCCTGGTGATAAAATCCCATCAGAAATGTGATCACTTCAAGGACCTTCAAACATTCTTCGACAAGATGAAATGATACAGTCTGTAGATGAATCCACTGAAATGCACTTTTGGTGTAACATCAAGGAAGTTATTTGGATTTGTGGTATACCACCACAACATTGAGGTTTACCCAAATAATATTATCACTATCTAAGAAATGTCACCCACCATAAGTCTTAAATAATTGAGGCAGACCCAAGGGAAACTCACCAAAATTTTGTGATTCATTTCCAACTTGGATAGAAAATCTCTCCCCTTTACTATGCTAATGAAGAAGGGAATATCTTATCAATGGGACAATGTTTTCCAGGAATCCTTTAAAGGTCTCAATAAGTACTTTCTACACCCACTGGTTCATATGAATTCAGTGGAAGGTAGGCTACTCATATTTTATGTGGCCACCATGGTACACTCATTGGGTTCCCTCCTCACACATAAAAACAATGTGGGGAGAGAGAAATGCATCTACTACCATAGCTATACGATGCTAGGTACTGAGGCTCGATACTCTAATGTTGAGAAGAACTTAATTTCACTAATATTCATAATATAAAAGATGAGGCAATACTTACAGCACCAGAAAGTTCACTTGGTCTCTTGTATCGATCTACTCATGTACATACTTTGTCATCCCATGTTGACAGGGCCTCTGGACTGATGGGAAGTCATTCTTCAATAATAAGAAATTAAATTTGTATCATTGAAATTAGTGAAATGGAAAGACCTTCCTAATTTATTTATAGCACATCCTTCCCAAAAAAATACACCAATGGACACCGAGCTTCCAGATGAGGAGATCTTCTATGCCCATGACACTCCCCAGACATGGCAGATGTATTTTGATGGATCCTCCTAAAGTTCAATTGGGAAAAGATTAGAAACCCTAAATCTTAATCGGGTTTGTCTAGGGATTTCATTTTCCTCCACAGAAAAAGTAGTTTTCCCTTACTCTTTATCACTATTCAAAGGCTACATAAATAATGTGCCAGAGTACCAAGACCTCATTGCTGGCTTGGAACTAGACCTAAAGCTGTAAATATTCCACCTTAATATCAATGGGGACTTAGAGAAAGTGATAAATAATATCAATAAATAATGTACCATAAAAAAGATCGAAATGGCATCTCTTACTGGCTATGTTAGTGGACTGATGGTGAAGTTCCCTTTTGAGTCCACATTTCATCATGTTCCCCAATCACAGAATGCTTGCGTTGATGCATTGGCTAATGTTGTTACCGTCTTGGCTGACCCTGATTAGGAGGAAGTAATATTATGTATCACAGATCAAATAATGGTCTCAACAATCATCATTTGGGATATGAAATAAATAAATATGTTAACGAGCACCCCATGGAATAATGAACCAATGACCACCCTGGATGGATGGAGCTTATAATCGGTTATATTCAAAATGGGATTCTCCCAACAATTAGACCTAAAAGGGAACAGATCCAACACTGTGTAACATGCGTCACACTGCAGGATGGTCCAAATGAGAAAAAGACCCTATATAAGTGAGGCTTTGATAGAATAATAATCAGATGAATAGTCTATTGTGATATTCTCTCTATTAGGGAGGAAGTCCATGCAGGATCTTGTGGTGCCCATAAATCTAGGAATAGGCACCCCCATCAGATTAGGAGGTTGGGATGTTAATAAAAAGTCATGGGACAAGACTACAAGGAGTTCACCGACAAATTTCATTCATGAAATATCCATTAAAACATCATCCATAAACCCCAATAATTTCTCTATATAGCTAAATATTCTTGTTTTCATTCCATTTTGGGAATGGATGTTGTGGGGCAATATCCTCCAGCCATGGTAAATTGTTTAATACATCCTTACTACTTCTAACTTTTATTACAAATGGTTAGTGAAAATGCCCCTCAAGGATGTCCAGATGAAGAATATAATCAACTTCATGAAGTCCCATGTAATCACCATATTCGGGGTCCCTCACATAGTATTAATGGATAATGGAACTTACTTCTATTCTACGGAGTTACAGAAACTCTGTGAGGAGTGCAACATAAGGCCAATCACTCATAACACAATATTTCATTGAAAAAAATAGATTGATAGAGGTCTTCAATATGAATCTATCAAATATAATCCATAAGATGGTGAATAAGGATAATAATCCATGGTCAGACAATATCCTCCATGGTTTATGAGACTATCGTACTACCATGTGTATTACTATACAAGAACCACCATACTCTTATGTGTACAGGATCGAGGAAGTATTACCCATAGAATTAAATCTTCCCTTGTTTTGAAATTCCATTTCAAAATAGGTCTGAGATGATGATTGATCGCAAAAGTGTCTGGATTAATTGGAATGACTAAATGAGAACAGGATGCCTGCACTAAACATCCTAGAGGTCCATCAGAATCAGATCACGTATGCCTTTAATAAAAAGGCTCACCTCCTTTCCTTCCTCTAAGGAGAACTATTTCTAACTCTCAGAACCGCAATGATATAGGGGAATAAACCCCTAAAGATGGAACCTAAATGAGAATGTCCTGAAATCATATACAAGGTCTATCACAATGAGGCTTACTCATTATCTTTGATAGATGGTGACTGTGTCACTCCACCCACTAATGCAAGATTTCTCAATAAATCCTTTGTATAGATATCATTACATGGACATAAAAATCAGGGTAAGCCTATCCATTAATATTGAATACGTGATTTTAAACTATATGTAGTTTTCCTTACCACAAGATATTGAAAATGCATGGATTATGTTCCCTATACATAAAATTAAACTGCCCAGGTTTTCTAGAACTGCATATGTATTCATTCCTACCATCATAGGATATGTAGTGACACCTGAAACTCAATTATTGGGTCCATAGATGATCTTCCTTTTCCTTTCTTTATTCATGTCGGGTGATCCATGTACTTACCACAAGAAGTTAAACTACATGGGTAGCATCCGGACTGCATGACGTTAAACTGCACAGTCCTCTAGAACTACATACGACTTGACTCTCATTTTTCGATGAGATACATAAAGACTCCTCGATCATATATCTTGATCCATACACTATATGATACAAGTTTCCCATATCATACCCTCAACTACCTTTTTATTGTAAAAGAAAACCTTCCATTCTGTATTTCTCACACCAAGAATAGATCATGTGATCTTAGGAATTGCAGTAAGATCTTCCTTGCATGAACAATGCATGAAAGAACATGAAAGGTCCATCACAATCCTGAATGCAAGACCATAAAAGTCACACCACGAGTATTTTCTACATTATGTTAAACTGCATGATTAATGTACATACTAAATGACATAAAATTTGATGGTTCGTCAACAACAATGTATGGTTTGATTCTTGTCATCATAGGATACGTAGTGATGCCCAGATCGCTAATCTTGGGCCCAACTATGATAATCAATGGAAACAATTCCCACCTCCCCTTATGGGTCAGACCTATGAAGAGAAATTTCTCATTCAAGAACTATGTGTGACTTGATTCCTATCCTCCCATGATATATAGTCACACTCGGATTTCCACTCTCATGCCCTGTCATAATAGACAAGTTTTAAGAGTTCCCCCCTCTTTTGTATGGCTCAGACCTATGTAGGGAACTCCCTTCAAAACTATGTGTGGCTTTATTCCCATCACCATGGGATATGTATTGACACCCAGAACTAAATTCATGGTCCCATATTCAATACCAAAATTTCATTTATGGGGACCGACGTCCTCACTACATGATGCTAAATTGCACGGCCCTCCAAGAACTAGGTGTGTCTTGATTCTCATTCTCATGAGATATGTAGTGACGCCCAGATTCCCACCCACGGGGCCATCCACAACATTTTTTATCATTCATGTAGGTTCATCTTCTTCCTCACCAAATGAAATTAAACTACAAGGGATTTTAAGAATTCCATGTTGATTGATTCCTTCCATCAAAAGATATGTAGTGAATTTTAGATCCCCAATTCTGGGTCCATGTACGACAATTGATAAAAAAAGAGGTGATTGTACACACAATATATCATGTACAATTTTTTTCTTTGATTCCTACATCCTAATGACATGATGTTAAACAATAAGGAAAATTTCTTGGTCTCATGATAGTAAAATTGCACGACAATAGCATCCTTGCTGCATGATGTTAAACTACATGGAAAGCGTCCTTATCTCATGACAATAAATTGCCCAAAACATGTCCTTACCACATGATTCTAAACATCATGGAAGAAAATATGTCCCCACTACATTACAGTACGTTGTGCAGACCATCACTCATATTTAATTTCTTATCAAAGTACCACATGAATCTTACCCTATTTAACTAGATTACTGGGTGAATCCATCATATTTTAAAGAACCTCAATCCATGAACCATACCTGAGCTCATTCCTCAAGAACCTCAGTTTTCCTCAAATCCTTCATGGCCCTTGGAAAGGATACCCAAATTAAAGGGAACCTTTTCATGAATATGCATGTATCTCTATGGATCCTTCATATGTGCCTACATTCATCAACCAAATGTGTCACTCTAAAAAAATGAAATTTTAATCCATATGAGACCTGACATCACTATGCCATAACTCAACACCCTAGTGTGATCTGAACCACTCCCTGTATGGTTTCCCATATCATCACTCATGACCTGGGAATTGTGATCCATAACTTATAATATTTTCATCACTTTATCGAAATGATGATGGGGTACTTATGACCCTAGTTATCCTAATTAGAATCTTTTGTATCATCCCTTGTATCGGTTTCATCTGCGTCATGACCATAAACTTCATGCACTTTGATCAAAGTTGTACAACCTAATACTCTAGACTATAATTTTCCAAATCACAAGACCTTAAACATTTATCCAAAGAGACAAAAAAGATGTCCGGATGAAAACCTACAAAGGGCGGCCTGAGAAAAAATCAAGTATTCTCTTGCTAAACTCTTCAACTTCAGAGTTTAGGAAAAAATCAGGGTGTAAATAAATAAGGAATAAACCTCATAGGTTCTACTCAGTAACCCTAGTAAAAGTCAAGCTATTCTCACTAGACCCTATAGTTTAGGAAAAAGTTAGAGTAATGATTTTTCACATCTTATTTCCATGAGAATATGTTCTCTAGGTGGTGATACAACTTTTAGGGTACTCAAACCCTTCTTCGATCATACATTTTCCACTAATCACACATCATTATTTGGGTGCCTCAGATCACCACAATCTTTCATAGCCCTTGGAAAGGATACTCAACATCAAGGGACCCTTTGATTGACTATACATACATGGTCATGGCTCCTTCATATTAACCTATAGCCATCAACCAAATTTTTTACTCTACGAAAAGTGATTTCCAATCCTTGTGATCCCTAACATCACTACAGCAGGACTCAACACCCCAAAATGATATGAACCTTCCCCAGTGTGACTATCCAATATCACTCTCCTGAACTGAGCACTTTGGGACATGACTTACAATCCCCACACAAAACTATCAATGTGGATTCGACATCTTCTACATTACATTATCGTGTTTCGTACCCTTTATCAATGTGGGATTGAGATGCTTCATTCTCGAGCCTTTGATGGACCACACCTCCTGATTCGAAACCACAGGTCATAGGGTGTGAGCTTCATAATTAAAAGCTAAAATACCCTAGAGTTCCAGAAACCTTCCTGGAAAGCCTTCAACCTAATACCCATCATCATCATCTAGATGTTGGAGTCTTCACCAATCTTTCAGAAGCTATATAAAGGAGAGAAAATCATCTTTTTCTTGACCATGCTACCAAAGGGATTAAACCCACCAACTAAGGGAATCACCACCTTTCAGGAAACGAGATTCAATCCTTGGGAGCCCTAACAACATTATGGTTGAATATATCATATCAGAATGTCATGGGGCATAACCATCATTTCTTCCCCATCTTATATTCACAAGCACAAACTTTTGGTTCATGATTTAAATCACCAATATTCCAATTATCCTAGTGGACCTAGAATCCTTAGTACGTATCCCTCTAACCGATATTAAATCCATAAATTCTTTATCCACGCTAGAAAATATACCTAACTTCAGGGACCCTTTTCTTTATTATGCATGTATGCTTATGACTCCTACTTATGCACCTATGGTCATGAACCAAATGTGTCACTCTACAAAAAGGTATTTCTTCTCCTTGTGAGCCTTCACAACACCATGACATTACCTAGCACATCAATGTGTTTTTGGTCATTCCTGTCAAGTTTACACCATATTCCATGATCATCGACTAGGTATGAGCTAAAACACCCTAAAATAAAGCAATATCAGCTCTGAGATCAATTTTATTTATAAGCTAAAAGACCCTAAACTAAAACAATACTAGGGTTGAGCTAAAAGACCCTAAACTAAAGTAGTATAAATCCTGAGATAAAGGACCACAAACTAAATGAATGAAATTCCTGAACTAAAATATTATAAACTAAATAAATATTAGGTCCAAGATAAAAGGCCCTAAACTAAATCAACATCATGTCTAAGATTAAATACATTAAACTAAAGACATAACGAGTCTGAGATAAAATACCCTAAACTAAAATCAATTCCAGGTTTGAGCTAAAATATCCTAAACTAAAAGAAATATCAAGTACAAGATGAAATACCATAAAATAATGCAATGATAGTATTGAGATAAAAGACCACAAACTAAATAATAACTAGTTTCGAGCTAGAAGAAACTAAACTAGAGCGATAAAAGTTCTGAGCGAAAAGACCCTAAACTGAAGCGATGGAAGGTCTATTCTAAAAGGCCCTAAACTACCGCACAATAGTGATTTTTGTCTATAAAATATTGTAAGGCCATCTATATAGCCTTAGAAAAAATAGAGATATGATCCCTAAGCCTATTGGATATGAAAAAAGATAAATCACCCTCTCTATGTGACCCAAACCCAAGAGGAATTCATCATCAATCATATTTCTGAAAATTTTCACACATTTACCTTATAATTTGATTATATTTCATTATAAACAAATCCAATATTATAGGAACATTTTTTGACATCACTAAATGTTTTCCAGACACCTTTACATGGATGGAAACATGTGATGAGTGATTAGTTGATCATAAAAAATATCACATACACATGTGATAATAATTCATGGGTGTAAGATTTTGTTACACAATTGAAGGAGGGTTATTTTTATATCACTATATGTTACAAATAATAATAATAATAATAATAATGAATAAAATAAATTAAATAAAATAGAAATTTTTATTTTCATCAAATAGGCGCATATTTCATTATGGATAAACACTGTTTCACAAGGACTTCTTCAGCCGTGTAATGCTAGGGTTCTGGAATGAATATTGTGCACCACCTTAAGCTGATGATATTGCATGCTCTGCAACTCCTTGTGTGTATAATACCATATGAAATGTTGTGAAGAGGGAAAAACCCATGACTCTGATATGTTCAATCTTGATGGGATGTGCATGTATACAACATGTGATATCGGATGTATCACTACCAAAAAACATGGAAAGGGAAGCACGTCATTTTATCAGCACTAAGATGAAAGTGCTTATAAGGTAGGCTTTATTAGTTCCAGCTAGAAGCGCTAATACATTGACCCATGATCAGGTCTAAAAAAGCACCGATAGAGGTGTACCCTTTATCTGCGCTTTTTTTAGTGCTGAAAAATGGTAGATTTATCACTTCTAGTCTTAGCGCTGATAAAATCTTTTAATAATAATTTATAAACAAATATTATATTTATATTCAAAAATAATGTTTATTTGTATATATTAAATAAAAAACACATGTTTAGTGTTAATATATATTTTTTAATAATTCAAAAATATATATATTAAATGTTTTTAAAAAACTATAAGATTATAATTAAATATATAAGCGTTTCCAATGAATTTGGTCAATTAATATATTGATCATGCATGCATATATGTTATATATCATCATTAATATTCATTTATATATTACACTATTCTTATTATTCATGTTGTACTTTGATGGCTCGTTTTTTATTACGTGTATTTTACTAGGTGTATAATATTAATGCATGTTACCCATATAGTATATTATGTTCTCAATACTTATAAAATTACATTAAATATATTTAAAGACTAAATATATTTATTATATTTATAATTATTAAATTTTATGTATATATATATTCTTTTTAAATATATTTATTTGTAATTATAATTTTAACTATATATATTTATATAATTTTAAAATTAAAATAAATACATATGTTATAATTTTAATAATAAATATATTTATATAATATATATATATATATATATATATATATATATGTAAAAAATTATAAAATTATAATAAATTTATTTATTATAATACTTATATTGTTATAAATATATAATTAAATAAATGTATATATAAATATATAATTAAAATAATATATTTATAAATATATAATTAAATAAATATATTTATAAATATATAAAAATATTTATAATTATAATTCATAAAAAATATAGATATATTTAAATAATTAAAACATTATAATAAATATATTAATTATATATATTGATATAAAAATATCTAAAAATAAAGACAAACAGTTATAAATATAATTCTAAATAAATATAGATATATTTAAATAATTAAAAAATTATAATAAATATTTTAATTTTATATATTTATAAGATTATAAATATATTTTTTATAATTTTATAATTATATATATATGTATAATTACAACTATAAATAATTTATTTATTACAATTTTTAATTATAAATAAATATTTATTTATTTATTAGTTATAAATATAGATGAATATCTATTTATTTAAATAATTATTAATTCATAAAATAATATATTTATAATTTTCATGTATAATTTTATATATATAATTAAATAAATATATCGAAATATTGAAAAAAAATAAAAAAAATTATAGTTATAAATTAATACAGCTATATTTAAATAATTATAAAATTATAAAAAATATATTAAATATAAATATTATTAAAAATATAAATATTGAAAATATTAATTTATTATAATTTTATAATTATTGAAATATATATATACATATAATTATAAATAATTATATTTTCATATAAATAATTATAAAATTAGAAGAAATATAGTTATATACATCTATAATCTTATAAATATATATAATTAATATATTTATTATATATATTTCTAATATTATAAATATAATATGTATATTTATTATAATTTTATAATTATTTAAATTATAATTTTATAAATATGATTATATATTTCTCATGTATATAATTTTATAAATATATATAATAATATAAATAAATTATTAACACTATATCTGTATTGGTGATATATTTTTACCACTGATAAATTCGTCTTTTATCAGCCCTAAAAAACTCTGATAATGGCATGTTTTATCAACGCTTTCTATTTTAGAACAGATAAACGTAACTTTATCAGTGCATTTTAGCTAACGCTGATAAAATCTTCACCGGGTTTTATAAAGAAACCCTACCTTTCTCTTCCTTCCTTGCACACCTCAAGCTCTCATGGAAGCCAATCGCCATCATCGCTGCCTCCTCCTCCTCCTCCTCCTCCTCCTCTTCTACTGAATCCTCTATTGTGAACCCACCTTCCATGTGTGCCTTTACTCTACTATGCACCTCTTCTCCTCTTCTCTGATTCCCTCTATCACGTGCCTCTCCTCTACTGTTGTGATTTCCTCCACCATGCACCTTTCCTCTGCCGCATGACTCTCCTCTACCGCTGACTCCTATATCTCACAACTCTCCTCTGTCAGAGGACTCCTCTATCACGTGCCTCTCCTTTTCTTTGAACAAACCTCTACCGCATACCAAAAAACACCTCTACGGTGAGTTTTATCCTCTTTCTAATCAGTTTCACATGTTATTATAGTTTGATATTGATTGTGATGTTTTGAATTGTACGGGTCAAATGCCCCACTAAGAATCGTGGTCTTTGGTGGTCATTGTTTGCATTCTAAATAAATTTCATGTTAGTTTTCTTAGTTTCTAAAGGTTTGTTCTCATGCTAGATCAGGTGATAGGTCAGGTAAACCAATTCTGGTTCATGAACAAATTCTATCAATCCTTCTTTGGTTGTTAAATTCCACGTGTTGGGATATGATGTAGCTTCTACTGGTAAATATTGTAATTTATAGTGAAGTTGGATTACTTCATGTTGATGAGTTATCTCAAGATATACCAATGTCCATGGAAGTCCTTGGGGTAGTCAAGTGGGCTATGATAGAGGTGAAAAAAATCCCTAGAAGCCCCATGTAAATAATGATTTGAGTTACATCATATAAGGTTAACACATGTGTTTCCTTTAAAAATTAAATGTTGCATATATCCTTGATCCGAAATCGATTTGTTTGTGGTGTTTACTTTATTATGCAAGATATTACATGCACTCACCCAATGTGAAACACTAGTGCCCACCCACATCAATCGCCTTTCCCAGTACTGGCCTGCAACAACCTAGACTATATTTAATCTCTCCCACTGAGTATTTCTTACCCTTATTGTGACATCAGTGCACTCTTCTTCCCTTAGAACCATTTTTGGTACTGCAGTTGGATGTCTAGATACCTCATAAGGATTTTATCTCATAGAATTTTCTTATGTGGGTTGTAACATTTTTTTAGTAAATGAAATAATTTCCCAATTAAAAAATTTTGAAACATCCAGATACCATGTTTATATTTTCATCTATTTTTTTTCTAAATTCCTACAAAGTTTCCCTTTTCATGAAATACAAAAAAACCTTAGAAATTATGCATGAAAATATTCTAGAATAATATTATCAATGAATGAAATATAAAATATTTAATGCACAAATTATATAATCCCCCCAAGTTTAGAACATTGTTTGTCCCGAAGTCAAAAATATCAACTCATTCAAAAAATAATAACCATCATACAATTATTAAAATTCTATTATAAATAATATAAAACAATTATCAATGATAAAATAAATTTTCTTATATTGTATAAAATATTTCTCTTTAAATCCTCACTTTTCAATGAAACTAAATTTCAAAAATATTTTACATTTCCCATTATGAAAATGGTAGAACTAATCATAATTGATATTTACATATATTAATTCACTTATTCAATGTTATATTTTTATTAAAAAAACATTGGATGTTAGGGGGTGGATGTGGTGGAGGCCTAGGGAATCACCACTTATGATGAGCTAACAATCATATGGAAATGAACTAGTTCCTTGGTAAAGAATCATAATTTCACTCAACATCCCTTTTCTTATTAAGATGTATATCGTGAAATTACCCTCCCTCCAATTATGGAAAACCATGATGCACTAATCAATGATTACCTTACACTTCTTGATGTATTATGAAATATCCAATAGGGTGCTAGAATTTCCTCGATGGAAGCCAACCTGAACAATGGATTCATACTCCACTATAAATTTCTCAATATTTTAAATCCTAAAAAACAAAATAGAATTGAACATCAGCTTTTTCTATGGCCTAGTAGAGATTCCTTATCCATTGTGATATTGGAAACCAAAGATCACCTAGCCCATGTCATCCTACACAAAGACCACCATTATTCAAAGAGTAAAAGATCCTTCCATGTTCTGTTACATACCTATACTAGGTATCATATATCGAACCCATTACCCTTGGTTAGGCTTACCTCCTCCCTAAGGGACATGGTCAATCCTCAAGAGCATCCTCTTAAATGAGGCTAATGGCACCCTTCCTGAGGTGACAACACCATGGTTTTCCATAATTGATTTCAAGAAAACCGGAATATGTGTTTGAGAGCTAGGCCTTCATTCTCCCACACTGTTCCTTTCCTTCCAAATAACCCCACACACCATAGCATAAATCCTATCGCATATTCTTATCTTAGTACCATGTTTCCCAGCCCCCAAAAAAGGTCGTAATAAACTCTTAAGGTGGGTCCTCATTCAATATATTCTCTATGCTCTGCCCAACACTTCCTAGAATGGTACTCTCCCATTATTCTTCAATGGAAATATTCGATGATGACTTATATCTAGAGAAGTTAGAATACATACAATGTAACGCTTGAAAAATACCCTTCTTCTAAACATTCTCATCTGTTTGGTATCACCATGTTCCTAAACCACAAATCCAATAAGTTTTTCTTCTTATGTATCTATTTTCATCATATCATTCACATCCAGTCATTGTATTCATCATTATAATGAATCATCAACTATTTATCCTTCCTACAAAAGAGTTTAGGTAATGAATAAAACAAATAGGTGTCATGTGCATCAACTTTTTTGATGTTCTAGTGAAGGATCTTATCCTATTACATAGGTTTTGTGTTTATGAATCTAGGATGCATGTTGGATTCTATAAAGAAGATATTGTTAAATTAGAACCAAATGAATTACAGGTCATCACCAGCCTATTTATGATTGTTGTAACTGGTATCGTCTCTACCCAGTACACAACGCACCATCATCTTCAGAAAATTCATCTTCTAGATCAAAATAGGTGGAAGTCTAGACATCATCTTACTTTGACCAACCTAGACACTCCATTCATATCTATATCTATTTTTTATAAATCTCACATATAAAGAGTTTAATTTTATAATGTACCATTCTATCCTCACATGAATTCTTTTCATGTCTTCAAAAACACTCCTTAAATTAATACCCCTTCTTTATCACATTCATCATTCTCTTCGAAGAATCATAGTGGAACCCCCCCCCCACACACAAGTTATAATCCTAGATGAATGAATTTATTATTTTTTTAAATATCATTCATGGTTCCTTTAGGTTCCTAGATTACTAAGAGGATTTTTATAAGAATTTATGTAAGTAAAATATTCAACAGTTTTATCCTCCCCCTAAATGATAGAAAGTATAAATTCTTGTTAGAAATGTTCCCATTAATATGAATAATGATTCATTAAAATAAAACCATCCTTAGATTTCCATTTGAAATGGGTTTACAGATATACTCTATTGGTAGGTTTCACCATCGACTTCCAATCATATCTTATATGGTTATAGAATGCTTGCTTGGTAAAAAAATTTACATGTAAACAATTATTTTTCCTTGATTTATTCATTGTCTTATATAGGTTTTGTAGGACTCCAACATCATATTGAATCCATTGATGAAACTTTTACTATAGGGAAAAATGAATTAAATTTTTTTAGAGGTATTTAAATGAGAAGCCATTCTAGATGTAAGCCTATTTTATTACGGAATGATCTTCTTATCTACCATGCCACATTAGATGCTCCTGGTGAGAGCCACATATTTTCCTATAACCCCTCTTGGGTCATATTAGATAATAATATTTAATTAGATTTAAATGGGGATATATATAGTAGATCATGATATAGATCTCAAAAATCTATTGGAGATAGCTTCCTCAGGACATAACCCTGACTTATCACAGTATGACGCCTTTAAATTTCAGTTCATGTATTAACTCAAAATCCAATGTGAATCCTTAATTATTTTTTTATTTCCCCCAATTATTTGGTGATATGTGTTTCATCCTCTAAGACCTTTTATCCCATATTTTTTTATTTATCTATCGTTATAAATATATCAAAAGATGGTGATCCATGAAAAGTTTCCATAATTTTCTACTTGGTTACCTCTATGTTCATCATCTGGAGAAGGCAGAGGAAATGAAATTGGTTGGTTCAAGGAATATTGGGATGAGTGGTTGAAGGAAAATTTTGGGTTCTAGGTTTTTGAGTATTCTCTTACGTGATCTTGGATAGGTAATTATCTATTTCCGTGAACATTCACTATGGTTGATAAAATCTTTTATTGAGTTAGAAGTTTATAAAATTTTATTTATTTTGTGAACATTGTTTAATTTGCATGATTTTTCTACATTTGGTTGGATATTAAGGATTATGTTACCCATAACACCTCAACTCAAACCATCGGTTTCGATATGAAGATCCATAAAAACTACGGGTCACGTAATATTTAAGCCTATGATTCATGTAATATCTAAGCCTATGGGCATTGTAAGGGTTCCCCCTCATCCATTGAAAGGGTGGTTATCAAAAATCAATAAAAATAAGGCATTTGAGTGATTTGGGTTCAAATAGGCACATGGGGGTCAGATTTGAGTGTAGGAGGTGAAAAAAACACGTATAATTAAAACTCATAAGGTATAATAATTGAACCTCTGAGAAGGGAACACTGACCAGTCTGCAATATGAGGTTTCTATTGTAAAACAAGAAGAAGCCACTTCTTATAGTGATGAGTGACATCAGAAAATTATTTTTGTAAAATAAATGATTAATATTTTTGGGTCATGAAGCTGATTCAAGTGCTTGTGAAAATTCTTAAGTAACTCTTTTGAAAAGATTCAAGTATTTTGAAATGATTCTTAGAGGTTTATTACTCATTTTAAATGATTAAGATTGTTGGGTCATGGAGATGTTGTGAATGTTTGAAAAAAGGAATTGTGGTTTTGTGAAATAGTATTTCGAACTAATTGATTTATTTAAAAAAGGGTGTGTTATTTTAATAAAGAATTTGTGCAAATGGTTGGTTTTTTTGGGATTTCAAGTGTGACTTCTTAAATAGTTTTCATAGGACATTTGAAATGTAGTTTTTCCATAATCTTTTATGTAATTCCCCAAAAATAGTTACCCAGAGTCGGTGCATTATTACATAACATTGGAATGATCATAAGGGATCAAATCCCGAAAGACCGATCAGTTTACTAGTCTTGGAAGTACTAGATACATTCTTAAGTTTTACATTACATCATGAAATAAAAACATCAAAATTATTTTTTCTCCATTGACCAAACTTATATCCTTATCCTATCCCTATAGGTCAACCATAAAATATTTCTTCACATCATGGGAAAAATAAAACATAGAAAGGGGTGAGCTCAGATGCTCAGTAAGGATAACAATATAACAGAAACATTCATAAATAAGAATAAACAATTAAGGTAATGTATAATACTAAAACATAATCCTTTTAAACCTAAAATTCTGTATAATATGGCCAATGTAAAAAATAATTCTATTTACTTATTCACATGGATATTCTACTAGTCGAATAATCACATGCAATATCAATAGCCAATTTCATAATGATGGAATGCAAAATGCCAAACTTCAAAACCACATAGTTAAGGCCTTGTTCCAAGAATACAAATAATATTTTTTCAAGGCCTTTTTCCAAGACACTAGTTTCTCTAATGAGACCTACCGATTTACCGAGGAGCTATAGTGGTCTCCACCCGTCACTTACTAAGTCCAGTGAATTCCTCATATGAAAATGTTTAAAAATAACATAAACATTTGTATTAAAACTAGCATACGAAATGTTAATACTTTATCTATAAACCATGAATGGTAAAAATAACACATCCATAGTAAAACATATCACAAAACCATCAATACAATATGGAATATTTTTATCATAATAAATCAACTTCAAAAAAGATTAAAATCCATCAAAGGATGTTGACATAGATGAAATCAAAACTTTTTTAGAGAAATATCTATTTCTCTTTTGAAATCATTTAAAAGTCATATAATTATAAAATTAAACATTTATTATTAAAATATTCTAATAATCTTGTATGGGAAGATTCTACTATGTTATAACAGCGGAAAATAGTCGCACCTATCCTGTAAGTTAAAAAAGACATTCTTACCTTAATTTTGTCAAAAATGTCATAAAGTACTTTGTTTGGAAAACGATGCAAAGATTACTTTAAAAACATATAGGGTAAAAGTGTATAAATAACTTTAACCCATAGTCTAGTAAATAGTAAAAATGTTTTGAAATACATTTTTATGAAAACACAGATGTGGATGATAAATAGGTACCAGTAGATATGCACATTTTAACAACCTCGGATAAGTAAAGAGATTGTAGAAATAACCCTTACATTGTACTTTTCATAGTTAATGGTATTTTAACCTAATATATAATAGTTAAAACGTTTTTATTAAATAATACAAGAACTATATACATAAATATGATATCATATACGATCCTCTAATATTTCTTTGTTAATAATATTTCAGTAGTATCATCATTTTAGCTGTTACTAGATTCATTTTCATTTATATGATTAGTTACATAAGCCATGTTTTTTATGGATAGTATGTATATGATTCATATGAAAAATGATATTACATTCATAAATATTATTTTTAATCATAAAATTAAAATCATTCTTGAATGATTAGGAAGGGGAATTAATCTCATCGCGTTCGTGGGGACGGTAATCCGTACGTATGCACGAGTGACAATATCATTATATTGATGATGAAATCATATGTAATTGGATGGTATATCAAATATACATAATAGTTAACATGTTATATTTATTATTTACATCAGTTATATTCATTATTATACCAACCCAAATAATGATGTTTTTGAATAACAAACTACACCACGACGTGGAGATGGTAAGCCATACGTACATAGGTATGGTGACTTTGTCATTTATATGATGGATAGATTAAAGAATGTGTTTGTACCATATTTATCATAACATCACAGTATGTCAAAGTTAATAGAGTGATTATTTAGTTATGTAATAAAAGAAATAGGAAATGGAATAAGAAAAGAACTTGAAAGAGGGTGGTGAAATTATCACCTCTTCTTCAGGTGTTTCCTTTTGATTTGATCAAAAGGGCTCCATAGGTTAGATTTATAACGAAATTAATGACTCTAGGATGAAGGGAGGAAAGTTGGGAGGATATTTGGTCAGGTTTTGTCCGATCAAAATGGCTTTGGAGGTGTGAAATTACGAGAAGGGGAAGTAACCTTTTATAAGAGAGGTGAGGGTCACTTTAGGAAAATCTTGAAATATTATTTTATAATAAAATAATTTTCGGTTTTTAATGGCTCAAAAATTATTTATTTAGAGGATAAGTTGGGTATGGGTTAGAAAAATCTCAAAAAATAGGTTTTAGATAGGTTTAGGTACCCATATTAACCTTATCATTTAGAATTAACTCTTAGTTAAATAGTTTGACATTTACCATGCCTCTTTGTATTTTTATATTATATGGTTAATAAACTTACTATAAAAAGATAATAGAACCCCAAGTGGTTAATTATTAATATATATAACATTATCTAAGTCATTTGGAAGAACCTTAGATTTTTTTTTATATTATATCAATTAATAATCTAGTATTTGTTTTAAAAACTGAATTATGTTAATTTTGACACTATTTAGTATTTGGTTTTTGTAAAAATATTAAAAGATTTATTACTTCGAGAAAAATTATTTAATCAACCCTAAAAAGTATTATTAACCTATAAAATTAGTTTAATTCCTCAAAAGTTTCAAATTACATCTATTTGGATATTTATAATATCAATTATTTTAATCTGTCATTAATAAGGTAATTAATGCATCATCATTGTGTCATAAATAAATTTAATTATTTAATATCTAAAAATTATAAATAAAATAAAATTATGTATGAAATTATTTAATCTTTCTAATTAATATTTATAGTTGAATTTATCTTATGTATAACCCTATATTAAAAATGGTTTAGTAATTAAACATTGAATTTAACTCTTTTAACTCTTCTTTAAATAAAATAGTAATAAATATCCTAATCTAATCCAAGTGGACCAAAGGGGATCATATTTTATTCCAAAGGTTTTTTTGGTCGAATTAAACTTATCTGGTTGAATTAGTACATGTTTTATGGTAATAATAATATCATTTTTACCCTTAATTACCCTTTATACTTTTAACCGTGGGAAATACAAGTCAAAAGTTACTATTCATAAAAAAATTATTTTCATCTTATTGAACCACATTTTACATACTTATATCAACCTTGTCTCTAAGATTTTTAAAATTCAACTCACAGAAGCGGTAAAATTAAGTTTTATGCAAATTTGTAAATGCTCTTAGAAGGTGGGTAAAAGACGGTAAAAATTTCAAAAAAATTATATATATATAAACTTATTATAAAATGAATCCAATTAATTAAATTGAAAGTATATAGGTATTATGTATATATTTTGACCTAAAAAAATAAAATAAAATAAAATAATTATTTAAATAAAAATTCGGTTTTAAATAATAACGCAGTGTTTTTCACTATTCATCAAAAATTGAGAGTTCTTAGAAAAATAACAAAAATTCACTCTAATATAATTTTGTTATTCCAAATAAAAAGCTGAAGCCCATTTTAAAAATTAAAATTTATAAAATTTCAAAAATTTGGTATTACTATTCTTAATGGCTAGTTTCATTGGTCGTTGTCTGTTAAAACTCCAAGTTGCGTAAAACGCAAGCTACTACATTATTCAAAGGGAAATGTACTGTGGAATCATGGGGTTTTACATTTTATGTTTATATTTTTATAGAATTAGGAGAACCATTAAATTATATCAATATTTTCTATAATTATTTTGTAAAATAATAATATCACCAATTCAAATAGGATGGAAATGAATAAAGAATGGATGGATGTCAATCGGTTGACAAAAGAGTATGAACATGGAGTGAAATAGTTTATCAATTTTTTAAAAGATATTGCATATAACCCTCATAAAATCCTTTGTTCGTGTTTACACTATTGTTATTCAAGAGAAGTTAGTCCACAGGAGTCGGAAAAAGACTTGATCTATCATGGAATAGATCGAAGTTATACATTTTTGTAATAAACACAAGGAAAAATAAAATATAGCTAGTGGCTGGGATAATAGTGAGTTTTATAGAACAAATGATATGATTACAAATGTGGCAAATGAAGAAGATAGTATCAAGGATGTGATTATATATGTGAATTATGATGAAGATCGTATTGAGTAAATGATAAGGACAGTTGAAGATGATCTTCATGATTGCTCAAAATTGTTTAACTAGTTAAAGAGTTGTGAAAATACACCTTTTTGTGTGAGTTGTACTAAATATACAACATTGTTGGCCGTACTAAACCTGCATAATTTGAAAGCATGCAATGGATGGAGTGATGCCAGTTTTAAATAATTACTTGCTCTCTTGAATGACATGATACCAGATAATAATGAGATCCCGAGACAAACATACGACACCACAAAAAATGTTACATTTGATTGGTATGATCACTAAATGAATACATGCCTTCCCGAATGACAATAAACTATTTCGTAATGACCAAAAATCACATAGATAATTCTGAAAGTGTGGTTCTTCTCGATATAAGAAAGATGAATATGGTCCTATGACTGTTTTATAGAATTTTACAATAATTCAAACATTTAGGAACCTATATGGAAGTGAGGAGAAAATAGGGAAATTGATGTGGCAGGAAAACAAAAGAAATAATGATGAGATACTACATCACCCATAAGACTCTTCTCAGGGGAAGAGAATCGATTATGAGTATCCTGATTTTGGAAGCGAGTCAAGAATCCTTTGTCTTGCTATATCTACAAATGGAGTGAACCATTTTGTTTTTCAAAGCATCAATCACAGTGAATGGAAGGTAATGTTAGTAAATTATAACTTTCCACCATGGTAATGCTTTAAATGAAAACACATCATGCTATCTATGCTTATATCATGACTGAAACAACCGGGTAATGATATTATTGTTTATTTGGATCTATTGATAGAGGATTTGAAATTATTGTGGGATTCAGGTGTTATGTTCTATAATGATTATAGAAATGAATATTTGATGTTGATATCCATGTTGTACGGGAAGATAAATTACTTTCCTCATTATTGAAATTTTTTTGGATATAGAATTAAAGGAAATCATTGGTGTCCCATCTATGAACAGGGTACATGGTCAATTTGGTCGAAAAATTCAAAAAAAATATATTTATTGGAAATCACATTTTAATACCCCGACGACATAAGAACCGATCTTGGATGACATCATTCAATTGAAGTTAAGAAGAATATACAACACCATCTCCACTAACAGGTGATCAAATGTTTGAGAAAGGAAAATATGTAGACACTGCTTTTGGTAAAACATTTTTGAAAAACCATACAAAAAATAGATAGAATAAGAGATCAATTTTTTTAATTACCATATTGGAATTGTTTGTACATTATACACATTATTGATATTATTCATGTTGAAAAAAATTTATGTTGCAGCGTCATCGACACATTTCTAAATTCACCCAAAAAAAGGATGGAATTAAGGCTAGGATGGACATGGTTCACATGGGAATATGAGAAGATTTGGCATTAGTGAAGGGTGAAAAAATGAACATTTCTTCCTCTAACTTCTTACACTCTTTTCAGACATGAGAGATATCAATTTTTCAACATCTTGAAGGATGTAAAGGTTCTATAGGGGTATTCATTGAATATCAAGAACATTGTGTGACTGACTGATTTAAAGTTAAAGGGTTTTAAATCACATGAATTCCACGTTTTGATGCAAGATATAATTCTTATATATTTACGTTTCATTTTTCCCAAGAATGTCTGTTATACATCAATTAATCTTTGTTTCTTCTTCAAAGATATATACAGCAATGTTACAGACCTAAAGAAATTGTCGAGTATGGAGTGTGAAATTAACGTCATATTATGTGAATTGGAAATTTTCTTCTTGTCGACATTCTTTGATATAATGGTTCATTTAATGGTTCACTTGGTGAGAGAGATTCGACTATGTGTTATTGTACACTATAGATGTATTTACCCCATTTAATGGTATATGATGATTTTGAAAGGGTATGTCAAAAATCAATGTCATCTAGAAGGATCTATTTCGGAGTGATATATTGTTGCAGAAGCTGTTGAATTATGTACTGATTACCTATCCATTGTGGAAAGCATTGGTCTACTAAAATCATATCACAGTGGGTGGCTTGTCAGTTAAGGAATTTATGAAATTTATGTTGTCCCAATCAATATTAGATATTGGGAGTAGGCACACCTTTACATTTTTCATAACAATTTGGAGGTTGACCCATATGTCAAAACCAACAGAGAAATTATTAGGCATTTGAATCCATCAATGGATGAAAAATAGATATCAAATACACATAATCAAAAGTTTATCGGATGGTTTTGGGACCCTATATTTTAGGAGTAATATAAAAACATGGACTCAATTTCAAAATGACTTCGATGGCGAGCCAGAGGACCAAGTGTTTTTGTATTATCTTATAATGATTATCTAATTTATATTTATACATTCTATACTAATGATCATGATGAAGACAATACAATATAGAATAGTGGAGTTATATTTGTGGCTAAAGTGATGCATGTTTCTGGTGCTAAGGATATAAATCCAATTTATGAGAAAATTTCATACTCTAGTATCATCAAACAAATATGGGATTTGGATTATATGAACTTCCAAGTGCAGATTTTTCAATGCAAGTGGGTTGATAACAGGATTGATGTTAAAATAGATGAGTTTGGATTCATGAAAGTAGATTTCAGTAAGGAATAATATAAAAAAACAATTTATAATTGCATCACAGGTTTACAAGTATTTTATATTATAGATCTTGCAAACTGAAAGTGCTCAATTGTTCTATTATCGAACAAACCCATTGAAGGGTCAGATCAAAATTCAATGGAGGATGACCCTTTCATTGGTATGTCACAATAATTTCACAACGGTCCTAATGTAGATGGAATCGTCTAAGTCATAAGAGATCAAAATAAAGGGATTTGGATAGTCTATACAGCTGTCAAATCCCTTCAGCCATTAAAAAAAGAGAGTTCAATAATCAAGTTATATTTCTTTTTAATATACATCGTGTTACCTTATGTTCTTATCTGTCCGATGCAAGTTTTATGTAATCTAAATTAAATTTTAAACCACTTCTATAGATAATTTCTTTTACATGTGATGATGCTCCCAATCCTGAGGCATAATAGGTCTCTTGACCTACTACTGCTCATAGTGTAGAGGACCAACATGTTTCTCAACCTATTGTTGCAGCTTCTCCCAATGCCGAGGTACAACCACCATCTGCACATGCTGATGTTAGAATTTTGAGGAACATATTGATGATGTTGAAACTGAGGTAATGGTATGCAATGAAACATTAGAGGTTCATAAAAAATAGGAGCATCATAGTTTTATAGTGTTAGTAAAATTCCTTAAAGAAAAAGTGAAAGACATCAAATACGAGGCCGGATGGAATAAGTGGGGCAAACATGTTAACCCCAACAAAGTCATGTTCAGTAGTTATATTGGAATTGACACTCAAAAACACGTGTCGATTGATGTAAAGTCACGACACCATGTTATAACTGGGCTAAATACACTGATGTGGGGAGATATTATGGTAACATTATGATTTCATTTCATTAATTTACTAAAAAAAATAATTAAACATTGTCTTATTCTTCATCATCCCTTGTAGAGTGCATTTATAGTTCATGACTCACACAAGGACTATGTATTATGGGTTTCAAGAAGGATTCTTATAGGGTTTTTCACAATTTTAACAAGATTTTATCTTAAATATGCTGAAGGGAAAATAAAACCACACCCACCTCCTATTTATACACACCTGATAACCCAACTAGCATGGGATGTGTTTACTAGATATCATGTGGAGAAGTATTTTCAGGTACATTGTGTTTGGTAATACGTTGTTTGAATATATGTGTATTAATCATATTGAATGAATTTTTTTATTTATGAAATAGAAACTAAGTGATAAAAATAATGAACAAGTAGAAAACCCAGTGTACCCATACAGTAAAGCAAGAATGGGGTACGATTCACATGGAAAAAAATTGGTACATATTTTAAATCTATTGTAATAATTTTATGTGACATAAATAACACCATAAATATGTTCCCCTATTTATATGTAGATTGATGAATCCAAATCCAAAGTCACTTCCATCCAATGTCATGTTCTATGGAAGGAGGTGCGTGTAAATAAATATGGGATACTAATAGATGAAAACACACAAAAAGTGTGGGAAACTTGTGTATTTATGACATAATAAATATATTTCTTCTTTAAATTGATATTACATAACAATGACTAATTATTTTTCTATATTTTCTATCTAACATAGTCATAGGAATTAGAAACACCCAAATTGGATGCATGCACAATTTTGGTGGCCTTGATGTGTCAGAGATGCATGTTTTGGGGTGACACCCTAAACAGTTTTTGAGAAAAGAACAAGAGAATGATCAAAGTGAATAAATAAAAATGATGAGATAAAGAATAGCTATACTTGAAGAACATATGAAATTGCAGAGAGAGTTCATGGAAAATTTGATGGTGGAGGAGAAATAGAAGAAACAACACAAGAATAACTAGTGCGTGATGATCCTTCCCCACCCCCACTAGCTTTAAGATGAGCCATTATCCTAAAAAACCTATCTTATCTGAGGTAATCAGTGTTCTAATAATTGTTTCTATGAATTTTGAAATAGATATACACTAATACCTTTCCTGTACTGATATTTTATGGGGTGAAAATTCATGTGATTTATATCTATCAACACCCACCCATCACCTTTTAGAGAGTGTTATGGTGTTCAATATCCAGAACGCCATGCTACACAACAGACCACTTCCAATAGGTCATGTCAATGTTTTTATTAATTTATCACATGATATGAGTGTCGATATACCCATTCCAATTGATGATTTGGAAATTCATAAGGGTGAATAAGCTCTTGAAACATTCATCACATGGTCGTCACACCTTGTAAAAAACATGTAGACAAAGAGGTATTCATTTCCAATTTATTTATCAAGATAAAACATTAACATTTAATGAAAAAATGTCTAAAATAATGAATGTTATTACATACAAACATAGGGAAGGGGGGAAAGAACGAATGGATCAAAACCATATCAAGGATCAACCAACTGATTGAAACGATATACTAAAAGCACCTTAAACCCTCCCATTATATATCTGCATTTATTATCATTACAGGCTCATGTGAATAAGAAGTTGAAAGACAATGGGGTTTACACAATTATTTTTTATGAAAATATGTACAATGGGGAAGATCTATATTTCATTAGTGTTCACAATGTAAGTGAAATCCTAGAGTATGATTGGTTAAGCGGCTTAGTTTTAAATGTACACATGAGGTATGCTTTCATGATTTGATTTTCCAAAAGTTGATATACTATGGTAATTATAACTAAATACATTCTATATTTTTCATAGGCATATATATGAAAAAAAATTTAAGGGATTTCCCCATGAACAAAAATTTGGACTCGTTAGTCCTCACATCACCTCTATAGAACAAAAAGAATTAGAATCCAAGAAATATGGTGAAATAGTGGTAGGCCTTCTCAAATTGTTAAACAAAAAAATATGGATGACAAACTCATCATAATACCAATGTTACAGGGTTAAAACTCTATAACATAATCATATAAAATATTTTTTAATTTCTTTCATTACTTATTCCTTTTTTTTGTTTTTAGGCAACATCAGATGCTCATTGCGGTCAATTTGGATACACCACAGATTTATTTCATGGATTCAGTGCATGGATATCCAACAAACTAACCACACATGGTGGAATTTATCAATTTTTAATACACTACATCCAACATTTTAGAACTAAACATATAGTTATATTATTTATATTATATTTTAATGAAGATTATTTTATGATTGGGTGGTGCGTGAATATCATCTACATCAAGGAATGAGTCCAGGGGAAAAGGAAAAGGAACATCACATGTACTATGATTGGAAAAGTATCAGGGTAGATATAATAATATATCACTATCCAAACACATATAAAAAAATTACTTATTTTTCTAAATGTTTCTGCATTTTCCAAAACAAACAAATATAAAAAACAATGGTTGTTATGTTTGTAAATTTATGAAATAGATTGTATTCTCTAATCAAACCAGCATCCTTGAAGTGGTATTTTCGAAGATAATTACTATTTCATTTAAAATATTTATTAATACTTTGTTTATTTATATTTTTTTAGTACAACCATGATTTTTGAAAAGAATCCTTCTCAAAATTTGATATATTTTTTTTAGAAATGAATGGGCAGGATACCTGATGGAAGAATATATAGAAATAGCATGAACATGTGATCATAATGACTTAAAGTGCCTATTTTTATTTAAAATTGTCAGTATTTTTAGTAAAAAGAAAAAGTGACAGACTTAAAACAGATAAAACGTATTAGGATTGATTTTATACTTTGGGAAAATGATCCATAAGTTATTTGTGACAAATAGGAATCAACCAAACCTAAATCTAAGGCATGGTGTGACTGTTATGAATTTAAGTGTGTACTTTTATATTAAATTAATAATAAATTTAGCCAAAAGAACAGGTGACATACAAAAAACTAAGAAAACACATTCGAATTGTTTTGATACATTAGGAAAACAATCCATCAGTCATTTGGGGTGTGTATCAACAACACCTCCATCCAACGAATGGTGTGACCGATATGACTAAAAATGTCTGTTACCAGTTTAAAATTGACATTTTAGCTTAAAACAAGTCAATCACTAAAAACAGAGAAAAATCAATCCGATTGTTTTCATAATTTAGGAAAATGGTTCATAAGTTCTTTATGATTTTTATGAAGTAGTCTCATGTCAAACCAATATACGATGTGACCAGTGTGACTCAAAATGTTTGTTTCCAGTTTGAAATGATATTTTAGTAAAAACAACACAACTGGAATACTGAAAATTGAGAAAATTCATTTAAATAGTTTTTATGCTTTTGGAAAAATAACTATAATTCATTTTTGACATGTAGGAATCAACTATACCTCGATATGATGCATGGTGTGACCAGTTTGAATCAGAGTGTCTCTTTCTATTCAAAATTGGAAATAATTTTAGTAAAAATACACAACTGGCATATCGAAAACCAATCAACTGCATTCATATTATTTTGATAATTTTAGAAGATGATCCAGGAGTCATTTGTGATTTTTAAGAATCAACCCCACCTCAATACAACTCACTATATGGCCGGTATAAATCCAAATGTGTCTTTATTTAAAATTGACATTAATTTAAGGAAAAATAACAACTGACATACTGAAAAACAATAAAACACATTCTGAGTCTTTTTATACTTTATGAAAATGATCTATAAGTAATTTTTGGCATGTAGTAATCAACCACACCTCAATTTGATGCACGGTGTGACTAGTATGACTAAAATTTTCTGTTATCAGTTTAAAATTTACATTTTAACTCAAAAAGTGTCACTCACTAAAAACCAAGAAAACACTGTCTGATTTTCTTTATAATTTAGGAAAGGGACTCTTATGTACTTTTTGACATGTATTAAGTAGTATCACATAAAATGGATGCATGATGTAACCGGTATGAATCAAAAAGAATTTTTCTTGTTTGAAATTACATTTTAGTAAAAAAACACAACTGGCATACTAAGAATTGATAAAACTCATTTAGATTGTTTTAATACCTTAGAACAATGATCCATGGGTCATTTATGATGTTTTGGAATCAACCACATCTCAATCTGATGAATGATGTGACCAATATAAATCCAAATGTGTTTTTATTTAAAATTGACGTCAATTTAAGTAAAAAAGAACAATGTGACGTATTGAAAACCCTTCAAAATCATTTGGATTGTTTTGATATATTAATAAAATGATCCATCAGACATTTGTGATGTGTAGGAATCAACCAAACCTCAATCTGATGCATGGTGTGACAAATATAACTAAAAGTGTTTTTATTATTTTAAAATTGACATTTTAGCTCAAAATGTTTCACTCATTGAAAACTAAGAAAACACTCTATGATTGTATTCATAATATATGAGAGTGATTCATAATTCCATTGTGAAATGTATGAAGTAGTCTCACTTCAAACCAATGCACTATACGACCAGTATGACTCAAAATGGGTGTTTCTAGTTTGAAGTGATATTTTAGTAAAAAACAAAAATGTCCTACTGAAAAGAGAGAAAACCCATTCGGACTATTTTGATTCATTATAAAAATGATCCATGATTCATTTGTGATGTGTATGAATCAACCAAACCTCCATATGAAAAACTATGGCATGGGTATCGATCGAAATATTTCATTTAAATTTGATATTAATTTTATTAAAAAAAATAAGGGACATACTCAAATCCAAAAAAACCCATTCAAATTTATTTGATATTTTGGGAAAATAAACCATAACTCATTTATGACATGTAGGAATCAACCCTACCTCAATAAGATGTATAATGTGACTTGTATAACTATAAATGTGTCTTTTTTATTAAAAATTGACATTTTATTAACGTATTCTTTCATATTAATGTTTAATTTATTTATTTATAGTATTACTAACAAACTATATGTTTTTTTATGTTAGTGAAACCTTTTTCTTGAGTTGGGATGATTTTTTCAGCAACTAATACCATCGGCAGACATTTTTGAGGGGGGATCAGGGATGTCAAAGGATGAAACATTAATGTTTTTAACTGTTTTTTGGATAATTGTAAATTTAATTATATAAAAATTTATTTCAAATTTATATATAATTGTTTTACAAACCCTTGTGTGCGCTGCTTTGTTCTAGTGTGCAATGTACATGTGTTATTTAGTGTAGGAGGTTTGTGTTT
This sequence comes from Viscum album, assembly GCA_963277665.1. NCBI lineage: Eukaryota > Viridiplantae > Streptophyta > Magnoliopsida > Santalales > Viscaceae > Viscum > Viscum album. The sequence continues at coordinate 1,838,371,646 of OY728136.1, forward strand.
GTTGTGTCGGTGCGGCAGGGGGTGTGCTATTTATATGTGCAGGTGCTGCTGGTGGGTGTGCTATTATATAAAAAGCACATCACGGGTATCTAGTCCTTTATCTGTGCTATTTCGAGCACTGATAAAGGCCCCCATTATCAATTCTATTTAGAGCACTAATAAAGTCCCACTTTATCAGCACTATTTTGAGTGTTGATAAAGGTCCTCTTTATAAGTTCTAATTAAAGTGTTGATAAAGTGGTCCTTTATCAGTGTTAAAAATTCCTCTGATTTAAAGTTTCCTTTATCCACGCTAAAATAGAGCTGATAAAGGGGGGGCCTTTATCAGTGTTTTCAAGCGCGGATAATGGACATCCTTTATCATCACTTTTTATTGATGTTAAATGGACCCCCTATCTTCATTAAGATTAATAATTCTTTTCTAGTGCTGTTAAAAGAAATTTCTTGAGCTGATAAAATAACGATATATAGTAGTGTATACATCATGTGATATAGGATGTTCTATGTGCACCCTCAAAAAATAGAGTATGAAAATATGTACTGTTTGATATAAAGAATGGCTGGTACAGTGATATGTATACATTTCAAGATTTCTTAATCTCTATTTATGGATCATAGAAGAGCATGAGGATGGTTTTCATGATGTCTCTAGGACATGATATTTGGAATCATTAGAGGTATCCCAACACATGGGTACCACCACATAAGAAGAATGATTCTAAATGCCACCAGACTCCACATGTGAATAGCTTTAATATAATAAGACTTTCGGTTCATTAAAGTAATATCTCGACATTTATGAATCTCAAAATCAACAGTTGAATAAGTGAGTGTGATGAACTGAGGAACATGACAGTAGGACATGCCGCTATTATCGGATGTACAAAGGAAATATGATACTTTGTCTACAAATACTGAAGGGAGATCTCATTTTTCTCATAAGGAAGAGTATCATAATCCCGGATAACGGTTATGATGAGGATTAGATGTGAGAAATTCTTTGGTTAATCATTCTTGTGAAGAGTCCAAAACCCATGATCTTCGTCCGTATAAGCATCCATATAAAGAGTTGAGGAATTGTGTAACCCATCATGAAAAAGGGGTGAGGCACAGAGTAACTCATCATGATAAATAGTGTGCACCGCATGACCTATCACTTGAAGGACTATGATACTACAAGGTTTCAACCTTATTCAAAGACAAGACCAATATCTCACATATAAACATATTTAAGTGAGCGAGTACATATCATCTTCCTACCTCTTCCCATAAGAATATTTAATTACCTCATACCTTGTTATGTGAAGAATTTTGGATAGTGAATAAGTATCTAGATAAAATCAAGTCCTAAAGAATATATTTGATATGTCTCAAAATCTGAACATGAATAACATTCAAGACTTGATGCACCATGTCGATCCAATATAAGTCCACACCACACACATACAATATTCATGTGTGCATAAGAATCTCCATGTCATGTTATATATCATCACATGAAGAGGATAAATATATTCAATGTATGGGTGTTGTGGGATTTGGTTATTCCACATTTATGCAACATCTTATAACACTATCCATGCACCCTTTTTCGTAGGGCTTTGACATGAAAACACCCCTAGTAATGTTATAGAATCATGGAACCATGAACATGCGAGATATCAAAGGAAATCAAGTATAATGTACTTACCAATGTATTCATGTCATTGTGAGATTCAAAAATGAACATGTGGTGCATCAAATTCAATCATAGACACTATCCCTGACAACATCTGCATGTTGTTGCGAGATCTAGAATGGATCATGAGACATGCCATAAGAAAATAGGAAAACTAACCAAGATAAGGTGTGTGTTCCATCACAAGAACTCATATTGATCATGCATCACAGTCATGGACAATCAGTGGGTGAAGGCCAGAAAACTCCTTAGAAAGTATGGAGGAAAATTTACAAAAAGTGTAGGCCCCTTACGATCGTGATGCGTCATCAATGAGAAGAATGGTGTCCTCAACAACATTCCAGAAGACCTGTGAGGTCCCAAACCTTTGTAACTAAAAAATGATATTAAAAGGGAGAAAGTGGGATCCACTCGTAGTTATAAAAGATATGCAACGCACCCCTGGAGGATCTAAAGACACCTCAAGCACCCAAATACATGTCCTCATCATCTCGCAAAAGACCGCCGACATGTCATCCCCATCACGGGGAGGGCCTCGGTTATGTCTAGGTGAACTCGTTCTCCCATTTTGACTCCATACGTACAAACATATGGGTTTGACCATGAAATTCTTGCACAACTCCATATTACCTTTATTGGACACAGAATGCATCATCAAGATGTAGAGTAATTGTATTTTACATTACTCATATAATCTCACATGAAAATCGGCCTTTGTGAAATAAACAAGGGAACTAAAAGATGCAGAAGCTGGAAGCCCCTCATTGTCACAAAACTCTTCGGACACACTAAGATAGTCTATAGAATGGTCTCACAAGAAACTTGGACAAGTTGGACTGATCCCACAAAATCCCCTTGAAAACCCATCCTTGTCTAATGGAAATTATCATACAAGTCACCCAATATCATGTGATGGCCTTCTAGAGGCACCCTCATATCGTAAAGGCCCTTGGACATGTCAAAATAAAAATATGAAAGTCCTTCAGCATACCCGCATGATTCAACGAGTCCCCAATAATTGGTGATAATCCAATAAAAAGACATTGAAAAGTGGGTCTCGTGGTCACTAAAAATTAAGTGGCGTCCGTAGAGTGATCCACTATATAGACTTTTGAAGACGCATGGTTCCAGAGACCTTCACCAAATCGAGTTTGGATCCACGCAATTCGCACCATGAAAATTGGAAAACAACCAAGGTGGTGAGGCCTATAAATCCCCAACCCCATTTTAAAAAAAGAACTCCAGACAGACAAATCATGATAAAGAGGACAAACTCTGGGAAACTCACACCAGTGCTAGAGTGGGTTTCTTGGAGTGGGTGATCTCACGACCAGTAATTCCTCTGTTAGGTAATATACCGGCAAACATCTAGAGCAATCGTGTGTCAGGAATAAAGTGCTATTAGTGAACAATCATAGATCACGTAAAGAACTTCAGGAAGGACATGAAAAGGAAATACCACACACCTTCTATACCATTTGAGTATTAAAACAAACTAACAGTAAATAAATCTATAGCCTTCACAATATAAGGGCTAGAAAAAAGATTAAATGTGGGTGAATTAAACAAAAATATGTATTTTGGCCCTCATGAGCCTCACAAAAGACATCCAAGACACATGATGGCCCCAGGAAATGTCACCCATATCTCGCGACAATCCTTTGGTATACTATCTGGATCATTTGTATTACTTTGGACAAGTCATATCATGTCACACAATCCCCCCTGGGAATTCCACCATAGTCTCGCAAACTCCTCTGGGATTGTCATCCAAACCTTATTATGACCTTCAAATACATCACTTGACCAAATAATGGCACCCTCTCATATCAGCTAAGTCTCGTGGTAGCACCCAGGTATGTCAACTAACTCTCACGTCACCCTCCGGGCATGCCATCCATGTAACACCCCAGGTAAATAAAGAGTATGACATTTTCGTATTTATCCATATTTGTGAAAACAATATTAATATTAATTTAAAGGGGACTCTATGCACGATGGCGTACCCAATATGCAACAATGAGTTTCTTGGGAATCTTACATTGCACTCTAATAATAAAATAATATTATTTTAAATGGTAGTTAACCCATAGTCGTTGTAATGTATTGAATGAAAATAACTAACTACAAAATGATTATATATGTTTGTCAAATATTTTTACTCTTTACAATAAATTTTAGAGGATTAAAAATGCGAACGAATCCAATTTTTAGCGTAAACATTCTAATATTCATTAAAAGGTCAATTAACCGCCTTTTGATGGAGAACCTCATTTAAATCCTCCTTTTTACAATTTTATGAGTTATATTTGACAAAATAAAATTCTTCTTTAGAATCGGGACATCAAAATTTACTTTGTGTAAATTATTGGTATTTTTCCGATAAAGTTCATTTTTTTAATGAATAGTGAAAATGTTGTATTTTATGTCAAAACCACTTTTTAATCTAATTTATTTATATGATTGGATTATATTTTGAATTGGTTTTAAAGTTCAATTAAAATATATTTTTACCATTTAATCCAATTGTGGTCATTGGAATTAATTTCACTTTGAAATCGGACTTAAACTAGTGTCAATCTTTTGATACTTATTGTTTCATAAAAACATGCTATTTGCTCTGACAGCGGGAATTAATTATTAAATTAATTAAGGCAACTTATATGTTTTGAATTTTGTAAAATATACTTCATTTTTGAATTCATAATATCAAATATAGCTTCGGGTGAATTTTTGGTAGTTTTCTAAAAAAATTCAATTTTTGATGAATAGTAAAACCACTAAGTGGTACTTATAAAAACTGATTTTCCGTTTAAATGAAATTCTTCCGCCTTTGTGTTTTTAATTTAAAAAATCCAACAAACATGTTTTTCATTAAGAATTAAAATTTTGTTCAATGGGATTAGAATAATTTTTTTTTGAATAGTAACTTATTAAGTTTTTAATCGCGATTAGAGGTAATTAGTGTAATTTAAGGTAAAAATAATGTTTTAATAATGTTAAATGACCTAGAAACATGTCCTACCCTCATTGTTTGTGTCATGGACGACCAATAAAATCCATGGGTCAACTTGGGGACCCAATGGATCCACTTTGGTTGGAAAATGACATAAATAACTTTTTATTTAAAGTTAAAATAAAAATGTCACAAGCATGAGATGTTTCACTACGACAAATTTTAAATGGGGTTATACAAGTAATATCTTTGACTATAAATATTCATTAGAAAGCTAAAAATATTTCCTACATCATGATATTTTTTTTATAATTTTTACAAATTAAATAAATAAAATTATTTATGACATCATAACGATGCAGCGATTACCTCATTAATAAAGGATTTAAATAAAATGAAAAGATAATGTAACATCTATGACCTACACATGTCCAAAACCTATTGGATTGGTGGTTTTAGAAACCTTATCACCTTATCCTCGAATTATATCAATGTGGTACCTTTTAAATCCGAAACTCATTTTCAAATAAAGTAACATTTCTTTACTTTCCAAGAGTGCCCCTCCTCTCCTCTTATAAAAGCCCCCCCACCTATACCTCCTTACCCACACTTACAAAGCCTTTGTATCGGCCAACCCCTGCCCATTTTGTCTCTCCACATCCCTCTATAACTCCTTGAAGCCTCACTTTGGTCAGAAGTCTTCACAAGGAAGCCATTGAGCTCAAACCAAAGAAAGTTACCCGATTTTAAGGTAATGTCTTCACTTGTGTTCTTTTGTTTTATTTTTCTTCTCCATCCCCCTAAAATCTTTTTATTCATTTCATTTGTAACAACTCCAGTATCTTAAATATACTAGGATGTTGTTATAAGAAGAATTCGAGCTACACTTACACACACCTACATCAAATGGTTAAAGAACATATTGTTTCTGTGGATGGCGAGTTTCTGCCTCACGAAACAATGATTGTTTAACACTCATATAACACCTTAAAAGGAGTCCATTAAGATGAAACTATATTTATATATGATATATAATATGTTTATGTTTTACTTATGCTTTTGTATTTTTCATTTATGGCATACCTTTATGGTTTCCATTATCAGTAAACGCGATATCTTCATTTAAGGAAGTGCGGACTACCACCCCCTCAAAGTGATTTGATTCGTTAATACCATATGTGGTACGTATAAAGGATATATTTAATGATATTATATATGATACCATAATGGAATTTAAATACTATTATGTATAATTATGTTTTAATTCCATTAAATATGAAATAGAAATGTAAGTAGCGTTCATGCGTACGTACGGCTTACCATCTCCATGAACGGTACATTTCATTTCTTATCTCAAAATGTTATGTACTATTATAAGTAAATATATATAATGGATATATATGTAATATATTAAATCTAAATTATGGATATAATTATGGAATTATAACAGATATATATATATATATCTCATTTTTTTGGAATTCCATTAATATGACAAAAAATGAAAGTAGCGTTCATGCGTATGTACGGCCTACCGTCTCCATGAACAGTGCTTTTAATTTTTATCTCAAAATGCTATGGAATAATTTAAAATGAATATATACTGGATATATATGATATTTAAAACATCAATACTATTCTGCATATTATGTACCTATAACTACATGGAAAATTATTTTCCAACAAGTTCAATTTTTTACTCATGTACCAAATGTCGACAAAAACGTCTGATATGAACTCATATTATTAACCAATTATCATAACATTAAAATATGTGATATGAACTGAATAATAATATTTATAATAGGTCCTTAAGCAATTATAAATTTACCAAAGTTTATTATTCAGGAATATAAAGGTATGAACAAGACAAGTTGGACTTGAGGTAAGGGATCCTACTCCCCTCTTTCTTTTTAAGTACACTATTTTATGTCATTCCTTTTAAAGCTCATATTTCTTGTTATTGGGATGTTCTTTTATATTAATCTTACTGTAATGTTTATGTTCATATTATGAGAGACCCTATTCTCTCTCATCAATCCATTTTGGAAGTTTCGAGTGGCGCCGTTAGGCTGCCGAATTTTCGTAAGAGATCTAACCTCTCTCTTTCTTTTTAAGTACTCTCCTTTATGTCACTTCTTTTAAGCTCATCTTTGTTATGTTGGGGGGATGTTATTTTATATTCCCCTTTCTTTAGACTTTATGTTAATATTATGAGATACCCTATTTGATCTCATCAATCCATTTTTTTATGTTTTAAGTGGCGTCGTTAGGCTGCCGAATTTTCGTAAGGTATTTTTCATCTCACTTTTATTCCTTTGAGATTTATGCTACATTTGCCACAATTTCCTTTGAATGGTGTATGTAGTTCCCATTATTATACACATTGTGTAGTATAATTTCATTTATGGGTATTCACATTTTCATTGTATGACCCTTCTTCCTTGGGGTGTACGTTTTGAAAGTTACCCAACTCGGTAAGGGGACCTTTCAACCTCCTCTTTTTAAAAGACTTCTTTTGTTATGTCTTTTAATTCACATGCTATTATGTTGGGATATGTTATTTTATATCCTTATTGATGTAAATTTTATTTCCAAGTGATGATATGCCCTTTTTTATCTCTCATCAACTCATTTTCTGAAATTTGAAGTGATGTCGTTAGGCTGTCGAATTTTACCAAGGTAACTTTTTAACCGAATTTCAATTTCTTTGGGTTCAACATGTAGTTATTGAATATTTCATCTTTTGAATATGTGTGAATGAAATTTTATTGTTTTAAACTTAATATCCACTTATATTGGGTGTATTTTTATTTTTCACACATAATTTTGAGATTGAATTATCCTTAATTTAAGGATACCTTCTTTATAAGGGAATTTATCACATTTGACATTTCTATTGAGACTTCATTGTTGTTATGCACCAATTCACTCTTATATGGTTTATATACTCTCCTTTGGAATATTATATCACGAATCCATTTATTCTCATGATATTATAAAGTTCTGACTAAATGTTATTCCTCAATTATTGTATTCAAGTGTCTCTAATTTTGGTAGAACCCCTTTAACCAAAATATCACTTTATATGTTTTAATTATTTGTTCTTATTAATATCCATGTTTTCAAAATGGTTTTAAGGATTTATTTATATGGATATTAATGGTTTAAAATTTTAAAAGCTTCAAGGTGGTATGGGACACTTTGATTCAAAAATCTCTTTATTAAATGTTTTAAATGGTTTTGTAAATGGTTTCTTTTTCAATGGATTCATTATTTCAATATACTAAAATGTTATATTGTGATTGAAATGTGGAAATGTTATGTTTCCTTTATGCATTTTTTATGTGATATGTTTATGTTATGGTTCTTGGGCATTGTTATGAAAATGGGTGGTTCCTTGATAAACTAAGGGCGGGTGAGCCCAATATAGCTCTCCAATGCATTGGGTAACGCGAAGGAGTGAAACGTTAAGGTTTTTCCGAAGAGATTTAGGGAATATACTGTGGTGGGTATTCTAAACGTAACCAAGAGGGTTACTCCCTACGTATGAATGTTATGAATGCCTCAAGTTACCATTTATGTCTTATGATTTATATGATTTATTCATGTTTTTATGAGGTATGTTAAAGTGCTTATGTTTTATGGGTAAAGCATGATTTCATTCTTACGTATACATGTACTCATGTTTCCTTTCCATATTTTTATATCCCTTACTAAGCTTTTTATGCTCATCCCAAGTTTTTGAAATGTTTTTCATAGGTCAAGGGAAGGGTACATGATATGATGATAGTGTCAAGGAAGTGTCAAGAAAGAATCCAAGTTTTATTTTAAATATGTTTTCATTGATCGGAAAAATGAATATTATCTTTTATGTAACCACTTTGTTTAAATGTGGAATGTAATGCAAGTTTTATGATCTAATTCTCTAAAACTCTAAACCTGAAAAGATCCTCAAGGTGTAATCTTGTAATAACTCAAGATTAAGTAAGGTTTAAGGCTGGGGCCTTATAGTTGGTATCAGAGGTCGGTTTAGAAAACTTTAGAGGTTTGGGTATTCTCCAAGCACAAGTGACATTACCAAAATGGTTAGGATTTCAGAAAGAGTCCCAGTTTTAGATAAAGTGAATGAGTAAGTATATCTTAGTGTTTATCTTCCTCTTTAGTACATGATGGTTTTGTTGATATACTCACACTGACATTTCTATTTTTAGTGAATGGATGGATCTAGCAGGAACCAAAGAGACAACAGGTTTGAAGGAAACTGTGGTGGTTCTCTGATTAAGATACTAGATAAAAATGGGGGATTCAATGAGGAAACTCGTGGTTGTTCTAAACCAACCATCAAGGAGTCATTATCAACCACTTGAACCATGGTATGATATGTAATGCATCATGTACGAGATCACCAATCGATGTGGAAGTTCAGGTAATAATTATAAAGGTAACCATTAGAGTTTATATGATCCTTACTTTTGAGGTAATTATGGGTTATTATATGTTATGATGGAAAATGAAATGCAAGAGATAAAATGGAGGTTAAAATATGTTATGATAATTTTTGAAGATTTTATCTCATTTTGGGGAATGTTTTAAGAATTATATAGTTTTGGAAAAAAGGACAACACGCAGACCATGTGACAACCCGTTGTGTCGGACAAAGCTGTGGGAATCGAACCCACAACCAAAGTGCGACTGGTATTTATCGCCTACCACTAGACTACGTGATGTCCCTGGTTAGTTTGACTAATTCTTTTTAGCTAGATGATTTTAGGAATCAAGAGTAAGTTTATTTTGGGTTATCTATGGAAATGATTAACCTATCATGGAGGATATGTGATTAGGTTAATTACTTTTCAATACGAGACATTAAGTGAAACTGATGTTGTTTGGAGATAAATGTTACGATTTTACTTAGAAGACTATGTGACTAAATCCTTCAAATATTTGGGTTTCAATCTTAGTTTGGTTTAATTTGAATAATTTTATTGACAAATTGTTTATCGGATGGTCCTCGTTGAACTTTGGGTTTTGTAAGACAAATTTTGGAGATTAAGAATAGATTTTGTTTTTATAAAGGGTTATCCTTTTCTGGATTATATGATCTTGTACTAACCTTTTTGGTTTTGGTTTTGGATAAATTCAAAAGACATGGGAAGTATATAGTTCTCTTTTGTGGATTAGGTGATCCTCTAGAAGGTGATTATAGTACTCTTAATGTGAAAAAGACTTCCTAAATACTCATCTTTTGGGGAAAGTATGAGCTTGTGTAAGAAATCTAGTAAAATTTGAAATTCAACATGACAAGTAAGTATGTTTCCTTAAGATCAAAAATAAATTCCTCAATGAAGAGTAACTTAAAACAAAAATGTTGTCTGTTAACTTTTCCTACTGGGGAATCGAATACCGTTTAACCCATCACAAGTTTGTGATTTTCTTATGGTTAACTTTCTCCTAGACATGTTTACTATCACTCTCCATCAGAACATGACCCTTTGTTTTTTCCTCCATGTCCATATTTTCATACTAGGAATCCTAGTATGGGTTAACTCGGGTGACCTTTGTACTTATCTTCCTTTATTTTAAAGTGATTGTTTTACTGACTCTTGTTCCGATGTGGGATTTTCAATGAAGTTTCCTAGCCCAATTTTAAAATTGCGAGGACGCAATTCCCAAAAGGGGGGAAGGATGTAACACCGTAGGTAAATAAAGAATATGAAATTTTCGTATTTATCCATATTTGTGAATAAAATATAAATATTACTTTAAAGGGGACGCTATGCACGATGGCGTACCCAATACGCAACAATGAGTTTCTTGGGAATCTTACGTTGCACTCTAATAATAAAATAATAATATTTTAAATGGTAGTTAACGCCTAGCCGTTGTAATGGAGGGAATGAAAATAACTAACTATAAAATGATTATATATGTTTGTCAAATATTTTTACTCTTTACAATAAATATTAGAGGATTAAAAATGCGAATTAATCCAGTTTTATGCGTAAACATTCTAATATTCATTAAAAGGTCGATTAACCGCCTTTTGATGGCGAACCGCTTTTAAATAAACCTTTTGACAATTTTATGTGTTATATTTGACAAAATAAAATTCTTCTTTAGAATCGGTACATCAAAATTTACATTGTGTAAATTTTTGGTATTTTTCCGATAAAGTTCATTTTTTAATGAATAGTGAAAAATGTTGTATTTTAATAAAAAACTACTTTTTAATATAATTTATTTATATGATTAGATTATATTTTGAATTGGTTTTAAAGTTCAATTAGAATATATTTTTACCATTTAATCCAATTGTGGTCATTGTAATTAATTTCACTTTGAAATCGGACTTAAACTATTGTCAATCTTTTGATACTTATTGTTTCATAAAAACACGCTATTTGCTCTGACAGCGGGAAATAATTATTAAATTAATTAATAAAACTTATATGTTTTGAATTTTGTAAAATAGATTTCATTTTTGAATTAGGAATATCAAAAATAGCTTCGGGTTAATTTTTTGTAATTTTCTGAAAAACTTCAATTTTTGATGAATAGTGAAACCACTAAGTGGTACTTATAAAAACTGATTTTCCGTTTAAATGAAATTTTTCCACCTTTTTGTTTTGAATTTCAAAAAATCCGACATACATGGTTGTCATTAAGACGTAAAATGTGGTTCAATGGGATTAGAATTATTTTTTGGTGAATTGTAACTTATTAAGTTTTTAATCGCGATTAGAGATAATTAGTGTAATTTAAGGTAAAAATAATGTTTTAATAATGTTAAATGACCTAGAAACATGTCCTACCCTCATTGGATTTGTCATTTCCGACCAATAAAATCCATCTGAAAACTTGGGGACCCCATGGAGCCACTTTGGTTGGAAAATGACATAAATAACTTGTTATTTAGAGTTAAAATAAAAATGTCACAAGCAAGAGATGTTTCACTAAGACAATTTTTAAATGGAGTTATACAAGTCATATTTTTTACTATAAATATTAATTGGAAAGATAAAAAGATTTCCTACATAATGATATTTTTTTATAATTTTTAGAAATTAAATAAATAAAATTATTTATGACATCATAATGATGCAGCGATTACCTCGTTACTAAAGAATTTAAATAAAATGAAAAGATAATGAAAAATCTATGACCTACACATGTCCAAAACCTATTTGATTGGTGGATTCAGAAACCATATCACCTTATCCGCTAATTATATAAATTTGGGACCTTTTAAATCTGAAAATCATTTTCAAATAAAGTAACATTTCTTTACATTCCAAGAGTGCCCCTCCTCTCCTCTTATAAAAGGCCCCCAACTCTACCTCCTTACCCACACTTCCAAAGCCTTTGGCTCGGCCCAACCCTAATCATTTAGTCTCTCCACATCCCTCTCTAACTCCTTGAAGCTTCACTTTGGGCAGAAGTCTTCACAAGGAAGCATTTGAGCTAAAACCAAAGGGAGTTACCCGATTTTAAGGTAATGTCTTCACTTGTGTTCTTTTGTTTTATTTTGCTTCTCTAACCCCCTAAACTCCTTTTTTCATTTATTTTGTAACAAATCAGGTATATTAAATATATTAGGATGTTTTCATAAGAATAATTCGAGCTACACTTACACACACCTATATCAAATGGTTAAAGAACATACTTTTTCTGTGGATGGAGAGTTTCTGCATCACGAAATGATGATTGTTCAACAATCATATAACACCTTAAAAGGTGGCCATTAAGATGACAATATATTTATATACGATATATAATATGTTTATATTTTACTTAAGCTTCTGTATTTTTCATTTATGGCATACCTTTATGGTTTCCATGTTGGGTAAACGCGATATCTTCATTTAAGGAAGTGCGGACTTCCGCCCCCTCAAAGTGATTTGATTCTTCAATACCATATGTGTTACGTATAAAGGATATATTTAATGATAATATATATGATAACATACTGGAATTTAAATACTATTATGTATCATTATGTTTTAATTCCATTAAATATGAAATAGAAATGGATGTAGCATTCATGTGTATGTACGGCTTACCGTCTCCTTGAACGGTACATTTCTTTTCTTATCTCAAAATGTTATGTACTATTATAAGTACATATATATATAGTGGATATATATGTAATATATTAAATCTAAATTATGGATATCATTCTGGAATTATAACATAAATATATATCTCTAATTTTGTTTTAATTCGATTAATATGACAAAAAAATGAAAGTAGCGTTCATGCGTACGTACGACCTACCGTCTCCATGAACGGTGCTTTTAATTTTTATCTCCAAATGCTATGGAATAATATCAAATTAATATATACTGGATAAATATGATATTTAAAACATCAATACTATTCTGTATATTATTTACCTATAACTACATGGAAAATTATTTTCCAACAAGTTCAATTTTTGACTCATGTACCAAACATCGACAAAAACGTCTGATATGAACTCATATTATTAACCAATTATCATAACATTAAAATATGTGATATGAACTGAATAATAATATTTATAGGAGGTCCTTAAGCAATTATAAATTGACCAAGTTTATTATTCAGGAATATAAAGAAACAAACAAGACAAGTTGGACTTGAGGTAAGGGATCCTACTCCCATCTTTCTTTTTAAGTGCACTCTTTTATGTCATTCCTTTTAAAGATCATCTTTCTTGTTATTGTGATGTTATTTTATATTAATCTTACTTTAATTTTTATTTTCATATAATGAGAGACCCTATTCTATCTCATCAATCCATTTTGGAAGTTTCGAGTGGTGCCATTAGGCTACCGAATTTTCGTAAGAGATCTAATCTCTCTCTTTCTTTATAAGTACTCTCCTTTATGTCACTTCTCTTAAGCTCATCTTTGTTATGTTGGGGGGGATGTTATTTTATATTACTATTTCTTTAGACTTTATGTTAATATTATGAGAGACCCTATTTGATCTCATCAATCCATTTTTGTAAGTTTTAAGTGGCGCCGTTAAGCTGCCATGTTTTCGTAAGGGATGTTTCATCTCACTTTTATTCCCGTGAGATTTATGCTACATTTGCCACAATTTCCTTTGAGTGATGTATGTACTGCCAATTATTATACACTTTGTGTAGTATAATTTCATTTATGGGTATTCACATATTCATTGTATGACCCTTCTTCCATGGGGTGTACGTTTCGAAAGTTACCCAACTCGGTAAGGGGACCTTTCACCCTCCTCTTTTTAAAAGACTTCTTTTGTTATGTCTTTTAATTGACATACTATTATTTTGGGATATGTTATTTTATATCCTTATTGATTTAAATTTTATTTCCAAGTTATGAGATGCCCTTTTTATCTCTCATCAACTCATTTTCTGAATTTTGAAGTGATGCCGTTAGGCTGTCGAATTTTACCAAGGGAACTTTTTAACCGAATTTCGATTTCTTTGGGTTCAACATGTAGTTATTGAATATGTCATCTTTTTAATATGTGTAAATGAAATTTTATTTTTTTACACTTAATATCCACTTATATTGGGTATATTTATATTTGTCACACATAATTTCGGGATTGAATTATCCTTAATTTAAGGATACCTTCTTTATAAGGGAATTCATCACATTTGACATTTCTATTGAGACATCATTGTTTTTATGCACCAATTCACTCTTATATGGTGTATATACTGTCCTTTGGAATATTATATCGTGAAAAAATGTATTCTCATGATATTATAAAATTCTGACTAAATTTTATTCCTCAATTATTGTATTCAAGTGTCTCTAATTTTGGTAGAAACCCTTTAACCAAAATATCGCTTTAAATGTTTTAATTATTTGTTATTATTAATATCCATGTTTTCAAAATGGTTTTAAGAATTTATTTATATGGATATTAATGGTTTAAAATTTTAAAATCTTCAAGGTGGTATGGGACACTTTGATTCAAAAATATCTTTATTAAATGTTTTAAATGGTTTTGGAAATGGTTTCTTTTTGAATGGATTCATTATTTCAATATACTAAAATGTTATATTGTGATTGTAATGTGGAAATGTTATGTTTCCTTTATGCATGTTTTATGTGATATGTTTATGTTATGGTTCTTGTGCATTGTTATGAAAACGTTTGGTTCCGTGATAAACTAAGGGCGGGTGAGCTCTCCAATGCATTGGGTAATGAGAAAGAGTGAAACGTTAAGGTTTCTCCGAAGAGATTTAGGGAATATACTGTGGTGGGTATTCCAAACGTAACCAAGAGGGTTACTCCCTACGTAAGAATGTTATGAATGCCTCAAGTTACCTTTTATGTCTTATGATTTCTATGATTTATTCATGATTTTATGAGGTATGTAAAAGTGCTTATGTTTTATGGGTAAAGTATGATTTCATTCTTATGTATACATGTACTCATGTTTCCTTTCCATATTTTTATATCCCTTACTGAGCTTTTTATGCTCATCCCATGTTTTTGAAATGTTTTTCACTGGTCAAGGGAAGGGTACATGATATGATGATAGTGTCAAGGAAGTGTCAAGAAAGAATCTATGTTTTGTTTTAAATATGTTTCCAATGATGGGAAAAATGAATACTATCTTTTATGTAACCACTTTGTTTAAATGTGGAATGTAATGAAAGTTTTATGATCTAATTCTATAAAACTCTAAACCTGAAAAGATCCTCATTGTGTAATCTTGTAATAACTCAGTATTAAGTAAGGTTTAAGGCTGGGGCCTTATAATCCAGGTCTCCTAATTCCCTACGGACATGTCATCCATGATATTAAACACCCTCTGGGAAATACTGTAGTGACTCTCACAACACACTCCATAAGTTCCATCCAATAATTTAGATGACACCTGGGAAAGTAATATAGATCATGCGACACCCTATAAACAATCCATCCAGGTTATACGATGGATTCTAGGATAAACCACCATGGTCTTGTGATTTCCTCTGGAAAAGACAACCCTAATCATGTGACAAACCCTTATACATGTCATACATGATACGAGAAGTCATAAATACAAGAGAATTGGTAACATGATTTTATTTTAACATGTCAAGAAGATATTCTCTGACATATTAAGCAGAAAACGAAGAAATGTTTAACAAACAATAAACACATGTTAGACAATAAGTAAGTTTGGTCAATAGGGCATCCAAGGGCTGATAACTTTGTACACCCTTAGTGTGTAATACTCAACCATGGGGAAATGTCAACATATAGGCCTTGATCAAGGGAACTATGATGAATCTTATTGCTATAATAATCAGGATACATAGTACGCCTCCTTGAGGATCAGGATTCATATTAAAACACCTCATGGGTTGTCTTAGTACATATATCCCACATCTATAAGCAATGAGACTGATCATTTTCCATCCCATGTTTCTCAAAACGATCATAGCTCACAAGTGAATAGGGAGATATAACAATCATATCATTTTCAATATAAGCCTCTAAAAAAGAAAAGCTAAAGCCCAAAGTGTAATCCCTAATCAAGGGTACTACAAACACTCTGATTCCTTCTATAACTAGGTTAAATTGAAATCCTCCCTTACGGACTGAGTCTAAAAACAATTGTGCATCCACATAAACAAAAGTCCCTCCAAGTCTGCAACATTTTAACAATCAAGACATAATCATTCCCATGGGGTGATTATATTTCCCCATCCACCAGTGGAAAGGGAAACTCTTAAACTATGATAAATCTAATTCTTTCAATAACCAAGATATTTAGGACGCCTTACTAAGTCCCAAGATCAAATAAAAATCTATTTCTATGTAATCCCTGTGAATTTGACATTTCAATCATCAAGGCCCAATCATTCCCATGGGCTGATCACTCTACCTCATCCCTTTGTAGACTGAGAAATCAATTAAACTATGAGAACTCTAATTCTTATTATAGTCGGGATATGTAGGATACCTGTTTTAGGCCTAATATCCATGATAAAACATCACCAGGAGAAATCTCGGTATATAAGTCTCCACACCCATACATAATGTGGATGATCGCTTGTCATCCTTTGTTTCTTTAACTAAGAATAGATCACATGGTCATAGGGATCCATTATGAACACCTCATTGATACCATGAGTACCATCTAAGGAAATCCCAGTATGTAATCCTGGATGAGTGGCATAATATGAACACCCCTACTCATATAAGGGTATCTACCTTGGGGTTAGTCCCTAGGGTGTGATCTAACTATGAGAACTCTGATTCCTTCCAAAACTAGGATATGTAGGATGTATCCTCGAGGCCCCAGTTCAAATATTTAGTTCCTCAGTGCCCACACATATTTCCTCTCTTAATTATGTGTAAACTGAACAGGTTTAACAAACTACATGGGTTTTGATTCCCCAAATAACTAGGATATGTAGGAAACCTCATAATACCTCAATACCCTCCTCATAATATTAAAATACCTCTTTCTGTGGCATTATATTTTCAATCCAATAGTTATAAAACCTCATCATATAAATAAGCAACCCATAATTAGAAGAGTGGATAGAAAACCTCATATACAGATCGATGGATTCATTAATGAGATCCCTTTTCCTTTTCTTCATTATTAAGATCCATTTTCTTTTTCATAAAAGGAGATTCAACTTATAATCATTTTTATAGTAACCAATATCGTATTGAGATTATAAAGAGATTCAAAAACATATCATAAATATACAAGAGAGTGCCTAAGTAGGAAAAAAATTCCCCCATAAGGGTGCAATGAGCCCAACCTCCCATCCTCTCGACGAAAATGATTACCCAGGTTTCGTTGGGTTTGAAACCCCAAATGACCACCTGAATTTGGAATGTAGGTCCATATCTAGTTATGGTTGATGGAACCATTGTAATTTTCCTTTAATATGAATAATAACCCAATGTTAATGATTTCTTATGAAATCAAACCCCCTACAATCAACCATCATGCCCGACCGAACTCACTTCGGCGAGGATTTCCCTAATTGTCTCTTATCCATCAAAGTATTCCCATTAAAACATATAAATAGAGATCATAAGTAAAATAAATGGTTGTTTTTTATGAATATAAATTCCTTAATAAGGTTAATAAAAACATTCTTGAGGATAATACACTTTTAACTTTAAAATCTTATTTTAATAACTACAAATTTCAATAATATTAATAAAAAATGTTCCTTGAAAATAACATTATAAAATTGTAAATTTATCTTCAAAACATTTATTATTAATGACTGTGGGAAATTTTGTTCATGCTGTATAAGTTAAAAAACATTACTTTCACGCTTTTGAAAAGAATTAAAAATATATCTCATTCAGAAAATATTGAGAATATTCATTTTAAACCATTTTTAAAAAAATAAAACATGGGTAATAATTTATTTAATAAATAATTTTAGATTATTATAAATATTCTTGAATATGTTTTAATTAAAATATGGATATAGAAGAAAAATATTCCCGACCGAGAAGAAAAACAAAGTTGGTTTTTCTTAAAAACAATATTATAGTATCTTGAGTAATTAAATATTATAAAATTAAAGTAATTCATTTAATTTCTAAAATATTCCATAGTAGAATAAAATATATTGGGTTAAAGATAGAAGGATATAATAATTATTTTATTGGATACTTTAACATAAACAATCTCTTATAATTATGAAATTATGAAGTAAATTCTTACCACTTTGGTAACTTTTGAATCATAACCCCATTAAAGAAATAAATTCAAATAAAACAATAAATACCATTAATATAAATATATTCAGGATATAACATGTCAAATTTTTTTATATAATAGTTATAAAATAACATAGGTATATAACATAACATATGTCCCAAATAAAACATTTTAAGATGAAAACCCATTAAAATTATCATAAAATTGATGTGATAATTAATTCATAAAGTGATTGTGTGTAATAATATTAAATCAAAAAAAAATATAGATCAAACAAATTTTATTTCACAAATAATCTTAACATGATATAATCAACGAATAAGTGATATAACCCAATGAAAGAAAATTGAGTTATGAAACACTTACCACTTAATAACCATCAAGTCAAATTACCATGGATGAAATAGTTTGAATTGAAACATAAAATAATGTGAAGAATTATTTATTTATGATATAACATGTAAAAGGGGAAACATAAACACCATATAAAATAAATTATGTCCATAACGTTAAAATAGGCCACAATGAAAGGGAATTGAGACGAAATCTCTTACCTTAGGTCTGAATCATCACGTATATTCTTTATATTCATATATAATAAAATTATGAAAATTATTTAATTTATTAATAAATTTTTTCAAGTTATTATTCATTTTATTTTATTTATTATCATTATATTTTTTTTACATGATCAATTATGTTCACATCAGATGTTTTGATGATATTTGATTTGTCGATCCAAAATGACTTTTTTAGGTTGGATATGGTTAACAAGCTAATTATTTCATCATCTCTATAATAATTATCATAACAAAATTAAAAAAAAATTATTTTAATTATACTTTTAAAACTAACCATTTAACTACTTTACAATCATAGAGATAGTAGGTCATACGTACACAGGAGTAAAATATCCATTTTTCAATGATCTTGATGGAAATAAGGTAAGTG
Organism: Viscum album; assembly: GCA_963277665.1. Lineage (NCBI taxonomy): Eukaryota > Viridiplantae > Streptophyta > Magnoliopsida > Santalales > Viscaceae > Viscum > Viscum album. The sequence goes on from OY728136.1 coordinate 1,838,390,905, forward strand.
TTACTTTATATTTATAGAATGATAATTATATCATAAATATAATATTATTTATTTAAATATACTTATATATACCAACCATTTTATTTGTTAATGAAAATATAATCATATTGTTTTATGGAGGTGGTAACCTACATGTATGCATAAACAACATTATCATCTTTCAATGAATGGAAAGGTAAAAAAATATATGATATATTACTTTTAAAAATGATAAATATTTCATTAATATCATATATATATATATATTAAATACTGCTAAAAATTCTTTTTTTCATTTTTCAAGAAACCCTCTTTATAGAAAGCGGTAAACCACATACCACCGGGCGGGAATCCCAAATAACATGATGATTATATAGAAATTCAAATTCAAAAACCACACCAAAGGATTGTGAAGTGTGAATAAAATATGATATTATGTGACTTTTTATAAGTGAAGGTAGGGGCACTTTTGGAATTTCCTAAAATACTGAATTAATATAAATTACTTTTTGTTGATAAAAGAATAAAAACTGATTTAATTATAATTTTTGATGATTATGGGTATAATTACAATCAAAAAATAAAATTTGGACATGTTTATATAATTTTTTTACCCTTATCTCTTCATTTTAACCCGTGTTAATTATTATTTATAATTACCCTGATAACAATGTTTTTACTATTTAGGGGTCAATATAGTTACTAGTAAAGATCAATTGACCAATAAAAAGATCTCTATTTACATTTTAAACCATATAATAATATCTTGGGAAAATATTGAATTTTTATTAATTTTAAATCATTTAATAAAATATTATTTATTATAAAATGTTATTAATTTTATATTTGGAACTATTCATTTAATTTCAATTTGAAATCAACATTATAATAGTGTAATTTAAATACAATCCTTTAAAACATCACGAACATGTTATATTTATCGAAAAAATTATAACACAATAATTCATTGAATTTATATTACTTTTAATATTTTTAAAATCATTTATTTTATCTTCCTATTAGTTGATTAAATAATGTGTCAAAGTTTCATAAGAATTTATGGTGATTATTTTATTACAACAAAATTATAACGAAATTATCATGATAAAAAAATAATTTATATTTTCAATTAATAATAATAATTTAACATAATTTTTTATCCCTATCACAAAATATTATAATTTTTTAAAGTGATAAAGTTATATTTTTGTCTTTACCTTTTAGTTAAATATTATAAAGTTAAAAATAAAAAAAATATGTCACCAATTAGCTATATATTTGATTAAATTAAGGAAATGGATGAAATACACTAATGCAATAGGATAAATTCAAGTATTAGGGTAAATTTTTAGTCTTTATCATATCATTTTTACCTTTATTACCCAATTTACCCTTATCATAGTGATAATTATTTACCATAGTTACTATTTATAATGAATAAAAATAAAATGCACCTATATAAAAAATTTGAATCACCTAATTCCAAATGTAAAATTTATTTTTAAAGATTCAATTTATATAACTATTTGTATTTAATTTAAAATTAATCCTGCAAAACATGATAATGGTTTTTCTGAAAAATGCATTTTTAAGTATACAATTGTTTATATACCAAATTCAAGTATAAAGTTAATTAAAAGTAATATAATTGTATTATATTTAATAAAAAGTAACTAATTATAACTTAAAAATAATCCGAAATGTAATATAAATTTGTAAACACGTAAAAAGAAAATACATTTTTCAATAAAAATCAGTATTTTTCACTATGCACTGAAAAATGTATTTTTTTTAGAAAAATATCAAATATTTACCATAAGATAATTTTTATATATTCATTTAAAAAATGTTATCCTTTTTATCAAAATAAAATTTCAATTTTTTTATAAATTAATTAAAATATTTTCTCATAAAAATAATTAAAAACCATTTCCAATGAAAATGTACTTTTTGAAGAATAAAATGAATTTACTAGAAATTGTTTGATTATTTACAAATAATATATAAGTATATTTATTTTTATTAGGACCTATATATATATTTATATTATAAATTAGTTAATCATATTCATACCATTCAATTTTGTAGTTAGGTTATCATGGTCAAATTTAAATAATAATATTCCATGGTTCCTTCAGGATCAGTGTTGCAAGTCTTATATGATATCAAATATAGTGTCTTCTTTTAAAAGATTAGGGTGTCATATTTTCTCAAAAAATAGAAAAAAAATTGAATTCTAGAGCAACCCAATACATATGGGAAATGTTATTCTACCTCACAATAGTGAAAATATAATTATGAATAGTATAAAATTGATGCATATGGAATATAATATCATATATTATCAATAATGGTTTCCATGATTCACAATATATATAAACACATAGAATCATTAAATGTAATTTAGTGGCTTAATTGAAAATTAAATATTCAAATATGTGAAGAAATATATGTTGTAGATATCAATTTATATAACTCTAAATCATGGTTACTTTCTACTAGAAGTTCATCATGTCTTTGTGGTAATTCATAATTTCTAAAATAATATAAGAAATTTATTGATAGAGAAATTTACCTATGAGTTGGTAATGGAGCAAGAGTTTCAAAATTATTTATAGGTACTATGAATTTAATTTTTCCTACTGTATTGTATTTATTTATAGAATAGTTTTATCATATACCATCAATAAAAAGGAATTTTATTTTTTATCCAACCTAGATGGGGTAGTATTTTCATTTGTAATAAATAACAACTTTGGTTTTAATTATAAGAATGATATGTTTTATGGCTTCACTAACAATTTTAATGGTCTATATATATTTTATTTTGACAATCGAATATTTAATTTAAATAATAATAAGTTCAAAATAAATTATTTGAACTATAATTATCTTTGGAATTGTTACTTAGGACATATAAATAATAATTGAATCTAATAACTACATAATAATGGATTTATAGATTCAAATGATTGTTAATCATTTGATTTATGAAAATATTTTTTACTAGTCAAAATGATCAAAACACCTTTTATGGTTAAAATGAAATTATGTAATGATTTATTATAACTCATACATGTTGATTTATATGCAATGATATATAAAGTAGCTCTAGGTGGATTTAAATACTTCATTACCTTTACTAGTGAATTCAGTAGAAATTGATATTTCTATCTTATGAAACAAAAGTATGAACATATGTAAATATTCAAAGTGTTCAAAAATTATGTTCAAAATGAACCTCGAATTTTTTTTAACAAACTTCAATTTGATCAAGGTAGAGAATATTTGATCCAATAATTTCATTAATATCTAGGAAAATTTTATATAATATAACAACGCACTTCACATAGTACAAAAGAAATAAATAGTGTATATGAAAGGAGAAAGTAAATTCTATTAAAAAAGTTTTTATCATTGAAGAGTCATACAGACCTTCCTATTCATTTTTTTTGTTATATTCTAGAAACTACATTATTTACATTCAATAATGTTATGTCAAAGGTTGTTCAAAAGACACCACATGAGATGTGGACTGGGAAGCATATTAATTTTTATTTTATGAATATTTGGGTTTGTGAATAATATATGATACAAATTACCTCAAGTAAACTTAAACCCAAGTTTGATACATTTTTATTTTTTTGTTTATCCTAACGAGATGGTGTGTTGTAATTTCTATAATACATTAGATAAAAACGTTTCTGTAGATCAAAATATAGTCTTTATCTAAAGTAAATTTAATTAAAAAATAATTACTATGATTAAATTTGATCTTGGTGAAGTTGAAGACCTAAAAAATGATGTTATTACTAGGATGAATGAGTAAAAAACACAACAGGTTATATAAAATTAACTAAATCAGAATACATAACAGACAATAATTTAACGTATATTTCATTAAGAACCCAAAAGATGTGGATTTATTGTTTTTGATGATGATAATTTAATAGTCACAGAAAAATATCCAATATCTTAATAAGAGGACATAATGATTTCTAACTCTAATAAATGATTAAAATCAATCGATTCCATGTACACTGATTATTTTTGGAACCTTATAAACAAGCTTTATGGGTAAAACCATAAGGTTTAACTGGGACTTTCTACAAAAGAAAAAAATAGATGGTAGATTTTCTATTTAATAATTTCAATTAGTAGTTTAAGGGTTTATATATCTATGAAATGATTCTATGATTTGTATATTTAAATGGTATATTTATGGGTTGTTTTAATCTTATTACTGTTGGAATGTTTATTTCAATTATGTTAAAAAAAATTAGTTTTTCAAAAATGAAAATAAACCATGAGTATATACATGGTTTAGAGGGTGCACTATTTTATTTATTGTGTTGTATATGTATGGAATAATTACCATTTAAAATGGTATCCCAATTTTATGATTTTATAAATATTGTTTGTGACATTTTTTTCATTAAAATATGTCGGTGAGGCAATGTATATACTAGGTATGGAGACCAATAAGTATAGAACTAAATGAATTCTTGGCCTTAGTCAGAACAAATACATTGGTAAAGTATTAAAATGGTTTAATATGGAAAAATATAAAACTGGTTCATATAAAATGTTATGTGGAAGGATTTTTTTGAATACATGGTGTCATTCAACTACTAAAGAAGAAGAATACATGAGTAAGATTCTATATTATTCAACATTCGGATCAATCAGGTATGTTATTTTGTGTTTTCTTTCTAATGTAATTTATTCATTAATTATATTAATACTATACCAATAAAATCGTAGGTTAAGTGATTGGGTTTCTATTAAAAATTCCCTTAAATACATGGGAAGTATTGTGGGTAGTTTTTTAGTATTCGATGGTGACGACACTCTTGTTGTAAAGGGTTAAAAAATTACAGTTTCCAAATAGATAATGATTTCATTATATCTCATTCATTTTTTTTATTCTTTAATGGTTGATAAATAAACTAGAAAAGTTCTAAAAAACCAAAAGGTATTGATTCTACAATAAATTTTTAATATATCATATCATCTAAAGTGGTTAAAGATTTTATTTGATAAATAATTTCATTACAGGACTAGAGGTTATCCCAAGAATCATGAATCGAATTGAAATCTAATATGATAATTGTGGAGTGTTTACACATTCTAAGGAACCCATGTTTCACCAAAAAACTAAACAAATTATTCATCAATTCCATTGTATTCGAGAGATAATTGTCATGGGTAATGTTAAAATATGTCAAGTTCCTACATATGGTAATATCATGGATCCACTAACAATACCCATTATGTAAATGAATCATTAAATCTAAACCATTTCTATTATTATATGATATATGGGTGACTTGATTTAGTGCAAGTGGGAGTTATAACCAAAAGTCATCCAAGTGTTGTTGTGTTGGGGACTTCTTGTATCATATAATTTATATTAGTGGAAAACATTTTTGTTTTTTGTCTAAAAGATGGGATATGATTTGATAACAACCCCCATAATATATGATGATCATCACATTAGGTTTGGATGATATGTTAATATCAAAATGAGTATGATCACTTGTATAGAGATACAATTGGTTAAACATTATATATACGTTGGTAAACTTGTAATTGGATTTCACTACTTAAAGAGTACCACATGTATTGTCAAATATTTATCATTAGTGTTAATTAAGTAAAAATTGGTTATTTATCGAAGTTTTTAAAAAGGTTCCATACTTGTGAGGTTTCATACTTTGAAACCATTCTTAATTTATTTGAAAATTTTTCTTAATATAAGGTATTTGGGTATGACTCTAGTTAAGAGGTGGGATTTGATTAACTAAGATAGGATGTGTACACCCATATGACAGGTTATGAAATCAAGGCTCTCAATTAATTTTTAACTAAATCGATGACGGTTGCATGTTTTTTACATGTGATGTAATTATATAAGTTCCAGTAATATTAGTAATTGAAAAAATGTGATAATCTATACAGGACTTACACTATCCATGTCTCATACTTAATCTTAATGAAAATAGAAAAGGGAGAATCATTAATATATATGTGACAGTTTAGATCACACCAAAACCCTTATTAATTTTTTCAATATTTCTTTTTATAGATATCTCTCTTAGTTTATAATAATCAATTAGATTCATAATGATTTCCAACATTAAAAATTTCCCTTATGATCACAAATAAGATAAGGCTAATTGGGATTTTTGGAATAATAGGATATGTTCGTGTATAAAAAAGTCAATGTTTATTATAAACACAATGAGAAGTTTTTTTTCAACATTTTAAATATTTAATTAAATAATAAATGTGTCATTGTAATATAAATAATGATTTATTTATATTATAAGAACATAAACATGAGGAAATGATAAATACCAAATGGTATTTGTGCTTAGGATTTAAGTAATGTGTTTTCAAGGCCTATTATATGTTTAATTATCATAAATCCACATTGAAATATCATTTAAGTATAAATTTTGATAACCTGAACCAATTTATAGGCTCATTAATTCACCTTTTAATGTGTTTTGGGACTTAATAAACATTGGGATGTTATTAAATGTTCAAAATGGTCATTAAATATTATTTATTGCGTCTCATTTAGTTTACTATTAATTTCTATTCCTTGGAGGATATTAAATTTTCCCATTATAATAAATGTTAAAGATGATGAGTGTTAATATTAATTCCTTTGAGAGGAATAAAAGGTGGTGCTTATTGTTCTCTAATGTTCCTCATCCAAGAGTGCTCCCTGGTTTTCCTCATCCAAGAGGTTATCTAGTATTGTTATCTTCCCTTATCCCATAACATGCCTTAGAGGTGTGACTATAAACACTAGTATAGGAAGATAATCCCATTATGGAATTGTTGATTGGAATTATTGATGGATATCTAAGGAGACAAGAATTCAACAATTCAAGTTTGATCTAAATATTCCAAACCTATTTAAAATTTATTTTCACACTATTGTTTAAAATTATAATGTATTTTGATATTGATTTTATTTTTTAACAATAAGTAAGATCCAAATTAATTAATAGGTAAAAAATTTTAGATATATATTAGAGTTACCATGCAATCTTCAAATTCTCATACTGCTAGAGAAACATTCATGTGTTAGAAAATAAATATTATCAATATTTAGAGGAATTGAGTTTTTTTACCATCATTGAGGGGCTTGATGAGTTTAGAATAAATTTAAAATCTAATTAGATAATATAGTCTTTATATTTATTAGTAATTAATTAGTGTGATATTTTTTAAAATAATTATTGAGAAGAGATAAGAAATTATTTAAGTAGTGTATGTTTTATTAAAATACTAATTATGGTTTTTTATATGCTAAAATAAACTTATAAATTATGAGAAATTAATTTATAAAGGTTTTAATGTTTTTCTGAAGTTATTTTGAGTGATTTATTAGGATTTTAAGTGTCTGAGAATGTTTGGATAAGTTTGGAGTTGGATGTAGTTAAATTAGGAAATTCATTTTTCTGAAAAATTGATAAAGTATTGAATATGTAATATTAAATCTAGTTTTCTATTCAATAAAAAGGACTAACTTATAAGTATGTAAGATTATATATGGTCTTATAAATTATATGAATTACATATAAAATTACTCTACATAAGAGTAAATTGTAGATACAGTAGGCTATGTCAGAATAAAACTGATCCATAGAAGAGTAGACCAAATATATGAAAGATGAAACCGATGTTTTGATATGAAAAATTATATAGAAACAATGTTTTTATTAAATTAATTTTTTATTATTTTATTGTTATATCATTGTAACCAGAAATAGGAAACTATTTTATAAAATAATATATTCTTGGAAATTTTTTAATTTAGATTTAGAGAGAAGATTTAAATCAAACAATACATAATCTATTCTTAAATGGAATAAAAATTATGATTATTTAAATATTAAATTATTATTAATGTTTTTATTTTATTAATGTTATCACACTATGAATATGAAACCATGTTTTAATGTGTGATGAAATGAGATCTATATGATAGCGTTTCATTGTAGTGATGTACTATGAAAATATCATGTGGATCTGGTTTTGATAAACGATAAAATCACACCAAGTTAGGAGTGTTATTATTTATATATATATATGATACTTAGAGAGAATTTAGAATTAACTCATTCCATGAGATGATGCTTTATAACCTATGGGTTCAATTTTTGTGATTATTAATACATGGATAAAGAGTGCAGACCTTTTGGAATCTTAAACAGAATAATAAGACTAAACCAACAATGAATTAAATGATAACTATGAGAAGGACTTTTCATGATAACTCTAGGATTTCAAATATGAATATTTAATCCCATTAATAAATATCGATGATGAGATACTTTCGTGATTGACTATTTTTAAATGAGAAAATCATGTTGTTGAATATTATGGGGTTTCTATATTCAAAATATGGAAACAGTTTTTACATGATAAATATGAGCTTATAAAAGGAAGAACATGAATTATAAGAAGAGAGAGAATGTGGTGGAAAAGAAACCAATGTAAAATATCCCTAAATATTCTTTATATTCATAATATAAAATTAACTAACTTGAAGATACAATATATCTTAATTCAATTGAGAATAAGAAGAATATTGATAGAGATACCAATGTCTTTCTACTATTAAAATATTTATTGTATTTTGGAGTTATTGATTGAAATGTAAGAAAAGGAAATGAAAAATACTACCTTATTTATGAATTGATCATTCTAAATATTGAGATATATTGGCTAATGTGTATGTTTTTATTTTTGATCATCATGGATTTCATAGACCTTAGTTGTGGAAGAAGATCTATTTTTGTGATGTTGTGACATCCTGGAGTAAAGAAAAATATCTTGTTCAATAGTTAGGTTTGGAAGACAATATTAAAATATAGGGATCTAGTATAAAGAACCTTTTAGGAGATAGTATATATTTTGAGAGATAACTTCAGGGTTAAGGATGATACCTTCCCCATTTGTATTCACTTTATGATATTAGTGAATCACTTATTTCTCAAACTCAACCAGAACATAGTAAGAACATCTTCCCTCACACTAAGGTCAGGCCTTATATAAATATCATCTATTTTGCTCTATTTACCTTTTCTTTCATTTAGTATATTTTTGTTGCATGAATCCTATGAGATCTATTTAACCTGACAGGTACATAGTTTTGAATTAATTAAGTAAAAAGGATTTGGAAAAAAACTATTCATATAGATTCACCCCTCCCCCACCTCTCGATGTGATTATACTGATCATTGTGCACTTGAAGTGGTATCAGATAAAACTTTATACCTTTGATTGTATGTATTATGTTTATAGATGTTTTCCATTGACTTGTATGAAGTGTATATTTGAATAACTTTCTGAGTTCCCAATCATAAAAAACATGAAGTCTATATCTACTATGAAATTTAACAACAAGAATAAAATAGAAGCCAAGAATTTGAGAGAAAAAAAATAAAAATTGAGAAGATAGAAAAATGATTCAAATATAATTAAACGTAATAAAAGTCATAATTTTTAAATCATATATATTTATATTTATCCTCCTAAAGAATCAATTTTATGTTATGAAGATTATGTTCCTAATGAGTTACTTTATGATATTTACTATGAAATTAATGATTATTTGAAAATATTTCCTTTCTATGTTTTCAAGTATATATATATATATTATATATTATCAAGGGTATATAATAAGAAATATATAACTAAATATAGAGACAAATTCCATGGAAAAGGTAATGGCTTAAAAGTTGATAGTGTGAAAGAGTCTCATAAAAATATAGTATCTAGGGAAAAAAATTTGTTCTTTAAATAAAAATACCCCTTATAAAAGAATAATAAAAAATTTAAATGATGAGAAAAATGATACAAATAAATTCAATAGCATCAATTAATTGGAAGAAATTCAAATAGGTTTCATGGATTTCAAGAATGATCAATTAAAGACCAAATACAAAATAATAAAGGATCATGATTATAAAGGACTAGTATTCTCGAACCATTCATTTCAATTTTCTAGGATATTTTGAGGTTCTGAGAGGAAGTTTAAAGTTGGAATAGAGGTATAGGGGTGATTTTCGGCTCTCTGGGGGCTAAAAATACCATGGTAGAAGTCATGGTCCAAATGTTTTTAGATTTTCGACCATAAGAGTTAACCATTTTAATGCATGGTAGATCTAGGATTTGAAATGACCATTTTGAGGGAAATGGTGTCTTGGATAATTTGGTGAGATCCCTTTGTAAAATGGGAATATTCATAACATATATGATAAAGGGTATTGCGTTGAGGAGAATTTAGAAGATGAATTTATGTAGGGAGATTTATAATGGGAGATATCACGTGGATTTTACCTTGTGATATAGTTAGCCATATAGGGATCATAAAACCATAGAGATGGTCATTTCAATTAGTGTTGTTCCTAGAGGTTTTATTTTTCAGAAATGGTAAAGAGAGAGATTATTTTTTATAGGAAATAGTGGTAATACATCATGGTTACAAGGTTTCTTTTTCATGGTAAAGTTTTTGTGGGAATGTTAGAAACAGATAGAAGGGTCCCTATATATTGTGGAAGTTATTTATGGGATCCATGGTTGATGATATTGTGGTTATTTGAGTACCAACATGTCATGGTGTTGGTCTGGCCTACTTTAAAATTATTAAAATGGAAGCTATGTTTTGGGGGAGATAACCATTTCAAATAGCCCGAATCTCGAATTCATTTTTGACCAAAGACACCATGATTATTCTTTAAGTCTCCATGTTATGGTGGGGTTTGGTTTGGTTTCTTCTATAAATAGGTGTTTGGACTTCCTCTGATTAGATTCTTATCTCTTTACCCCGACCCTATTCAAACCTAGACCTTCTTTGGTTTCTTATAGTTGTATATTTAGGGATTCAAGCCTATTGATTCATGGTGATTGATCTCTCTCAATCCAAGGTGCTCCTTTTCTGTACTTTCATCTAATTCCTATTGATATATACCTTGATAAAACCTACTTAAAAAATTAACTTAATCAAGTTGGTGGAGGAAAAATGATTATTAGTGGTATTAATAACTATTGGTTGAATGCAATAAAAAAAATTTGACAAAGATTATGGGAATGGAATAAATATTTATTACTTGATCTTAATATTTATTATTCTTGGAAATATTATCATTTTTCATTTATATGATCGGAATGATATATCCTTTTTGTGATTTTATGTTGAACCTATTGTAGTAGGTATGTACAGTGAGGGATAATTATTATTGATGTTGTTATTACGGAAGCTTGATGTGGATGATGGTGGGATGGTATGGATAGTGTGAAATGGTGTTGTAGATAATTTTAGAATAGTTATATTAGTTTTAGAACCTTTTTAATCGATGTATTCACAGTTCTTAGTTATTATTTGTTAATTGATTTCTATTTTTTATTATTCCTTATGAGTATATCCTTATTTATGTGGTATAGTTGAGTCTTAGTTTTGAAAATATAGAATGGAAACTTATTAGTAAATAAAATATGGAAGGATTTTTCTTATAAATAATGACATTCTTTGATATTATAGTAGTTTTTCCATGGGATGGGTGAATAAATTAAAGTGAATAAATGAAATCTTTTGTTATAGTTAAAATATCCTTTTCTTTAGATTATAAATTTCAAACTATAATTTATAATAATAGATTATCAATGATTGGAAATTAATTAATAAATTATTGGTGATAAAAATGAACTTGGATTCTAGTATATTTTGCAGGGTCTAGCTTTCTAGTCTTTAGTAATAGCAGCAGAGTCATTGTAACATCCTCATTTTGGTTCTCGCTCATGTGTCTAAGATGTGTCATTGCAAGACCTTCGACATTTCTCACTATACATCAAAGGTTTCTAACTATCTATGAGGATCTAATATGTACAGTGGGGATACTATACCCTATGGTACATAATATTAATAACAAAAATGTAAAATATCATAAATAATCAATTTAAATCATCTCTTGTAAATAAATAAGAAATGGAAAAAGCAATCCAACACAATCAAACCATTAAATTTCATAATAAATGTCATTATAAAAGTTATACATTTAACCAACTGAAATAAAGACTTCTAGATAGATCTGAAAACCCAAGAATGGTCCCCATACAAGCTCCATTCATAGATAGAATCTAAAACAATCAAGCATAGGGACCCTTTCCCTTGTCTAGACATGTATCCATGAAGTCTTTTTAGGTACCAATAGGAGGCCCAAAATGGTGTGAGTAAAACTTATTAGGACACCAGTAATGGTTTTTAAACAAATATAGAGTAAGTAAAATGACATACAATAGGTCAATATAAAATGGCCATTAATACAACTAAAAGTGGAACATATCACAACCTAAGGACCTTCGAGCTTCATGTTGACACTCAGGGTCAACCATACATTTTTTGGTATGATGTGGGTGCCTTTTTTGATACTCATCATTGAGTCTGGGTGGATCCTTGTGCCAAGGACCAATCACGCATTTATAGGTGACCCAAGGAAAATTCAAATTCCAAGGGTAATTCATGTATTCCATGTGTTTATGGAAACTTTTAGAATTCCCATGCTAGATCCACTTACATGTTTAAATTTCAAAATAGACCCTATAAAAATTCCCATTATAGGGTCATTACATAAATAACCCACTATGTGCATTCAGGGGCCAAGCATACCAAAATACCAAACCTAACAAAAAATTTAACTAAAATACATATTGGTTAATTTATGAAAAGTTCCCATTTATCAGGACAATTACAATTACATTCCATTATTCAATTATACCATGTTCCATTAACATGAAAGTTACCAATCTACATATTAATTGTGAAAACTCCAGTTCATATGCCAATTATGTCATGCCAAGTCAATTACAAATTTCATGCCAAAATGCTAATTAACATTTTCACAAGTTATGAAAATCCCATAATCAATTTCCCAATCCCGTTAAAAGGCTCTATATTCTTAGACTCTAGGTTCCAACCTAGGGTTGAGAATAAGAAAACCACTCATGTTGCTAGATGTCCAGGGTCTTGGATTCCAACACACCCAATAGAATATATGTGACGTCTATGTAGGATAATTAAGAAAAAAGTGGATTCCATTTAGAATATTTCACTTCCATGTCATGTCATCACGATCACACATGTTACACATACTAGAAATCACATAAAGACCAATGGGATTTTTTTAGACCACCTTCCTTAAAAATAGAGATGATGAATTCCAAATATCAAGCAAATGAAACAATGTTCAACACCATGATCCCATAAATACAATGACAGAACTACCACATCAATGCGAGATGATTAATATCTAGGAAGAAACATGATGAATTCATCAATTCCATGAAAGACTTAATGATTCTAGATATTTGGATTGAACCATGATTCATGGAATAAAAATAGATCATTGGAGAAGCCAAGGAATACCTAGAGTACCCTTCCAAAATGTTAATATTGAATTAGGGTTGAAGGAGTGGGATTAAACACATAAATGGGGTTTTAGGGGGCATAAATATGATTCTTCTCTTTCATTATAGGGGCCTATATTACCACCACCAGCTACCCACTTACTGCCATCAGCTATGTTGTGGTTCTAGGAAAAGGGCATGAATCTTTAGGAACCCCATTATATAGAAAGTGGGACTTCTTTAGGTGTACCATTATTCTAGGATTCCATTTGTTCGATGGTGGGATTCATATATCCTTACTATGATATTGTACCATCAATCTGTTAGCGGGTGGAACTCAAGTAGTCCCTTTCTGCATGCTACTAAAAGATCATTCTAGTTCGGCTCCTCTAAGCCCCTAATCTTCTCTAAAGCACCATTCTAATTGGGTTCAATGATATTTTATACAACTAAAACTAACTTAACAAAAAATAAAAATTGGCAAGTTACCCAGATAAAGAAGTGGGGTCTTACTACGCCAACACAAAATAATAACTCCTCTTCAAGTTATGCTCCCACACATCACTTAGAGGTATTAGTGAACAAATTGGGTCATTGTGCCTGCATATTCGACTCCCATCCCAATTCACCTCATAAACACACCCATGTTTCCATTGTAATTTGACTATAGGAATGGAATTTCCTTGGATATTATTCTCACTATGGTTGATGATATAGATAGTAATCCCCTCAAAAGTTGCATCAACATCAAACTCAAAATCATCAACATCAATAACATGAGAATGATCAGAGTGATATATTCGAAGTTACAATAAGTGAAACATGTTATTCAAGGAACTATAGGACTATGGAAGAACCTATGAACCTAGAATCCTCTAAAGTACCTTCCAGAACCAAGACATAAAATAGTGATATCAATAAGAAAAAAAATCAATGGAACATTATGAAATCAAATTATCTCCGAGACATAAAAATTACCCATATCATTGATGGTGAAGGTCTCCCGGATAGGCATGAAGTGGGATACCTTCAACAGTCAATCCACGATCTCCCACAATGCATCATTCTTTTGAGGTTTCCTAGGTAATCCAATCACAAGATATATGGTGTTATAATCCCACTTCCATTTCATAATGCGTAATAGATATAGTAACCTAGTAGCCCTCTGATTCTTAGCCTTCAATTACTAATGGTGAAGCATTGTATCATAAATCTTGTTATCTCATTCTTCATCCATGGACACCAGTATTTCCTATGAATATCATGATACATTGTTTTCAATATAGCATGTACCACACATTTATAATAATGTAATTTACTGGTCATATCTTCCTGTATGCCAATAAGAACCCAAATATGACCATGTACATTAAGGACTTAGTTTTTTTTCAAGGACCAACATAACGGTGTCTCCCCACCATATATGTTGTCCATAAGGGCTAAACCCTCTAGATCAGATAAAGTTATTTTATTGATCTAATCTTGAATTGGAAGAATAACATATGTTATTATCTGAGTCATTGTCCCATGATACTCCTGAATATCCAGATGTAAGTTTGTAAAGAGCGCCACCAGCCACCACTCATCACGGGATTCCCACATTACCCAATTCTACATCTTCCTGCCCAAGTAGAACTATATGATAACACAAAGGTGAATGACTGAAGATAATCAACCCATCTCTTTCATCGAAGGTTCAAGTATCACTATAAAAATATTTAATTCATGATATTGTGATCTATTTAGACCATTAATCACTCACCAAAAAGAAAATTTCACCAACATCACATGGCATGTACCACTGTAGATAACTATAGATCATGAGTAGGATAATTCTTTTCTTGTAGTCTTAGTTGTCTATAAAAATAATCAACCACTTGATCCTCCTTCATCATAACATCTTTTATCCAATCTCTTGATGCATCACAATAAAATATATATACTCCTTACCTATATCTTTTAAGGTGAGGATCGATATTGAGGCTAACCTACTCTTCAATTCCTAGAAAGCATGCTTGAAAGCACTAGACCAAACAAGCTTTAATCCTTTATTGGTTAGTCCGGACATCGGCACTACTAGCGGAGAGAGGTCCTAGATGAATCACTGATAATAATTTTCCAAAACCAAAAAAATCTGAATATAGAAGACATTCTAAGGTCTTTATAAAGATACCTTGACTTTCACCTTCTTTGGGTCCACTTACACTCTAGCCTCTAAGACAAAATGACTCAAGAAGTACACTTTGTCAATCTAGAAATGACATTTAGATATATTCTTTTATATCAAATGCTTTCATAGTATACTCATGATGATTTAGAGATGTTGGTAAAGATCATATCTACACTAGGATTACACCAATATGTCATAAAAATCATCACAAACTAATCCAGATATTAATGAAATATTTGATTCATCAATTCCATTAATATTGTTGGTTTATTCCTCGAACTAAACATCATTACAATGAACTTATATAATCCATAACTACTCTTAAAAGACGTTTTGGTTATGTCAAATGGTCTCAACCTCAACTATTTGTACCCTGAACTTAAGTAAATGTTAGAGAAAATCCAGTCTCCTCTCAACTGATCAAAGATAACTTTGATGCATGGAAGGTGATATTAGTTCTTGACTATCATCTTGTACAACCTCTATTAATCCACACATAATCAAAATGTTCCATATTCCTTTTTGAAAAAAAACTATAGGGGAAACACATAGTGATGTACTAGGCCATATGAATCCCTTAGATTCTAAGTCCTCTATCTATAATTTCAATTTCAAAATCTCTATTGTTACTATACATTAAGGTGAGATAGAAAAAAGTTTGGATCCTAGAATGAAATTAACAGTGATCTTGATCTCATGATTGGGTTGTAATCTAGATAAATATTCAATAAATACATCCTGAATGCAGTCCACTACTAGAGAAAAGGTACTGTGATACAACTCACCATCACTCAAAACAAGTCTTGTTACCTCAGTCATGAGCCAATAAAATCTTCACTGAATCAGTCCAACATGACTAGCCTAAAGATCCCATTCACCCCAATAAACATAGATTTTCATTTATGGATATATAATGGTAACTCTCCTATAATAATAGTCGATATAATCTTGGTAAAAACTTGACAATCTATATATATAATCAATTCAAACCCATCCATTTACAACACAAACATATACCAAAGAAATTGGTAGCCTCCAATTTTAAGAGGACACTCCTAACAGCATCTAATACCCTCCAATCACATACCTAATAAAGTATCAATAGTAATAACTCCATCCAAACTTTCCAAATCCAGATATAATTTGTTGGAAAATTGAGAAGATGTAATGGAATGTGATGATCCTATGTCAAACAGAATGTAGGTAAAGGTAGATGACATAATATTTATACCTATGATAGGGGAAGGTCCTACATCTAGACTGGTGGGAGTGTACTGCATTTCATGTATCTATATTTTACCTCTACCATTGGATCCATACTAACTCTATTATGGATCTCATTCCTACTAGTATTTTCATTCATGCATCAGGGTACCACACACCCAACCTCAGCCTAAGTAACCAGTGGAACTCCAACTACCTATCTGGTGAGGGGTAGCAAAGTCCTTCTTAGGCTTAGGTGCATACTATGATTCTCTACCACTACTGAAATGCTAATTTATCCTTTAGAACTTCTACAGGTGGCCCATATTACCATAGTTCCAGAACTCTATTATATGGAAAAGACATAGAAAGCCCTTATGCAAGCCCTACTACACAAAAATAATTTCACATGGCTATGGTCCTAAAATGTTTTATACTACCCTCTACTACCTTATTAGAAACTGTAATAGTGAATATTATTTTTTTCCTCCCTAAAAATTGTACTAAAAAACCATTCTTGATACTTGGGGCCTTTTTTAGGTTCCCTTCAGGGACAAGAGCCTGATTCATCATATTATAGAATTTTTTCAAGATGAATACATTCACTTTCAATTGGATTTCATACCAAAGACCATCATAGAATCACTTCTCCCTAGCTATGTCATCTCCTTCCAATGAAAAAGAAAATAATTTCAAGCCTATGAAGTAGCTATCATTGTACATCACAGTCATTAATCCCTGTTTAAAATTCATGAACTTCTGATCCCTTTAATTCCTCTATATCTATGGGTAGAAGTGACTCAAGAACCTCTCTGAAAAGATTTTATAAGTTAGATCCTCATGATATCTGTCATACACTATGATGTATCACCAATTATTGGATGGTCCTTGTATAATATATGTAGTAAGATTCACTCTACCTTCCACGGGTGTCTCCAAGTGACTAAATATCATTTGATAGACTCTATCTAGAACTCAACTTCATAACATCCTCCCTCTCTAGTGAATGTGGGTGGGTGCTGTAGCTGGAACTCCCCCCTCATATCAAACATAGAAGTGGCTTTATGATTAGTCTCCCTCTCCATGGATCTTATGAACCATATGAATCTCTCATGAAGATGATCTTCCGTCATATTACTTAGATCTACAAGATGTTATGGATTCACTTTATGGGGTGTGTGATCATTACCACTATACTAACACTCTATCAGAATATTAAACAAAGGCATTTATCTACAATGTTAAAAACACTCATTATATCATAGGGTATATAGCTTGATCAACTCATAAGGGAAATAGGAAATAGATAATAATATATACAAGGTCACTTCATATCTTTGCTTAACAACTAAATTTAACCATATTTTAATATATTATGTTTATTCCTTTTTATAAGATATTTCAAGGGGTTTAATGTACAATTTATATCGAAATATATTTATATCTTCAAAATATGCTCCTATAATTTTCAATACATATAAAAAAATTCCCTATGTGTCTACCAAGATGCATTCATTTATATCTCAAGACATAACATACCATGATTAAAACATCATAAATCAATAATTTCACACAACATGTACATCACCCATGGTGAAATAACAACAAAATTATAATAAGTGAACTTCAAGAACACCAATCCCACCCTTGGGAACTTGGGTATCCCCTATTTATGGGTTAGATACTATCATAAACAAGATCATTACCAAGCCCTGACTCATCCTATTCTAATGTATATCTCACACCAATTTGTAAATTAATAGAAAATATTGAGGACCTAATTCCACTTTGTAACATCCCCATCCAGGTTCTCCCTGACATGATCGAGACAAGTCATTAAAAAACCTCAATAGTGCCTCCACATATTTCAAATTCTTCCAACAAGCATTGAGGGTATAATAGGTATAGTGGGGATACGATACCCTATGTTATAGAATGATAATAATAGTAATAGGGAAAAACATGATAAATAATAAATATAGATCAACTCCAGTAGATAAACAACAAATGGAAAAAACAATCCAACAAAATAAAACCATGAAATTTCATACTAAATTCCATATTAAAGTTATTATAATCGAATATCTAAAAGAAAGAATCCAAAAATAAAGACCCCCAATCAATCCCAAACTCCAATAATGGTCCTAATACAAGCTCCAATCCTAGATATAAAATCAAACAATCAAGAATAGGGCCCCATTCCCTTGTCCAGGCCTGCATCCATGAAAACTAACCGAGTACCAATCATTAGCCTAGACATGGTTTGAGTAAAACTCAGTAGGCCACCACTAATAGTGTTTAAAAAAATATAGTTTGATTATTAGATCATGTGATAATATAATATACAATGTCATTAAATGAAACTGAAAATAGAATATCTCATAAACCTACCAACCATAATGCTCTTGATTATCACTTAGGGTCATCTATACCTGCATCAGCATGATGTCAGATATCTCTATCCATACTCACCACAAAGTCTAGAAATATTATTATTCCATGGACCAATCACACATTCACAACTGATCCAAGGTGGATTCCTATGCCAAGTGTGATTCATGTAATCCACATTTTAGTGGAATCTGTGAAGATTCTCAATCTAGATCCACTTATATGTTCTAATTTCACAATAAACCCTATGTGAATTCTCTTTCTATGGTTATTACATAATAAGGCATAAGGTACATGCAAGATCCAATCATACCAAAACAGCAAACATGCCAAACATGTTAACCAAAATCCACATTGGTTATCTAATTATAGGTTCATATTTATCATGCCAAATACAATTACATTCCATTATTCCATTATATCAAGTCCCATTAACATGGAAGTTGCTAATATAAATATAAATTTTGCCAATTCTAGTTTATATAACAGTTATTTTAGTGTCAATATGATTAAATTTTTTGTTACAATATTTCAATTACCATTTTCACAAATTATTCCAATCCCATAATCAATTTCTCAAACTCATTATAAGGCTCTAGGTTCTTACACTATGGGTTCCAAACTAGGTTCAAGGACACCCACACCTCTCGAGTGGCCAAAATTATAGTTTTTTAATCTCTAATGGACATAATAGAATACATGTGAGGTTTAAGTAATGGGATTAAATCCAAAAAAGTTGATTCCAATTAGTATAAGTCAAAATAATGGTGGTGAGGCATGGTCACACATGTTGTACAAAATATAAATTAAATTAATTCCATATAAATATGTTTTAGACCGCTTACCTAAAAATCAGATAAGTTGAATTCCAAATATTGAGTATTCAAAACAAAATGAAACACCATAATCCCCAAAAAAATAGTGATTGATCCACCACATCACTGTTGGAAGAGTATTATCTAGGAAGAAAAAAGAGTAATTCCCCAATCCCAAGAAAGACATACCAACCCTAGATGTTCATATTGAACCACTAATCAAGGAACCATGAGAGAGCATTGGAGAAGTCGAGGGATCCCTAGATAACTCTTCCAAAATTTTATTCCTAAATTAGGGTCAAAGGATGGGGATTAAACACATAAATGGGGGTTTGGGGGGATTATAGTTCCTATATTCATTATCTTATCCCATCTCAACACCACTAGTTATCCACCACTATAAAGATGGTGGTTCTAGACAGAGGGCCAACACCTCTTGGAACTCCATTGACTATCCAATGAGACTCCTATAGGAGTCCCATTCTACCATGATTCCACCAACTGGCCAATGGGTCTCACTAATGGTCTATTGGGAATCCTGTAGACTTACCAAGATATTTTCCCATCCACCATAAAAATGATGATATTTCAGTATTCCCTCTCTAAATTTCACTATTATATATTGCTAGTTCAGATCCTTTAATCCCCTGAGAACCTCTGAATCACCATTATAATCAAGTTAAAAGCTCAGTTACTCAACTAAAAATAAATCAACTAAAAATTAAAATAGGAAAGGTACCTGGATAAAAATAAGGGTCTTATAATTATCTTGTTGGAGGTTTTATTTATATATATATATATATATATCAAGTCTTGAATTAATTAATTTCCACTAGAATGGTTGTGTGTTATATTATTAATTATGTTTTTTAATTTCATACACTCCACCAGTTGAGTCATTTTGGTGTAGTTGATGTCCATATTTGACCTTGAGTTCTAGGTTTATTCCCATAATATATGTTGTTTAGGATTTTTAAATATAAATACTTCCCCTACCCTTCTCTCCCTTCTAGACAAAGTGTGCATGAAGGCATATCTGGGATATGGTGTCACACTGTTTTGGGATATGTGCTCATATGAGTTGTAATGGATTTCAGTTATGGGATATATGTATATGTGTATTATGGAGGCTTAACATCATAGTGTATATATATATGTATCCCATATGTAATGTATTATGGTTATTAAATGTATCATTAAGAATGAGTTATAGTGGATTATAGAATAATGCATATTTATATGGGTTATGGAGGATCTCAGATTACTATATTATTTATGGATGTAATAGTGATGTGGATTTGATTGTACAGATACATTCAAGATGTGTCACATTGATGTGTGGTACGATTTATGGATTGCATGTGAGCAACATGAAATAAGATGTTGGGGTTTCTAGTGACTAGTTTAGTGCGAATGTATAAGCATGGTTTATTTATTATATATATATGATTGATATAATATTGCGGACATCTATGTGTTATTTAGAGGGAGAGACTTCGTGAATATGGGAATATAGATGTCCTAATATATGTGACAAGTTTATTTATTAATTTATTTACTACATATTTTTCATTATTCTTTTACATTTATATGAGAGGATTCTAGGAGGACCCAACTAAGTATACTTGTATAACCACCACTATATATTTATGTGGGTGTGTGTGTGTTTGTGTGTGTGTGTGTTATGAAGGTTTATATGAGTGATTTAGGGATCGAGATGGGTGTTATTAACTCAAGAAGGTTGTTCGTGAGGTGTTTGTGTTTGTAGTTATTTTATTAGGTTTTATTTTTTTATTTTTTATTTTTTAGGTTTTTAATTTACCTGAAATTTAATGTATTAGTATTGGTATATTTGTCATTATAGATTTTATTGGTGATTAATTATAATTTCCTTGTAATATTGATGATGATTCCTCTGATATGTGTCTGTTCAACACCTTTGATGCAGGTATCCAACCCATGGAATATTGGAGATAGACTTTGGGTTTAATCTTATTTGAGAGGTATCTCTTAGGGTGTTTGTTTTATGTTGGTCTATTTTCTATTTTCTCTTTGTGTTTCATTTTGATTCTCAAGGATTATAATTTTTTGAGAGATATCTTATGTAAAGGATTGATTTTTATAAACCTTTACTTTTCATTTACTCATGTAATTTAAGGAACCAATAGTAATTTTATAGGTTTTTACAGATATATAAAGGTGGTTTTTTCCTCTATAAGGTCCAAAAACCCATGGTGGAAGTAATTTTCTTAACTGTTTTGGATTTTTGGACATGAGAGTTATCTATTTTGATGTCTGGTGGACCCAAGGAGTGAAACTACCATTTTGAAGAGTGTATTGTCTAAGATAATTTTTGAGATCCAAATATAAAATGAGGATATGTGTAATTCCTATGTTGTAAGTCATGGAATCGTGGAGAGTTTTGATGTGGCCCTTACGCAGGGAAAGTTATAATCAATGATATCTCTTGGATCATATATTTTGATATCATTATCCACACAAGGATTATCATTCCATTGATATGGTCATTTTGATGATCCTAGTGGCTAGATATTTTCCCTATGGGAAATAGGTAATCGAGAGACACTCGTTTTTTGGGTTCATGGTGGTGGCATGTCGTGGTGTCATGTCGTGGTGGTGACACATTGT
The DNA here is from genome assembly GCA_963277665.1 of Viscum album. NCBI lineage: Eukaryota > Viridiplantae > Streptophyta > Magnoliopsida > Santalales > Viscaceae > Viscum > Viscum album. Next base: position 1,838,413,540 of record OY728136.1, read on the forward strand.
GGTTATGAGGTTTCTTAACCAAGGTTGGTTTTTATGGGAATATTGGAAATAGAGAGATATATTATACTATTCCATGGTAGTTCTTCATCAGATTCATGTTTGAGGCTGTTGTAGTAATTTGGTTACCAACATTTCATGGTTTTTTTAGACATGTTTTAAAACACTGAAATGATTGTTGAGTTTGGAAGAATATATCGATATAAAATGGTTAGGATATATGATCTAGATTTTATTTGACTCACCATGTTCATGATTTATTTTTTCATGAATGTAAGTTATTTTTTGGGTTTCATCTACAAATAGGTTGTAAGACTTCTTCATGTTTGACTCTTACTTATTTACATCGAATCCTATTTAGCCCAAATCCTTCTTTAGTGACTTCTAAACATAAATTTAGGTATTTAAACCTCTTGAACCATGAATATATATCTCTATCAATATAAGGTTATCCTCTTCTAAAATTTCATGTATTTCCTCCTAATATCTCCCTTTAAAGAGTTCATAGTGATGAGGTTTTTCTGGGTTTATCTATTAAGTGTTCTTAATTATGGTTTTTTTGTTAGGTATTGAGGTGTTTTCCATAAATTTTGGTGATAGTTATTCCTTTTTTATTCTATTATTATGTATTTTTCCATGAATATTCATATAATGGTAATGGATTCAAGACCCTTCTTTTGTATTATGTGCATATATGGGATTATCATGCCTTGTCTTGAATCAGTAAGTTGTTGAGGTTAACCTGATGGAGATAATAATCCATAATTAAATAAATGGAAGTATAGTTTCTTAAAAAGTGATTAAGTAGTTCATCATGTAATTTTCCATTACTATTTTCAAGATAGTGAAAAATCCTATTATTTTGGTTATCTATGCTTCCTTTTCATTTTTGAATTTCCTAAAACTACTTAAATAAGTTAGAGATGGTAATGCATGGAGACTTATCATAGAGTAATTCATTAAGATTAACCTTTTATTGGGAATATATAACATTATTTGATGTTTATTTGTGCATATTTTTGGGGTGTTTGTTACTTCCCCTGGTAAAGTTTTATTATATTTCTTGTTTACTAAAACCTACTTAAAATGAATTTACCTAATCAAGTAGGTGAATGGAAAATAATGATAGCTAGGATTAATAACTGCTGGTTGAATATGTTTATTACTTTTTTTATTAAATCTTGTGTGAATTGATTGGAGAATTATTGTTTTCTTCGGATATTTATTATTGTTGGATATTTTATTTTCTACCATTTATCCCTTTATGTAATTTTATGTGTAACATGTTACCACTAGTTGATATGGCAGGGAATAAGATTTGTTGACATTTTTGTTTTAGTGGTTTGATGTGGATGATGGTGGGATGGTATGGATAGTATAGAAATGTGTGGGAAATGATTTTGGAATATGTGTATCATGCTGAGATCCTTTCTTGAATGTTTCTTTCTTACTTATTTCCATTTTTTTGTTTATTAATTATTGTTGTTTTCTATTCCCTATGATTATATCCTTATTGAGGTATTTTAGTTGAGTCTTAGTACCTAAAAATATGTTATGGTAAATAATTAATTAATAAAATAGGCTAATATTGTTCATAAACTTAATAATTATTATGATATGATATTAGGTGGAACCATGAAATGGGTGAATGAACAAATTCTATTACATAATATTTTTAATTGTAACTAAAAAATCATAGATTTAGATTATTAATGTTAAACTAGAATTTATGATGGGATATTATTAATGATTAGTAACTAATAAAAATTATTGGTTATAAAAATTAATCATAATTCTTGTATTCTTAAAAATGTTTTAGCTTTCTAGTACATAGTCATGGAAGTTGAGTTGTCATGTGGGAAGTCACCTATAGATCAAGTCTTGGATTAGTTGGTTTCTTCTAAAATGTTTGTGTACTATATTATTCCTTGTTTTATTTTATTTCTTATGCTCCCCCACATGATTTGTTTTAGGTTAGTTGATACACATTTTTTTCCTTAGGTCATAGTTTTCTTCTCAACATTTGAGATGTTAAGGATTTAGATATTTTAGTACTTCCCCTTCCCCACTCCCTCATCTATAAATAGTGTGTATGAAGGCATATCCAGACTATGGGGGCACAGAGTTTTGGGGTATGTCTTCATATAACCTATAATGGATCACACTTATTTATACATTTATATGAAGACTTTATAAGTTTTATATTACAGTATTTACACATATCCATGCTTTAATAGCTTACATGTATTATATGTGTAATTAAACACAAGATGTAATGGTTTTAGGCATAGTTCATATTTATATGGGATATGGAAACTCTCATGTTAATACATGATTTGGGGGTCTGATGGAGATGTGATTTTTATTATTTGGATATGGTTATAATGTATTTCTTGAGTGTGTAGTATGAACTATATAGAGGATAGGAGAACTCATACGCCAGGCATTGGGGTTTAAAATGACTAGTTTATTGTGAAAGTGAAAGTAGTGTACCTTTCTTCTTTATATATGATTGATATTATGTTACCAACATCTATTTTTTATTTCTTTAGTATGCATTCATGAGGATAAAAATATAGATGATGTGATATATGTGACATATTAATTTATTAGTTTATTCATTTGGAATCTTCATGCTTCTTTCAACTTTTTATGAGAGGTTTTGGGGAGGATACTACTTAGTATACTAGTATTCTCACCCATATATATATATATATATATATATATATATATATTCAAGTCTATAGTAGATATTTAGGGATTGATCTAGGAATTACTAGATCATGGAGGTTTTTTGAGAGGTACGAGTGTTTGTGGTTGCTTTTGTAGGTGTTGTTATGGTATCTACCCTTTTTTAAGTTTTGAATTTATATGAAATTTCATGTATTGGGATCTGTTTTTTAATCATTATAAATTTTATTAGTGGTAACTTATTATTTCCTAGGAATATTTAGGGCAATTCATCATTTATTTTTGTTTTATATACCCTCAGTGTATGTCATTTTGTAATATCCTGACATTGTATTCAATTTCTTCCATTTACTTGTTTTTTTATTCTTTATATTGTTAATACCTCCTTGTTTCTTATTGTTTTTATCTTTTTTATAGGGGTTGGCGGTGTGTATCAATGATTTGGGTAGGTATGGACATTTTTGGAAATGAAAATTCCAACATGGGAATTTTTCCCTAAGTTAGAAGGACAGTCCAAACTAAACAATCATTCTAGAATCAATGAGTCGTTTAAGTGCAATATTCATGATTTATGCACAATTGTTTCATTAAATTCACAATCTGATTGCACAAGAAATGGTAAACTTAATATTAATATTCCACAAATATTACAATATCCCTAATATTATGGGAAATGCATTTATATGAAATAGTGGTTTCCTATGGGAAAAATTGATATTTGTGTGACACATTCCATTGCATGATAAAGGCGATGAGAACTGCTAGATCACATGACCATAGACCCACAAAAAGGTCATGTAGAGTGTGAAACCACTTTTCATGACCCAATAGGGTTTCACACCACTATACTCCCAATTATACTATAATTATAACCTCACTCCATCACTTTGGAGGGGGGTATATGGAAAAAGAATCATTTTCTCTTGATCATGAAAACCTCTGTTCTGTGACATCGTGAAATTACTATGGATTCTCAAAGGTATAGAATTTATATGTGAAACCTCCCATAGACCCTAATGTGTCTTGGGCCATGCTTGATAATTTCTCATGAAATATGTGTTAAGGCTAGTCAGGTTCATGTAAGATAAGTTTCTTTCACACCACCCTAAGTTGCTTGAAATATTTAATTTTGTGTGTACCTATACCCCCACGATCTATGCTATTGTCTTTCACTAGAGACCAGGCCTTGTGAAAACCATACTGTGCATAGTACCAACAAATTTTATGCAATAAATTTCAGGTCCTTGACCACATTCCCCCTATGCTTCAAGTTCATCCTGGACCATTACCCTATCTGTTGATCCTAAAAATAGAAACCCTAATTCCTCTTCCTCTAAAGCATAGGAAACCTAACATTGGGTCCCCTGATTTCTGCTCCTCCATAGCACTATTTATGTCATGCCCCACCCAGAGGTACACGACTAGTGTACATGTAAGACTTAAATGGGGGATCATCACGATGAAATTCCAACCATTCATGGCTGAGAGGTCTTTTCAAAATCATCCTCTCCCACTTATAAATGGCCTTCCATGGAATAATTTTTAAAAAAAATTGATCTTCATGACATAAAACAACCTAGCTCCATATCTTAGTTTTATGGTGTTAAACAGCACGACAACATCCTTAGTACTTGAGGTTATTCTATAGCCTTACCCAATGTGATGATAACATGATTACACATATATAATAATTATGGGATGAAACCCAGATGGACATATACTCTAGGCTTGATCCCCTAATCCCCATGGAATAACACTATGGGAATTCTATATGTGTAATCCCCACATCATCCCTCATTGACACTCCTATAACACGAGTATCCTTACCCTACGATGTTAAACTACTTTGACTGGTCCTATCACAAAACATCAAACTGTGGAATTGATCTCTATTGGTTTTGATCCCTTTTTACCAATAGTTTATGTAGGACACCTTTTTGTGGTTCAATACTAACATAAAAACACATCTAGGATACCTCTTTGAGGTTAAATCATGATACCCCAATGCCTCTATCAAATCACAAGACTGAAATCTTCCCACCTGGGGACACACTTAACCAAAACTTCAAGTGAGATCATATTTCCCCCTGGGGACACACTTAACCACACATATATCCTCACAAGACATAAAAATAGATACCCACCTATCTATAAAAGATGTTCAAGTTTCAACCCACCATTATTCACACTTTGTTAAACATGTGACCCACCTATCCCCATAATAAATTAAACATGTGACCAACATATCACCACAAGATGTTAAACTTGTGACCCATCTTTCCCCACAAGATGTTAAACCTATGAACCACCTTTATCTACAAGATATTAAACCTTTGACCCACCTATCCTCAAAATATGTTAGACTTGTGACCCACCTATCCCTACAAGACATTAAACCTTTGGCCTAATCCATAATCTGTACACCATACAAATAAACATGGGATTATTGAGGTAAAAATCCTTAGAATAATTATGCACCTTGAGTAAACTACAATGTGTCCAACATGGGATGTCTTAGGTTCTACAACTAAGATACCTCACACATGATATTACCTCTAATTAAAAAGTGTAAGACTTTATAGGTTCCCAATATACCCAACATCCATAGATTCCCAAACATGTTCAATGTTACTATCTACTCCAAATGAAGGTTTTTTCCCCATCAAGACAAAAAGTAAAATAATTAACCAGTGGCCACCTCGATATGAAACCAGGAAAAAGATTCAAAAACATGAATTAAATCTATGGGGGAACCCCAAATTGGAAATGAACTCCAAATAAGAATCTGTGGAAGTAGGAACTGACATCCCATCATCATGTTTTGATCAAGGATATGACATCACTAATTAAGGTTATGAAAGCCTCCAACCTTTCGAAAGAAATAATGTTGGTCAATGAGAAGAGTGTGTCACTTCCAGACAAAGAGATGTTACATATCTCCAGTGATAAAAAATAAAAAAATGACCAACCTGACATGAAACTATTCTCCTCCAATTGTGAGTAGATCGGTAATGTTATACACCATCAAATTTTCTATTCATCGGGTCCATATATTTCAGGTGTCGGTCTTCACCAACCAATAATTGTGAACTTAAATATTCTCCTTCAACTATAGAGACTAGTAGCATTTGGGAACCATATGATTTTCATGTCACCAGAACTAGATATTTGGTTTCAGGTCCCACTAGGAATGTGGTGGGGCCATCATGAAACTCTCCCATCACTAGGTGCACATGCCCCATCTCACCCTCTCAGATCATCTACAAGAGGGTTGTTAACACCCTTTTCATCAATATGAATAAGAAGATGTTATTTCCACTAGGGGTATATCTTTCCAGAATATTGAAACAATGGTACCTCACTGACACCATCACCACAAAGGTTCGCATAGGGGGAAACCACCCCTTGTTCCAACAGAAAACTGCTTCGGAAGCCTCTCCCTAGAGAACTCTTATATCTCACTCCTCTATGTCGAGGATGTATAGGATGTTCAAGTTGTACTCAACATGGAAACTACTTGGGAGCATCCCAGGAGGGTTCCCACCAGGCCGTGTCACCACTAACACTGACTGGTATTACAGTTCAATGAGCAGTTTGACTTCATCCCCACTCCACCAGCCCCAGTATGGAACACCCAACGCCAATGTCGGGGGAATACCCATAACATTTTCTAATAAGAGGAATATTATACTACTCTAGTGGCCTTATATTCTATTGGTTTGTCCCATAATATCCTCACAACTACTCATTGGGGATCCATCATCACCTACCTAGGATCAAGACCCCCACCACCTCTTAGGCAAGCCGAGCTGACTCTCTCAATCTCAGGCACCATCGACAGCTATTAAGGTCTATCCTATGATGTGGAATACAAATTTTTATATCCTCCCTGCACTAACACCAACCAATAAGGAGTTCCTCCCCATGCCAAAAACACATCGTTCTCCAAAGAACCATCCTGAGGCAAGAGAGTGAACACCCGTCATGGGGGCCATGCCTACGGTAGAGGCCGTAACACACATGGAAGGAACTTGAGATACTCCTAGAAACTTGTTCTTAGAGAAGTCTTGTGACATAAAATGTGGGACCTTGGGAAGTGTTTCATCACTATTGACCCCTTGGAATCTAAAGTGAAGGAATACTTGATGAGATAACTTTCACCCCCACTACTAGAGTTGGGGGAAGAATCCCATTGATTGAGTCTTATAATCCAAAAGGTTGAGGTCCACAAGATCCCCAAATACCATCATATTTACATATAGGTTGAAGATGTTCTATCCTCTTTCCAATGACTCATATTTTAACCATCACCATCATTTTTATTTTCCCTCCTATCTACCTCCACACTAGAAGTTGGAGAGATATCATTATCTAGGTTGATGCCTCTAGGTGATAGTGAGCACTCCATTGAGGATAAAGGGATGTTGTCACCCTCAGTTATGAGGAGGTGATAAATTCACAGTGTTATATGGATATGATCATGATGTTGGATCCAACTCTGAGAGACATTTTAGCATGAAGTGAACATTTGACCCATGTAGCGCCCCCTCTACTAGTAAATTTGTAGAAAATTAGATCTGTGTTGAAGTTTCCACTAGTGTCCTGATCTATAACAATCAGAGTTTGGGCTGTCCAGGAGTAGGACCATCCCTTGGGTAATGAACAAGTGGAACTTTGGAGACTTATGGATACTGACCATCTAACAATCACATTTTATCCAATCGAAGATCTAGATTTTGTCATCTCAAAGTCCCTCACCAATTACCAGGAATTTTTTTCAACAGAATGCATGGGAAATGTTTAATCACCTTCAAGGCCATCATATATCCTACCCAGGTATCCATGGGAACCATTATTACATTCACCAATATTGCATGATATTTAAGATTATATAAATACTAGTAGATCAGCATCCCGAATCGTTTAGTTTCCACTAGACTCTCTAAAAAATCCATGTTTGGGGCCTTACTATGCTCTAATTGGTCATGAAAGAGGTTTCTCAATGATCACGTATCAGACGATAAGTGTTTTATGTTTCCATCTATTTCATCCCTATCCTACGGCAAGGATGATACCATTAATCTAAACCATCCTCTAATAATGAATGTTCCTCTCTGACTACTATTTCATTTATTTATTTCAGCATTGAACACAATAGGATCATAAAAACAAGAATTACAATACAAGGCATGATAGGGAAAACATTCCCCAAGGGATGACATAATACCAAGAAGACCCCCAACAGGTATCGATACTTATTAGTAGAGATATGAACTGGGCCTCAGGAGTCCCCCTAATGAGTTTTTTTGCCTTATCATCGATATATCGATAAAAGAAATGGACATTCTAATCTTGCTAACCCATTCCATGTTGTTTCAAAAGCTGAGTCAGACCCCACGATAGTTTTCATGCTTTAGGAGGTTAAGGACTATAATATTCTCACTTATAATGTTATTTCTAAGGAACACCTAGACCATGTCATTATCATAAGGGAATTTGTATCTCCTCTAATTTGGAACAAGGTCATCCTTGGATAGGTTCTCGAATTTGAACTTTCTGTCCCTGTTCACATAGTCAGGGTAGAAGATGAGGGATATAAAAAATGAATATGATATAATTCACCCAACCCTCTTTAGTGGCATGATTATCTACCTTGGGATCAAGGTTATGCTTCTAGCCAAGTCAATGGGCCTTTTAATGCATTGTTGTCCACAAATCCTCACCAAAATTACATGATATCTACTCTCTTATCCCATCTTATGGATATAGAAACAAGGAAGGTGGAACTTCCACCTAAATTAATGTTGTACCAATAATGGGTGGACCTTTTTGGAGTGCCCCCTAAATTTGGTAACCCTAGATTCACACTATTTAATGGGATGGGTGATCTGCTGTAGCATCTGGCCCATATTTCCTCATTGTGTGGTCTGATGTTGGGGAATATATAATAAAAGTAAGCCACTAAGATCTAATTCTTTGTCTAGATTCTAGAAGGACCTATGTTGTTCTAGTACACTTAGTTGTCCATAGGGTATGTTTTACCTCTTTAGAGAGTTCTTTTAGCAGTTCTACTATACCTCATGCAACAGAATCATAGATGACTTTTTCAAATGAAAAACGTGGTTTAATGAGTAAGTCATCAACTTTTTCACCCAATAGAAGGGACTCACATATTCACTTGACATGCCACTTTCCTAGGAATAGAAACATAATATGTGAATGGAAATTTTCATAGATGAAATGGTCTCTATCATCATCTCCTTGAACTGACCTTGTGGATTTCTAGAGTTATCCAAAAAACATGGTGTTTGGAAGAAACCTTGAAACAGACTAAACAATGGTCATGCCCATTGACCATTCCAACTCATGTGATAATGACTATAAAAGTAGATATATTTTTTACTATTCATGATGAGGTTCCATATATAGTACACCTACTAGCCCCTTTTCCAGATGAGCCTCACCAAGTGCATCCCCACTAGGTGCAACCTAGCCCAGTGTATCCCCTCTAGACCAAGACTCACCAAGAACAGTCACCTCAACAAGATAATGTGGATTTATCCCCCCTTCAGGGACAGAATCTCTGATTTCCTTTCACAAAAATAAATAAAAATAAAAATTCTTTCAAATATATGCATGCCCAAAGATATTTCATCTACACCCTGGAAAAGGGAATCCTGGAGTTTTCAGAATGCAAGGGACCCTAGGAGGATAAACTTGCTGGTTATGCTGATCATTGTATGTGTCACAGTATTCTTGTAAAGACCATAAAAAATGTCTTTTATTCCAAGATTCGATTCAGGACCAAGTAGATCATAGATTAATAAGATTGGGAGAGGTCAAAGATTAGTTGAATCATGTCTCTGTTGACCCCAATAGTGATGGTGAAGGTTAGGATGAATGGAAATAGGTTCACAACCATGGGATTATGAAGAATAATGACTAGTTATATTGTACAATAGTTACTCATTCTCATGGTATCATCAGTTCCTTCTTGAGATATCTAGAACCTCTTTTGGTTACCTGGAATCCTCTGACCGCTACCTCCACATCAGTGTAGAAACCTTCGAGTTCTAAGAAGAGTACACATCAATGGTGTAAGTAAAATCTATGTCCCCAATCGGTTCCAAAACCTAATCGCAGCCTTGGTGAATTCAGGCCTCACGAATTAAGAGATGCACCCATAGTACACCTAGTTTTAGATTTTTTTCACTCATGGGGAGTAAGAATACACCTATGTGACTGTTATTGAACTAGTGGAACTCTTCACAATGACCAAAAATGAGGAACTCAATGTGGACCCCCTAGTCACCTTTGGTAGATGTCGAAAAATGAAGGGAAAGGGAAATGAAATTCATCAGAATGATTAGTATATCCCTTTTAACCATTCTTTTCATGAGATTAATACTAGGATGTAAGCCTTACATAGGGATCAGCAAGCACATCCCTCCCAGTGTGCTCTATCAGGTACACCCCCATAAATAAGTGTATTAGTTGACTATGTGACTCATCAAAAACCCTGCCATGATCAACCATATCAATCCAAGCCTGGACCTTAGTCGACTAGCACCAAGACATCAGTTGTTCATATCAAACAATATAACTATCAGAATAATTTTTCTAGCACTAGTCAATCCCCAGAACTTTAGCCAATGAAATCTGTTTCACCCTTGCTAAAGAAAGACCCTCTACAGACAAAAATATTCCCTTAGAATAGATGTACGATGTGTTTAAGTACATCACTAACATACACACATGGATATCAATTGTAAATAACTTCACTTTTCAAAGGGAATATATGGGTCCCTTATCGAATCCTTTAAGATCCCATTTAGTTTTAGTCTGAGGTATTGTTCGTCGAGTCCTATTACAAAGAGGAGGCTGAATTATAGGAATGTCAATCCATTATCTCATTTTCTAGAATAGATGAGGGTGTCTCTATTAAAGGGAACATATGTCCATTGTACATTAAAGGATAGTTTAATAGTATAGAAATATTATACTATCTAGTGGATACTGGCTCTGGGATCAACCTCATCCTGGTGTGGCTGCTCTATATCTAGGGACTTATAGAAGTAGATCTAACTCCTTCCAACGTGAAAATTTAGATGTATGACAGGAATAATAATAAATTTCCTATTAATATTTAACTGGAGACTCAATTTACTGGCCTAGTATTAAGAACTAAATTTATGGTTGTCTCATAGGATACTACCTATAATACATTGTTAGGATGACCTTTTCTTAATTTTCATGCAGTAGCCCCCACTTCATACAATCAATGCCTCAATTACTCCCATGATGGTCAGGTAGGGGTACCCTAGGGTGATACATCCCCCTTCGACTCATGTGAGTTCCACTATCTAGATATCAGATACTATAAATGGAAGGAAATCTTGTCCAGATCACTGGGTTTGAGTGCATAAATTCCCCTAATGATCTGATGTCCATTACATAAAATCCATGGTTATACTTTAAAGATATCTTTTTTCTCATAATTCATCAGTTATATCCCATGATTCTAGTCCTGGGGGTTTGTTTCATCATCTCTAAGAAAAAAGAGTGATAAAAAATTACCTCGTACTCATACAATAGATAGGACTAATTGATACTAGAAGACCCTACTCCTGTGAAGTGCTAAGAAATTCTCCCCATGGCCACCAATCCATGACATTCACGAATATTCTACAATGAAGGGCTGACTCAATAGAGTTTTACCCATCCCCATTGCTTTGATATCAACAGTGAAACTCATAGCCCAAAACTAAATGGAATTGGTTCCAAAACAATTCCACAGTCAATGCAGTATGAGAACCCCTCATCAAGGATTCTATATGTACTATGGAATACACTAGTTCTCACCCCAAGTCAGCTAACCTAGAAAAATATCTTCCTTCCAATGATCCCCATGTCTCATATAACAAATAGGATTGGGAAGATTCTCCTCATGTATTTAAAGAGGGTGTCTCTAACACTATTGATGAGCTAACCCAGGGGAACCTTAGTACTGAAGAAGATCTAAGTCCAACATTGATCAGTGAATCTATGTCCCTAGATGAGCCATAATAGTATGCAGTATTGTTAAAACATCACTATGACATGTTCTTCGAACTCTATGATGATATTCTAATTCTAGACACCCATGTTTCTGTTCATCACCTTATCCTCCCAGTAGGTCATCACGAGTTCAAGAAACCTCCCAGAAATATGCACCACTCTCATGATACTGTGGTCATGGTCAAGTTTAAAAATGTTATTAAATACAAAATTTTCATGGAGGTTAGATACCCCAGTTGTATAGCCAACATAGTCCCAGTTAGATGTAATAAGGGTTATATGTGAGTCTGCATTGAGTTTTAAGAACTCAATCTCTATTTTCAAAAAGATGGTTTTCCCCTTCCAATGAAAGGGTTGTTGATTGATTCTATTTTTTGGGTTTCAAGCCCTCTCTTTCATTTATAGATACTATAGGTATTATTAGATCTGGCTATCCTCTAAGGAAAAGTATCACACCACCTTTAGAGAACCCTAAGGAACTTTTATCTAGCAGGTGATGCCTTTTAGATTGAATAATGATAGATACAGCTACCATCGGGCCACAAACCACATATTAATATGATTATTAGGACTTTGTTGGAGTGTTATCTAAATTATATGGTGGTCAAATCCAACTAGATTTAGGTACATATGGAGGATCTAGAGAAGTTCTTTAGCTTCCTCTGCTCCCAACACTTAAAGATGAACCCCCTGAAGTGTGCATTCGATATTACCTCTAGAGAATTTCTCATCTTTGTTATAAGATGCTAAGGCATTGAGATTGAACTAGAGAAAATAAATGCTATCAATAAAATTCCCCCCCCCCCAAGTAATCAACAGGAGTTGTGATGCCTCCATGGCCACTTAGCCTATATGCATCGATTTATATTAAATCTATCTATACAGTGTAATTCCTTATCAAGGATCATGAAAAAAGGTGTCTTTACCTATGGGATAAGGACTGTAGAATGCCTTTGAGGATATTAGGCAGTACCTAAAATAGCCTATGGATCTGATACCATATGCCTTAGTAAATCCTTTATTCCATTATGTAACCACTTTAGAATTTTTCCTCAGTTCCCTTATCACCCAAAAAACAAAGAGGGTATGGAAAAAATCTTGTATTATCTCATATGTATACTCCTAGACACGAAGACTAGATACAACCCCCTTGAGAAGAGTCACCTCAAGTTGGTCTTTGTAGTGCATAAGTTATGACACTATTTGAAGGACAATGAGATATAGCTATTGTCACAAGTAAAACCAATAAAGTGCTTCCTCAATCACACCATACTGATAAGACAATTAGAATGTTGTGTGGTAATCCTCCAGCAATTTGACATCACGTTTGTCCTACAAAATGCCTTCACAGGCCAGGCACTAGAATAATTCCTAACCGTACATCCATCCCTTAAAGAACTGCCCCAGGATATTAATTTTAAGGATGAAGCTATTCTCTCCATGGAATAGGTTGTACCATTTTGGTAGATGCATTTTGATGGTTCCACCCAACATTTTAATGGTATAAGGATCAATGACCCCAAGCTCTACAAGGAAGTCATGGGGATAATTTTCATCACTACTACACAATACATATTTCCATAATCATTCCTATTATTAGACGGATTCACTAAAAATGAGGCTAAATATTAAGATCTCATTATTGGTCTTCGTTTGGCCTCCAAAATTGATGTCTCCTATTCATAGATGAAGGGAGACTCTAATCTGTTCATCAATTAGATCAATGGTGGATACATCATCTTAAATCAAGATATTTTTCACTTTCTGGAATGTACCCATCAGTTGATGACCCAGTTCCCTTCACAACCGAAGGTGAACCATATTCCTTGGATGAAAAATAGAAGAGTTGGTACTTTTTCAAGAATGGTTGCATCTCTTATAGAAATAATAAGGATGACATTATCATTCACGTGGCACAGTGAAGGGTCATTACCCCTACAATCCTAGATGATGGTAACTAATAGATATATTAGTTGGATGGTCATAATTATCTACGAGAACCATTAGAACCCCCCCCCCCCCCCCCCCAAATTGAGGGAATTCCTGATTTGATGACTCCCTTTAATGAGTATCTCCATCATGGAATTATTCCACCGGATTGAGTCGAGCGTGATTGAATCTGTCGGCGTGAAATGCAGTTTACCCTCCATATTGTCCCCAACAATGAGGAGGCCCTATATGGGTGTGATTTTGAGGTAATTATCCTCCATTGCATCCAAGGAGATGAGATACCTTATGTCATACAAGTGGTTTATTCCAAATCTTTTGGTTTCCGTCAAGCAAGATTGAATCTCTCCCACTGAATTTGGAGGTTGCGCTACTTATGGCCCAACATGGTTCATAACTACATTGAGTTCTCCAAGATGTATCAAGAATGACAAATACATGATAACTTTGTGCATTGAACACTGGAGATTATCCACACTATCAAATAATCTTGGCCCTTCTCAGTTTGGGGACTCGACGTTGTGCGTCCCTACCCACAAACAACAGATCAACAGTAAAATTTCATTTTGAATGAAAAAGACTTGTACTCGAAATGGAATGAAGAGGTCCCCTAAAAGAATTCAAAACCCATTTTTTATTGAGTTTGTGATCTCCCACGTCATCTATTGGTTCAGGGTTCCTAAAACTATTCTAAGAAACAATGACAAAAACTAATGGTCTGTTGAGTTGAATAAATTTTATGCCAAGTAAAACATTCGTTCCAACTATACTTCTCGCTATCATGAATAGAAAAATGGGTAGATTGAGGCATTCAACACAACCCTCGGTAAAATATTATAAAAATGGTGGGATGGAACAAAAAAAATTGGACTGATAATCTCCCTAATTTCTTTTTGTAAAATTGGAAAACAACTCAAAATTCCATCCAAAAGACCATATACTTCCTAGTGTATGGAATATAAGTAGTCTTACAAACGGATGTTCAATTTTCATCACTCTGAATGGATGTTTATGAGCTGAAGGATCCAGAAAGAATGGAATAATTTTGTCTAGATGAGTTGGAAGCCCTCAAATAAATTAGTCTTTAGGACTTTTATAAATTATAGAGGCATTCTAATTGAATAGTGATATTTTTCAATGAGAAGGTTAACCTCCACTCCTTCCTCTAGGGTGACATGGTACTGGTTCTCAGAATGATAATGATACCTAACAAAAAATCACCGAAGTGGGATCATAAATGATAAGGACCTTGCATTATCCATAATTTCTATTCCAATAGAGCATATTGTTTAATCACCATGGATAGAGAGCATATCACACCTCCCACCAATTCCAAGTTTCTTAAGTTGTACTTTGTGTGAACGCCATGTTCAAAGCTACACAGCCTTAAACTATAGAAACCATGGTCAACATTATGCAACCTCAAACTGTATCAACCATGGTTAAAGTTATCCGACCTTAAACCACCAAAACTAGGGTCGGATCTCTACGAACTTAAACTAATAGTAGACAGTCCATGAATTATGATGTTAAAATATTCTCAGTCTCTATGGTCCAAGAAGTATGACCCTAAACTATTTTCAAAACTCGGTGGTCTAAGATATATGACCTTAAACTGCTAGAACCCATAATTCGAGTTCCATGATGTTAAATTACGAAGCCCAATGTCCTCAGTGCATAATGTTAAATTGTATCATTTCCCTATGAAATGAAAATAGGATGCCTTATATCACAAATATGTGATGATTCGATGCCCTCGCTAGAGAAGACACTGCCCTTCTAGCATTTTTCTTCTACCATGTCATGTTTATGAACTACATGTGACATGATTCACAATGGGATATATTGTGATGGCTAGACCCCATATCATCAGGCTTAATCACCAATTCATCATGAACCATTCCCCCTGGGGAGGGAATTCTGATTCACCACCATTTGACCCTTTATCCCCACTTACAGTCTGAGCATTACAAACTTAAACTATGTTCATTTGTTTTAGGATATTTATGTTGCACATTGGATTGCATCACCCTCTTTTCACATCGGTTTTTACCTCTTTTGTGCCACCACTACTACAAAACAGGCCTTTAACAGCACTGGACTTTATCAATGCATTTTTTATCACTGATAAAGGAACCGAATAAAATGGAATAATTAAACAAATAAAAATTAAAAATGGTTAAATCAAAAAAATATTAAAATTTTTATTAATTAAGTAATCATTGATAAAAATGAATAAAATTATTATAAATATATAAAAATTATAAATATTAATAAATAGTATATATTAAATTTATATGTATATGTAAAATAAATAAAATGAAATAATGAAACAAATAAAAAATTAAAAATCAGTAAATTAAGAAAAATATTTAACATTTTATTAATTAAAAAATTATTGATAAAATTGAATATATTTAATATACATATAGATTATAAATATTAATAAATATTATATTAAATATAGATATATAAAATTAATCAATAAAAATAATTAAATGAATAAATTTAAAATGAATAAATTTTCATAATTAAAAAAATGAAAAATGAAAAAATAATAATAATTAAACAAAAAAATTAAAAATGAATAAATGAACAAATTATTAAAAAAAATATTAATTAAAAAATTATTAATATAAATGAATATGTTTAATATATATTTATATATATTAATTAAAAATATTAATAAGAATATATATTAAATATAAATATAGAAAAGGAATAAAATGTAACAATTAAAAACTTATTAATGTCTTAATCATTTTTAATGGTTTTTATACATAATTATTCATTAATACATTTTATGTAGAAATATATTCATATATATTTCCTAAAACATGATTTATATAATACAAAATATCGATACTTCACATTTAATAATTCATATATTTAGAGAAGAATGGTTTATTATTAAAAATTAGTATTAATTAAAAATACTAACTAATTGCATCTAGTAATAGACATAATTGAATGTCGTTTGATTTTTTAGTTTAATATATATAAAATGTGTGCTACATTGATTTAACATACATGTATGTAATTAATACATTTAATACACAAACAAATATTTACATAATGAAATCTTATATAGAAACACAAACACCCAATATTTATGTAATTTATATAAATTTTAATATTAATTTTAGAATTTCATTATAACGTGATAAATTTAATATATATTCTGTATTCAATGAATAA
This sequence comes from Viscum album, assembly GCA_963277665.1. Lineage (NCBI taxonomy): Eukaryota > Viridiplantae > Streptophyta > Magnoliopsida > Santalales > Viscaceae > Viscum > Viscum album. The sequence goes on from OY728136.1 coordinate 1,838,430,430, forward strand.
ATTTTATTTATTTATTTTTAATATTATTATACTTAGGTGTTAATTCATTTTTTATATTTTGTTTTATTTTCTTGGAAATTTAATCATTTTTTATTATATATATATATATATATATTTATTAAATATGTTTTAATATTTTCAAAATTTATTCATCTTTATTTCAATATATATCCATATTTGTTTAATAACTTAAAGTTAATTAATAAAACCTATCCATTTTTTTAATATTGTTAAAGTGTACTCATTTTTAATTATTCAGTTTCCCTCGTTTTTAGCATGTATGCATTTATGATTTTATATTCATTATTAATGTTAAAAATAAATTTGTAAATAAATATATTTATAAATAATGATATTTATAAATAAAATATTTTTAAATAAATACATTTATAAAAGTATATAAATTATATTTATACATTTACATATTTATAATTATAAATAAATAAATATTGTTTTTTAAAAATTTATTTATATAATTATAGATAAGTAATTATATATATTTATAAATTTATAAAATTATTATAAATTTATTTAAATAATGAATCTATTTACTATATTTATATTTATATTTATATTTATTTATATTTTGTAAATTAATATATATATATATAATTATATAAATATATATAATTATATAAATATATAAATATTTATAATGATATAAATATATAAATATTTTTTTTTTAAAGTATTCATATAATAATAAATATATAATTATATATTTAAATAACTATAAAATTGTAATAAATATATTTAAATAATGATTTAAATTATTATATTTATATATATATATATTTATATATTAAATATATATATAATTATATAATGATATTTACAAAAAAAAAAATAATTATAATTATAAATATTTTATCAGCGCTAAAGTTTTAGCGATGATGAAGATTCCTTTTATCAGTGCTTTTTTGGAAGTTCTAATAAAAGTGTCTCAGGTCTATTTAACAAACTCTAACCAGCCACAAATGAGTCAAAATATCTGAAGCTTTCCATGGAATGCACCTACTTTCGGTACTCCTCCTCGTCAAATCCAAGCTCGAATCAAGGCACAAACAATTCCAAGGCTCAAATCCAAGGCTTTAATGATTAAAGGACCGAATGAATCCAAGGTTTGGCGATATCTCTACTTTTTATCGGATGATCCAAAGCTTCAATCAGTGGTATGTTATTTTATCCTCCTCCTTACACATTGATTGCATGTTTGGTGATATCTTTTTTGAATTTTTTATTCATTGTCTCTTGATATTCATTATCCATGGATTATTTCCCTTCTTGAATGATTTTTTTATTTTGGGTTTCTTTGATTTTGGGTTTTTTTAACCCTTTAAGTTCTTTTCTTTATTCCTTGTAACATATTAAGAATTCCAAAAACCAATTTCATCCTTGTGGTCTATTAAGTTTAAATTTTTTGAACTTTCTTAAATAAAAATAATGCACCCAAAGTTTTTGTTAAAATTCCACCCATGGTTTTTATTCAATAAATCAAAATGGATTTCATGTAATTATTTTTTGAAGTTGAGGTGTAGTTTGTTTGGGATTTTTCTATTTTGAAGCTTCAATGGTATTACGTGGAGATTTTTATTGTATGTTATGATTTTTATCTCGATTTTTTTTCTTGATATACTTTATGAACATCCATATATATATATATATGAATTTTTAAATGTACATATATATATAAGAACATGTTATTTCATGTATATATGTATATATGTAGTCATATGAAATATAGACGTGGTTCATTCAATAAAGAAGACAATAATTTTATTTTCTTAGTTTCAAAAAGGAATTCCAAGAGAGACTATTGATGTGTGTTTTTAAAATTATGACTTTGAGACATGTTTGGAACATTTTAAAAATACTTTTATTCTCACTTTGTTATTTTGAATAGAAATAAATAAGTTTTTTGTTGAAATTTAGTAGTAGTATTAAGTGTTATGGACTTGTTGGTTCCATGAAATGGTTTTTATAAAAATTTATCACCATCTATGGAAGATTTCTATATTATATTTGATGAAATAATATTTTTTCTTTTAAATATAGAGATCATATTTATGGGTGTAAGAATTATTTTTGAATAGACATGTTCGGGTTATGTTGACTTTTTATTGATATGTTTTCTAAAAAGGTGACCATACCTCCCATTACTATCATAATAGGGATCATATTAATTTGGTTAGGGATAATACATAGTTATAATTTTGTCTTAGATTATATTTTATGGGCCCCACTTGTAGAAATGTCCATATGGGAGTCCAATAAAGTAGGCTAGTTTTGGGTCTCTCGTTTTTTATAAACATAGGAACTCGTCATCATGATTATAGGTGGTTCTAAATGAAGTATGTCCAAAGTCACCTTGCATGAAGTTTTGGAATTTCCCAATATTACATGTGATTCATTTACTACTGTTTACATGTATATTGTTTTTTAAATATTCCAGATTTAATTTTGATCCATTATATAATATTGTTGATTTTTTATATTTTTTATTAGGTTGTATCGATTTATTTATTTTTCTGACTAATGTTTCATTTTATTGTTATATATTATTCTTTATGAGTATGGTGATAAAGAGGCATATTTAGGAAACGTTGAATATTTACAACGTCTATAAGTATCTTCGTTCAATATAATATATGTTATTAAGGTTAAAATATTTATTATGAGAAGTTATGGAGATTACTAATATTTGATATACCATTAATATTAATGGTAATAATTCCTTAGTTTTTTACATCACTTGTTCCAAAAAATAGAATGGAGGTTATCAAATTATATATATATATATTGGAATAAGTATAAGTAAATATTTTTAGTTATTCATCATTTTAGGTCTATATGTATCATTTCCCCTAGGAATCTCCGATTACCATCCTTGTATATGGAATAATTTTTTATTTATTAAATTTTTTTATCAATACATTTTTATATCTTCTAATTAATGGAATGTGAGTTTATTATTCCTATTTATCATATTTTGGATTCTTATTATTCCTTAAATACTTATATTATATTTTCATTTTTTTGGGGGGATTCAAGAAAGACTTGATGGCTCATTTTAATAGAGGTAGGACTAGTCTTAGATAGAGGATTTAAATTATTAAAAGTGGGGTTTCTCCAATAAATATATAATTCATATAGGCCCCTAGGATTCATATATCATAAAGTGTCTCCCCCAAGACCCCTTGAATCATAGACAAGAATGTGTATGCCCACCAAATGTCACATTCAATAGGCCAAAGAATTAATAAGTATTGTTAATGGTGTAATTATCAAAAATGTGGGGAATTACCCCTTTTAGAGAACACAATGGAGTGAAACTTTCATCCTCATATTCTTCATTTCAAGAACAATTATTATTGCAATTTGTTAATTGAGACTCATCCCCCATAACCTTTATATTGCTTTAACTACTATGAGTAGTAGTCATCCCATGGATGACTACTACTTAGATAAGTTAAAGCAACATAGGTGCATGTCCACAAGAGAGAGAGGATGAGTCTCAAGAAAGAAAATGAAATAATAACTATTCAATTGATGAAGTTTATTAGGGTGAATGTTGTCTATAACATTCAATTTTGGATGAATTCAGATGATAAAACCTACCATATTAGAGTAGTTATTTCCTTAAATTCAATTTCCCATTTCCTTCAAAGTATAATGAAATTATTTTAAATAATCCAATGTTGGGTTCCCCTTATTGTAATAAGCTATAAATTTCACCTTTTATAATTAATATCTCATTTTTATTTATTTAATTATTGAACAAAATAAATATTTTATGAACTTAATAGGATGAATATGAATTTAAAATGGGTGCTCAATAATCGTTTGACCCTTCTCAAATCCTTTTTTGGTGTTTAAATTGTTTTTATTCAATAAAAATTAGTCTGTAAGTGTTGGAAGAACATTTATTTTTTCACATAATTGACCATAGATATAAATGTTATTCTAAACATGGAGAAAATCTGAAAATACAAATTGATTGGGATGATACTACAATTTATGGATCATTTGATATGAATACCAGGGTAAATGATGATGGAGATCTCATAGAAGAAATGAAAATAGAAATTTAAGATGACCTTCATGATTTTCCTAATTTTTTTGAGAAGTTAAATAGTTATTCTAGGAGACCATTTTATATTATTTATACTGAATAAACAACATTGTCAGCTGTATTGAAGTTATATAAATTGAAAGTTGTTAGTGGATGGGATAACACTAGATTTAGAGAAATACTTGGTCTCATGAATGATATGATACCCAAAAAAAATGAACTTCCATGTCAAACATATAATGCTAAATTAATGATAATATAAATGGACATGATCTCAAAAAAACATGCTTTTCTAAATGATTTCATATTTTTTCTCAAGGACAATGAATCACTCATAAAATGCCCTAAGTGTGGCACAAATATGTACAAGAAAAATGAATCAAGTCCTTTGAAATATTTATAGTAATTTTCTATCATTCTATGGTTTAGAAGACTATATGGATGTTAGAAACTATGAGAGAGTTGAAATGGACTATAGATACAAGAATTGAAGATGGGAACCTACGTCATCCAATAGATTCTCTTTAGTGGAATAAATTTAATTATGATTATCCTGAATTTGGAAATGAGTCAAGAAACTTTTGACTTGTGTTATCTACAGACGGAATCAATACTTTTGGTGTAAAGAGTAGTACTCATAGTATATGGCCCATCATGTTGGTAAATTATAACTTCATATCATGGTTATGTATGAAGCGCAAATAAATTATGTTGTATCTTCTTATATCTGAACCAATGAAATCCAATAATGATATTGATGTTTATTTGGTTACATTGATTAATGATATGAAATTGATTTGGGACACATGAGTTACATTGTATGATTCTCAAGGAAGTGAATAATTCACATTGAGGGCCATGTTGTATGGGATGATAAATAAATTTCTTGCATATGTAAATTTATCAGGAAATAGTATTGAAGGAATGTTGGGGAATCTCTTTTGTGAAGAATTCGCACACTCAGTTCTGTTGAAATATTCTTAGAAGACTATGTTTTTAGGACATCATAAATTTTTACCTAGATGATATAAATACCCATCCAAAATGACAAAATTCGATTGGAATATCGAACAAGGTACAATGCCATATCCACTAATAGATGATTAACTATTCAATAAAGTAAAAGATATCGACAATATTTTCAGTAAACCATTTCCAAAAAACATTATGAAGTCATGTTTGAAGAATAGATCAATTTTATTAGAATTAATATATTGAAATTTTTTGTACATCAGTCATTTTCTTGATGTCATGCATATAGAAAAAAATATTTGATAGTGTTATTGGTAAGTTACTAAATTTTCCTAGGAAAATGAAATATGGAATCAAGGCTATGTTGGACATGATTTACATAGGGATAAGGGAAAATTTGGCACCATTGATGGATAAATGATGGAATATTCTTCCTCCATTAGCTTACACTCTATCTAGATAGGAAAATTTCAATTTTTTCTTTACCTTAATAGTGTAAAAGTTCTAGAGGGTTATTTATCAAATATCATGTATGTTGAGTCAATTAGTAATTTGAATTTATGGGGACTAAAATCAAATGACTGTCATGTTTTGATGTAAGATTTTTTTTTCTTTATATATGTCAATGTAATGTATATATTAACCAGACTCTTCTTCTTTTTCAAATCCATATGTAGTAAATTTATAGACCTGATGAAATTTTAAATCATGAATTAGGAGGTTTTAGTAATATAATGTGAATTAGAGATGTTCTACCCACCATAATTCTTTTATATAATGGTCCACCTGATGGTTCACTTGGTTAGAGAGATTAAACTATGTGTTCTTATTCAATACAGATGGATGTACCCTATTGAATGGTATATAAATATTTTTAAATGGTATATCAAGAATCAAAGTGGGCTAAAATGTTGTATTTAATAATGATATATTGTTGAAGAAGTTTTTGAATTGTGTACTGATTACCTATCAGATGTTAACAGCATCTGTCTCCTAAAGTCTCATCATAGAAAACACTTAATGGGTGAAGGAATTTTTTTAAGAGATGTTTTTACTATTACATTCATAGAGTGGAACAAAGTACACCATTACATTTTACATAATAGTAAAGATGTTGACCCACACATTAAATCCCAAAAATAAATTCTTAGATATTTGAATCCATCAAGGACTAAATTATTGATTTAAAACACACATAATAAACTTTTTATAGGATAGTTCTGAGATCAAAGGTATAAGGAGTTATCTCAAAATATGAATTAAATTTCTAAACAACTTTGATGAATAAAAAGGGGACCGAATGAAAATTTTATATCTTACACTGGTTTTTTAATCAATGGTAATACATTCTATACAAAACAAAACGATGAATACAGTATGATGAAAAGTAGTGGAGTTATGCTTGTGGAAGAAGCAGTGTGTATATCGAGTTCCCTGGATAGAAAAACATTTTCTGAAAATATGTAATATCTTGGAATTATTTAATAGATATATGAGTTGGATTATACAACATTTCAAGTGTCGTTTTTTAGTTGCAAATGGGTTGAAAATAGGAGTGCAGTGAAAGTTTATGAAATGAGATTCATGAAGGTAAATTTAAATGTGGAAGGAGAAAATACGAGATGTTCATAATGGAATATCATGCAATGCAAGTATTTTATATCTTAGATATAGGAAAAAATAATTGGTCGATTGTCCTAATGATGAATAAAAAAATTATCATGTCAGTTGAAAATTCAATTGTGGATGACCCTTTCATTAGAAGATTACAATTAGTCCATGTTGGTCCCAATATAGAAAATTCCTTACATGGTAAATGGGACCACAAAGAGGGTATTTGGATTATATATAAAGGATCCAAATTCCTAAAACATTTAAAAATTAGAGTTTAATGAGATCTTAAAAGTGTTTTAAATATACTATGATTTTCCTCATAACATTATATATTCTCTACTACATTAACATGATCTAAATTAAATGTTTGAATACTAATGAAGAAAATGTATTCTAAACATGATGATGTTACCAATACTGTATAAAAGCAAACTATAATGAAATAAATCCTATGGTAATATATAAATGTAATGTTACAATATAATTTCTCTATTTTATCAAAAAAAAATATAATGAAACATTGATTTAATTTTCATTATTAATTGCATATTTCATTTATTTCAGAATATTGATATCTATATTTCATGTCTTTATACACCAAAACATATATATAATTCATATCCCTCAAAACCTTTTCACCCCTATAGAGTTGGAATCTATCACTTTCATTCAGGTTACATCTTCTACCTTTCCAGGAAGAGAAACGATGCTTACTCTGATCAATTATAGAGGTAATCTTGATGTTTTTGTAGTAAAACCAGTATCCATATAATTAATGTATTTTTTAATATTTATATTTACTTTATTTCTTTTTATTATAAACCACATAAGAAATTTTTTCTTATACGGGTGAATTCTTTTGTTTATGTTTGGGTGGTTAGTTCAAATGTTCTCATGCTCATGAGATATTGGGTTATGAGTTTTCAACTAAGATAATGACTACAAAGAAAATGGGTCAAGTATGTATACAAACATCATGAAAAGGTTAATTCCTTATACTTATTTAATTAATTTTTTTATCAGTTTATCAACTATTTGTAAGTTAGTTTCCTTATCATTCTTATCTAATACTTATTCAATTTTTTTCACAGATCTTTTGGGAAGACGTATTTTTTCAACTATCCAAAACAATAAACAAAAGAGATATCATGTTTCTTTCTAAAAATGTTACCAAGCTTTCCATTTCATTTCATTTTCAAACTACCAACATTATAGAATGATCCTTGTATGACTCAAAGTGTTCATTTTGAGTTTAAATTTGATATTTTAGTTCAAAAAGTTCCACTCAGTGAAAAAAAAACACACTTTTATTTTATTGATAATTTAAGGAAAAAATTCATAAGTAATTTGTGATGTGTAGGAATTAGTTTCACGTCAAACAAACACATGATGTGACTGTTATGACTCATAGTGCGTGTTTCCAATTTAAAATGACATTTTAGTAAAAAAGACAGGTAGCATAATCGAAACAAATAAAATGCATTTGGGATTATTTGATACTTTATAAAAACTATACATATGTCATTTGGGAAATTTTGTAATTACACTCACCTAAATCTAATTCATGGTGTGACCAATATGACTCCAAGTGCATCTTTTTATTTAAAATTGAAATTAATTTTAGTAAAAAGAAATCTGACGTACTCAAAGACAAGAAAACACATTCATATTTTTTTTATAATTTTGGAAAAAAATCCATTTTACATTTGTGACATGTAAGAATCAGATTTACCTCAATCCAATATAGGATGTACCTGGTATGACCCAAAGTGTATGCTATCAGCTTAAAATTGACATTTTAGTTCCAAAAGATTCATTAATTGAAAACCAAACAAAACTGATCAAATTATCATGATGATTTAGGAAAATTATTTATAAGTTATTTTTGATGTGTAAGAATAATTCTCATATCAAAATGACACATGATGTGACTGGTATGACTCAAAGTTTGTGCTTCCAGTTTAAAATGGCATTTTTATAAAAAAGACAAGTGATATACTCAAAATTAAGAAAATGAATTCATATTGTTTTAATAATTGATTAAAAGAATCCATAAATAATTTTCAACATTTAAGAATCATCCACACCTCAATATGATGCATAGTGTGATCATTATGACTCCACGTGTGTCTTTTTATTTAATATTCCCATTAATTTTATTAAAAAAGACAACAGACATACTCAAAACCAAGAAAACATAGTCGGATTATTTTGATAATTAAGTAAAAAGATTCATAAGTCATGTTTTCCATGTAGTAACTAGTCACACCACAATCCAACACACTATATGCCTGATATGACTCAAAGTGCTCGTTATCTGTTCAAAAGTAACATTTTAGTTCAAAAAGTGTTACTCATTGAAAAATGTGAATCAATTCTTGGATTATCTGGATAATTTAAAACAATGATTCATAAGTCATTTTGTGGTTTGTGGGAATTGGCATCACATCAAACAGACACATGATGTGACCGGTATGACTCAATCACTAATAGAAAAAAAACATTATACCAATTTTTTGGAATTGTTGTTATAGGTCTCTAAACCATTGGTATAGCATATAATAATGGTTTGGAGAACTGTTGGAAAGTTTGGCATTGGGATAGGTTTATACCAACGGTTTTGGGAAAACTGTTCTTATAAACCTATACCAATAGCTTTTTCAATCCGTTGGTATAGGTCAAATGAAAAACCTATACCAACAGCTTCATAAAACTGTTGGTATAGATAATTCAAAAACAAACTAGCTTGGTTTTGATCCCAAAACCTCCGGTTTATAATCCAATGACCTAACCACTAATCTAAAATGAATTTTTCTCATAAGTATTTTAACTTGTGATTTATTTAATGTTATTTGAAAAAGGATTCAATAAAAAAATATGTTTTCCTATACCAATGGTTCTCAAAACCATTGGAATAGGTTCTTTGATTTTTTGAGCTATACCAATGGTTTTGGTGTAACCATTTTTCCTAGGGTGGACTTATAACAAATTCTTGGCCAAAATTGTTGTCATAAGGTCACTATAACGGACCTATACCAACATTTTGTTTCCAAAACCATTGGTATAGGTCCATATAAGTGACCTATACCAACTGTTTGGCCAAACCACTAGTATAGGTCCAAATTAGTGACCTATACCAATGGTTTGGCCAAAAACATTGGTATAGGTCCTATTTCTAGTAGTTAAAGTGCATGTTTCTAATTTTAAATGAAATTTTAGTCAAAAGGACAAGTGACGTACTAAAATCCAAGAAAAAGCATTCATATTATTTTAATACCTTAAGAAAATGATCCATAAGTCATTTGGGATGTGTAGAAATCATCCTCAACTCAATATGATGCACAATGTGATTGGTATGACTCCAAGTGTATATTTTTATTTAATAAATTTCATTTCAACTTAAAATGTTAATTACATCACCAAAAATGAAAAAATGAGCCTAGATTATTTTTCATCATTTTTTCTACTATTACTTAATTAATTTCCTCATTATTTTTATATTATACTTATTTAGTTAATATTCATAGAGATTATTATTAAAGAAAAACAAGAAATGGTGTGATGTGCAATAATAAACTGTAACTCAATTTGATACACAGTGTTCCTGGTATGACTCAAAGTTTAGTTTAAAATTAACACTTTCTATTTAATTTATTTATTTACATTATTAATAACATACGAATTTTTTTCTTATATAGGTTTGTTATTTTTCTTTATCATGGTTGGTTTGTTTAGAAATAGCATGAATTGGGGTTAGGGTAAAAAGACAAAGTAATATTGATGTTTTTGAATTTATGTGATAATTTTTACTTACTCATGTAATTTTATAAATACATGTTTTAAATTTTTAGAATATAGTGTTTTCTTTATTGTATTTATGTTTTAAATTTTATTTCATTTAAATTATATATTGGTACTTGATTTTGATACATTCTGATGTTATTTCTAGTGTTATAGTGTGTTGATACAAACACTGCACTGTTGTTGTAGAGAGTTATTATAGAAGACTACAATATTCCCCTATTTAAATTCTACTAAATGTGCTGATAAAGGGGTCCTTTATCATAACTTCTTAAAGAGTTGATAAAATATCCCTTTATCAGCTCCTCTAAAATCACTGATAAATGACCCCTTTATCAGCACTACTAAAATCACTGATAAAGGTATCCATTATCATTATTGACAAATGCCATTTTTAGTGCTGTTAAAGGCCTTTTTCAAAGTAGTGCATACAAAAATTCTTACAAATATATTAGCCCAGTCCATGAATCATGACTTTAAACTATTTAAAAAATTTCCCCTGGGTTTATAACGTCTCATATTTTTCATATATTGTTTTTAGATATTATATGTATTATTTTCGAGACCAAGAACTGAGGCGGCGTGCAATTCTGAGGCTTGGTCCGCCAGAAACAAATGTTTTGAAAATATTAACTATTAAATACCATGTATGGGTGGTTTTCTAGAAAAAGTAGAATAATTTTTAAATGAGTTCTTAGATCAGAAATATAATGGCACTGTTGAGTTTGGAATAGTGGCTTTATCCTAGCTGTGACCTAACATTGGTCGGTGTGGGTCATCATTGAAAAAAAATTCACGGGCGTAAAATAAATAAAATAATTGAATAAAAATTATTTTATTTTAATTTTTGATGCAGTGACATGTAAAACTTTAAATAATCTCTTTCTTCGGAATTCCATGGTTAGCCGTATAAACCTAGAATTATTTGGAGAGTTGTTGTAGAGATATTTTTGGAATTATCTCAAACGAACAACAATGTACTTGCAGATCTTGGATCAATCTATCGGTGCAGTCTTTGATTTGACAGATCCCACCAACGAACTTGATGCAGTGATCATTCTTCATTATAAATTGAACCGAATAGAGGTAGGATGTTTTTTCTCTTTATTTCCATCATGTTCTAAATCATTTATGAATGGGGATAAATTCAATGAACAAGAATTGATACGCGCATCATAAATGGATTTAAAATTGATGGAATTGTTTTTTTTCATCAATTTATTTTTCTTAATTTATCATTTTCATGAAAAAAGAATCGAGACCCTACATTCTCTGATATCCACAGGTAATGCTTCTAAATTTTTTTCGAAAGGTGGGGAGCATGTCATTCTCTTCAGAGGATACACGATGGTGCCAGTGGTGTGTAGGAGTAGGTTCCTGGATAGTTTCTTACATCCTCTTTGACGGTACATCTAGGAGTGCCGAAGATCTTCCAACGTCTCTGACATTAGTTTTGGTGGCTAAGGATGAAGAAAAGAGTTGCAGAGTTTGTTTCTCGATGCCTTATTTATCAGCAAGTAAAGGCTGAGCACCATGTTCCAGCAGGTTTAGCTCAACTCCTTGAGGTTTCAGAATGGAAGTGGGATGTGATATTGATGAAAATCATGATGGGTTTACCACATACATCCAGAGGACATGATACTATCTGGGTGATCGTTGACAAAATCACCAATTCAACTCACTTCCTAGCTATCCGAGAGAAGGATTTAGTAGATAGCTTCATATTCCTCTATGTGTATGAGATAGTTCGACTCAATGGTGTTCCATCAACAATTGTTTCTGATCGTGATGCTCGCTTGACATCTCGGTTGTGAAAGGTATTATAGGAATTTTTTGGGACCTAAATACACTTGAGCACAGCTTTCCACTCCTAGAGAGATGACCAGATTGAGGGTACCATTTAGGTTCGGGAAGATATGATGTGGGCATTCATATTATACTTTGTCCATAGTTGGGAGGATCACCTACTAGTGGTGGAGTTCACGTAAAACAATAGATACCATTCCACCATCAGTATGGAACCATTAAAGGCCTTCTACGGGCAACCCTGTAGGTCAACACTTTCCTGGAATAACCTAGGAGATTCATAACTCATGCTCCCGGAGTTGGTGAAAGCTACTATAAAGAAAGTTTAGATCATCTGGGAGTAAATTAAGACTACATAGAGCCTATAAAAGTCTTATGTTGACAGTTGACAAAGGCCTTTCGAGTTCAAGGTTGTAGACCATGTATTCCTTAGGGTGTCACCTCAATGGGGGTTATAGAGATTTTTTCCGGGTGGAAAGATATCTCTAAGGTTCATAAAACATTTCTAGATACTACATATAGTTGGAGAGGTGGAATACCACATGGATCTACCTCCGCAGTTAGAGCGGGTACACAATGTCTTCCACATGTCAGAGCTGAGGTGGTACATTCATGAACCATTTCACATCATTGACTTGTGAGAGCTGGACATTGATGATGGAGTGACTTTTGCTGAGTACCTAGTGGATATAGAGGATTGGGAGGATTGGATCCTTAGGGTGAAATCGATTCATTTGATGCATGTCTCCTGGCATCATGGGAATCTCTAGGAAATCACAAGGAAGCGTGAGGCTCAGATTCAGGCTCAGTACCCTCATCTTTTTGAGTAGTCCATTTTGGATTTTTTTGTGACATAAAGCCCAAGGTTGGGAGAATGTAACATCTCAGATTTTCCATGTATTATTTTTAGATATTATATGGATTATTTTCAAGACCATGTGCTCAGAAAGTATGTGATTCTTAGGCTTGGTGAACCTAGAAATTTTTTTTGAAAAATATTAAATATTAAATAGCATGTCCACATGGTTTTTCTAAAAAAGTGTAATAACTTCTAAAAGGTTTCCCAAATCATAAATATAAGGGCACCATTGAGTTTAGAATAGCGGCATTACCTATGGTGCGACCTAACATTGGTCAGCACAAGTCGTTTGTTAAAAAGTTATTGCTAGCGTAAAATGGATAAAATAATTTAATAAAAATTATTTTATTTCTATTATTGACAGAGAAATAGGTAAAACATTAAATAATATCTTTTTTTATAATTCCATGGTTATCCACATAACCATGGAATTCTGTGGAGAGTCTTTGGAGAGAGATATGGATAATTCTCTCAAACAAATTATGGCGGACTTAAGAATCATGGATCGATTGATCGGCGCAGCCTCAGATTTGACAGATCTCACCAACGAACATGATGCAGCTATCATTATTTATAATAAATCAAACCTAATTGAGGTAGGATGTTTGGTCTTGTGATTTCTATCTTGTTATTAATCTTGGAAGAACATGAATCAATCCAACAAATAAGAATTGATATGTGCATCTTTAGTAGATTTCAAATTGATTGAATTGTTTTTGGTTCGTTGATTAATTCCTCTTCATTTATCATTATAATGGATAAAAAATCAAGGATGACATGAAAAACAACCAATGTTCATTCCATAGGGTTTCTCTTTGTGCTTTGATCCCTTTTTCTCATGTTCCTTGCTGTTTGGACACCCAGATTTGAGGAAAATCAACAACTAAGGCATGATCGATGTATATTGGGACCCAAAGAGCTTGTATCTATGATCGTTTTTATTTTTAGGCATTAGAGGAGGTGAAGTGGTCTGCATAAGGGACTACTGGCATGCAGTAGTGGCACCAGGGGCGGTGGATAGCAGTGCGTAGCGGAGGAGTGCATGTAGGTGGGGGAACCACAATGATGGTCATGTGATATGGATACTGGTAGAGGTTTCCAGTAGAGTAAGACTGTGGATGTATACAATAGTGGGAGGACAGGGAGAAGGCTGGTGGGATGGGTGAAACTGGTGGGCTGGGCTATGCTAGATAGGTGAGGTCAGTGGGTTGGGTTAGGATGGTGGGCCGAGTTAGATTTGGGGCCATCAGGGCAGATCCCAGTTACGGTCAACCATTTCCATCGACCACAGCAGTTGACTGTGGCATTACGGTAGCTCGATCTATCACAAGCACTATGATAGCATGGAACAATCGACCATGGTAGTCGATCGTGAGTCATAGAATCTTGAGATGCCATGGGTGCAATGACCGTGCAGCCTAACTGCAGGTGGTACATGGACTGAATGCGAAAATCAACATGTGGTCACAATGACCCTAACATTTTTAAATGATAATTACTTCTAAATGTAGCATCCAATCGACAATCCATCTATGACGTTGAGACCCTAACATTGAGAAGGTCATTTTGAGTCCAATGGTGGGTTTTTCTGTTTAGACAAGTATAGGTTGAGTGTATACCCTTGGTCATTTCCTATAGTTTGTAGTGAGGCATTACATCCACATCACTGGATTGTAATCCCCTCTAGAGGACAAGTCTCATATAGAGTATTGTGTCCCTCCATGAGACTGGAGTGAGATCCTTTATCATCTCTAGTATATTTTTTAGAATTAGCATTACCTCCCTGAACAGGGTGGTGATCCTCTATCTACCATACTATACTGGTAGGGTTTGTGGAATCACTGTAATATGATCCCCTACATGGTGGGTTGATCCAGATTGGTTTCATGGTATCCCCCATACATTTTGGGTGTGAACCTCTCTTTTTGTATCAAGGTTGTTCCGGATTAGGTTTGTGGTGTCCCCCAACAGTTTTTGGAATGACCCACTCTCTAAGAATCAAAGTCTAATCAGACCAGTGTGTTTTCTTTGGGTGGGGCCTAAATGAAGTATACATATTAGTTGAGTGTCTCTGATTATAGAATGACTAATGGAGTGGGATCTCTTAGAATGAGCATTGCGTCGCATAAAATCCTATGGCTGCCAGTTGGTTATGATCTCCTAATGGTGTGGAGTCACTCCTGAGTATATCTGGGTGTTCTCATTCTCTCATGGAATATGTTATACATAGATTGTTACATATTTTGTTGAGATAACTAATTGGTGCTTCAAGTTTATTTTTTTCAAGGTTTCCTACTGATTATTGTTATACTCACCCATGCACGCGATTTTCCCACAGGTGACATGTCTTGTGCAGATGACAACCCTTTTGACGGTGTCCTAGGAGGACCAAGATAAGTTGGAGCATAGCTGGAGATGGGAAGACTGAGGTGTTTTTTCTGGAGCATAAAATTGATGTAGTCCTCTCCCTTAGAGAAGTTTGGACTTCTATTGTTTCATTTATACTTATGTTACATACTCTTGTGGTGGGCTTGTATATGGCCATATTTACTTTTCCTTTACTCACTAGTGTACTCTAGTAGTGGGATTTTAGTTGTATGTAGTAATTATATCATTCTATTTCCATTTCAACTTTGTGTGGCTTCGATATGTGTGCATGTATACAGCTACTTTAGGATTACGCCTCCATTTTTTGGTATGTTTCTACTTGATTCTAGTCACTATCTTATGGCCTATCTGAGGCAGGAATGGGGTAGTCATGGAACGGGCCCCTATGGGACGGTTTATTACATGGTCCTAGCCACATGACATTAAACTATGGACCTAAAATACACTTGTAAAATTCTTCAACTAAAGAAGAGATATCTCATCATCATCAGAGAGGATAACCCCCATCCTTAATTATGGAATCAGTCTTCTACCTCACCATCTTCGAGAATAGTATGTGACTTAATTCCCAATTTCATGGGATACGTAGTGATGCATGGACCCCATATCTTCATTTATAGCTAAAAATACATTAATAACCCCCTCCCTCATAGGTTTCGATGATGATTACAAAACACCAACCACTCATGGATTTATATGGCTCAAAATTCCCTTTAGAGCTTTCTCTGTAGGTGTAAGACCCAATCACATTCCTTGGCCCACCAGTGAATCAAGATTCCATATTGACCTGATATGTGTAAGAAATTAATTGGAAACTCAATGTGTAATCCTTGAACACGTCCTCATAGAATACTATATTAAACTATAATCTATACCCCTTATAAAACTAGGATGCCTCATATGAGTAATATAGGATGAAAAACACACATCCTTAGCAAACGATGTTAAACTATAAGCCTTGCCCCATATAAAGCCCAGATGCATCATATGACAATTATGGAAAGAACAAACATGTGTCCTCAACACATGATGTTAGACTATAAGCCTTACCCTATATAAAAATAGGATACAACATATAGAAAATGTGGGATGAAAAAAACTAACTCCCTCAAAACATAATGTAAAACTATATCCCTACACTATGAAATAAACATATGATGACTCGTTTCAACAAATATGAGATAATTTAATGTCCACACTCAATATAAAATTCCCCTTCCAGCATCAGTATCCCATTACACTGTGTCCCTGAACTACATGTTTCTTGATTACCATTATTTTTGGGATACATAGGGATTCATAGATCCGACATCAGGGGCCTAGCCTCAGCACCAAACTATATCAGGACCAGTCCCTAGTCCAAGCCTCATGAACTTAAACTATACGCAATTGGTTTTGTGATATCTTTTTGTGGTCCAAGGGCTCTATAGCCCCTCCATTGTGTTGGGTTCACTCTTATACAATGCCCAAACATCCAGGAAGTAACCAATCATCAGTTACAAGCAATATAAACTTACATGTGACAACCCACATGTCACTATGTTTTTCTTTTGATGTTTTTTTTAGAAGTGGAGGTCGATGTTGTGTTTCCATGGGGTTCAAATTCGAAACATGTAATGTAACACCCGAGATTTCTATGAGTAATATTTTGTTTTTATATATCATCAAAGGAATATTTCACTACATACTAGCTTGGCTTAGTTTACACGCAATCGTGACCTTCCTCGATAGCTTGCGTCGTACGCAATACCGAGTTTCACTAAACAACGATATGCTATTAAAATATTATTAAAACTAGCCGTTATGAATAGTAATAACCACTTTTTGAACTTTTATAAATTTTATTTTTTAAAATGGACTTCATTTTTGGATTTGGAATACCAAAATTAGCCTAGGGTAAAATTTTGGTATTTTTCTGAAAACTTTCAATTTTTGATTAATAGTGAAACCACTAAGTGGTAGGTTAAAAACTGAATTTTGCATAAAACTTAATTTTACCACTTCTGTGAATGGAATTTCGAAAATCCTACAGACACGGTTGATATCAGTAAGTAAAATGTGGTTCAATGAGATAAAAATAATTTTTTGGTGAATAGTAACTTTTTACTTTTTTTTACCGCGGTTAATAGTAAATAGGGTAACTATGGGTAAATATGATATTAATATTACCCTAACACATGTCCTAATTCTATTGGATAAGTTTAATTCGACCAAAAACAAACTTAGGAATAAACTATGACCATTTAGGCCCACTTGGGTTAGATTAGGACATTTATTATTAATTTATTGAAAGAATGGTTAAAATAGTTAAAATCAAAGTTTAATAAGTAAATAATATTTAATATGGGGTTATACATAAGATAAATTAGACTATAAATATTCATTAGAAAGATAAAAAGATTTCCTATATAATGGTATTTTATTTATAATTTTTAGACATTAAATAATTTAATTTAATTATGACACAACGATGATGCAGTAATTATCTTATTTATGAAATATTGACATAATTGATGTTATAAACACCAAAATAAATGTAATTTGAGACTTTTTATGAATTACAATAATTTTCTAGGTTACTATGATATATTAGTGTTGATTTGATAAACTTGGTTCGAACATAAAATTCTGTAATGACTTTCACAAAAATCATATATCAAATAGTGTCAAAATTGACACAAAATAGTTTTTAAATCAAATATTATATTATTAATTGTTATTTTATTCCTAAAAATCTAAGTTTCGTCCAAATGACTTAGATAAGGATATATATATTAATAATAAAAAAATTGGGGTTCTTTTGGCATGTTATAGTAAGTGTATTAAACATGTAGTGAAAGAAAAAAAAAGACACGGTAAAAGTTAAATTATTTAACTTAGAGTTAAATCTAATTGATAAAGTTAAAATAATACCCTAAACTTGTCTAAATACTATTGGTTGATAGTATTTCGACCCATCCCCACTTTAGATTCGAAATAAGACCCTTTGTAACCATTATAAACCGATTTTGACTTTAATATAAAATAATATTTTGAGATATTCCTAAGGTGCCCCTCTCCTCCCTTATAAAAGGGCACCTCCTCCCCCTCCTCCTCACACCAATTCGAGCAGTCAATCTCGGCCAACCCCTACCATTTCCTCCTCTCCACTTTCCTAGAATAATCCTAGAGGTTCTGGTATTCTTCAAAGACCAATATTAGTTCCCTAAGTGGAGGATTCAAAGAGGCGTTCCATAGAAGAGGTAATATCCATTACCGATCTTTTCTATTTCTTTCTTCTTAAACTTCTTCTTCTTTAGTTGTTTCATGATAAAGTAATAACACCAGTATTACTTACATACTGATATGTTATTATAAATATGAAACAACCCTAATTCACCTTCTATCCATCCTACGGAAAAATGAAATCACTGCACGTGCGTACGTACGGAATACCGTCTCCACGCCGTGGTGTAATCTATTTTCCACCATCACCTTAAAAGGATGGGTATAATGGTGTAATGAGTAACTATTTATGATTATTATAAATTAATATTTATACTGAAATAATATATATATATACTCCAATACAATTCCATGATCATAGAACGATATCATCACTCGTGCGTACGTACGGAATACCGTCTCCACGATGTGATGCGACTCATTCTACATGATCATCATTACATAGTAATTATATAAATGAATTTAATGAATAAATATGATATATGTTACACTAATACCATTCTGGATATAAGGTATCTATAACCTTAAAATAAGAATAAGAATTTATTCGGCAAAACACGCATAAGAACAAAAGGCAATAAAGACCCGAGTAACAAGTAACAATGAAATATTACTAATAAGAAGCTAATAATATGACCATATATGATATCATATCAATATCTATGATTCTATAATAAGTCAATAACATTATTTAAACCATTATACAGGAGCTTCGGACACGTACAGTGCAAATCGGACCTAAGGTAAGGGAAATATCACAATCTCATTTTTATCCGAGATTGTTTATTCGTAAGTATTTACTGGGGAGTATTTTATCATCCACATACATGTTTCATCAATATGTAATATTATTTCCATCCACCTACAATTGTTTAAATCCATTTTTACCCTTCGGTGAGTTTTTAGTAATATCTATGAAAGGAATCTTTTGTCGTTTTTCGTACGAGGTACTTTTTGACTTTTCCGACAAAAGTACGAAGAATGTTTTTTTTTAACTTATACGGCATGAGTGGATTTTTAAAACATTACTTCCAAGAAACTTCCTTTACAAGTTTTCAAGTTTATTTTTAATCAACTTCTTTTATTTTAAAGTCGTATGACATGTTATGAAAGGAAAAATGTTTTTGAAGTAGAAAGGATATTTTCCTCAAGAATGGAGTTCTAGTATTTTATCAAAATTATTTTCCATCTAAGATAATAAAAGGGTTCTGTTTTTATCCCTATTATTACATTGGTTTGATTATGTTGTGATGGAAATATTTTTATAAATTCCTTTATCTTATATGAATTGTTTTATGATGTCATGTTGTTTAAGAATCCCATTTTTATTACATGGGATACGCTATGATGTATGGTTTATGATTATGTGGCACACATAAGAAAGGATTCATTATAAGATGGGTGGGACCTATATCTCCCTCCAATGCATTGGGTAATGATTTTATATCTCATGATATAGACATGGCTGGAACGGTAGGTTATACCGGTTCAGTAAAACAGGACTGGAACGAGGGTGACTCGGTTCAGAAAGGGACTTTGTCCACTAAGATAGTCTTGGCAATGAGTCATGACTAACGAGAAATGATTTTCCATGATTATGTGTGCATGCCACAAAGTTTCAAGTTTCATGTTATGATTATGGGGATCTCATTTTCACTTCTATGATTTATTCCATGTTAAGATATTATGATCTCTTTTGCAGGTTATGGTTTCCAAAAACATATGATATGATTTTTATTTCCTTTATTTGCCCTTGATGAGCATTTGAGCACACCCTTTTATGTTTTCTTTTCCCCAGGTCAGGAAGATGGATATTAAGTAGAATATGCTAAAAGGGACCCTAGATATGATGAAATAAATGGGAGACACTGTAGAAGATTTATGAACCAGTTGTATATGTTTCCCAGTTTCTAAAGACACTATACCTATACGGTCCTTTGTGGTTTTGTCATATGTTGTAATAAGTGTGCTTCAATTTTGAAGTATTAACAATGTATGTAAAGTATGGGTCGTTATAGTTGGTATCAGAGGAAAGGTATAGTCAACCTTTGGAAACTAGGATGTGAAAGCCTTAGTAAGAACCCTAAGGATAAGTCTAATCATAGAACACAATCTTAGTGTTTTAGAAATGGCCATGAATAGCCTAGGATAAGACCTTAAGCATGCAAATTTTATTCTTGAATTATGTGGTTTTCCTATTATAATTAGTGTTGCTCACACTATTCTTCTTGGTTTTAGTCAATGGCTGGAACCCGAAGGAACCGTGTTAATGCGGAATGCGATGGGAAATGCAATGATTGTACCCCTGAGAAACCAAACGATATGGGAGCTGGAATGTAAAATCTTGTAGCCATGCTCACACAACTTTATCAAGCTATGAATCTTGCAGGACTTCCAAACGAGCAAAGGAAGGAGCAACATTCTGTTGAATCCTTCATGAGGCAGCGTCCACCTTCTTTCAGCGGGTCTACTGATCCATTAGTTACTGAACAATGGATTAGTACTACTGAAAAGATATTTTCAGTTATTCAATGTTCTGAACATGATAAATTCATCCTAGCAGTGTATCGTTTGGAAGGAGATACTGATCAATGGTGGAATCTTATTAAGAATACGAGGCAAAGGGATGAAATTGAGTCCATGGAATGGGACGAGTTCAAGAACGTATTTTTGAATAAGTACTTCCCTCGTATTCTCCAAACAAAGATGGAGAAAGAGTTTCTTGAACTGAAACAAAGGGATGATGAATCTATTGGTACCTATGAAGCATATTTTACAAGACTTGCAAGGTACGCTTCTTGTATTATTATCCAACCTGAGAGTAAGATCGATCGATTCTTTAGTGGCTTAAAACCAATTCTTCGAAGGGCGTTATCCATAAGGGACTTCAATAGCTACGAGGAAATCATTCGATGTGCTCTCAAAGTCGAGATGAAGATTGGAGTAACCCATCAGTCACATGGGTTTTATAAGAAGAGGAAGATGGAATTCAAAGGAAAATCTAAAGAGCACACTGAAAAGAATATGAGCTTTACCTTATGCTCAAAGTGTGGAAAGAAACATGGAGGGAGTTGTCTTAAAGGGACAAGTAAATGTTTCAAATGTGGAAAGGAAGGTCATCGGGCATTTGAATGCCGCGATAATGGGAAGAAGATGTCTAATGATGCAAACAAAGGAAGGGATACACAGAATGATCCTACTACACTTCAATGTTTCAAGTGCAAGGAGATGGGGCATTATGCCAATCAATGCCCAAATCCAAGGGTTGATGATGATGGTCAACGTCAACAAAATCTTAAGGCTAAAGACAAAGGAAAGTCACATGCAATTTCTATCAGCGATGTGGAGTACGATAACGAAGTGGTGATAGGTACACTTACCATCCACTCTAAAGTAGCAAATGTTTTATTTGATTCTAGATCCACCCACTCTTTTATTTCTGAAAAATTTTCTAACGGTATCACCGTATTACCTCAACAATTAGATGTTGTGTTAGCTGTGACAACACCTAATGGCACAACAGTCGCATCAAAAGTTTATAATTCTTCTCCGATCGAAGTTTGTGGGAAAGTGCTTCCTGAAAATCTTGTGATCCTTACTTTAGTGGAATTTGATGTGATTCTTGGCATGTATTGGCTTTCTCTACATGGAGCTCATATCAATTTCCAAATAAGGGAAGTCACATTTCATATTCCAGATCAATCTACGATCGTCTATCGATGCAAGGATGAATATAACCTTCCAGTGGAAATTCCTTCCATCTTATGGGTCATAATTCCACTAAATGAAGGTTATTTATCTCAAATGGTTGGTGAGAAACTTATGATTAAGAATATGCCCATTGTACGGGAGTTTGATGATGTCTTTCCGGAGGAATTACCGGGTCTTCCACCAAATCGTGAAGTTGAATTTTCAATAGAACTCGTACCAGGTGCTTTGCCTATTTCAAAGACACCGTATAGAATGGCCCCAATTGAGTTGCTGTAATTGAAGAAGAAACTCCAAGAGAATCTTGATAAGGGATTCATACGCCATAGTGCATCACCTTGGGGAGCACTTGTTCTATTTGTTAAGAAGAAATATGGATCAATGAGACTCTGCATTGATTATCGAGAACTTAACAAGATCACTATCAAGAAAAAATATCCTCTCCCATGCATTGATGACTTATTTGACCAACTACGCGGAGCTCAATACTTTTCCAAGATTGATCTTCGTTCAGGGTATCATCAATTAAGGTTCAAAAGGGAGGATATACCAAAGACGGCTTTCCGTGCAAGGTATGGACACTATGAATTTATAGTTATGCCATTTGGTCTTACTAATTCCCCTTCTATCTTCATGGATCTAATGAATAGAGTCTTTAGAGACTATCTTGATCAATTTGTGGTAGTCTTTATAGACGATATTCTTGTCTATTCAAAGAGCAAGGAAGAGCATGAAGATCACTTGAGAATTATATTGAAGACCCTGAGAAAGGAGAAGCTTTATTCCAAATTTACCAAGTGTGAATTTTGGCTTCAAAAAGTTGCATTTTTGGGTCACATAATCTCAAAAGATGGGATATCTGTGGATCCAGCAAAAACAGAGGTTATCGAAAGATGGTCGAGACCAACAACAGTAACCGAGATCCGAAGTTTTCTTGGTTTGGATGGATATTATCGATGTTTTGTAAAAGATTTTTCACGATTGTCTAATCCACTCACCAAGTTGACTCGGAAAGGAGTTAAGTTTGTTTGGACAGAGGAATGTGAAGAGAATTTCAAGGAGTTGAATAGAAGGTTATCCAGTGCACCTGTTCTCACACTGCCTTATAGTGGAGAAAGGTTTGTGATCTACAGTGATGCATCCAAGAAGGGATTGGGGTGTGTTCTTATGCAAAATGATATGGCGATAGCTTATGCCTCACGACAGTTGAAAATACATGATCAAAATTACACAACACATGATTTGGAGTTAGCTGCGGTAATCTTTGCATTAAAGATTTGGAGGCATTACCTTTATGGTGAAAGGTGTGATATTTATACTGATCATAAAAGTTTAAAGTATATTTTCACACAAAAGGAGCTGAATATGCGTCAAAGAAGATGGTTGGAGCTGATTAAGGATTATGACTGCTCAATCCATTACCACCCTGGGAAAGCAAACATGGTGGCAGATGCATTGAGTCGACAAGACCATGCTAGTTTATCCATGATGAGGATCACAAAAGATCCAATATTTATGGATTTACAAAGGATGGATCTTGGAATTATAATGGAAGGGGAAAAATCTTATCTTTCTCAAATGAATGTTCAACCATCTATACACGTGATGATTAAAGAGGCACAGAAAGAAGATGTCGAGTTACAAAAGAAGGTGAGAAATGTTCCTAAATTCAACCTTGATTGTGATGGGATAATAAAGTTCAGGAATCGGGTTTGTGTTCCTCCCATCCCCGAATTAAAGAAGGAGCTGCTGGATGAGGCTCATAGTTCTTCATTCTCTATTCATCCTGGAAGCACGAAGATGTATAGGGACCTGAAAGAGTACTTTTGGTGGGATGGCATGAAAAGAGATGTTGCTAAATATGCCTCTCGATGCTTGGTTTGTCAACAAGTTAAAGCTGAGAGACAAAAGTCTAAGGGGATGTTACAACCATTACCCATACCCGAATGGAAATGGGAAAACATCACTATGGACTTTGTCACAGGACTTCCTAAAACATCCAAAGGGAATAATGCTATTTGGGTCATAGTTGATCGTCTTATAAAGTCAGCACACTTCATTGCTATTAGAGAGGATTTCTCCCTAGATCAGCTTGCTAGGATATATGTAAAGGAAGTGGTAAGATTTCATAGAGTACCACTTTCTATTATATCTGATCGGGATCCGAGATTTACCTCGAAGTTCTGGAGAAGTCTTCAGCATACTCTGGATACAGAGTTGAGTTTCAGCACTGCTTATCATCCCCAGACAGACGGTCAGTCTGAGAGAACAATTCAAACCCTAGAAGATATGTTGAGAGCTTGCTCTATGGATTTCAAAGGAGGTTGGGATCAACACCTACCTTTGGTGGAATTTTCTTATAAAAATAGCTTTCACTCCAGTATTCAGATGGATCCTTATGAATCTCTCTATGGAAAGAAATGCAGGACTCCAACTTGCTGGGATGAAGTTGGGGAAAGAAAGCTATTAGGACCTGATCTCGTTGATGAAATTCCAGAAAAGGTCAGATCTATTCAACAACACATAAGAGAAGCTCAGAGTCGACAGAAAATTTATGCCGACAACCTAAGAAAAGACCTAGAGGTTGAAGTGGGTGATAAAGTGTTCTTACGAATATCTCCCTGGAATAGGGTTATGAGATTTGGAAAGAAGGGGAAGTTGAGCCCTAGATATATTGGTCCTTTCGAAATACTGGATCGTGTTGGAAGGGTAGCTTACCGATTGGCACTTCCACCGAATCTCTCTCAAGTTCACGATGTGTTCCAG
Source organism: Viscum album (assembly GCA_963277665.1). Taxonomy (NCBI): domain Eukaryota; kingdom Viridiplantae; phylum Streptophyta; class Magnoliopsida; order Santalales; family Viscaceae; genus Viscum; species Viscum album. The sequence continues at coordinate 1,838,455,641 of OY728136.1, forward strand.
GTATCTCTCCTGAGAAAGTACATACCTGATCCTTCACATGTACTCAGCTCAGAAGTTGTACCGCTGGAGAAAGATCTTTTTTATGAAGAACAACCGATAGGGATTTTAGATCGTAGTGAAAAAGTCCTACGAAACAAGACCACTCGATTGGTGAAAGTTTTATGGAGGAACCACCAATTAGAAGAAGCTACATGGGAGCTTGAGGATATGATGAGGGAGAAGTATCCTCATCTGTTTGTTACAAAGTGACGAATTTCGAGGGCGAAATTCTTTTTAAGGGGGGTAGAATGTAACACCTGAGATTTCTATGAGTATTATTTTGTTTTTATATATCATCAAAGGAATCTTTAACTACATACTAGCTTGGCTTACTTTACACGCAATCGCGACCTTCCTCGATAGCTTGCGTCGTACGCAATACTGAGTTTCACTAAACAACGATATGATATTAAAATATTATTAAAACTAGCCGTTATGAATAGTAATAACCAATTTTTGAAATTTTATAAATTTTATTTTTCAAAATGGACTTCATTTTTGGATTTGGAATACCAAAATTAGCCTAGGGTGAAATTTTGGTATTTTTCTGAAAACTTTCAATTTTTGATGAATAGTGAAACCACTAAGTGGTAGGTTAAAAACTGAATTTTGCATAAAACTTAATTTTACCGCTTCTATGAATGGAATTTCAAAACTCCGACAGACACGGTTGATATTAGTATGTAAAATGTGGTTCAATGATATAAAAATAATTTTTTGGTGAATAATAACTTTTTACTTTTTTTACCGCGGTTAATAGTAAATAGGGTAACTAAGGGTAAATATGATATTAATATTACCCTAAAACATGTCCTAATTCTATTGGATAAGTTTAATTCGACCAAAAACAAACTTAGGAATAAAATATGACCATTTAGGCCCACTTAGGTTAGATTAGGACATTTATTATTAATTTATTTAAAGAAGGGTTAAAATAGTTAAAATCAAAGTTTAATAAGTAAATCATTTTTAATATGGGGTTATACATAATATAAATTCGACTATGAATATTCATTATAAAGATAAAAATATTTCCTATATAATGGTATTTTATTTATAATTTTTAGACATTAAATAATTTAATTTAATTATGACACAATGATGATGCAGTAATTATCTTATTTGTGAAATATTGATATAATTGATGTTATAAACACCAAAATAAATGTAATTTGAGACTTTTTATGAATTACACTAATTTTCTAGGTTACTATGATATATTAGTGTTGATGTAATCAACTTGGTTCGAACATATAATTCTGTTATGACTTTCAAAAAAATCATATATCAAATAGTGTCAAAATTGACACAAAATAGTTTTTAAATCAAATATTATATTATTAATTGTTATTTTATTCCTAAAAATCTAAGGTTCGTCCAAATGACTTAGATAAGGATATATATATTAATAATAAACAATTTGGGGTTCGTTTGGCATGTTATATTAAGTGTATTAACCATATAGTGAAAGAAAACAAAAAGACACGGTAAAAGTTAAATTATTTAACTTAGAGTTAAATCTAATTGATAAGGTTAAAATAATACCCTAAACTTGTCTAAATCCTATTGGTTGATAGGATTTCGACCCATACCCACTTTATCTTCGAAATGAGACCCTTTGGAACCATTATAAACCGATTTTGACTTTAATATAAAATAATATTTTGAGATATTCCTAAGGTGCCCCTCTCCTCCCTTATAAAAGGGCACCTCCTCCCCCTCCTCCTCACACCAATTTGAGCACTAAAGATCGGCCAACCACTGCCATTTTCTCCTCTCCACTTCCATATAATAATCCTAGAGGTCCTGGTCTTCTTCAAAGACCAATCTTAGTTCCCTAAGTGGAGGATTCAAAGAGGCGTTCCAAAGAAGAGGTAATATCCATTACCGATCTTTTCAATTTCTTTCTTCTTCAACTTCTTCTTCTTTAGTTGTTTCATGATAAAGTAATAACATCAGTATTACTTACATACTGATATGTTATTATAAATATGAAACAACCCTAATTCACATTCTATCCATCCTACGGAAAAATGAAATCACCGCGCGTGCGTACGTACGGAATACCGTCTCCACGCCGTGGTGTAATCTATTTTCCACCATCACCTTACAAGGATGGGTATAATGGTGTAATGAGTAACTATTTATGATTATTATAAAGTAATATTTATACTGAAATAATATATATATATACTCCAATACAATTCCACGATCATAGGAACGATATCATCACTCGTGCGTACGTACGGAATACCGTCTCCACGATGTGATGCGACTCGTTCTACATGATCATCATTACATAGTAATTATATAAATGAATTGAATGAATAAATATGATATATGTTACACTAATACCATTCTGGATATAAGGTATCTATAACCTTAAAATAATAATAAGAATTTATTCGGCAAAACACGCATAAGAACAAAAGGCAATAAAGACCCGAGTAACAAGTAACAATGAAATATTACTAATAAGAAGATAATAATATGACCATATATGATATCATATCAATATGTATGATTCCGGAATAATTCAATAACATTGTTTAAACCATTATACAGGAGCTTCAGAAACGTACAAAGCAAATCGGACCTAAGGTAAGGGAAATATCACAATCTCATTTTTATCCGAGATTGTTTATTCGTATGTATTTACTGGGGTGTATTTTATCATCCACATACATGTTTCATCAATATGTAATATTATTTCCATCCAACTAAAATTTTTTAAATCCATTTTTACCCTTCGGTGAGTTTTTAGTAATATGTATGAAAGGAATCTTTTTTCGTTTTTCGTACGAGATACTTTTTGACTTTTCCGACAAAAGTACGAAGAATGTTTTTTTAACTTATGCGGCATGAGTGGATTTTTAAAACATTATTTCCAAGAAGCTTCCTTTAAAAGTTTTAAAGGTTATTTTTAATCAAATTCTTTTATTTTAAAGTCGTATGACATGTTATGAAAGGAAAAATGTTTTTGAAGTAGAAAGGATATTTTCCTCAAGAATGGAGTTCAAGTATTTTATCAAAATTATTTTCCATCTAAGATAATAAAAGGGTTCTGTTTTTATCCCTATTATTACATTGGTTTGATTATGTTGTGATGGAAATATTTTTATAAATTCCTTTATCTTATATGAATTGTTTTATGATGTCATGTTGTTTAAGACTCCCATTTTTATTACATGGGTTACGCTATGATGTATGGTTTATGATTATGTGGCACACATAAGAAAGGATTCATTATAAGATGGGTGGGACCTATATCTCCCTCCAATGAATTGAGTAAAGATTTTATATCTCATGAGATAGACATGGCTGGAACGGTAGGTTATACCGGTTCAGTGAAACAGGACTGGAACGAGGGTGACTCGGTTCAGAAAGGGACTTTTTCCACTAAGATAGTCTTGGCAATGAGTCATGACTAACAAGAAATGATTTTACATGATTATGTGTGCATGCCACAAAGTTTCAAGTTTAATGTTATGATTATGGGGATCTCATTTTCACTTCTATGATTTATTCCTTGTTAATATATTATGATCTCTTTTGTAGGTTATGATTTTCAAAAAGATATGATATTATTTTTATTTCCTTTATTTACCCTTGCTGAGAATTTGAGCTCACCCTTTTATGTTTTCTTTTCCCTAGGTCAGGAAGATGGATATTAAGTAGAATATGCTAAAAGGGACCCTAGATTTGATGAAATAAATGGGAGACACTGTAGAAGATTTATGAACCAGTTGTTTATGTTTCCCATTTTCTAAAGACACTATACCTATACGGTCCTTTGTGGTTTTGTCATATGTTGTAATAAGTGTGCTTCAATTTTTAAGTATTAACAATGTATATAAAGTATGGGTCGTTATATGTAAATTTTTTATATTTTTCCATCATGAAGTGTGTAAGATCTAGGGTCTTTCTTAAGGTATAGATCTTTTACTTTTCTGGTTAAATGCTTGTTTACTTTCCTTTTTGGTTAGACCCTAAGTTAGGATGTGGGATGATTGGGTTATTTTTTGGAAATGAAGAGGTAGAAAGGTTGTGTATTTGTTGTAGCACAAATAAATGGTATCTAATTGGGATACATGTCATCAAATCTGATTACACAATGTGAAATGGTAATTCCATGACTTTTCACGATGTGTAATGGATTTTCCCCAGGAAGAGAAAACCGAGCATTAAATGCCATGTAAGGAAATTAAAAATCATGTAATTTCCCAACTAAGTTTTTAGAAATAGAGGTATGGGCCTCTATTTTTCCAAAATAAGACTTTTTCATCTCTTTTGACACCTAAGAACATTTTCTAGTTTTTCATATCTAGTTCCCATATGAACTGTGTTTATTTTTCCATTGGTCATGTTGGAAACGCATCGGTGAGTGCTTGATTTCTTTTTTATCCATTCATGATTCCCTAGAACCACAACTTTATTGTTTGGTTTTAGGCTCATAAACCCTAATTTCTCATTCTTCGTATGTTCTTCATATTTATCCTAAACTGGGGAAAAGCAGTACTTAATACTAGATGATCACTCCACTACTGAGATAAGGTAGGTGGTTTATACTTTTCTTTTGTATTTTGATAATTTATAGAGCTATCTTCCTTTTGGTTGTCCGCAAAACTTTTTGGAATGTGCCATGTTTTGAAATCTTAAACTGAAATAGATGAAGTATGACTTATTAGAGATTCCCTTTGTTTATTTGAGATACTTTGGTAATTTTTTCACAACTAGAGGCCACCCATGGGTTATGCTATTCATTTTCATTGGTTTTGACATTTATGAACTACCCAAGGGGTGTGTTCTTGAGTTTTCCTAGTTTAAGGAAGCTCATTTGTGTTTAAATGAGATTGAATTACATTATTAGAATATCGTTTTCCTCATTTCCTTATATTACAATAATATTCCATGATTAACTTGATTATATGCCTAAAATAGAATTGGTTAAATGATGGGGGGGTATACTCATTGGTTTATTTAAGTTAGTTAAATGGATTGTTGGAAATTTTGTTAAATGGGTGGGTATACCCATGTGATTTGTTTAATAGTGAATTGTGATAAATGGGTGGGTAAACCCATGTGATATTCTTAATATAAAATGGTTGATAAATGGGTGGGTATACCCATGTGACTTGATTAAATGGAAATGGAATACATGAGTGGGTATACTCATGTGATGTTTTGGTATAAAATGTATGAATGATTTAATAGATTCCATGGATGGCTATCCATGGATCTGGAATGCGGTAAGGGACACCTTGGATGAGTATTCCCCTTTGTTCTTGATTCGGTGGGATTACTTGGGCTTTGATATCCCTTGGATCTAGATTTCTTGGACTTGCATAGGATATGTTGGTATACACACTCCTAGGACTCAAACCTGTGTCTATACCAACTTTCAATCAAGATGCCCCAAGGACTCGATGATGATACATTGGTCTTCTACAACTTGGATCCCACCCATTGTGGTCTACAAATCATTATATGGCATGGACATGGGATGTTTGAATGTGGTTGTTTGACAAGGTCATGCATTTTTTTATGGATTCTTTTTACAGCAAGGTCATGAGGACAGGATATGGATGGTCATACAGTGAGGTCATGTTGTTTGTTTTTATTGCTTGTAACTTCCTTTTTAGGAGATGACACTAGTTGAAGGGATCTTCGAGATGAAATTTGGTATTAATTGTTTGCATTAGTTATATTCTTAGGGCTTTCACACTAACATTACTGATTACTTACACTTGTTTATCATAAGGAATCTTGCTGCTTAGAAATGTATAGATATTAGGGTGGTTACCTATTGGGATGTTTTCTCCCACCCTATTTGGGAATCCTTGGGGACCCAAACAGATTATATGGTTTCATGTGATAATAGGGGAAAGAACCCTAACATTGGTTGTTGATCATTTATTTGGAGTAAGAGAGAAGGAGAAAAAGCTAAGGCTTGTGACGCTACTAGGACACTTTTTTTTTGGATTTTGGATACTTATACCATATTGTTCAATCATATACCTATTTTGGTTGTTTTCGAGATACATGTACCCTCTGAGTCATCATATATGAGAAACTTATGGATTATTATATATTTCTATCATTCTTATCTATTTTATCTGATTTCTGTATATTATATCTGCTTTCGCTATTGAATGTTATTGTCTTATATTGTGATATACTCTGGTGAAGAGGTCATAGTCTCCCCAATTACTCACATATGCCCTCTCTACTAGTCGATAGCCTCTGGAAATTGGGGAGATGCAGTTACAGCCATGTAGCCAACCGGGCTCGAGTCACTCTTGAGTGGCATCCGGGTCTGGGACATTACAAAATTGTATTATAAGAGGTTTCTTTTCTAGTTTGATTGACTATTTGGTAACAATATATAGGGATAAGAAGAAAATGTAAATTTTTATTGAGTTGTGCTCAGGTTTAGCTAACTTGTGTATAGGGAAAAAACAAATTTCCCTGAATGAATTTTTTTTTTCTATTTTTGACTATAATAGTTTATTTGATTTTAACATTGGGTGAAACACATGATTCTTTTTGTTACTATTGATATTATTGGGTTATATTTTTGTTTAAAACCAATGATATGAGGGTATTCCATCTCATGCATCATATAGGCACTTGTTATAAATCACATGTCATGCATTATTCCATGTCATTTAGGATGCATTATCTGATTCATTCTATTGAAAAATGTGTTGTGATAGTTTTGTATGCTATTATGATAGACATTGTGCAAAGGATAGAGTAGTGACATAATCTTTCAATTCATAAGGTGTATGGGTCCTTATGAAATGGAAAATGTTTTACCTTTTAAATTCAATTGTTAAAGTGAATTTGATTTGTATGGATTATATGGGCATAAAATTTTGGTTTATGCAGTGTTATGGGTCCTCATGGATCATAACATGGTGCACCATCAGTTGAATCAATGAACGAATGAATAGTAAATGAAAATGAAATGAAAAATATAGACTTCACCTAGACCCGGTTCTTGAGTGGGTGAGAGGCTATGTTTCTAGTTATGTTATGGATGTTATTTATATTTTCTTGGATTTAGGAGGATTTTTTGGGTTATAGATTAGTTCTAGGATGGTTTTTTACCTTTCTTATGCTTTTGATCTGCGAACTTTGATGTTGCTCTTTTCTGAGGCGTGTGTTTGTCATTGTAGAGACAAGCCAACATGACGACATCCAGTGGTACCCCATAAGGGAGGAGATGAACATAAAATAGAGGTGGTGGGACATGGGATACTAGTTGATTCTCCTTTAGTGCTAGCTGAAACAATAGATACTATTCTAGAAATAGATACTGATGCGTGTTTTATGAGGGTTTCTTTCGCTATATGCAAACTTTTCAGGGAACACCAAAACTAATCATAACTATGGCTAAGCTGACATGGGTGTTCCATTAGTATCATATTATGGTAGTCCATATGCTGCTGATATGTGTATTTATACCATTCAAACTATCTTTGAGAATCTGGATATGCCTCTTGAGAGGAGGTTCAAGCTTGCCACTTACAAGCTATGTGGAGAAGCAAATCACTCTTGGGATGTTTTGAATCAGGATGAAGGGCTGTAAGATATGGGTTAGACTGATTTATATACCCTCTATGACTAATTTTACCCTGAGAGTCTACATGAATAGAAGTCTTGTGAGTTTATGTGTCTGGAGTAGGACGCCATGATGGTTATACAGTACTCGACACGCTTTACTGAGTTGAAGTATTTTGCACCAATGTACCTTGATGATGATCTGTCTAGAGCGATATTATTTGAGTAAGCTCTAAAAAATGCTATAAAATCTAAGTTCAGAATGTTTATGTTGACTTTTATCACTAATATTATGAATTAGGTGCTGATTGAAGAGCATAAACTGAGGTAATATGGTCGCATAGAGCGGGTTAGTGTTTCTTCTCGACCTAGTGGTTCTATGTCCTCAAGAAGGAAATTCTATGTCTAGGATTCCCACGAGATGAGAGCCAGTCAGGTTGTGATTTCTGAGAGATTGTTGTTTTTTCATGAGTGTGGTAGGTGAGGCCACATGAAGAATTAGTGTAACTACAACCCAATTGAGTTTCTAGCTTGCAGTAGGATGGTCCACATCCATCGGTTTTGCAGGACCATCTCTCTAGTTGTGAGTGGTAGGGGTTCATCTTCGACATTAGGTTTCGAAGTAGGTTCTTCAGCTCCAAGTAAGGTAGGGATCTTTATCAGTTCATGCCGACCATGCTAAGGTAGTATTGATCATGGAAGAGGTAGCCAGATGCTATTTACACCTAGACATCAAAGTGAACCTACTCCTGGCAGAGAGGTTGTGTCACAGGGTTATGGTACATGACAAATCTATTATGTACCAAAGAGTAGGGTGTAAAACTATATAAGGTGAGAGGTATAACCTTATTAATCTCTACTATTTCATTTGGTATTTTTGATACTGGTGCATATCATTGTTTCATATCTACACATGTGGTTAAAAGTCTTGGGATTGTTTTGTGGTCTTCTGAGTGTGTTTTTATGCTAGAAACACCATTAGAAATTAGAACGGATGATGTTCCCCAGTGCAGGGAGTTCTCCCTTGAGGTTTGTGGGTGTCACTTTTTCTGGTAACTTTATTTCCTCGAGATTACAGGGTTTGATGTCATTCAAAGGATGGACAAGTTATTAACTTATCAAGATTACAATGACTGCTATTGTCAGAGGGTGAATTTCACATCACTAGAGGGTGATGTGTTTACTCAAAAGGGATAATGGGATGTATAGGTGAGTCTAACTAGACCAAATCATCATGGGATTGGTGGGATGACAGCTGAGATTACTAGTTCATTTGTGGATGATAAGGGAGTCAGTCGGGAAGAATTTCCACCGGTGGTTGAGCGCTTCAAAGACATGATCCCAGATGACTTTTTTGGTTTACCTCTTAATAGAGGGGTTGATTTCTCCATCAAACTAGTTAGAGGAGTTTCATTAGTATCCATTACTCCTTATAGTATGGTTGTGATGGAGTTTTAGGTGCTCAAGTTGTAGATAGAGGATTTGGAGGTGAAGGGGTTTATTTGACTCAGTACTTCTTTATAGGGTCCACCGATCCTTTTTAAAAAAAGGCATATGGGACACTTAGGATATGTGTTGATTATTAGAAGTTGAATTAGCTGATGGTTAAAAACTAATATCTAATTCCATGGATAGATGACATGTTCGATCAACTTTAAGGATCCTGAGTGTTCTTGAAAATCAACCTGAGTTCCGTATATCCCTAGTTACATGTTTGTCATGCAGACATACCTCGTACAATCATTCATAGAAGTTATGGTCTATATGAGTATCTGGTTATTTTTTTCTGTATCATGAATTCCCCAACATTTTTCAAGGTGCTAATGAACCTAGTGTTTCATCCTTACTTGGATTCTCTTTTGGTGGTTTTCATGGATGATATCTTGGTGTATTCTCACAATTAACATGACCATGCCAACCATCTTGATATCAGTTTGAATCACTAAGGGAGAATTAGTTATATTTTAGGCTCAAAAAGATCCAATTGGATGGATCAAATTCACTTATTGGGTCACCTCATCTCAGAGATAAAAGTATCAGTCGACCCAGATAAGGTGAGAGATGTAGTTTCCTAGGAGAAACCCAAGAAGATTTTTGATATAAAGAGTTTATTGGGGATAGTTGGTTACTAAAACAATATCATAAAGGACTTCTAATTATTAGCATCTCCATTGACGGTCTTGACTAAGAAGGTTGTGAAGTTTGTATGGCCAGACACTTATGAGAGAGCCTTTCAAGAGCTGAAAGGAAGGATGGCGTCAACATTAGTCCTGATACTTCTAGAGTAGGGTAGAAGATGTATTGTGTATTTTGATTCATCAGGTATCGGTCTGGGGATAGTTCTGATGTAGGGGTAGAATCATGGAATACAGTTCTTGGCAATTGAGGTCATATGAGCAAAATTATCTGATGCACGATCTTGAGTTAGTTGTTTTCTTTTATGCTTTAATTTTTTAGAGACACTACTTTTAAGGAGATCATTTGTCGATGTACACGAACCAAAAAATCCTAAAGAATATATTTACTCCATGTGATTTGAATCTGAGGTAGTGAAGGTGGGTTGAGTACCTTTAATCTTTTATCTTTTAGATTCCCTACACGCCTGGAAAAGGAAATGTAATGGCTGACGTACTGAATTGGAGGACACAGATATAGGTAGTTAAACACGCCATTAGTGAGTGGAAGATTATAGCATTTTTCTCTGAGATGTGTATAGAGATGCATGGCATTTAGGTATAGACATATCAATCATCCTTAGTTGTGACCTCTATAATGTTGGTTAGAGTAAGTGTGAGGCAATTATCGGATTCAGAGGTCCTAGTCCTATGGGAAAGTGTGGTAGAGAGAACGGATCCCCTGGTTGGATAGTAATATAGGATGAGATCCTATGTATCCATGGACATGTTTTACACTACTGGAAATGGGGTCTATCCCCACGCACCTATTCCCACGGTTCTTTAAACCGTGGGGATAGTATGTTTTTTTGCTATTTATACCCACGGTTTTATTAAAACCGTGGGTATTAATTTTTTTTTCGAGCCCTTGTATCGGGCTCCTCCTCAATCTCTCCTCAATCTCTCCTCAAATCCGCGACGCATCGAGCTCTACCCTACCTCCCCAAGCCGCGACGCCGCTCCCCGACCACTGACTCCCGACCCTCCCCTCTCCTCTCTGACTCCCCTCCCCGGCCTCCGACTCCCCTCCCCGGCCTCCAACCCCGGGCTCCGACTCCCGGCTCTGCCTCCCGGCTCCCGACTCGCGGCTCCCGACTCGCGGCTCCCGACTCGCAGCTCCCGATTCGCGGCTCTCGGCTCCCGACTCCCGGCTCCCGACTCCCGGCTCGGCCTCCCGGCTCACGACCTGGACCTCCCGGCCTTCTCAGTAGTGATTTTTTTATGCTGGAGTCCCAGATTTCCTGGTAATTTCTTATTCTTGGTTGATTTCCCATAATTTCATCATATTACCTCTTGATAATCAATTAGTGTTGTAGTCAAAGGTAGCAGTTGATGCATTCATAGGTTAATGGAGTGGTTTGATTCTAAATTTTTTTAAGCAATTTCATTTTTTTATGATGGAATACTAAAAGATGAATGATATAAATATCCTGATTATCAAACCCAGTGAGAATATTTCCCCAAATTAATTTAGCATTGATAATCCTAAGATGCACTATTTTGGCCTTAAAATAGTATATATGAAGGTATGTACATACACATGTTGAGCAGTTCCGGGTGGTTGTTTATAAATCTATCAAGTTTCAGGTGTTGGCTTGGTTCCTCTTTGAGGAAGGGTACCCTTCCAATTCCTCAAATGTATTAATGCATTAATTAGTTTCTTACTACACTTTTTCTTTGTTTTTAGTTAATGCAGTGAATACATTAGATTAAATTCCTCTTAATCTTGAATTTAGTATGTTTCATGATTTCAGAGTTAAAGGTAATAAATGATTGTTTCATAAGAAATATCATGTTTATATATTAAAACCCCTCCAACGGAGGTGCGCTGTCTTCAAGTTAAAAAACAATTATTAGACTTTTAGGATTTATTGTCTTGTTGTACTGATATTTCTTTATGAATTGATGTTATGTTTGAATTATGTCATATATGACCCCTAATGGATTTAAAAAAACTAAGTTTTCCTTTTTAAATGATTAAATAACCAAGGAACCGTTTAAGTTCTTTGACCGGTTTTTATATTGGAATTACCCATGTAGAATTGTTTCCCATAATTTTCATTTTAGTATGTTGACATGTTTGAGCCACCATTCGGTAAGCCTTAGATTTAAATTTCTAAGGGTATGATTTTCTATATTAAATGGCTTGAATTATCTTTTGAATTTTAGAATGGAAATTACCCTGTATGCACAGCATTTAACCCGCCTAATGTAAGTGCTTCAATGTATTAATTAAATGTGAAATAGAAATTGTAAAGTATACGAAGTACATGAATTAGCCGTATTAGATGTAATTGAAAAATATGTTGCGTATTCATAGAACCCCTTACCATGTTAATGGAAGGTACCAGAGTGAACCTTGATTATTGAAAATGCCTTAAATGGATTAAATGAGTGGTTTCAAGCTACATGGCCTTGTCACACTAATGAAAGGCTAGGGTTGAACAAAATTGACTTATTGATTAATTATTACTTCATTAAAGGGTTTCATGCTACTTGGCCTTGTCACACTAATCAAAGGAAAGGCTTGAACCAAATGGAATATTATATGAATTCAATATCAAAGTAGGTGTGGCCTGACTCAAGCTCACCTTGGATACTTGAGAGAAAGCCTTGAGCACTCAAGGACCCTATTCCGAATTCAAGGATACAACTTTCTTAGGTTGAGACCTACATAGAACCTGATCCTTGTCTGACTTTAGATGCCTGGTATGACACCATATAATCCCTCATGTATTACAAAAAGATTCCTTAGATACACTCCTTGGTTCCAGAATTGACAAGTAGGTGCCATGGTTAAATCCTATCCCAATCTTTTCTTAGACCCATTTTACCTTGGATGAACTTCTTAGACTAGATAGTCCTCTTATTGTGGAATTAGTTGGACTGTTATCCTTGGATTACACTCTTACCCCATGTGAGGCTATAGTTATTACTAAGTTGTTGACACTTGAGGTCTATGTTTCCTTGGTTATAACCTTGGAACTTCATTATTAAATATCATTACATGTTTTCTTGTCACATATTAGAACCTCAATATCTTTCTCATATAAATTATATTTAAACTGGATAAAATTGATTAATGAAATGGTTACACATTCTGACACCAGTCAAAGGCAAAAGAAGGTATAACTGCTATGTGTCCCATAGGAACCTGTACGGGTGATGTTTATTTATCTCTCTATTATTATTTTATATACCAGTGAACTATATATTTTATACTGCACTATCTAGATTGGGCTGGACATCAGTGGTTCCATCCTATTACTCCTTGTTTTTTCATGAACTTTCTGTAGGGGGAGGTGGGGGGGGTGGGCAGGGGGGGAGGGGGAGGGGGGCTGGGCAGTGGGAGGGCTGGGCAGGGGGGAGGGGAGGGGGAGGGGCAGGGGGGAGGGGCAGTGGGGGGCTGGGCAGTGGGGGGCTGGGTTGTGGGGGGGAGGGCTGGGCAGGGGGGGGAGGGGGAGGGGGAGGGGGGAGGGGGTGGCTGGGCAGGGGGGAGGGGGGGTGCTGGGCAGTGGGGAGGGGAGGGGGTGGCTGGGCAGGGGGGAGGGGGGGCTGGGCAGGGGAGGAGGGGGGGAGGGGGGAGGGCTTGGCAGGGGGAGGGGGGGGCTGGGCAGTGGGAGGGCTGGGCAGGGGGGGAGGGGGGAGGGGCAGTGGGGGGCTGGCCAGTGGGCGGGCTGGGGAGGTGGAAAAATAGGTTTAAAGATGACGTACATAGATCAACCTGATGTTTGAAGTAGTTCTCTGTGGAATTTGAGTTCAAGATATTTCTTGAGATTTCAACAATGGTTTTTTGTAATAAATATCTCATTATAAGTCATTTAATAACCAATTAAAATAATTTTAATCAATGAATAAAGTCATTCATATTTCTAAGAGAAGGTATGATTTTTAGTAGTATTTTAAATTCAAATTCCAAATGCACTAATTGTTTTGAATATTACACTTTATCTGGTGATATTTCTGGATCTTTTTGACCACGATCAAATCACATTCTTATTTATTCTCAACTAGTTTAGTGTGCAAGGATGTATACATACATGTTTTGATCTACTGCTACTAATAACAAAATTTCTTTATGCAATTTCTTCTTTCATTTTTTCTACTTTTTTTCAGCATTTGTTTTAGTTCTATATGAAATTTCATTGCTTATGAGTCTTATATATTCATTAATAATAATTCATGGTTTTATTTGTTGAATGTACAGATTGTAGCAAATTAAAGTATGATTAGCAATCAGTGGTTTGCCATTCGATCTTTATCAAGGTGAGCTGACAAATCTATGTGCCAATCTAACACGGCATTTGAGCTTATTCATGCATGACTCATCAATGTGAATTCTTCTTTGAGTTATGAGTCTAGCTGAAACGCACTTTAGATATTGGAATCATTGAACACACATGCATTCTGAATGTCCAATTTTTTTTTCCTGCTCGGTCATTGGTTTTAATCTAGCTTCTTTCATTTGGTTGGCATTTCCCATCACTTTTGTGCTGAATATGTTTTCCATCTATTGTTTGAACAGTTGAAACTGTTTGAATGGTTCTGTATGTAGTATGTGGGTGTGTCTCGATACGTTCTGTTTGACCAAGTCTATCATATCCCCTTATCTTCTACATGTACTTCTCACCTCCAGGATATTCTTCTACATGTACTTCTCACCTCCAGGATAATCTTCATCAAAGATATTTACTATAGTGTGGTTGTGCTCCAGGGTGATGGAATTTGTCATCAGGATGTCTGTGATTGCGGCTTTGATACTGCACTTACCTAGGTGAACTCTACTACTTAAGGATAATTTTATATGTATCATTTCAATGCTCTTATTTCAATTAAATATATTTACTATAGATTGGTTGTGATCCAGGGTGATGGAATTTGTCGTCAGGATGTCTGTGATTGTGATAATGAGGATGAACTACACACCTGAATGAAGGGAAATGTAAATAGGAAAATAGAAAAAGCAGACTAAAATGTGATGCCGCACACCAATGGTAAACATACATGTTTACTATTTAATTTGTTTTCAGTACTATTTTTCAAATTCCTATTTGATGTGAAATAATTATTACATTATCTACAGTACTGAAACATTATTTGAAATTTATGTTGCTCCATTGAAAGCAATTAGTCATTTCATTATCCTGTTTTCATTGTGTTCAATTTTCAATGCCTGAATTATTATACTGCACAAATACGACATGTTTGTTGCCTCCTATCATTACAGTTTTCTGTTTTCATACTGTACATACACACCATCATGGAATGTATTATATAAATGCCAGATTATTCATTTTTATTTGAACTCCATGTTTCAATGGTATTGGTTTGTAATCATGTCATTTGATGAAATATGTCATTCTATCTTCCGATTATTCATTTTGTTTCATATGCATTTTTAAATATTTGTAATTGTCAATCATTTATTTGATTCTGATTTCTTTATCAAACACCGTTTTTGAATTGTGCATTATACAAAATTTTGTGCATTATACAGAATTGGTCATTTTTAATCAGTTCTATTACATAGCCAAACTTCTCCTCTTCGTTATCTACTCCACTACTACTCTCCTCAACCGTTGATCTTCTTCGACCAATCATGGAGACCAGGAACCAAACGTGATTCGACGGTGCCAAGCAGCACCTTGGACGCGTCAAGATAGCTCTCACAGATTTGACTTCGCAAGTTCACGGCCTCTTGCAGAGCCAACAGCGGCTGGGGCGGGAGTGGGTCTGTGAACTGCAATAGAAACCAGATTTCCAGAAAATTCTTACACTTTGTGTTTCGCCTGGAGAAGATGAAATAGAAGAAATAATTGAAGCCCCCCTATTGTAGAGCCAACGGCTGGGAAGGGAGTGGGGCTGTGAACAGCAACAGAAACCATAATTCCAAAAAAGCCATACACTCTGTGTCGCCTGGACAAGATGCTGCCCCCTTTCACCCGCATTCCAGCCTCCTCCCACTGCCTTCGCTCCTGGTCGGATGATGCTGCCCCACGGATGTCGCTGGATCGGGCCAACACGCTGCGGTCACGCGGCGGTCACGCCGCGGTCAGGCCGCGGTCACGCCGCGGTCACGCCGTGATGTGGCCCTGCTCCAGCCACATCCAGCAGGGGGGAGGGGTGTCCAGCTGGGGGGAGGGGTGTCCGCGGTCACGCCGCAGTCACGCCGAAATATATCTATACGTTTGTAATCAATCTAAACAAAGAATAAGAATGGTGTACCTTACACCATTCGATCCACTCTTTCGAAGCTTTTCACAAGTGTTTGATTGTGAACACTTAGAAGTCGCTGAAAGACTCCTTCAGAGGTATCCACAAATCATGGGAATCACCCGACACTTAGTAGGACCCCCCTTTCACCCGCATTCCAGCCTCCTCCCGCTCCCTTCGCTCCTGGTCGGAAGATGCTGCCCCGCGGATGTCGCTGGATCGGGCCAACACGCTGCGGTCACGCTGCGGTCACGCCGCGGTCACGCCGCGGTCACGCCGCGGTCACGCCGCGGTCACGCCGTGATGTGGCCCTGCTCCAGCCACATCCAGCAGGGGGGAGGGGTGTCCAGCGGGGGGGGAGGGGTGTCCGCGGTCACGCCGCAGTCACGCCGAAATATATCTATACGTTTGTAATCAATCTAAACAAAGAATAAGAATGGTGTACCTTACACCATTCGATCCACTCTTTCGAAGCTTTTCACAAGTGTTTGATTGTGATCACTTAGAAGTCGCTGAAAGACTCCTTCAGAGGTATCCACAAATCATGGGAATCACCCGACACTTAGTAGGACCCCCCTTTCACCCGCATTCCAGCCTCCTCCCGCTCCCTTCGCTCCTGGTCGGAAGATGCTGCCCCGCGGATGTCGCTGGATCGGGCCAACACGCTGCGGTCACGCTGCGGTCACGCCGCGGTCACGCCGCGGTCATGCCGTGATGTGGCCCTGCTCCAGCCACATCCAGCAGGGGGGGAGGGGTGTCTAGCGGGGGGGGAGGGGTGTCCGCAGTCACGCCGCAGTCACGCCAAAATATATCTATACGTTTGTAATCAATCTAAACAAAGAATAAGAATGGTGTACCTTACACCATTCGATCCAGTCTTTCGAAGCTTTTCACAAGTGTTTGATTGTGATCACTTAGAAGTCGCTGAAAGACTCCTTAAGAGGTATCCACAAATCATGGGAATCACCCGACACTTAGTAGGACCCCCCTTTCACCCGCATTCCAGCCTCCTCCCGCTCCCTTCGCTCCTGGTCGGAAGATGCTGCCCCGCGGATGTCACTGGATCGGGCCAACACGCTGCGGTCACGCTGCGGTCACGCCGCGGTCACGCCGCGGTCACGCCGCTGTCATGCCGCGGTCACGCCGCGGTCACGCCGCGGTCACGCCGCGGTCACGCCGCGGTCACGCCGCGGTCACGCCGTGATGTGGCCCTGCTCCAGCCACATCCAGCAGGGGGGAGGGGTGTCCAGCGGGGGGGAGGGGTGTCCGCGGTCACGCCGCTGTCACGCCGAAATATATCTATACGTTTGTAATCAATCTAAACAAAGAATAAGAATGGTGTACCTTACACCATTCGATCCAGTCTTTCGAAGCTTTTCACAAGTGTTTGATTGTGATCACTTAGAAGTCGCTGAAAGACTCCTTCAGAGGTATCCACAAATCATGGGAATCACCCAACACTTAGTAGGACCTCTCTCAATACCAGTCCTTCCTGCTTGTCGAAGTTTTCACAAGCGTTTGATCGAGATCTCCGAGAAGTCACCGAAAGACTCCTTCTGAGGTATCCAAGGTTCATGGGAATCACCCGATGCTTAGGTAGGGTCTCTCTCAACACCACAGTCTATTAGAACCTTGTTTAAAGGTGGGAGAGAAACAAGAGCTAGAGAGAATCGGCTTTGAGGAGTTCTAACGATCACATGATCTCATCCATCAAGTGCAACCACTTGCATAGGAATTGAACCAATTCATATAGGCCTTCGAGAACCTCAAAATGTTCAGCCTATTCATGGTACGTCACACAAATGTCCCAAATGTTTCAGCTCATTTGAAGCGTACGGCTCAATCCCATTAGTAATCATTTAACATTTAAATTAAACGATTATGTGAGATGTTCAAACTCCCCAAATCCATCGAAACAGAAAGAAGCTTCGAGCCGAAAGGCTCTAAAGCCATTTTATTAAAAACAAAAGATGACATAAGAGAGGAGATGGGGCTAGACATTGATAAAACTGCCTTCATAATAAAGCATTTCGTTTTCATAACCCCCCTTCCCGACATCATCATCCCATTCCAAGTTGTAGGTAGATGAGCTATGAGACCTAGTCACCATCGTTGTTCTCCATTGAGAGCAGTCTTTCTTCTTCCTTGATTTCCTTGAATAGACAATTTGAAATCCCTATTTATCAACTGAAGGAAACTTTCCCTTGCTTAAAATATCCTTACATGGATCACTTCTATGGGCATAATCATCATTTTCTATTCCGGCCCAACTTCCCCCTATATTATTAAGCTCCATTTGCCGATTGATCTCTTCCTGGATCTGAGAAGGTTGAACCATTGGTTCATGCTGCTAAGACCCATACTGAGGCTGCCCCAGTGAAGCACCCAGCTGGTGATACCATTGCTGCATGCAACTTCCAGCTCTAAACCAGATCTGTTTTCAGCTCTAAAATATATGCTTTGTGAGCACACTTACCCCATGGATTGTGTCTCCCCTTCTTTAGGTTTGTTCTCTTCTTCACAACCCAAAACACAACCTGTTTTTCCTTGGACAGCTTTACCACCAAGGATTTTTCTTTTCACTATAGGTTGATTTTTCTTTCTCCAAATCACCTTGCTGCTTGGACTGTCCCTGCAAGCATTTTCAGTACATACCTTGCCTTGGGGCACCCCTTTCACATGAATCCTTCTAGTTTTAGGATCATGTGAGTTCTTCTCATGCTTCCAAGCCCTTTTTTGTGTCTTTCCAGGGGGGGCTGGCAGGGGGCAGGGGGGGCTGGGGGTGGGGGCTGGCAGGGGCAGGGGGGGCTGGCAGGGGGAAGGGGGGTGGCATGGGGCAGGGGGGGCTGGCAGGGGGACAAGCAGGGGGAAGGGGGGCTGGCAGGGGGGCAAGCAGGGGGCAGGGGGGGCTGGCAGGGGCAGGGGGAGGCTGGCAGGGGGAAGGGGGGGGGGGGGGGGGCTGGCAGGGGGGAAAGCAGGGGGCATGGGGGGCTGGCAGGGGGACAAGCAGGGGGTGCTGGCAGGGGGGCAAGCAGGGGGCAGGGGGGGCTGGCAGGGGGAAGGGGGGGCAGGGGGGGCTGGCAGGGGCAGGGGGAGGCTGGCAGGGGGAAGGGGGGGGGCTGGCAGGGGGGCAAGCAGGGGGCAGGGGGGGCTGGCAGGGGCAGGGGGAGGCTGGCAGGGGGAAGGGGGTGCATACCCAGATGTGGTGGTTCCTACTCTAAAGACCACACCCACTACTGGACTGGGGTTGACCTGCAAGAATTGTTCAGATTTTGACAAGTTAGCTACAACACATGTTTGGGGTTATAAACCCAAAAATTCTTATCCCTTTCATTTAATTTTATTTCCTTTAGTTAATTTTCTACTTAATAACAATTTTTTCCTCTTTTATGGGCCAGACAAAATCTGGACATCACCTCAAACTTCTGTTAAAGATCGATTTATACTATTGTTAGAAGTTGAAACAAACATCCAGGTTCTTATTACACTTGAAATTTATAATAACTGCTTCCATACCATTTTGTCTGAATTTTTAATTGAAGTACTGTATTTTAACTATTTTTTTAAATGGTTTTATTCTGGATAAGGTTCCCAATAATATTGGAGATGGGTCATGGTGTCTGCATGGTTTGCAGTGGGCGGTCGCAAGCATCGGCCACCAACTGGACTCAATGTCTGACACTTTTGTCGTTGACAAATGCCGCAACTACGAACAAACTTCAATACAATCTGTGTCATCCTCAGCCAAAACAGTCCCCCTTCCAACTGCTTATAGGTCTTTAAGAACCCATTATGTCCTCCTGCGGGTGTGGCATGATAATAATGAAGTAGGTTTGGAATCAACTGGGAGTCCTTGGACACAACTAGTCGTCCCTTAAAGTAAAGCATCCCATGGTGAAGAGAATAATCGTTCCTTGTATCATGGTAATTATCCAAAGCTACTACAACAGGCTGCAAGTATTTATCATCAAGAACTTCCTGCTGCACAAGTGGCATTTCAACCCAATAGGGCTCCAAAATATGGTGGAATTTCTCGAGTATCCTCTATATAACTCTGCTCATCTCCCGATTTGAATATGTCCCTATAACCACGTCTGCTATACCGGACTCACACAAAAGGTCTTGTGTCAACAGTTTCTTGCCGTCTACAAGGCTGAAGGTCACCTTCTGCTGCGACATCATACCCTGCAATGTTATTTGTCACCCCTAATAACCAAAACTCATTGTTAACTTCTTCATGTGAAAAGTAACAAATCCAAGTGTTTCCAGCCACTTTCATCCCCATAATAGGGTCTAGCCCAGACGTGTCAAACATGTTCGCGTCCACATCAAATTTTAAGTCTCCCAACTGTACTGAGAGTGTCTTACACAGGCCACTAGAAAAAACTCGATGAACATCTCCCAAGAGAACCCCAAAGGACTTAGTCTGAGTAATAGGAAAATCTAGAAACTTTAAAAGGGCTTTTGACATGAAATTGTGGCTAGCCCCACTGTTTATAATCACCAAAATTGGAACTCCTGCAGAGTTTCCCTCTAACATCATGGACCTGGTTCCTTGAGTACCATGGCCCTTTAAAGTGCCAAGAAACAATGCCTGATAAGCCATTTCCATCATCCCTTCTTCCCTGTCACATTCTCTTCCTCCCTCTTCAGTTTCTGTCAGTTCTTTTTCTTGGGGCTTCACACAGTCCCAAACCATTATGTGCATGCCATTCTAGGAACACCTCGGTGCTGGTCCAAACTTTGATCTACAAGAATAACAAAGTCTCTTTGCTCGTCGTTCCTCGTACTCAGATCTGGAAAGATTCCGAACTCACCTCTGCCTAGGGGCAATCTTTCTTTTCTCAGTAGTCTAATCGAATCTACTCCTTTATGGAACAGCTGAAGTGGAGAGGGAGGGGGAGGGCTGGCAGTGGGGGGGGGGGCTGGGTTACATGAGAGGTCTCTACATCCAATTCAAGAAAACGGCAAGAAAACAGTTACTAGTGGGAACCGTGATAAGCATTGCTTCAGCAACATCCGCCCGCCCTTGTATCTGTTCAGCACAAGCGTCCGCTGCCTCCAATTCATAGACAGTTGAGCCCACATGCTGTGCAGTTTGCACTTTCATCTGAAAATCCCCATGTACTGTGTTTACAGGGCTGATGTCTACAGCCCGGACCATAGGATGCTGAGGTTTCTCATCATCCATGTATAATCTTATATTCTGTTTTTAGGTGCATAATGTTAAGGTGCAGAATTGTATAGCCAGGCCTGCTTTGCTGCAGGGGATCTGCCAATACCTACAGTTCAAATGAACTATAGTAAATGTTTGGCGTTGGAAACATGTATACCCATGGTTTTATAACCATGGGAATACGTCTATACCCACGGTTCAAATGAACCGTGGGAAATTTCTGGAGCTGCAAACAGTATACCCACGGTTATAAAACCGTGGGTATACATCTATATCCGGAGATGCAAAACAGTATACCTGCGGTTATAAAACCGTGGGTATACATCTATACCCACGGTTCAATGAACCGTGAGTAATATAAAATTTTACGGGTCTATACCCACGGTTCTCTGAAAACCGTGGGTATAGGCCTATTGCGACGGCACTCCAGCCCGCGGTTACTGAAACCGTGGGTATACCCTATACCCACGGTTTCAAGGGCTATACCCACGGTTTAAAACCGTGGGTATATGTGCGATTTCCAGTAGTGTTAGTTCCAGTGGATATACATGAGGAGCTGACATGGGAGTTTCATGATATAACTTCGGTAGTGCATTTCAGAGTCACCAAGATGTATTGCGACTTGTGTCATCAGTACCGTTGGATGAGTATGAAATGATAGGTAACTAGTATTTTTATGAGGTTTTCTACTTGTTAGTAGGTGAAGGCTGGACATCAGTGACTAACATGTATTTTATAGCAGTTACTTATTTCGGAGTGAAAATTAAATGATGTCGTGATGGATTTTGTGACTATTTTACCAAGGTAGCCTCGAAGTAACAATGTTGTGTGGGTTTTATTTGATAGGATCATAAAGGTTTCTCATTTATTTACAATCAAGGATAACTTTAGTGTTGATGATCTTGAAAATTTTTATATTCATGAGATAATATGACTTCATGGGGTCATGTATACTATCATTTCAGATAAGTACGCCCACTTTACCTCTTGTTTCTAGTATATTTTTTAGAGGTATCTAGGTGCACAAGTTATTTTGAGAACAAAATACCACCCTCAAACTAATGGCTAGTCAATGTGTACAATACATGTGCTAGAGGAAATGCTAAGATCATGCATCCAAGATTTTGGGGTCTCTTGGGAGAGGCACATTCCCTTGGTTGTGTTCACATATAATAAAATTTATCATTCAGTTATACCGATGGAACCTTAAGATGATTTATATGGTAGGCCATTTCGATCTCCCATGTGCTGATTAGATAGAGGTGAGGTAGATTTACTATAAAAGCATCTCATGCAGGAGATTTCTGAGTAGGTCCAGTTGATTAAGAAGTGGATGGCTACTGCACAGTCTTGATAGAAATCTTACACCGATCACTATAGATGACCTCTAGAGTTTGAGGTCGGGGAATGAGTTTTTTATATTTTTCACCAAAGTTTGGGATACAGATGGATCAGGAGATAGGGTAATCTTTCACTGAGATATGTTGGGCCATTCAAGATTCTAGAGAGAGTCAGGTCAGTATACTATCAGTTACAGTTGCCTCTAAGGTACTGATCCATGCATGACGTCTTCCACGTATCTCAGCTCCACCAATATATTCAGACTCATATCATGCTTTTTAGCCCAAGGAGGTTGAGTTATGGGTTGAAGAATCCTTTGGGGAGAATATTATTTGTGTCATTGATAGGATGATGAAGGTTCTCTGAGGCTGGTCAGTTCCCCTAATATAGGTGTTACGGCAGTATGCCCATTTACAGGATGAGACATGGGAGTGGGAGGCTGAAGTACATTCCTAGTTGTAAGAGTTGTTTTCAGACGAACCATGACCACCCTTTAGAGGGAACTTCGGGGATAAATTTTTTGAAGGGGGAGATTATATGATCTTGGGTTTTTCTTGAGGTAAAGATCTTTTCATTTTCTATTTAAACGCTTGTTTACTCTTCTTTTTGTTTAGAACCTATGTTGGGTCATGGTATGGTTGGGTTTTTTTGGGAAAGAAGAGGAATGAAGGTTGTATACTAGCTACTGGACAATTTCACAATTTGTAATTGGATACACATTGTGATGTCCAATTATAAAATGTGTAATGCTTTGGCCATGAATTTTCACAATGTGTAAGGGTTTTTCCCCAGGAAGGGAAAACCGAGCATTACACATCGTGTAAGCCAATTAAATTTCATGTAATTTCCCAAATATGTTTTTTAAAAATAGAGGCAGGGGCCTCTATTTTCAAGATATAATCCTTTTTTCCTCTCTTTTGAATCCTAAAAACCTTCTTTTATAGTTCTTTATATCTAGATCTCATCTAGAATCTCTTTCTTTCACCATCAGTCACATTGGAACCGCATTAGTGAGTGGTTAATTTCTTTTTAGTCATTCATGATTCTTTGGAACAATAGTTACGATGTTTTGGTTTAGGCTCATATGCCTTAATTTCTCATTATTCATCTATTCTTAATATTTCTCCTAAACTGAGGTGAATCAAGACTTGTTACTAGAAGATCACTCCATTACCAAGCTAATGTAGGTGGTTTATACTTTTCTTTTGTCTTTTGGTTCTTTATAATGCTATCAGACTTTTTTTCACCCATTGTACATTTTGGTGTGGGCCCAGTTTTGAAATGTTAAACTGAAATAGATTAAATTGGACATTTTAGGGAATACATTAGGTTATTTAGATGCTTTGGTGGTTTCTTCACCAGCCGGAGGCCACCCATGGGGTGAGACACACCTTTTCTTTGGTTTTGACATTGATAAACTACCCAATGGGTTTCTTCTTGAGTTATCCTAATTTAAGGATGCTCAGTTTTATTTTAATGAGATTGAATTACATGCAGAGAAGATGTTCTACCTCCATTCCTTGTATTACCATAATATTCAATTATTAACAAGATTAAATGGATTGAATGAAATTTTCTAAATGAGGTGGGGGTATACTCATGGGTTGATTTAAATTTCTTAAATGGATTTTTAGAAATTGTGTTAACTGTGTGGGTATACCCATGTGGATTGTTTAATTGTGAATTGTGATAAATGGGTGGGTATACCCATGTGATATGATTAATAGTAAATTTATGATAAATGGGTGGGTATACCCATGTGACAGGATTAAATGGAAATTGAATACATGAGTGGGTATACTCATGTGATGTTTCGGTATAAAATGTATGAATGATTGTATAGATGTCATGGACATCTCTCCATAGATCTGGAATATGGTATTGGACACCTTGGTTAAGTATGAACCTAGGGTATTGATTCCCTGATATTCCTTGGTATTTTATACCCCTTGGATTTATCTTTCTTGGACTCATGTAGGACATGTTGGTACACACGCTCCTAGGACTCCAAACAATGACTATACCTAGTTTCCATCGAGATGCTCATGTGGCTTGATGAGGATGACTTGGTATTCTAAACCTTAGATCTATCCCTTTCATGGTTTACACATAATTATATGGCATGGACATGGAATATTTTATTGTGGTTGTACAGTAAGGCCATGGGCTTTTTATATGGCTTCTGTATATAGTGATTCCATGTGGA
The DNA here is from genome assembly GCA_963277665.1 of Viscum album. Lineage (NCBI taxonomy): Eukaryota > Viridiplantae > Streptophyta > Magnoliopsida > Santalales > Viscaceae > Viscum > Viscum album. Next base: position 1,838,480,356 of record OY728136.1, read on the forward strand.
CAATATATGAATGGTTGTATAGCGAGGTTTTGTTTGTTTTTATTTATTGTAGCTTCCCTGTTAGAAGTTGGCTCTTATTGAAGGGAGCCTTGATAGGCTGTTTGGTGTTACTATTTTGTAGTAGTTATATGCATAGGTCTTTCACACTTATATTACTATTTACATAAATTTTTTTAGCATATTGCATCATGCTTCCTAGAACTGTATAGATCTTTGGGTAGTTACCAACTGGGATGTTATATCACACCCTCATTGGACCTCCGTGGGGACCCAAATGGATTTTATGGTTGTAAGTGATAAAAGGGTCAATCTCCCTAACACTATTTATTGATCATTGCTTTGGAGAAGGGGATCATGTGATCATGTTGGGGCTTGTGATGCTATTAGGACACTTATTGTTCTTTTGGATTTTGGATACTTGTACTTTATTGTTTTTTCATTTATGTTTTTTGGATGTTTTATAGATACATGTCCCATATAAATAATTATATATGAGACACTTTAGTCTTGTTTTATATTCTTGTCTTTCTTGTCTATTTTATCTATTTTTGTGTGTTTTATCTGCTTCCTCTATTAAATGTGATTGAATTCCGTTGTGATATACTCTGGTAATGAGGGAATAGTCTCCCCAATGACTCACCTAGTCCCTCACTACTATTTAAAATCCTATGGAATTTGAGAAGATGTGCTTGAGGCCATGTATCCAACTAGGATTGGGGAACTATTGAGTGGAATCTAGTTTTGGGACATTACACATGGTTAATTTTCATGGTTAAAGGGAAACCATACAGACTCCCTTCGCACGGACCCTTTTCAGTTCATTTTGAACTTTGAAAAGTTTTTTAGCATGGGTAGTGCATGGTTAGGTCCAAACTATGCAACCCCTAGGATAAACCATGTTGTTTACTTGCAGAGTTTGTGGTGTGGTTCATGAACTGTGTAATGTTTGATAAATAATGAGGTACGCATGCAATTAGATTTGTATTTTTTTACAAAGCTCTTCGCAAGGCTTACGAATGGTTTTCCAAATAGTATAGGACACCCCTAGAGGTTGTGCAAGGCATGGGTGATCATTGAATGAGGTAGATAGTTTATGAAACCATGTGGTTTAAAATATCTAGGAGGCAATGTCTCCCACACTGTTGGCACATGGTTTTCCTAACTGTGTAGTCAAACAATGTGAGTTGTCAATTTGTTTTAAAATTTGGGTAATTACCATTTTTCCTCATAGGTTAAGAGATATTTCACCCCTCTTTTCCCATATGTGATTTATCTGGCCCATAGGATCCCTTGGGGGTGTTCCACCTTCCTCTTCCCTTCATTATTTACCATAAAATGGTGTTTTCCAAGTGGTTTGAAGTGATTCTATCCCTTATTTCTTTCATTCTTCTTTATCCCTCTCTTCTCTTTGGGATTTTCCTTCCCCCATGAACCCTAGTTTTCATGTGGTTTTATTATAGGGTTATATGTGGTTCTAATGATGGATCTATTAGTGTTTAGGGGTTATAGACATAATTATAAATCATGTGGGTGTGGTATCCATTGAAGGTGACATGTTTTGGGATGTTTCATCTTGGTTTCCATTTCATTGAGGTATTTATAACTATGAAATTGTTTTGTTCTGGAATTATAACCATGATTGAACTTTCTAAATTACCATTTTATAAAAAAAATAATTATTTATGACATCCTTGTGATAATTTGGAACCATTTTCTTGAGCTTATTTCTTGGTGAAATTGGTTTAATATGTGAATTACATGTTTTATTGTTGAAAATGAAATTTTTTATTATTCTAAGCTTCTTATGAAATGAATTTTGTATTTTTGAAAAATATTTTCATGAGGTAAAATCGGTTTTATCCAATTTTGGGTTTTAAATGGGTGAAAGGAATGGTTTCAGAGGGAATTTTGTTTTTCATTGAGGTGTGGACCTAAAAATTATTTATAAATGGATCTTTTAATGTATTTAAAATAGCGATTTGAAATATTTGTATGGATTTCCCTTAATAAATTCATTATTTTCTTGTTTCAATTTTTTTGGTGTAAATGGTTAGCCTTTTGGCCTTGTTTTGGTTTTCAAATATAAATAAATTTATAGAAGGGTGGGTTTGAATCATTTTACAAGAAATGAGTGATTTCCTTAGACCGCATAAAATGTTTTAAATGGTGTTTAATTAAAATTATGATAAAAATAATGGATTTTTCCATGTTTTTTATTTTCAATTAAAATCGATCTTATGTAAGGGTGAATTTGAAATGTTTTAAATGTTTGGGTGATTTCTATCATTTTCTAAATTGAGTCTAGAAAGAGTTTTATAAAATGTTAAATGAATTGAAAATTTGAGTCATGCTTTGGTGTAAACGTCTTATTAGTAACTTTTGTTTTAAATGGTGTATGTGGATGGAACCATTAATTTCCCCTTTCTCATGTACCCCTTATATGGTTTGTTGATCATTATGTGATTATTGTTCTCCCATTCTGTCAAAATGTTCTTATTATAACTTTTGTATATGTTATCTGTATGGGTCTTTTAATCATTGGTTGTTAGGGGTGAGGGTAGTTACTGTTATGCCTTATAAGTATACTTAGATTATTTTCACTATGAATTAATTCTTTTATTGGTCATGGGATATTGGGTACTAAGTGGAATATATATCTTTTTCCTCTAGTTGGTTCACACGCCTCTAGTGGCCCCTTAGCTTAAAATAGGTCTAAGTGGGGTGTTCATTCTAACGATTCATGTGTGGCCAAATTAGATGGATGTATGGATTTATCATATTTCAGTCGCTAGTTTAGGTGGTTATATAAATATATGGTTAGATGGTTGGTACTTTGGTGACTTTGGATAGGACCATGAAACATTTTTTTTGATTGGTGAGTACGTGATTAAGGGGAGATTTATCTAGTGATTGACTACATCATTTTCCCTAATTTATTTGATATGGAACCTTTATTTCTTGTATTTCATTTTAATATTCCTTGTGAAATATATATATATATATGGTATCTGATTTTTATGCTTAACCCATGTGAGTTTGGTTGTTTCCTTTGAGAATTTGTTTTAAAAGAGTTTTTTGAAAGCTTATTTTTAGTTTTCAAAGACTATTTTGTGGATGATTTAAAGTGGATTTCAAAATGGATTTTGGTTTAGAGATGTATTCTACTAGTAAAATGTAAAAAACCCATTTTCATTTGAAGAAAATATGTGAGTTGTTTTTTTTTAGAAATGAAACATGTTCCTGTGGATTTTGAAAATGTATTAGGTTTGTGGCTTTGTTTTCAAACCACGTGTGTTTGGTTTTGGTAAATAAGTGGGAAATGTTTTAAAAAATATATTATATAATTGTTTGTTTTCTATACAGTATATGTATGTAATTATTTATTTTTATCCTTATTTTCATAAAATCATTAATGAATTTCCTTATGAAAACAAATTCATAGTTTCAGTAGGTTGCGGTAATCTACTGGGATTTTTATATCATACCTAAAAAATCTCATGTTTTAGGTTTTCAGTTAGATCCTTATTATTTGACTTGGAAAAGTGGGGTAATTTAGGAATTTGTGGGAAATTGGAGGATGTATGGAGTTGGTTTCAGTATTGACTCAAGTTGATTGGTTTATAGTAGTTTTATTTTGGTTAGTTTTGTTTCTACTTTGTAATGACTAACTATATCTCTTTGTTTATGGATTCTTATTATGTGCATGAAAATGGGTGGGATCATGGTAGTTTGTTATGACCTATTTGGAATGTTATTTATTTTCACTTTTATATTCTTTTTTTCACTGGTGTATCTCTAATTTGGGTAAATTTATTCCGAAATGTTCTCTTGTGATGACAATGTCCTTGTCAAAACTCATGGGGATCAAGAATGTGGTTAGGTCCACTAGGTCAAATACCCTAAGAGGGGGGTGAATCCGGGTATGTTAGATTAAAACTATCTCCCTTTTGGATATTGTTTAATTGTTAAAAAAACTTAATTCTCTCTTCCTCCCATAGAAATATACAGACAGATATGAAATCATGCATAGGACACAATGATTTTTACATGGTTCACCCTCACTGGGCTACATCCAAGGAACATACAACAACAATGTGTTGATGTACCAAATTCACTAAGGCTCATATCCAATAATGATTACAATGTTCAAGATAGATCTTATATGCCCTGGATCACTACCTTTATAAGGTTTAGGATCTGCTCACTTCATTCCCATGGTTTACTCCCTATGTCTCTTTCTCTGGCTCACTGCCAGTGGAAAGGTTCACCATCTTCTTCTTCCTCCACTCACTGCACTTGGAATGGAATCCACTCATAGTTTATGTACTTTTAGGTTAAACACAGATTATAGACATGTAGATCCCTTCATTTTTATGAATTATTGCAACCTCAACTATAGGTAGTTGCTTTGTTGAAGTTCCTTTTTCACCCGTAGATGAATTCCACCTTCCCGAGTACTGTTAGGTAGTGCAAAATACTTCCGTAAAGTGAATTAAAGCTTTCGTAAGCTTCCTTGTGTAAATCGAGAACCACCTAATCCTCCCACGTGCGGAGTACTGGGTTTGGTACGTGGAATACCTCCTCTGCGTACTACTGCCACTACTGCGAACAACCTTCATCCGCCTTTGCCTTCACGATCACGTACCGCTACCACGAACCTCCTCTATGAAACCCCTTCTATCTGCGAACTGTTCTCTATTTGTGGACTATCTTTGCTTCCACATACTAGATCTCTCCCTCCGCGTACAACATGTATAATTCTCCCTCTCTCATACTTGAGATTCCTCCTCTGTGTACCGAGACAACTCCTTGAGCGTACTAGACTTCCTTCTCTGTGTACCGGACTTCCTTTGCGGGTTAAGAATCTCCACAAACACATTCATTGCGAACCACTTTCAGACATTGCCGAATCCACAAAGCATAATATTATTTCTAATGATGTTTAATCCCCACAATAATCGGTGGGATTAATGAATCTTATATAGGCAAAGATACATGCTAAATCTGCTGAATTGATATTTATCAAATCTTTTATTTGATATAGCCTCCACCACTAACCGATCCTTCTGCCGATGCGAACCACAAGTCACCCACGAACCATTTTTCCATGCCATCTGTGTACTTACTTTTCTCTTAAGTGGTTGATTTCCTATGATAACATCAAACCATCTGCATACTGCACCATCGGTCAACCCAGAACTGTTTTTGGTTTCGCAAACCACATCTACGTACCATTCCTACCGCTCCGTGTACCATTCTCGGAACATGATACGCGGCCCATGAATTATGGTACACAGTTCTCACCCTTTTACAATTTTCTTCAATGTTCTTCATACAGTTCAATCCTATGATGAAATCCTTCCTTTTTTATCATAAAAATCCCAATTTTGAAGCCCAAAAATTTGGAAAACACTGGGAAATTGTGCCACATTAAAAACTTGTCTTCGGAAAACACCAACCATACTCATTTGAATTCATATGGCTTTGTCAACAAACACAACCACACCGAAAACATACTGAGTGGAAACTTTGGGGGTTGTTTACCTGACTAATTCCTATCATGCCTTGTGGTAAATCTAGTTGGGTTTCATCTAGGATGAAATCTTGATTCAGTTTGTTACTTTAATATACACGCACTAAACCCATTTATGGCCCCTTATCTACATAGTTTGATTCTCCCCTAGTGTTTAAGCAAACCAATGACCCCATATCTTTTTCAACACTTCCTCTCATTAGAGGAAATTCCCCTAGTGTATTTAGTCTTCTACATTTCTATATTCCAAAACTATGTGTGGATTGATTCCCATTCTCATGGGATATATAGTGATGCCTGAATCTCATATCTAGGTTCTATCCTCCACCATCAACTCATTGTGAGGTCTTTCCTCCATTAGAATCATGACCTCAATTTGGGTGTGGTTTTTCTTTGAAGTGTGTGTGGTAAAGGGTATCCTTGACCCTCCTCTTTAGGTTAGTTTATCACACTTTTACACCACACAAGCCCCTTTAGGACACTTACACCCTTTGGTCAGAGTTCCATGAACTTAAACTAATAGCATCCATAGTCCCAACTATATGATTATAAACTACAAATCCCAACGTCCCCAACACATTACATTAAACTATTTTCTTACCCTGTGAAATGAACATAGGATGCCTCATATGAAAAATATGGGATGAAAAAAATCTCATCACATAAAGCTAAACTATATCCTTATCCCATATGAAACTGGGATGCCGCATATCAAAAATATCAGATGAACCAAGCTAACATCCTCAACACACAATGTTAAATTGTATCCTTACCCTATGTGATGAACAAATTATGCCTCATATAAAAATTATGAGATGATTTGATATCCTCACTAGAGAGGATGTCACCCCTTTGATGCCAGTCTCCTACCTCACCACATTCTAGAACTACGTATGGCCTGATTCCTATTTTCAAAGGATACATAGTGACTCCTGGATCTCTTATCCTGGGTCCACCCCTACCATCGACTCATTTCAGGGTCTTTCCCCTCTAGGATATGCATAATATTTGACAAACCATTCTTTAACCTAGCATGCTTGAGTGCATAGAGGGATGATCCTTAGGGCACTCAAAATTACCTTTGAGACATTCTCCACTTCTATGTAATCATTTTGTGCTTTATTCTATTTAGTTAATTATCATCCTTCCAATCTGAAAAGGCTCCCTAACAGAAATGGTGTCTGGACACATTGGCTCGCCATCTATTCTGGGATGACATCTCTAAGAATTAACTATGGTTTTCTATTTAATTCCTAATTTTAACATGTTTTAATATAAAAGTAACTCTGGTTTTCTATATGACACATCATAGTAAATCACTATAAACTTATAATACAAAAGAGTATATTCAAGATACAACTAGCTTTGATAGAATAACATCAAGTTGTAGAATATTAGATCAATGATGTAGAAGAGTAAATAGGTTCTCAAGTATGAATAAATCTATGGAAATAGAGGATATGTTAGATTAAGTGAACTTATTTCATTTTTTTCATTAGTATAGACATAATATTGCATAAGAGTAAAATGTTATAGAAAATAAGATATTCTTGGATTATTTTTAATTTTTATTTAAAGAAAATATTTAAATCAAATGATGTTGAAGCGTTATTCAATTAAATAAATATCATGATGTTTTGAATAGTAAATTATGATTCAATTTGAGATTTAAATAATGGTCTCATTTCATAAAGATGGACATCATACCAAAATGAGTGATGAAATGAGAATTGTGGGATGGTGTTATAAAATAGTGATGTTCCATGAAAATATTATAGGAATATTCTTTTGAAAAATGATGAAATCAAAATGTTGGAGGATTTTTTTTATTTCTTCTATGAAAAACATTAGGAGAAGTGATCATTAACTCATGTCATGAGAATAAAATTTTTTCCATAAGGTTTTATTTCATGTGATTATGTGGATGTGGATAAATTTTTTGATTTTGTTAATCTTAAAGAGAATAATAAGTCAAGTCTTAAGGATAATTGAATGATAATTTTGATAAGTTCTTTTCGTAATAATTTTATAATTACAAATATAAATATTTGAAACCCATTAATGAAGATCAATGTAGGTATAATTTCCTGAAGAATGTTTTTCCAATTTTAAATGATAAGGTTGTGATGTCAAATATTATAGAGTTCTCTTATTCAAAATATGGAAAAAAAATTCAAAATTATGATTCTAAGTATATAATAATAATAATAATAATAAGAGAGAAAATATAGTGGGAAATAAAATGGTATTCACTATATTAGAATATTCTATCATCGTATAAGGATAAAAGAACTATTTTTCTACTAAAATAGATCTTAAGGAAAATGACGAGAATAATATTCAGAGATATATACCAACTTTATGCTTCTAATGTAATATTTATGAGTTATTTATGTAATTGATTGAATAGGGAGAAGTCAACGTAGAGTGTCCTGCCTTATTTATGCATTGATTATTCTAAATATTAGAATGAATTAAAAAATTTGTATGTTGTTATTGTTGAAAATATAGGTAGTTTAAGACCTCGATTAAGGATTAATATCTACCATTGTGTTTTTTTATTTCCTGGAGTGAAGAAGAATATCTTGTTTATTAGTGAGGTTTTGAAGACCATCATTATGAATTGTGTCATTATGTGTTGGAAAATAATATAAATTTTGATTTATTTGTTCTTATATGGTTATGAGAATAAAATGGTACTTTCTTTAAGTAGGGGATCTCAGAATAATTTTCTGACCACCCTATTGGTCTTAGAGTGTGGTGTTTCACCTATGTTTGTAGTTTGGTGGAATTCTAAGACAATATCATTTTCATGGAATATTTAATATTTAATTAACAAATATTAATTATTTTTACATGTGTTAATGCAGATATCTCTTGAAAAAAGGCTCAAATTTAAATTTTGACTTTGTGGTTGAGTCCAAAATAGAGGGTTTTCCCTCAAAATGTTATAAATTTTGTATGCATTCTAGGTCTTAGGACGAGTGTTTAAGTGGGTATTTTATTTTTTTGTATTTTTTTTATATTCATTCAGATTAATTGGTTAAAAGGGTCATTTTAATTTTTTTAGATTAAGGGGTTTAGTTTTATATTATTTTGGAAAATGGGTGTGTTGAGCGCCAAATGAATTGGCACTCATATATGTACCGTACAATGCCAATTCATTTGGTGCTCTGGGTTTTTTCCTTAATCCCCACACCACCCCTCCCCAACCCCCTTTATAAATACATATATATAAATATATATAATTATAATTATTATTATAATAAATATATTTATAAAAAATAAATTACTAAAATAAACATAATAAATTTGTAATTATATTTATTATAATTATAACAATTATATAATTATAATAAATACCTAATTATAATAAATATGTAATTATAATTATTATATAATAACAATAATTATAATGATTGTTCATTATAATAATTATATAATTAAAATAATTATAAAAATAAAATAAATACAATTATAATAATTATATAATTATAAATATAATAAACATATAATTATAATAATTGTATATTTATAATAAATGTATAATTATAAATATAATAATTATATAATTATTATAAATATACTGTTATAATTATAATAATTATATAATTATAAATATAAAAAATATATAATTATAAATATAATAATTATATAATTATAATAAATATACAATTACAATTAATATATAACTATAATAAATATATTTAAAATAAATAAATTTAATATAATAAATACAATAAATACAATAAATATATAAATATATTTATTCTATTTATTCTATTTATAATTATATATTTATTATATTTATATTAATTATATTTAAAATTATATATTAATTATCTTTATAAAAAAATATTTATTATATTTTTATTAATTATATTTATAATTATACATTTATTATAATTATAAATTTTTTATAATTATATATTTATTATATCTATAATTCTATATTTATTATAATATTATCATTATTATAATTAGAATTGTATAATTATAATAAATTTATAATTATAAATATAATAACTATAATACATATATAATTTTGATAAATATATAAAATATATATAAATATAATAATTATATAATTAAAAAATTTATATAATTATAAATATAATAAATACAAAAATATAATAATTATATAATCATAATAAATATTTAATAATGATAAATATTTAATTATAATAAATGTATAATGAAATAAATATATAAATATTATAAATATAAAATTATAATAATTATATAATTATAAATATAACAAATCCATATTTATAATTAATATAAAATTATAAAAAATATCTAATTATAATAAATCTATAAATATAATAATTATATAATTACAAAAAAAATATAATTAAAATAAATACATAATTATAAATATAATAAATACATAATTATAATATATTTATTATAAATATATATTTAATATAATTATAATTATATATATATTATAATAATATATTTAATATATTATTATAATAAATATTTAATTATAATAAATATGTAATTATAATAAATATATGATTATAATAATTATATAATTATAAATATATATTTATATATTTATTATATTTATGATTATATTATATATATATATATATATTAATTAAATATATGTTTATAAATATAAATTTATTTATATAAATATTAATTAAAAATTCTAAATAAATATAATTATATATTAACAATTATAAATAAATATATTTAAAAATAGATGAAAATCTATAACTATATATATATTTAATGTTATAATTATATATTTATTATATTTATAATTATAAATTTATTATATTTTATATTTATAATTTCTTTATTATATTCATAATAAATATTTATATTATATAATTAGAAATATTTATTTATAGAGATAGATTTGTAATTGTATTTAATATATATATATATATATTCATATTTATAAATATTTATTTATAATTGTTAATAAATAATTATATATTTATATATATAGTGTAATATTTATATTTATACTTATATTTACTTAGAATTTTAAATTAATATTTATATAAATAAATTTATATTTATAAACATATATTCAATTAATATGTATATATATATTTATTTATTTATATAATAAATATATAATCATAAATATAACAAATATATAATCATATATATATATATAGTAATAAATATATATAATTATATATTTATAATTACATTTAAAAATAATAATTACAATTTTAAAAATATATTTCTAAATATGTTTTTAAAAAGGTGCTATTATTTATAATTATATTTATAATTATATATAAATATTTAAATATAAATAAACCTTATATTGAAAATTTATAAATTTATATATAATTATTTAAAAACATAAAAAAGTATATTAAATTTATTTATAAATTTATATATATGAAGCATTTATATTATATATATTTATATAAATAAAACTTATTAAATATTATATAAAAATTATAATTATATAATTATTATAATCATATGTTTATTATATATTTTATTATATTATTATATTTGTAATTATATATTTATTATATTTATAATTATATAATTATTGTAATTATGTAATCATTAAAATAATATATTTATTAAAATCATACATTTATTATAATTAAATTTTTATAATAATTACATATTTATTATAAATATATTTTAAATATATAATTATATTATATATATATATATAAAATTATATTAAATAAATATTTATAATAAATATATTACAATTATGTATTTATTATATTTATAATTATGTATGAATTATAAATACAAAAATATATATATATATATATATTAATTGTATATTTATTATAATTGTATATTTTTTATAATTATATTTTTATTATAATTATATACTTATTTTAATTATATAATTATTATATTTATAATTATATTTTTATTATATTTTTATATTTATTTTATTTATATATTTATTATAATTCAATATTAATTATAATTGTATATTAATTATAATTATTGATTTGTTATATTAATAATTATATATTTATTATGATTTTATATTTACTATATTTATATATTTATTTTATTATACATTTATTATAATTAAATATTCATTATAATTAAATATTTATAATTATTATATAATTGTTATATTTTTGTATTTTTTATATTTATAATTATATAATTATTATAAATATATAATTATTATATTTATATATTTATTAATATTATATATTTATCATAATTATATATTTATTATACTTATTATATTTATTATATTTATTATTATAAATTTATTATAATTATACAATTCTAATTATGATAATTATAATATTATAATAAATATATAATTATAAATATATAGTTATATAATTATAAAAAAATATAATTATAATAAATGTATAATTATAAATATAATAAGTATAAATATAATAAATATATAATTATAAAGATGATTAATATACAATTTTAAATATAATTAATATAAATATATTAAATATATAATTATAAATAAAATAAATATAATAAATATAAATAAAATAAATATTATTATGTATTTATTGTATTTATTTAAGTAATTATATTTATTATAATAAATAAATTTATTATAAATAAATTTTTTATATATATATGGGGGGTTGGGGTGGCGTGGGGCCAAAGGGGTCAAAGCTCCAGTTCAAGTGGCGCTTTGCCACCAATTTGTGCAGTGCCACTTCAAGTGTCGTTGAACCAGTCCATATCCCCAATTAAAAATAACCCTACCCCCCATAAACTAAAAAACCCTAATGCCAAATTTTCCTATTCATCCCCCACCCCCACCCCCACCCCCACCATTATCTTCCTTCCAATGCACACATTCAAGTGTAGGGTCTCTCCCTTTGTTGTGTTTCTAGATCAAGAGGGAAAGGGGAGGAGGTATCACCAGCTTCGTATGAGGGTCTCAATCAAGAACAGATCAGGATGTGATGGCTACATAGTGGGGAGGAGGTATCCTATTCATTAGGTTTTTTTTTGGAAAACCTAATCACACAACATGCAGTTAAATAACAGACACCATGTGTTCTTACATTGTGAAAAATGATAGAATGATATGATTACACGGTGTGTATTCCATAAAGACGCGTCATGTAGGGAAACTTGGGGGTGTGGACAAGTACTCATCAAAACACCTTATATGGGGGAACATGGTTTTGTGGGGGGTACATGGAAAGACTCTATGTGAATAACATGACTATAATTCATGTGGAATAATTGGATATAGGTTGTGTATGGTACATTTATAGTTACCCCATGTGTCTAACATGTCGTGGAGGGCCAGTTCACGTTATGTATTTGGGAAATACACACTTGGTCGATCTGAAGTACATGGGCAGAGTGGGGTTTTTTGGATGCATGTCATGTACTTATCTTTTGGAGGTGTTTTGGATGTTTTCTCACTCTAGAGAAGAAATTGGACTTGTGAGTATTCCATTCTGTGTCTTTTCATGTAGGATGCAATGTCTAAGATTGTTTGGTGATTGTAGGTCATTTTTTAAATGTTTTGGAGTTGGGTAAGGTATAGTGGGAGGTTTTACTTGAGGTTTTAGATCAATAGTTCTCTTGATGATGGTGTAGTGTGAGACCGTGATGAGAATTGTGGGAATGATGTATAACTTGGAACAGGAGATGCTAATGTGAGTAGTTTGGGATTATTCAGATGGTTCCTAGAATACAGTAACATGTAATAACTTGTATAGGTGGATGGGGTTATAGAAAAAATGATTTATGTTTTGAATGGATAGATATTTTTCCAATGATGAAAGTATGAGGTGATGGATATGGTTGGGTTTCATTGATTAAATTTTGAGATAGTTTTGAGGCCCCATAGAGGATTCCCTTGCGAAAGAGGTAATGATCGAGGATGGTTCATGTGGCGAATAGGTTGGTTGAGGATATATGTGATGAGATTGACCTGAGGATTTTGATGTAATGGATCATCCCCCTACAGGATATATTGTTTATGATGTGATTTAGATGACCATTATGGGTGTCACACGTCATGTTGACCATGGAGAGGGTCAGTGTTGGGATTCAATGTTGACAACTTTGAGTGTCACCTTAGAACTCAAAAGTCAATGGTGTGATCCAATTTTGGATATGATAATGATGATGGTTGTAGGAATTTGGAAACCCTATTTTTTTGTTATTGATGGCATGTTTGAGAAAATATGTTATTTATCATAAGTTATTAGAGGTTAGAAGAGATATGTTGTTATTATGGATTGAGGTAAAATGGGCATCAGATTCCTTGGATGCTCACATTGTTGGTTGGTTCTAGGTTATACCTAGGGAACCAATAGATGATTTGTATGTGTACCCCCCAATCCTTATGAACATGATCTAGAAATGGGTTTTAGACCATGGATTCTAAGCTCACATTGATGATGGATTGTATCATGTGGATGTTCGGTGCTCTTAGGATGGATTTTTTAGCCTGAAAATTTTTGCATGACTATCAAGACCTTGATGGGTTATTTAGTTTCAATATAGAGTTCATATCGATGGTTTGTATCATGTCATTGGAGTCCTAAAATCTAGTAGTGGTGTGTGTTGTTTTTTTGTAAATTTATTGATATGTCATTGGGATCATCATTTATGACTATTATCATATTGAATGTAAGGAAGATTCTCTTAGGTCTAGTGAACTAGAACATCTCAAACTATGGTCCACTTAACCAGGCTCCAAGATGATGGGTCACATGGACTCAAGTGCACATCCCCATACATCATAGGCTTCAGACTAATAGTCAGGGTATAAGGTGGTACAGTGGGGAGACTATACCCTCAATTAGAGTGGCACAGTAGATATAATAAATAATAAGACAATATCATAAGAATGATATAATATATAGAAAAGTGGAAACAAATATATCAAATATATTTGTAAGTGTAAATAAATAATAATAATAATAATAATCAAAATTCCATAGGTTAAATCATATAAAATTATTTCATGGAATAAAGATAAACAAAACGGGGAAATAGAGGACGAACATATGCAACATGCTATAAAAACACAAAAAGGAAATAATAATGCACCACTTGTATCATGATCATATTCTCCTACCGCTACTCCCATGATCCATGATACATGTAAAATAGATCATACATCTGTAGTAGGTCACTTTACCTAATCCATACCTGTAGACATGAGGTATACTTGGGTACTAAAGGTAGTCTTTGTAGGGTGTTGGTAAACACAGTAGGACACCACCAATAGTCTCTACAGTTAATCCAATAAGTGTAAATATAAAAGATGTGTACAGGTATAAATGAATTATAAAAAATACTTGAAAATAAATACCAGCCAGTTCAAGTTTCTATAAGACACCTGGGTAGCTCTACTTACTTCTATATAGACCAGTGTAAGAATCTGATCAATAACCATTTATATATACTTTAATCATAGATATAGTTATATATCGTATACATGTATATGAACAAAGTGCGTGATGTCATAATTTGTCATATACATGGATACTAGTTGCTAGATGTACCTGAGGCCTAACTCATTCATCCATAACTAGTCTAACAAGCCTATAGGCTCAAGCGAATGGTACATGCCCTGAATCTCATAATGAATGTGAGGAATCATTTCTAGAATTTCAGATATGTGGGGTGAGTCATCATTCCCAACACCTGATGTAGAGGAATTTGGAACGTCATTCCCATCACCCAGATAAAAGTATAATGGTTTATAGTTGTCTTAATCAACACCTAATGTAAGGGAGAGTGGAACATCATTCTCAACAAGTATCTTATCCATCTTCTGACAACCAATATCTATGGTCTAATAATAATAATTATTATCATGATCGATCACCTCTAATTCATTTACATCAATGTATAATAAGCAACCAAAGGTGAAAAATTTACATAATTCAAGTTCACAGTAATAAATCATGAGGTGTGGTCTTGCAACCCATTTCCTTTCATTTAAGTGGAGACATTTAATTTTTCAAGGAATGTAAATTTAATTCCATGGGTAAGAGGAACACTTATAAGGTGATTTGGTCAACTCATTAATTATATAAAATAGATAAATTCATTTATCACACCCAAAGGGGTGGCTATAGATGAGGTATGAATCCTTTAATCACTTAGAAATGGTCCATGGATTCCATGGGTAGAAGATCACGGTTTTAGAATAGTTCATGTTTGGTAGGTGTCCATTTGGTAAGCCTTGGAATCAGTGATATACCTAAATTTTAAAGAGGAACATAACGGGTGATCTGGATAGATATAATTGACATTTGAGAGGGCATGGTTAGTGTTTTAATTGAATTGTCCTTGTATAGATGGGATATGAATCATGTGAGAATGATTCTAGTTGTGATACCGGGTTGTGCAGGAGAGTGTGTCCATATGGTTTAGGTGAGACTAGGTAGGATGGTGTTTGTGAGATTTTGATAGGTTATTAGGGAACTACTCCACCTTTAGGAGGAGTGTGGTAGTTGGCCTATATTTCTGATAAAAATCCTTTGTGTGTGTGGGGATGTGCATGCTGGTTATGCATAATTTCAGTTGGTTAATGGATCACTAGAAGAGACCATGTGTGGTTACATTTATAAATTTTTATGTCTAAGATAAACATACATGTCATATCCATGATAGAACTATTGAGGTCGGTGCTTAAGGATCAGTGTGAGAGAATCTATATGGTGGGGACTACACCATTAACCATTAGAGTATGTGAGACTCATTATATGTGGAGTTTTTAGAGTAAAGTATGTCATTCTTAGGGATTTGGGAATAGGTAGTGGTTATTTTTTAGGGTTGGCACTCGGGTGTCAGTGGGAAAATCACATCATGTCCTTACATTTGGTAATAAATGAAGCAAGGGTCATAGAGTTTCGTTCTCTAGTTATGAGGTGGTGATAAAGATAATCCCATAATAGTGAGAATCATAGTAGTCACAGATGAAAAACCCTCATGTCATAAGGGTTGTGGGTGCTAGATACTGGTCGGTGAATGATCAAGGTAGCATCGGATGTCTGTGTGTGGGTATAATATGGATGTATCTAGTTCTATGTAAAGTACCACATTCAAGATTTAGAATTCAAAAGAATAATGGAGTCTATATTTTGATAGAGAAATAAATATGAATAGGATGTGATTAAAGTGTGGGTTGAATTAAAGGTGTGTTAGTTATCAGGGTGAGATAATGATGGCAAGATTACCACTAAGTCTTATAGGGGGGACAAGAATTATGGTGGGTAGATTATAACAAACTGTGTCATTACAAGTTGTAAAAATTTGGGGAAATTTTAATTTTTTTTAAAATGGTTTTGAGGTTCAAATGGTATGTTAACCTATGATATAATCTTAAAATAATGTTATGACCACTTTTTTGGTCTTATAATTGGATGTGTAACCTCAGTAAAAAGTTTGATAAAATGGTAGTCTAACATATTTTCGAAGAATATTTAATATTTAATTAATTTTTTAAATATTTAATTGATAAATATTAATTATTTTCACATGTGAAAACAATGATATCTCTTTAATATATTTTTAGATTGAAATTATAAATTTTTGGTTATGTTTAGAATGGATGGATTTTCATAGAGGGGTATAAGCCTCTTTCAGATTCTATAATACCTAAGACCCTACTATAGTAGGTAAACACCCTATCCTAAAATATCAAACAATGTACACCCTAAAGGGCCTTCATTCAATAATTTTATTTAAAATTTAAATTTTAGAATTTTAAATTTACCAAATTAATTTCATTTTTAAATTTATCATTCTAATATTATCTTAGTATGAATTTTTAAGTTGTTTATTAAAATGTTGACTTTTAGTCCAAAAATACTGTTTTCATAAAACTTTTAATTTGTGTGACTTTATCATTATATAAGAATGATCATGAAGTTTTAAAAAAAACTTATAAGTAATCAAATATTAATTTAATAAATAAAAATATTAATTTTAAAATATATTTTGAACATATAAATCATATTTCCAACTTTTTTAAACTAATTAAATTTTTATTTTAATAAAAAAACTATTTCAGTATTTTTTTAAAATCAAGTATTTTGAAGTGATATTTGGTTTTGGATTTTCTTTGAATCCTCATACCTTATAACTTTTATAATAAATCAATTTATTCCATTAAAATTATTATTCAAGATAATTTTATCTTAAATAAAAATTTAATGCTTAGAAACATTATTTTTCAGAATGTTGTTTTTACGTGATTAAGTGTGTTTATTTTAAAATTATCATTTCAGACATTTAGAAATTTTATTTGATAAAATGATCTTAAAATTTTAAATTAGGGGAATAAAATTTGGTAAAAGGTACAATGTTAATTTTTTTCCATTAAAATTGATTACTATGGTTAAAACTTAATTACCATGTTAAAAGTAAATTAGGGGAAAAGTTAAAATAAAAAATCTAAAACTCTCAAATATGTCTCAAAAAGGAGTTTTATGGAAATTTTATACCAAAACTCACTATACCATCTATTTTTTCATTTTGTAGCCATTGACTCTTGAATAGTAACTTTACATTATTGAAAATGTAAGGGTTACTCCCAAAACTAACCTTCACTTCACTTATAACAGGGTATCAGTCCTACCACTTATTGACTCACATATACTTTGAATTTATAATTGAAACTCTTCCATTTTTATCTTTCTATAATCCTATCCCACGTTAAAAATATTTTTTTCACAATTTTTTAGCATAAATCATTAATTTTCAAGAAGAGTTCCAAGGAAAATTCAAGTCCCCAACATGAGTATTATCAACTAATTAGCTTTTCTTACTAATTATGTTAACTGAAATTTATTCTATACACATTAATATAATAATATTAGTATCATTTATATATTTTAATGATATTATATTAAGGGTATTACAATTTTTTCTTCATTAATACCATCCATTAAGAAAAATGAAATCGTTGTTCGTGTGAATGTGCAGACTACTACAACCGTGACCAATGAAATTCATTTTTTATCACCATCAAAAATTGATTATTCATAGAATGGATTTAATGAGTAAATAATATATTTTTGATATCATTAAGGTTATGGTATGAAAAATTTTAGAACCTATTAATGATATGTTCAATTAACGATCATCGTTAATTAAATCCTTTAAAACAAGCGGGTTTAGAGGAAACTATTTTATTCAAATTATGTAATATTTTCGTATCCATATCATATTATTTTACTTCATATATAATTTTGATATATCACCCTAATAAACACTATATAAGACCATTATTATTTTGATATACTGATATTACCCCAATTCCACCTAAAAATCATTCATTAAATCAGGGTTTGTTCATGTTTGGGTTGATTTAACCATCTACTTGAACAGTACTATGAATTTATATTATGAATGAATATGGGAACATAATTATATGTTTAATATTATATTAATTTTTAAAAAATTATTTTTTATTTTTGTTGTTTTATATTAGTATTTAATTCATCAATTAGGAAAACACCCTTTAATAGACAATAATCACCAAAACATGCTTGTTATTGATTTCATAATCAAGGAAAAAGACTACAACACTCATGAAAGTAATTTGAAACATAATAATTCATTATAAAACATTCATAAATGTAACTTTAATGACATGGTTGTAATTTATCATATAGGCTCCAGGAATCACTAAGAGGGTTGACGAATTAGTGATACCTTTTTCTTTTAAGTTTCCTTTCTTTTAAAACAACATCTCTTCCTATTAAATAGTTTTTACCTTATTGAAAAAATAATAATCACACATCCATAAGAACACATGAATTTACAAGTTTCACTACTCAACCAGAGTGTCAACATCCTTAGTACGATATGGAAATAATATGATAACACACAATACACTAGAAAACAATCCTTTTTTGTGGATATAGTGAGCAGGATATTCCCTTAAAATCATGTAGATCTATGTTCAATAAAACATTTAATGTGCTTCAAGTAGCATGAAATGATGTAATAAAATTTTTATAACAATTTAAAAAACTTTCACAAAATTTTTAAAAATAAGCTATTTTTATACCTTATCAAAATTTACAAATATGATCTTAAAAACTAATTCTTCACTTTCCTACCCAGCAACAGGTAAGAACTTCTTGGACTTCATAATGATACTCAGTCCAATTTCCTAGTCTGATCTTCCCAGTATGATTGCTCAGCCTGATAAAATAATAATCTACCAGAATACCACTGAAAAAAATTTGAACTAATTTTTCCTTAGTCTGAAAATCCTAATCTGATCCCTATTCTGATGATTCATCTTGATATGGGGATCATCTCAATAAAGACTTCTTTTTTTTCTTCTTATTCTTTTTGGAAAACCTCTTAAAGAAAGCCCAAATTGGAAACTCTTTCTCTCTAAAATTATTTAGTGATCCTCCTTCTCACTCCCTTTCATGAATAGTACAAATGTTAGAAATAAAAAAATATTTCCTCCTTTTATAAGAGACGCAAAAGTGGTTTAGTTGGGATTATGAAAAACTTTCCTAGTCAACTAAATTTCCTAAAACTTCAATTACCCTTGAATTTCAGATACAACTTTGACTTCTTCAACATTTTTAAACTCTTCTGTAAACTTCTCAAATATTCTCAATACTTCATCTTGGATTATACTTTCTTAAAAATCATTATACCAATTTTGATTTTCATTCCAATTTTCCCATTACATTGGAAGCATAAGTTCACTCTGATTATCTTGACCCTCTTTAAAACAAACCAGAACTGAAGACATCTCACTACATTGCATGGAACTAATTGTAACATATTAAAACCAAATGTCTTCTCACTACGATGCTCACTACCAATTGAGAAAACCACAAACTTATTAAAACAAAATACTTTTTCTAAGGTCCTAAAATGTCAATATCCCCTTGAAAACACTTTTCAGACTAATGGAAATATTTCTTCTTTTCTTGTTTTCTTCTTTTCTTCAGACCAATGACCTTGAGTCTAATGAACTAATCGGTGTCAGCCTACGTATAAAATATTGGTATCTTCTTAAATATAATAAATAGTGACAAATCCAATCTAATATATCTTGACCTAAATGTTAAAAACATATCAATGTTATTATTTCTCTTTACCCACTTCAAAAGAAAACAACCAACAATTCATCTTGATGAAAATGGCAGACTATATTATTGATCGGTGTCTAACATTCTTCACCAGTATCAATCCCAATAAAATTTAACTTTATTTTTCTTTTTCATTGTTCCCAAAAACTCTCTAATGAATAATAAAATTATGAATCTGTTGATCGATGGTACACCAAGTTCGATGGAATGGTATTACTAGTTTCAACTTCAACAACTTCATCTCTTTTCTGATTACGATACAGACGAACTTCTTTCTCTAAAGATTTTTTCTTTTGATTTATTTGTCTAACTAAAAACTAGATTTTTCATCTTCACATGTTATGAAAAACCATCGTAGACTTCAAATAAATCTATATCTGGTGATCTTACACTGATGTACTGATAACTAAAAACTTCAACTTCACAAAATTTATCCTTCTCCAAAATTCATCTTGTAATCATGAATTCCTCATGAATTTTAATATTCGTAGGATCAGTATATCATCTTCTAAATTACATTGGGAATTATTGTAACTCCCCTTATTCTAGAAAATTCTTTCTTTCTAACCAACTCTAAATGTGATTACCAGTACTCCCACTTCCTTTCATATGGATTGAATCATAAGTTTCTCAAAAAACCTATGATTTTTGTGAAGTAAAATGAAGCAAAACATCGTCAGTTTTTTCATCTGATCCATGAAGACTCCAATTTACTTCCTCATTACGATCATAATTTATTTCTCTGAACTAGGTTTAGTTTGATGGGCCTTTTACTCCAAAACCCTTCTCCATAATCCAATGGACTTTGTTAAGAATTGTGTGTCTGGTCTTCTAAATACGATTGTGAGTCTGATTTTCATGCTGATAGTTTGGATCTGATTCTCATGTCGATGGTTCTGGATTCGACTGAAAAATTCATTCACATTCCTTTATTCAATTTATATTTCCATTAAATTCTCAACATAATTTATTTCTTAAAAATAATTATTCTATGAACAAAAAATACGACCAAAACACAACTTGGACCTAACAATCTCCCCCTTTTTGATTTTTTTCAATACCTACTTTAACCACTTAAAAACAATACAACTTGTTTTCTTTTATCAATTTTTATTTTCCCCATTACTTTATTTCCCCCATTATTCTTATATATCATTCTTTTTTATATATATCCCCCTTATTGAAAATCAAATTCATAGGGTCCATCATGAAAGGTTTTTCCATTATCACTAATGATCTCATTTCCAAGGGTTGAAACTTTTCATCTCAAAATATTGAAAATATTTTTTAGGATAATATAAGTATCATATGATCTTCTTAAAAAATATACATTAACTTAAAAACTTATAATTTTCAAGGGTGAACCTAGTGTATAAAAAAATTGTGTGTAATCAAGGTTATAAATTTTTTCCATAACACAACATTCATGTAAAACCATTTTATGGTTTTCTTCAACATTTTCATATCTGGGATAGTATTGAGAAGATTTGATTAAGATAAATGTATCATGCACCCATATAAAAAAAATAAGAATGTTCATGTGTATAAACACAACTTTTTCCTAAAAAAACTCTTTTTCTTTAACATTGTAACTTTATTTTACAAAAAGAGTAAGATATTCATCAACATCGCCTTCCTTATTTCAACTCCTAAAATTTGCTACATGTTAGTAAAAATATAAAAAACTCCAGCAAAATGTAGGATCCTCATTTTTTCTAAAGAATAAAAAATTAGACTGAGACTCCTCTCTCAGTATTGAGTTTTTCTTCTTTTTCTTGGATCTTGCATCAGATGTGTTTTCTTCCTTTTGTTCATCCTTCTCAGGTTTTGTAACAAATTTCTTCTTGTATGTCGAATCTTCTGATGAGACTGTAAATTTATCCTCAAATTTAGTAATGTATTTATTACAATTAGTTATTAATATCTTTTTCATGTATTCTTTTTGGTCTATAAATATACTCAAACAACTTTTAGTAACATTCTCATATTTCTCAAGTCTCTAGCACATTTTCTAATTCTTCTAATCACAATATGTTGACATCTTTTTATTAACTTTGTTATCATTTTTAGAAACCTTTTTCTTCCTCTTTTATTCAACTAATTTTTTTTTCTTTAAATTTTCAATCCATAGTTACTTATTCATTCCAAATAACTAAGAACTCTGTCTTTTTAAACTCAGTATGTTTATTTGTATCAAGTTTCAAAATAACTTTCTCAGATTTCTTCCTTTGAGAAGATTGAATCCCCCTCAAACATTGCCTTCTATAACGCATGGAATAGTTTTAATGTTGTTGGTTAAACCAATAAACATTTTTTGTATTCCCAATTTTATTACAATGCCATCAGTACCCATATAAAGTGTATTTTCCTCAATAACTTCCATATCATCTGGAATTGTGAGAATGGTTCCCGGAAACCTTCTTATCAAATCTTTTTTAACCACCAACCTTTCTACTATCACCTGAAGTGTAACGCCCCGACCCTAGTTACCCAGATTCGGTGCATTCTTTTAATACATTGGCATGATTACAAGGAATCAAGTCCCGAAAGACCGATCAGTTTAGCAGTCTTGGAAAAATAGATCACATACATGAATGTTGCATTTGCACTTTATGACGTACAAAACAACATAAATAATCTTTATGAATTCCATTATTCCCTTGGCATAACCCTGCATATCAATAACATTACACTTCTTGGAATCCTGGGAAAAATAAAACATAGAAAGGGGTGAGATCAAATGCTCAGTAAGGTTAAGCAATACAGCAGAAACTTTCATAAATATGCATAAACATTTAAGGCAATGTATAAAACTAAAACAAAAGCCTTTTAAACAAACTTCAGCATAATATGGCAGAAATAAAATGAAATAATTCCATTTACTTATTCACATGGATATTCTACTAATCGAATAATCACATGCAATATCACTAACCGCTTTCATAATGACGGAATGCATGATGCCAAAATTTAATTTCTGTGTCGAGGCTTCGTGCCAAGACCTAAGGGATAACTGTAACCAGAACCCACCCCGGAGATCCTCTGTAACCGAACTCCATCCCGAAGTGCCTCTAATAACCAGACACCAACCCGGAGTGCCTCTAATAACCGGAAACCAACCCGGAGTGCCTCTAATAACCGGAAACCAACCCGGAGGGCTTACTTTTACCCGTCCCCAACCCGGAACATACTAGTCCAACACATTCATCTTAAGAAGAGGATGAATTATAACATAATCATTCTTATTAAAACTAACTTACAAAATGTCAAAACTTTAATCATAAACCATTAATGGCATAAAAATAACTCATCCATAGTCAAAAATATCACAAAACCTTAAATACAATATGGATGATTTTTATCATAATAAATCAACATGAAACAAGTTTAAAATTTATCAAAGGATGTTGACATAGATGAAATCAATACTATTTGAGAGAAATACCTCTTTTTTTGAAATCATTTAAAAGTCTCATAATTATAGAGAAAACCATTATTTTGAAAATATCTTTATAAGATTGTGAAGGAAGCTTTAAAGGTGTAATAACGGCGGAGAATAATCGCACCCACCGTATAAGTTAAAAAACGACATTCTTACCTTAATTTTGTCAAAAATGTTAAAAAGGACCTTGTTTGGAAAACGACGGAAAGATTCCTTTATAAACATCTTATAAAAAGTCAAACAGGGGTATAAATTTCTTTAACCCATATTCTTGTAAATAGTAAAAATGTTTTGAAATAAATTTTTAAGAAACATGGATGTGGATTATAAGATATCCCAGTAGATTATTACGTATATACAACCTTGGATAATGAAGAGATTGAGAAATAAACCATTAACAATTTGGTAACTTACGAAACATACAACCCATGAAAGAGGTATCATACAATGAATATGTAAATACACATAAATTAAAGTGTATTACACAAAGAATATAATTATGGGCAGTACATACACCACACAAAAGGTAATGGTGGCAATATGGCATGAATCTCACGGGAATAAGGAGTGAGATGAAAACCCCTTACCTTGCACTTTCCTTTAGTCGAGGATATGTTTAACCTTCTGTACGAAGATCATAGTATGTTATTAAATTATACCAGAACCATATTAATATTTATGACATCATACATGATTCATTTATGACTTTATATTACCCATTTAATAATAATTTCCATGTTAAGTTAACATTTCGGGTAATAATCACTTTCTTTATCGTACCTGTTTTAACATATAACTCTTGGTTCTATCACTTAGAACATGATTTAAATACTTCCAGAATATGAAAAATGATAAATATATCATATATATTTAGAATATAAATATGTATAATATACATATATATTGTAGAAACCCGAAGCCTGACGTACATAGACATTACATTACTATTGCGGAATACTTAGTACATAACAAAAACACACACACAAGGACCGTAATAGTTTAGTGTCTTTGGAAACTTGGAATATAATCTTCTAATCCTAGTGAAATATCTTCAACATCTCCAATAAAGATCTTCCTTTTTTTTATACCTAAAACCTTTCTTTATATCCTGGGGAAAAGAAAACATAAAAGGGTGAGCCCAAATGCTTAGTAAGGGTAAACAAAAGAAATATCAATCACATCATATACATAAGCACATAAATTTTTGAAATCTTAACCTACAAAAGAGATCATAATTTCATAACATGGGATAAATCATGGCAGTGAAATGTAATCACAATAATCAAAACATAAAACATGAAACTTTTTGGCATACACACATAATCATAGAGAATCGTTTCTTGTTAGTCAAGACTCATTGTCAAGACTATCTTAGTGGACAATGTCCCTTTCTGAACTGAGTCACTCTCGTTTCAGTCATGTTTCACTGAACCGGTATAACCTACCATTCCAGCCATGTCTATCTCATGAGATATAAAATCTTTACCCAATGCATTGGAGGGAGATATAGGTCCCACCCATCTTATAATGAATCCTTTCTTATGTGTTCCACATAATCATAAATCATACATCATCGCATAACACATGTAACAAAAATGGGATTCTTGAAACATCATGAATCATAAAACACATCATATAAGGTAAATGACTTAATAAAAATAATTTCCTCAAAACATAATCAAATCAATGTAATAATAGGGATAAAAACAGAACCCTATATTATCTTAGATGGAAAATAATTTTGATAAAACATTTGAACTCCATTCTTGAGGAAAATATCCTTTCTACTTCAAAAACACTTTTCTTTTCTTAACATGCCATACAATTATAAACTAAAAGAAGTTGATTAAAAAAAAACTTGAAATATTATAAAGGAAGATTCTTAGAAATAATGTTTTAAAAATTCATTCTTACCGTATAAGTTAAAAAAACATTCTTCGTACTTTTGTCCGAAAAGTCAAAAAAGTACCTCTTACGAAAAACGTCAAAAGATTCCTTTCATATCATTTACTAAAAACTCACCGAAGGGTAAAATAGGATTTAAACAATTGTAGGAGGATGGAAATAATATTACATATTGAGGAAACATGGATGTGGATGATAAAATAAACCCCAGTAAATACCAAAGTATAAACAATCTCGGATAAAAATGAGATTGTGATATTTCCCTTACCTTAGGTCCGATTTTCTTCGTAAGTGTCCGAACCTCCTTTTCTTTGAAGCGTCTTTTTGAGACCTCCTCTTAGGGCACTAAAATTGGTCTTTGAGGAAGACCAGAACCTCT
The DNA here is from genome assembly GCA_963277665.1 of Viscum album. Lineage (NCBI taxonomy): Eukaryota > Viridiplantae > Streptophyta > Magnoliopsida > Santalales > Viscaceae > Viscum > Viscum album. The sequence continues at coordinate 1,838,506,665 of OY728136.1, forward strand.
AGGATGTTTCTAGGGTAGTGGAGAAGAGAATTTGGCAGGGGTTGGCCGAGCTTGAAGGCTCAAAGTTGTGTGAGGAGGAGAGGGAGGAGGTTCCCTTTTATAAGGGAGGAGAGGGGCATCTTAGGAAAATCTCAAAATATTATTTTATATTAAGGTCAAATTCGGTTTATAATGGTTCCAAATGGTCTTATTTCGAAGATAAAGTAGGGATGGGTCGAAAGCCTCTCATCCAATAGGATTTAGACAAGTTTAGGTTATTATTTTAACCTTATCAATTAGATTTAACTCTAACTTAAATAATTTAACTTTTACCGTGTCTTTCTGTTTTCTTACACTATATGGTTAATAAACATACTATATGAAGCCAAACGAACCCCAAGTTGTTTATTATTAATATATATATCCTTATCTAAGTCATTTGGCCAAACCTTAGAGTTTTAGGAATTAAATAATAATTAATAATATAATATTTGTTTTAAAAACTAATTTATGTCAATTTTGACACTATTTGGTACATGATTTTTATGAAATATCTAACAGAATTATATGTTCGAACCAAGTTACTTAAATCACTACTAACATGTCATATTAACCTATAAAATTATTGGGATTCATAAAAAGTCTCAAATTACATTTATTTTGGTGTTTATAACATCAATTATGTCAATATTTTCTTAAAAAGGTAATTACTGCATCATTGTTGTGTCATAAATAAATTAAATTATTTAAAGTATAAAAATTACAAATAAAATACAATTATGTAGAAAATCTTTTTATATTTCTAATGAATATTTATAGTCGAAATTATATTATGTATAACTCTATATTAAAAATGTTTTAGTAAATAAACTTTGATTTTAACTCTTTTAACTCTTCTTTGAATTAAATAATAATAAATGTCCTAATCTAATCCAAGTGGGCCTAAATGATAATATTTTACACTTAAGGTTGTTTTTGGTTGAGATACACTTGTCCAATAGTATTAGGACATGTGTTAGGGTAATATTATTATCATTTTTACCCTTAATTACCCTATTTACTTTTAACCGTGGTAATTAAAAGTAAAAAGTTACTATTCACCAAAAATTATTTTCATCTCATTGAACCACATTTTACTTACTGACATCAACCGTGTCTCTCGGATTTTTGAAATTCCATTCACAGAAGTGGTAAAATTAAGATTTATGAAGAAAAATTAATTTTTTAACTACCACTTAGTAGTTTCACTATTCATCAAAAATTGATGTTTTTCAGGAAAATGCCAAAATTTCACCCTAAGCTGTAATTGATATTCCGAATTCAAAAATGATTTCTATTTTAAAAAACTCCCAACATATAAGTTGCATTAATTAATTTTATAATTAATTTCCACTGTCACAACAAATAGTGTGTTTTTAAGAGATAATAACTATCAAAAGATTAACACTTGTTTATGTCTGGTGTAAATGTGAAATTACATCCAATGACCAACATTGTATTAAATTGTAAAAATATATTCTAAATATACTTTAAAACCACTCAAATTAATAATTTATCACTATTAATTATTTCTATTAAAAAAGCTGTTTTTAATTATAATTTAGTAATTTTCACTATTCATCAAAATATGAAAGTTATCCGAAAAGTACCAAAATTTCTCCTTAGGCTAAATTCGATACTCCAAATCCAAAAATGAATTCCATTTTGAAAAATAAAATTTACAAAATTTCAAAAAGTGGTTATTACTATTCATAACGGCTAGTTTTAATAATATTTTAATTGCATATTGTTGTTTAGTGAAACTCGTTATTGCGTACTACACACGCTATCGAGGAAGGTCGTGATTGCGTGTAATGCAAGGCAAGTCAAGGATGCAAGCTCCTTTTGGTGTAGCGTACAACACAAGACATTAGTGAAATTAAAAATAATATTTTTCATAAAATCTTGGGCTGTTACATTCTACCCCCCTTAAAATGAATTTCGCCCTCGAAATTCGTCAGGGTTATAAATGGTTTACTATTCGAAAGATTCTTTAATCGAAACCCACATCGTAAAAAGGAATACCAAAACCAATCATTAAAAATGAAAGTATGAAACGTAACGGTTACCCAAATAAACTAATCACTGGGTTTCCACATAGGTGAAATTATGGATATGGAAGAAAAATCTAACCATCATGTTCTGATTGAGAGTGGTAGAGAACATGGCTATGGAAAAGCTAGCAATCACAAAGCCATAAATTTTTGATGATCAAAGGTACCATCTGATTAATCAGATATAAGATCACTTGGACAACATTTTTGGTTTTCAAGATCGTTTCCCTAAAGTTAAAGAATTTGAATTAGAATAAATACTTACTTTATTTTGGTACAATCTCACTGTTGTTCGTGCCTTGAACAATTTCCACTTCATCTCTTAAATAAATGAAGGTGAATTAGTTATTCGTGAAGTGTTAGCAGATCATGTGATGGAATGACGGGTCATTCCATCTGTCTCAAACAAAAGGTTAGCAAAACTTATTAAATATACATAAGTCATTCTATAATGAGATTAATCATATATGGTTCTTAAAATGGACTTATAATTCATATATCATACTGCTTAATATAATAAAACTAGTTTCTACTAAACAGGGACTTCCTGTAGGTCAGTGGTAGGCGATAAAGGCCAGTCGCACTTCGGTTGTGGGTTCGATTTCCACAGCCTTGTCCGACGCGATGGGCTGTCGCCCATCCTGCAGGTTGTCCTTTTTCTAAAACTATATTACTATAACATCCCATCAATAATATCGAAAAAACTTCTATCCTTAAACAATACTAACTTATGCCCAATATAATCCATTCTAATCTTTAGACTTATCCATAATACTGCAGTCCACTCTCATAACATAGTGAAAACGATTACCAGAGATTTAATACCATCGTTGATCCCCATATATCATAAGATATGTTTTGTTGGTCACATTCCAAACATTCAAAGTCCTTAATCATGTATTCTCTTGAATACCCATTGAACCTTAGTGAAAACATGAATGTAGTTAAAAGTTAACACCTTCCACATACCAAAATCCTCAAAATTCTATATACTCAAACCATGATATTACTTAGTCCTTATATCAATCATGAGCTCATGAATACTGTCAAACATTTCATTTTCTCCTTATCCCTTCATTATGGGCATAATATCTACTTTCCAAAATATTTGAATCACTTTTCATGGTTACCGGTACCTTAAAATTATTGAAATCCACAATAGACCAATACATAAATATTTCAATACACCATAAAAGTACCTCAACAACATTATTCCTGAATACCAATACATAAACACTTCAGTCCATCCATTTCAATGATTGTCCTGGAAGAAGTCCTTCCTTGATTTAGAAGTAACTTTTTAGGTCAGGGCATTGAGTTGTGTAATGCCCATGTTCTCCACAAATAAGACATTGAACTCCATAACAGTCTGTCACTCTATGACCCTTTTCTCCACACAGATAACATCGGTCCCTCCATTTGAGGTATTCCTCAAGGTTCTTCTTCCCTTCTTTAGAAATCTCAATCTTCCTTTCTTTATGCTCCTCAACATGCGAACATGCATAATAGTCTATCTTCCTCTTCTTTGATGAATTAGGCATACCACTAAATTTCACCTTGTTAATCATATATCGCGATGACTGATTCGGCATAATCACAACATCTTTCTCTCTAGGCATTACACAATTTTGTTTCTCATAGTCACCAATTTTTCCATTTGTCACGAACCGGATCTGGTCGCCACCATTAACGGCACCAAACCCGGCCCGTGGAAAGGCCCGAAGGGCGTTCCCTATCCACAAGGGCTGGCACAAGTGCCCGGGTATCAAACAAATCTGGGTTGGGAACGATTTACCCAAGTATGAAAGCATAAATCATAAAAAAACAATCAATTATTAGAATCTGAAATTTTCATGCTAAACAATTCTCAACAAAACCAGATCTGAATACATATGTTTAAAGACAATACAAGCAGTATAAAAACAAATAATGACAACATAAAGACATCCCCATGGACTCCACAAGACAAGGGGATCATCACACGCAAGCCATCCCCGCAACTCCGCCCCAATGATGGGTACTAACATCCCGAACCGCCATCACCCTTAGCCTTCCCTTCACCTGAGTCAAGCATAAGCAGGTCTACTTACACCCAAGGGGTGTAAGTAGGGTGTGAGCCTAATCCCAATAGGATACCACCAGTTGATTCCAAAGAGTATGCAATACAATGTGAACAAAACAAGCAATTTTAATACACAAGGTGAAACAGTGTTAAAATTCAAAGAAATGCAACTTTCAAATGAAAATAGTTTTCAATCTGAGAATTTCAGAATGTTAGCACATTAAATATACATGTGAGCTACTGTAATGTACTTCCAAGAACAACCCACAACAAGGGTAAATACCACAAATTCTATGAGCATCAAAATCAGGAACACCCCTAAGCACTAGGTTGTCTCGGGCCCTATGTACCTCGTACCTCGGTGTAGAGTAACCATAGAAAAATCTGTTCTCATGAACGAGCCACTAGTAGGGAACATACCCATAACCTAGTGGTCCCAAATCATAATCCAAATAGTTTAGTTAGAGTTGTCGTTATCCAGATGCTAAGTGGAACAGGGACAAAACTCATCCGATCCACTAGCCGTACTAGTACAAATCCGCCCCAACTAAGTACCCGGGCTTCCCCTTTTTGTTCTCAAACAATTTCAGCAAACAACACACATCCATTTTCATATAAAATATCACTACTGGTCACAAACAAATTTTACAATAGCTACACACATTTTATACCATTTAAAACACACAATAAAATAATTTTATTTCCAATAAAACAACCTCTTAAAACATCACATTGTTTTTCACCCAAAGCTCTTTAAGATATCCACCTTTCACACTATGATAACACTTGTAAGTTATTAAAACCAAATTTCAGTTCAAAACCCATTAATGAAACCAAAAATTCAGTTATGGGGCATCCCAAAATGAACCAATAAAAGATTTGAATGGAAAACCCTCAATTTCACCAAAAATTGGAACTTAAAATTCATTTGCATTATAAATGCAACTAAAACCAATTTTTACAGAAACATTCAAGTGAAATAAACATTAGAGGACCATGAAAACAGAAAGATAATTCACAAAAATTGCACACACAATGGAATCACCTACCAAATTAACAAAACCCCTTGAATCTCCGTGCGAAAATCAAATCGCACCCCCGCCGCACCAAGAGAGAACTAGATCAAACCTAAAACCACAAAAATTGGCCAAGAAAGCCCAAAGTTAAACCCTAGGTTCGAAATCCTAGTTTTTCGACATTAGTAAACTCAATTATAACCGAAGAAATTCTAAGAACAATGAGTTAAACTCAATGTAATTTGAAAGAGGAAAGAAAATGGCTCATTTACTTGAAGTATCTTGAAGTAATCACTCAAAAACTCCAGTATCTGAAATTTAAAAGATACCAAATTTAGGTTAAGTTCGAACAAGATCTATTATCTCATTTAGTAACTGGAATGGAGGAAAAATATTGAGAATTGAGAGAGTTATGAAAGAAATACTTTACCCTTTCAAATCTGGGCGATTTGAGGAACCCTATAAAGATCGGCACAAATTCGCGATTCAAAAGAGCTCCAAATGGGTGGGAGAGAGTTCAGAAGAACGGCTGGGTTACGTGGGCTTGAGTGAGACTTGGAATCACCGAAAAATCCCAAATATTGAATAAGTTATAACAAAATCAAAGTTTATTTTTAAAATAGGAATTGGGCTTTCGGGCAGGCCCAACCCCTTAGACAAAAACCCAAATAACCCCTGGTTATGGATTTCTAAAAGCTCCAAATTACCTTGGTGGTGTTAATAGGTTAGGGTAGGTCAATTAGGAATTTTAATGGATGAAAAATATTGAAAAATGAAAAATTTATAAAAGATACAAAATTTATTTTTTAATCTGGAATTGGGCTCACGGCTTGGCCCAATTCATGAATACTCATCTATTCCTCCCTAAAACCTAGGGAAACCCCCAAAACAAAGAAAGGATGTAAATTAAATGAAAAATACCTTTAAAATATGTCTTGTATGTGACAATTCTCCCCACCATGAAGGACTTTCCGCCCCGTAAAGTCAACATGAATCTCGGTTGGAAAATAAGAATGGGTACTCTTCCTTGACCCATGACTTTCGCTCCCATGTCTCATGTGTATCATTCCCATGCTGCCATAAAACCCGGACTAAAGGAATAGACTTTCCTCGAAGTATCTTCTCCTGGGAGTCCACTATTTTCACCGGCCTCTCAACGATAGACAAGTCAGGCTCTATCTCTAGTTCTTCCCAACTCAACACATGGGATGGATCTGGATTGTATTTCTTCAACTAGGAGACGTGGAAGACATCATGGATAGATGTCAACTGAGAAGGTAAGTCCAACCTGTATTCCAACTTACCAATACTCTCGGTGATCTCAAAGGGTCTAACATACCGTGGCATCAGCTTACCTTGCTTCCCCAATCAACGATGGCCCAGACGAGGGGCCACTTTTACGAATACCATGTCACCCACAGAAAACTCTAGGTCTCGACGCCTCCGGTCAGCATAAGATTTATGACGACTCTGAGCTGTCAATAAGCGTTGCCTGATCAACTTGACCTTCTTAGAAGTCTCCTGCACAAGGCTCGGCCCCAACAGTGAAGTCTCTCCTACCTCAGCCCAACATAGGGGGGACCGACAAGGCCGACCATAGAGCGCCTCAAAAGGGGCCATTCGAATCGTGGATTGGTAACTATTATTATAACAAAACTCTACCAATCCCAAATGTCTATCCCAAGAACCTCCAAAGTCCAGGACACATGCACGAAGCATATCCTCCAATATCTGATTCGCCCGCTCTGTCTGACCATCCGTCTGTGGGTGGTATGTCGTGCTCATCTTAATTTGAGACCCCAAGGACTTCTGAAGGCCTTCCCAAAATCGAGAAGTGAAGCGGGGGTCTCTATCCGAGACAACAGCTGATGGTACACCATGGAGTCTCACCACTTCCTGTAGATACAAGTGGCCCAACTCATCTACTTTAGTTGTATATTTTATCGGAATGAAGTGGGCTGATTTGGTCAGACGATCAATCACCACCCAAATCGCATTCTTACCTCGAGGTGTATGAGGTAATCCAACAATAAAGTCCATGGAAACCTCTTACCACTTCCAGGTACGAATGGGTAGTGGTTGGAGCAAACCGGATGGCCTTTGGTGCTCTGCTTTCACCTGCTGACATGTGTAGCATCTCGAAACAAAGTCTGCTATGTCCCGTCTCATACCAGGCCACCAAAACTGCCGACGAACATCATAATACATCTTAGTGGCACCCAGATGGACAGCCCACTGAGACTGGTGGCTATCTTGCATCACCACCTTCCGCAGAGATAATGGCACTACTGAACGGCCCTTGAAGCACAAGATGCCCTCAGGAGATGACGACCAATCAGAGGATGTCTCCCCACCATGAAGGAACTTCTTAGACCGCTGACAAAGATCATCACTGGGCTGTTCCTGCTGAATCAACTCTAATAGAGAAGGAGTCAACTGGACACTTGCCAAGAATGCCCCTCCACTGTATTCCCTGGCCTCCACATGCATCTGAGAAAAGAGACCCATCAATGCCCACTCATCACTAGACTTCCTCAAAGCCTGCACTGGAACTCTTCTGCTCAAAGCGTCGGCCACTACATTACCCTTTCCTGGGGTATAGACAATGTCAAAGTCAAACCCCTCCAAGTACTCGATCCAGCGACGTTGCCTCAAGTTGAGGTCCTTCTGCGAGAAGATATAAGCCAAGCTTTTGTGATCAGAGTATACCACAAACTTCTCCCCAAAGAGGTAGTGACGCCAAGTATTCAAAGCATGCATCACCGCTGCCAACTCCAAGTCATGGGTTGGGTAGTTCTTTTCATGTGGTCGAAATTGGCGAGAGCCATACGCGACCACATGATCATCTTGCATAAGCACGCACCCAAGACCCATACCTAAAGCATCACAATAGACAACATATCCCTTTCCAGCCTCTGGAAAAATCAGCACGGGGGCGGTAGTCAGCCGCCTCTTCAGCTCCTCGAACGATGCCTGACATTCTGGACCCCATACAAACTTCACCCCTTTCCGGGTGAGGGAAGTCATCGGTGAAGCAAGCCGAGAGAAATCCGGAACGAATCGCCTGTAATAACTGGCCAAGCCAAGAAAACTCCTGATCTCGAACACATTCTTCGGTTTCTCCCATGACATGACTGCACTAATTTTCTTAGGGTCCACTGAAACTACATTCTCTGAGATCACATGACCCAGAAATCTCACTTCTCTGATCCAGAAAGTGAACTTTGACAACTTTGCATAGAGTCGGTGATCTCGTAATGTACCCAAAACGATCCTCAAGTGATGTTCTTGTTCCTCCTCAGAGCAAGAGTATACCAGAATGTCATCCACGAACACCACAACAAAGGAATCGAGATACTGATGGAACACCCTATTCATTAGTGCCATAAATACCGCTGGAGCATTGGTCAATCCGAAGGGCATGACCAAATACTCAAAGTGGTCGTACCTGCTTTGGAAGGCTGTCTTGGGGATATCTGACTCCTTCACCCTGAGTTGATGATACCCTGAACGCAGGTCTATATTTGAGAACCACTTTGCCCCCTTCAACTGATCAAACAAATCATCTATTCTGGGCAAAGGGTATTTGTTTTTAATTGTTACCTTATTCAGCTTCCGGTAGTCAATGCACTACCGGAGGGATCCATCAGCCTTTTTTGCAAACAACACAGGAGCAGCCCAAGGAGAGACGCTCGGGCGAATGAATCCTGTGGATTCTAAGTCGTCCCGCTGTATCTTTAATTCCCTCAACTCAGTGGGGGCCATGCGATAAGAGGGAAGAGATATCGGTTGTGTTCCCGGCGCCAGATCAATCGAAAACTCCACATCCCGCTCTGGGGGCAAACCAGAAAAATCATCAGGGAATACCTCAGGAAACTCATTCACTACATGAGGTAGTGAACCTTCAGGGGAAAGAACATCCTCTAGCACAATCGAAGATAACTGGAAGATAACACTTCCCAACTCTGGGAGTGGAGGCACTGCGCGACTTGATCGTGGATCCCATTCTCCATGAAAAACCTGACGAATCCCATCAGGTGATGTGAAACTCACCTGCCGTCTATAGCAATCGATGTGTGCCTGGAAGTTTACTAGCCAATCCATCCCGAGTATAACATCAAAAAGGTCCATATCTAAGACCAAGAGGTCCCACTCCATCTCAACCCCTGACACAGAAAGTGCACACGAGGGGAACCTCAGGCCCTGCTCCTTCTTCTTTCCCAATGGTGTCACCAACTCCATCGCAGAAGACATCAACTCAGTTGGCAAATTCAGCATGTCCACAAAATTTCCAGAAATGAATGAAACAGAGGCACCAGTATCAAAAAGAGCAGTAGCTATAGAAGATGCAATCAGAACGGTACCTCGAACTGTCGACGGTCCCGCCTCTGATCCTGCTGGTGACTGGTCCACTGCATGGAGATGTCCAGTATCTTCCTGAGGACGACCGCTAGTATGTGGTTGTGCCCTGAACTGGCTCTGCCTAGAATATGATCCAGCCCAACCACCACGACCACCAAATCGAGATCCCCCAGTCCTCGACGGCTCGGACTGTGCTGGAACTCCTTTTGAAGCCACTGACCCTGCCCCACTTGGGAGTGGACGTGCCACACCGCAGAAGCGCTGCAAATGCCCTATACCTCTACACTGGTAACAAGGCTTCGGAGTAAGAGGACATGCTGGTCGGATATGCCCAGGCCTCCAACATTGGTGGCACACGACCGATCTCACATCAGAAGCCGCAGAAGAAAACTGCCTGGAAGAGTGGCCTGAACTGCCCCCTCCTTTCTTCACATGATCCTCCCGCTTCCTTTTCTTCTCTGAGGAGCTGCCACTACCCACTGCTGATACTGAACCATAGAAACCAGCCCTGCCTTTCCTATCAATCTCCACCATGCACGCCCGATCAACAACTTCAGCATAGGTCCTCAGCTTAAACAAGAACACCTGTGAGTATATCTCTGGTCGCAAGCCTTTCTCAAACCTCTGGGCCTTCGCTTTCTCATTAGAGACAATTTCTGGAGCATACCGAACCAATTCAGTGAAACGGTTGGCATACTCCATCACAGATAGATTCCCCTGAACATGTTCCATGAACTCTCTAGACCTGGCATAAGCCAACACCTCAGGGAAATACTGTTCATTTAAGACAGCCTTGAAATGTCCCCAGTGCATCTGATCATTCTTCCCAGCCTGAAGCACTGACTCCCACCATTTACGACTGGGACCCTCCAATAGGAAGGAGGCACACTTCACCCTGAGCTCCTTGGGTATTTCCAGGAACTCAAACATACGCTCGATCTTCTCGAGCCATTCTTCTGCTTCCTGGGGTTCTGAGCTGCCTCGGAAGGTTGGAGGCTTATTTTTCAGGAACTCCTGGGCCTTGTCCTTTCTAGGACCAGTATAATCCTCTCTAACAGGAGCTGAAGCTGGAGCTGGTCCATATCCTAGAGCCTGGACAGCCCGGACCATGGCCTCGAGTAGCCTCTGATCAATCGGCGTGGGAGAACTCTCTCCAGCTTCCTCCTGTGGGTGCGTGGGAGCTTTCCGGGGAGGAACGTTGCTACAAAATGCAACAGTCACAAAACAATGGTCAATATCACAATTCTGAAAATTGTAATCAAATACATCAAATATGAACAAACTAAACACATTCTTGTAATAAAAGAAACAACTACTCCACATCTTCCTGATGTCCACATGTGGTCTGCAGCCCACACGTCTCACCTGGAAGTGAAGTCAATCAGTAAATTCCAACATCCTCTGGTGACTCAAGGTCTGCCATGAGAGGTGCGGGCCAGGCACCCTACTCACAACCAATACCCTGAGCCCCGACAGTCCTATCTCCTGTTTATCCTGACTCATCTCAAAATAACAATATTACCCAAAAACATTAACCTCCTCTGATACCATTTTGTCACGAACCGGATCTGGTCGCCACCATTAACGGCACCAAACCCGGCCCGTGGCAAGGCCCCAAGGGCGTTCCCTATCCCCACGGGCTGGCACAAGTGCCCGGGTATCAAACAAATCTGGGTTGGGAACGATTTACCCAAGTATGAAATCATAAATCATAAAAAAACAATCAATTATTAGAATCTGAAATTTTCATGCTAAACAATTCTCAACAAAACCAGATCTGAATACATATGTTTAAAGACACTACAGGCAGTATAAAAACAAATAATGACAACATAAAGACATCCCCTTGGACTCCACAAGACAAGGGGATCATCACACGCAAGCCATCCCCGCAACTCCGCCCCAATGATGGGTACTAACATCCCGAACCGCCATCACCCTTAGCCTTCCCTTTACCTGAGTCAAGCATAAGCAGGTCTACTTACACCCAAGGGGTGTAAGTAGGGTGTGAGCCTAAGCCCAATAGGATACCACCAGTTGATTCCAAAGAGTATGTAATACAATGTGAACAAAACAATCAATTTTAATACACAAGGTGAAACAGTGTTAAAATTCAATGAAATGCAACTTTCAAATGAAAACAGTTTTCAATCCGAGAATTTCAGAATGTTAGCACATTAAATAGACATGTGAGCTACTGTAATGTACTGCCAAGAACAACCCACAACAAGGGTAAATACCACAAATTCTATGAGCATCAAAATCAGGAACACCCCTAAGCACTAGGTTGTCTCGGGCCCTATGTACCTCGTACCTCGGTGTAGAGTAACCATAGAAAAATCTGTTCTCGTGCACGAGCCACTAGTAGGGAACATACCCATAACCTATTGGTCCCCAATCATCATCCAAATAGTTTAGTTAGAGTTTTCATTATCCAGATGCTAAGTGGAACAGGGACAAAACCCATCCGATCCACTAGTCGTACTAGTACAAATCCGCCCCAACTAAGTACCCGGGCTTCCCCTTTTTGTGCTCAAACAATTTCAGAAAACAACACACATCCATTTTCATATAAAATATCACTACTGGTCACAAACAAATTTTACAGTAGCTACACACATTTTATACCATTTAAAACACACAATAAAATAATTTTATTTCCAATAAAAAAACCTCTCAAAACATCACATTGTTTTTCACTCAAAGCTCTTTAAGATATCCACCTTTCACACTATGATAACACTTTTAAGTTATTAAAACCAAATTTCAGTTCAAACCCCATTAATGAAACCAAAAATTCAGTTATGGGGCATCCCAAAATGAACCAATAAAAGATTTGAATGGAAAACCCTCAATTTCACCAAAAATTGGAACTTAAAATTCATTTGCATTATAAATGCAACTAAAACCAATTTTTACAGAAACATTCAAGTGAAATAAACATTAGAGTACCATGAAACCAGAAAGCTAATTCACAAAAATTGCACACACAATGGAATCACCTACCAAATTAACAAAACCCCAAGAATCTCCGTGCGAAAATCAAATCGCACCCATGCCGCACCAAGAGAGAACTAGATCAAACCTAAAACCACACAAATTGGCCAAGAAAGCCCAAAGTTAAACCCTAGGTTCGAAATCCTAGTTTTTGTACATTAGTAAACTCAATTATAACCGAAGAAAGCCTAAGAACAATGAGTTAAACTCAAAGTAATTTGAAAGAGGAAAGAAAATGGCTCATTTACTTGAAATATCTTGAAGTAATCACTCCAAAACATTAGTATATGAAATTTAAAAGTGCCCAAATTTAGGTTATGTTCGAACAAGATTTATTATCTCATTTAGGAACTGGAATGGAGGAAAAATATTGAGAATTGAGAGAGTTATGAAATAAATACTTTACCTATTCAAATCTGGGCGATTTGAGGAACCCTATAAAGATCGGCACATATTCTCGATTCTAAAGAGCTCCAAATGGGTGGGAGAGAGTTCAGACGCACGTCTGGGTTACGTGGGCTTGAGTGAGACTTGGAATCACCGAAAAATACCAAATATTGAATAAGTTATAACAAAATCAAATTTTATTTTTAAAACAAGAATTGGGCTTTCGGGAAGGCCCAGCCCCTTAGATAAAAACCCAAATAACCCCTGGTTATGGATTTCTAAAAGCTCCAAATTACCTTGGTGGTGTTAATAGGTTAGGGTAGGTAAATTAGGAATTTTAATGGATGAAAAATATTGAAAAATGAAAAAGTTATAAAAGATACAAAATTTATTTTTTAATCTGGAATTGGGCTCACGGCTTGGCCCAATTCATGAATACTCATCTATTCCTCCCTAAAACCTAGGGAAACCCCCAAAACAATGAAAGGATGTAAATTAAATGAAAAATACCTTTAAAATATGTCTTTTATGTGACACCATTGGATTTAATGTTAACCTAATTCCTTTTGTTTCCCTCCATTAACTAAAACACAAAAATAATTTTGTGAGAGGCAAAAATCATGCTAGAGAAAACAACATAGTAAAGGGGAAGTATCCTCAATATCTAACTTCTTAGGTTAAATTACATGATCATTACCATAGTTCTAGGACTGTATATTATACGTATACTTATCCTTAGGGACATCCCTAGACATACCTTAGAAATATCTCTAGGGATCTCACTAACATTTTCGCATCCTAGTTTCCAAAGGTTGACTAAACCTTTCCTCTGATACCAACAGTAGAGACCCGAATCCTGACGTACATAGACATTACATTACTTTTGCGGAATACTTAGTACATAACAAAAACACACACAAAAGGACCGTAATAGTTTAGTGTCTTTGGAAACTCGGAATATAATCTTCTAATCCTGGTGAAAGATCTTCAACATCTCCCATAAAGATATTCCTTTTTTTATACCTAAAACCTTTATTTATATCCTGGGGAAAAGAAAACATAAATGGGTGAGCTCAAATGCTCAGTAAGGGTAAAAAAAAGAAATATCAATCACATCATATACATAAGCACATAACTTTTGGAAATCTTAACCTGCAAAAGAGATCATAATTTCATATCATGGGATAAATCATGGCAGTGAAATGTAATCACAATAATCAAAACATAAAACATGAAACTTTGTGGCATACACACATAATCCTAGAGAATCATTTTTTGTTAGTCAAGACTCATTTCCAAGACTATCTTAGTGGACAAAGTCCCTTTCTGAACCGAGTCACCCTCGTTGCAGTCCTGTTTCACTGAACCGGTATAACCTACAATTCCAGCCATGTCTATCTCATGAGATATAAAATCTTTACCCAATGAATTGGAGGGAGATATAGGTCCCATCCATCTTATAATGAATCCTTTCTTATGTGTTCCACATAATCATAAATCATACATCATCGCATAACACATGTAACAAAAATGGGATTCTTGAAACATCATGAATCATAAAACACATCATATAAGGTAAATGACATCATAAAAATAATTTCCTCAAAACATAATCAAATAAATGTAATAATAGGGATAAAAACAGAACCCTATATTATCTTAGATGGAAAATAATTTTGATAAAACATTTGAACTCCATTCTTGAGGAAAATATCCTTTCTACTTCAAAAACACTTTTCTTTTCTTAACATGCCATACAATTATAAACTAAAAGAAGTTGATTAAAAATAAACATGAAATCTTATAAAGGCAGATTCTTGGAAATAATGTTATAAAAATTCATTCTTGCCATATAAGTTAAAAATCATTCTTCTTACTTTTTTTGGAAAAGTCAAAAAAGTACCTCGTACGAAAAACGTCAAAAGATTCCTTTCATATCTTTTACTAAAAACTCACCGAAGGGTAAAATAGGATTTAAACAATTGTAGGTGGATGGAAATAATATTACATATTGAGGAAACATGGATGTGGATGATAAAATACACCCCAGTAAATACCAAAGTATAAACAATCTCGGATAAAAATGAGATTGTGATATTTCCCTTACCTTAGGTCTGATTTGCTTCGTAAGTGTCCGAACCTCCTTTTCTTTGAAGCGTCTTTTTGAGACCTCCACTTAGGGCACTAAAATTGGTCTTTGAGGAAGACCAGAACCTCTAGGATGTTTCTAGGGAAGTGGAGAAGAGAATTTGGCAGGGGTTGGCCGAGCTTGAAGGCTCAATGTTGTGTGAGGAGGAGAGGGAGGAGGTGCCCTTTTATAAGGGAGGAGAGGGGCATCTTAGGAAAATCTCAAAATATTATTTTATATTAAGGTCGAATTCGGTTTATAATGGTTCCAAATGGTCTTATATCAAAGATAAAGTAGGTATGGGTCGAAATCCTCTCATCCAATATGATTTAGACAAGTTTAGGTTATTATTTTAACCTTATCAATTAGATTTAACTCTAAGTTAAATAATTTAACTTTTACCATGTCTTTTTGTTTTCTTACACTATATGGTTAATAAAATTACTATATGAAGCCAAAATAACCCCAAGTTGTTTATTATTAATATATCTATCCTTATCTAAGTCATTTGGCCGAACCTTAGATTTTTAGGAATTAAATAATAATTAATAATATAATATTTATTTTAAAAACTAATTTATGTCAATTTTGACACTATTTGGTACATGATTTTTATGAAATTTCTAACAGAATGATAAGTTCGAACCAAGTTACTTAAATCAATACTAACATGTCATATTAACCTATAAAATTAGTGGGATTCATAAAATGTCTCAAATTACATTTATTTTGGTGTTTATAACATCAGTTATGTCAATATTTTCTTAAAAAGGTAATTACTGCATCATTTTTGTGTCATAAATAAATTAAATTATTTAAAGTATAAAAATTACAAATAAAATACCATTATTTAGGAAATCGTTTTATCTTTCTAATGAATATTTATAGTCGAAATTATATTATGTATAACTCTATATGAAAAATGTTTTAGTAAATAAACATTGATTTTACCTCTTTTAACTCTTCTTTGAATTAAATAATAATAAATGTCCTAATCTAATCCAAGTGGGCCTAAATGATAATATTTTACACTTAAAGTTACTTTTGGTCGAGATAAACTTGTCCAATAGGATTAGTACATGTGTTAGGGTAATATTAATATCATTTTTACCCTTAATTACCCTATTTACTTTTAACCGTGGTAATTAAAAGTAAAAAGTTACTACTCATCAAAAATTATTTTCATCTCATTGAACCACATTTTACTTACTAACATCAACCGTATCTCTCGGGTTTTTGAAATTCCATTCACAGAAGCGGTAAAATTAAGATTTATGAAGAAAAATTAATTTTTTAACTACCACTTAGTAGTTTCACTATTCATCAAAAATTGAAGTTTTTCAGAAAAATGCCAAAATTTCACCCTAAGCTATAATTGATATTCCGAATTCAAAAATGATTTCTATTTTACAAAATTCCCAAAATATAAGTTTCATTAATTAATTTTATAATTAATTTCCATTGTCACAACAAATAGCGTGTTTTTAAGAGATAATAACTATCAAAAGATTAACACTTGTTTATGTCTGGTGTAAATGTGAAATTACATCCAATGACCAACATTGTATTAAATTGTAAAAATATATTCTAAATATACTTTAAAACAACTCAGATTAATAATTTATCACTATTAATTATTTCTATTAAAAAAGTTGTTTTTAATTATAATTTAGTAATTTTCACTATTCATTAAAATATGAAAGTTATCCGAAAAGTACCAAAATTTAACTTTAGGCTAAATTCGATACTCAAGATCCAAAAATGAATTCCATTTTGAAAAAAAAATTACAAAATTTCAAAAAGTGGTTATTACTATTCATAACGGCTAGTTTAAATAATATTTTAATAGCATATTGTTGTTTAGTGAAACTCGTTATTGCGTACTACACACGCTATCGAGGAAGGTTGCGATTGCGTGTAATGCAAGGCAAGTCAATGATGCAAGCTCCTTTTGGTGTAGCGTACAACACAAGACATTAGTGAAATTAAAAAGAATATTTTTCATAAAATCTTGGGCTGTTACATATATGAAATGGAAAACATCGTTTATAGAGACGGTAGTCCGTACGTACGCATAAACGTTGTTTCTGTTTTCATATAGTATTGAATGGAAGTAAGTGAATAAGATATATGTAAGTACATAAATCCTTATATATATATACATATATATAGTAGCATTATTATGTCATATATTACATACTTATTAGTAATATATATTTTTATAATCTTCGATGAATGGTGAACTTGTAAATGAATCTAATCGTGTCGTGGAGACGGTAATCCGTACGTACGCACGAGCGAAAATATCATCCTTTTGATATTAAAATAATATATAATTGGATGGTATATCATATATACAGAATCATTATCATGTTATATTTATTATTTACATGAATTACAAATCATTATTATATCCATCCAAATAATAATATATTGAATAACAATTACACCACGACGTGGAGACGGTAAGCCATACGTACGCACGTATGGTGACATGTCATTCAAAAAATTGATAGAATACTGAATATGGTTGTACCATATTTATAATAATATTAAATTATATAGGAGATACTGGATTCATTATTTTAGAATGGTAATAACAAAGAAATAAGAAGTGAAGAAGAAAGGAACTTGAAAAAGGGTGGTGAAATCATTAGCTCTTCTTCGGGTTCTCCCTTTTGATTTGATCAAAAGGGCTCCTAAGGATGGCTTTATGACTAAAGGAATTCCTCTAGGATTAAGTGAGGGAATTTTAGAGAGCATTTGGGCAGGGTTTGGATGAACCAAAAGGCTTTGAAGGTGTGAATTAATGAGAAGGGTGAGTGTCCTTTTATAAGAGGGGTGAGGGGCACCTTTGGAAAAGCTAGAAATATTATTTTATAATAAATTTATATTCGGTTTATAATGGCTCCAAAGTAAATTATTTAAAAATTAAGGTGGGTATGAGTCTAAAACTACTCAAAGAATAGAATTTACACAGTTTTGGGTCATTTTATTAACCTTATCATTTAGTTTTAACACTTAGTTAATTAGTTTGACACTTACCATGTCACTTTGTATTTTTTTATTATATAGTTACTAAACTTACAATATACATCCAAGAGACCCCCAAATGGTCCATTAATGATACAAATATAATGATATAAGTCTCTTTTCTGAACCTTATATTTTTAGGAATTTAATATCAATTAATAATATAATATTTGTTTTAAAAACTCTTTTATATCAATTTTGACACTATTCAATAATTGACTTTTGTAAAAATCATAACAGAATTATTAATTCAAAAAAAGTTAATTAAATCAATCCTAATATGTCATATTATCCTATAAAATTATTTTAATTCATTAAAATGCTCAAATTAAATTTATTTGGGTATTTATAATATCAATTATTTTAATTTTTCACTATTATGGTAATTATTGTATCATCATTGTGTCATCAATAAATTAACTTATTTAATGTCTAAAAATTATAAATAAACTACCATTATGTAGGAAATCGTTTTATCTTTCTAATTAATATTCATTGTCGAAAATCCAACATATATAACCCTATGTAAAAATTGTTTTGCTAAAAGATATATGCTTATGTCATTTTTGTATTTATTTTAACTTAATTAATATAAAGTGTCATTATCACTTAAAAGTGGCTCCATGGGGTCCAAAAATCGACCCAAAGATTCCCATGGTCGGAAATGTATCAACCAATAAGGTTAGGACACATTTTAGAATAATTTAATATTATTATAATATTAGTTTTTAACCTTTATTACCAGATTTACCCTTTAACCATGGTAAATAAAATATTTACCGAAGTAATTATTCAAAATGTCTAAAAATAAAATTTACCTATTCACACAATTTTAACATCCTGATTCCAAATATGGAATCCATTTTTCCAAATTCAAAACATAGAAGTAGCAGAAATTAATTTAAAATTAATTCTCGTTGTCAAAACAAAAAGCGTGTTTTTAAGATATAATAACTATCAAAAGATTGATACTTGTTTATGTCCGGTTTAATTGTGAAATTATGTCCAATGACCAAAATTGTATTAAATGGTAAAAATATATTCTAAATATACTTTAAAACCACTCAAATTCATAATTTATCACTAATAATTATTTTTATTAAAAAAGTTGTTTTTAATTAAAATTTAGTAATTTTCACTATTCATCAAAATATTAAAGTTATCTGAAAAGTACCAAAATTTCACCTTAGGCTAAATTCGATACCCCAAATCATAAAATGAGGTCCATTTTGAGATATAAAATTTCTAAAATTTTAAAAAGTATGTATTACTATTCATAACGGCTACTTTGATTGGTCGTGGTGTGTGTTAGAACTCGAAGTTGCGTACAACACACGCTACTGTATTATTCAAAGAGAAGTGTACCATGGAAGCTTGGGGTGTTACATTCTCCCCTCCTTCAACAAATTGAATCCTCGCAATTTGATATTGTACTTTGAAAATAATGGTTGAAAATAGAAAATATCTTTGTGGGAAAACCCACATCGGAAATTTGGTTAATAAAATTGTAGTCTTAACAAGATGAAAAGAGAAATGAAAGGGTCCCCACAAAATTATGATCTCGATTAGGAGGAAATTTGTGGAAATTATAGACATACAACTGAAGGAAAAACGTAAAAATTTATAGGTAGTGTTTGAGGTCATCAATCACAAACAAGTTTAAAATTGATGTCTTTAAATTCATCAATCTATGATGATTTAAAATACCATCGGTTCAACAAAACATAAGGTATTAGGATAACACATTTTTGACATTTCAAAATGTATTAGTTGAAATCCCACTTCGAAAAATATATTAATGAGGCCTCTATTTAAAATAAAGAGTGGAAAGTATGAAGATTACCGAAAATAACACATACTAGGGTTCCATGTAGGAAAATATGGATATGGAAGAGAAATCTAACCATCAATTATCTGATGGAGAGTGGTAGAGAACATGGCTATGAAAAGGCCAAAAATCCCAAAGCCATAAATTAGTGATGATCTAAGGTACTATCTAGGAGAAAATTTTTCTTCTAAGTTCTTTTTCTTAATGTTGAGGAATTTATTTATGAGATAGGCTAAGATCATAAAGAGATATACTTACTTTATAATTAGAGTTTTATCCATTAATAAATTTCTACCAGAAACTCATCTTTCACCCCAAAACATAATACAACTCAAAAATACTCTATTTATCCTAATCGTATAGGGTTCCAAATATAATAAATTTATATTTCACATATCAGACCCTTTATGTAAAGAAACTACATTATACCATCCAGGAACTTCATGTATCACAATGGTAGGTGATAAATCCCAATTTCTCTATGGTTGTGGGTTCAATTCCCGCAGCTCTGTCTGACATGATGGGTCGTCACACGATCTGCGTGTTGTCCTTTTATAAAAATCCAAAAAACTAACCTTTAAAAATTAATCCATTCCAACCATTAGACTTATCCAAAATAATATTATCCAAACTCATTGTACAAAATTTACAAGGAAGTTAAACATAATAAGGATCCTTTTTTTCCAGGTAATAACATGTGAACGCCTTCCTCAAATATTTTTTTAAAACACCGGAACATCCTGAATTACCAAAATCAACCATCTCTTAGTCCAAAATCACTACCTCAATATTAGGACCATATTAAGGTTTATCTTTCCTCCAACCATGTAATTTCCAAAAAAAATTAACTTGTTGTAGAGTCAATTTTCTTAGTACCATAAAATCTCAAATCCTTAATTAAATAGCACTGCAGTACAATCCTTATTTATTTCCAGAACATCATTGATACAACACTTAAATGAAATAATTCTAAAATAACAACATAAGAACACTAGTCATTACTCTTCATCTGTGGTAGTATCATAACTTGATTATTATCCAATAGCATCATTTGCAGCATAGTCTGATGACTGGTACATTGGTTCGCGTAGTGTCCAAACTCCTTGCAAATGAAGCATTGTACATTTGAAACCATTTTTTTACCCTTGCAGTCACATACATTTTGTCCTTTTCCTCCACACTTATAACAGACTCCCATTCCTTTCAGGCAAGTTCCAGGGTGTTTCTTCCCACAGTTATCACATATGGAAAAATTCTTCTTTTCCCTCTTCCCTTTACCCATATTTCTCTCTTCCATCCTTTTCTTCTCTTGATTCCCTTCAAAGACATAGGACTCTGAGAATTCTTTACTCATGTTATCAACACATGATACTATTTCTTCATATGATGATAATATGTGGGAAACTATTTCCCTTCTAAATTCTGGCTTAGGACCATGAAAGATATGATCCCTCTTACTCTTTGGATCATACGTATTACGGGAGTTCACATTCCTTCTAATGGGTGTTATTTCTATACAATAGCATAAACTAGTTCAGTTTATGAATTGTAATAAATAATTACCAAACTTGTAAAATACCTAACACAAATTCAACAGTTTATGGATATAATTCATAATCATAAAAATGTTTTCTTTGAGTAAGTATATACTCATAAGCCCTTAATAATGGTTTGTAAAGAAAATTAGAATTATCCTAATCATATCCCCCGGGATTGTCGTAACCAAGAGTGCAGCAAGGCCCGTTGTCGTGCACCAGTTCCCATTTGAGTCTAGCTCAAAGCGGTGTTTTCGGGTTTTACCCCTAGGTACAGCTGTACCAGAGCCGCCTCTACCTGCTCGTATCCAGACAGGGATGTATTGCTCGAAAAACTCACAAAATCTCTACAATACCAAAATTCTAGGAAGTTCTTCTATAGTAATCCTCAAAGTCTATCTTAGGGCTATGTGCTCTAATCAGAGTTTATCTAAATCTAGTTTTCAAGGTTATTGTTAAACTTCCTCTAATACCAACTGTAATACCCCAACGCCAGTTACCCAGAGTCAGTGCATTATTTTAATACATTTTCATGATTCCAAGGAATCAAGTCCCGAAGGACCGATCAGTTTAGAAGTCTTGGAAAAATAGATCACATACATGAATGTTACAGTTGCACTTTATGACGTACAAAACAACATAAATAATCTTTATGAACGCCATTATTCCCTTGGCTTAACCCTGCATATCAATCACATTACACTTCTTGGAATCCTGGGAAAAATAAAACATAGAAAGGGGTGAGCTCAAATGCTCAGTAAGGGAAATCAATACAGCGGAAACTTTCATAAATAAGCATAAACATTTAAGGCAATGTATAAAACTAAAACAAAATCCTTCTAAACTTGAACTTCAGCATAATATGGAAGAAATAAAATGAAATAATGCCATTTACTTATTCACATGGATATTCTACTAATTGAATAATCACATGAAATATCACTAACCACTTTCATAATGATGGAATGGAAGATGCCGAACTTTAATTTCTATGTCGAGGCCTCGTGCCAAGACCTAAGGGACAACTGTAACCGGAACCCAACCTGGAGATCCTCTATAATCGGACTCCATCTCGGAGTGCCTCTAATAACCGAACACCAGCCCGGAGTGCCTATAATAACTGGAAACCAACCCAAAGGGACTCTAATAACCGGACACCAACCCGGAGGGCTTACTTTTACCAGTCCGCAACCAGGAACATACTAGTCCAACATATTCATCTTAAGAAGAGTATGAATTATAAAATAAGCATTCGTATTAAAACCTACATACAAAATGTCAAAAATTTAATCATAAACCATTAATGGCATAAAAATAACTCATCCATAGTCAAAAATATCACAAAAACTTTAATACAATATGGATGATTTGTATCATATAAATCAACTTGAAACAAGTTTAAAATTTATCAAAGGATGTCGACATAGATGAAATCAATACTATTTGAGAGAAATATCTCTTTTTTTGAAATCATTTAAAAGTCGCATAATTATAGAGAAAACCTTTATTTTGAAAATATCTTTATAAGATTGTGAAGGAAGCTTTAAAGGTGTAATAATGATGGATAATAATCGCACCCACCGTATAAGTTAAAAAAAACATTCTTACATTAATTTTGTCAAAAAGGTTAAAAAGGACCTTGTTTGGAAAACGACGGAAAGATTCCTTTATAAACCTCTTATAAAAAGTCAAAAAGGGTATAAATGTCTTTAACCCATATTCTTGTAAATTGTAAAAATGTTTTGAAATACATTTTTAAGAAATATGGATGTGTATTATATGATATCCCAGTAGATTATTACGTATATACAACCTCGGATAATGAAGCGATTGTGAAATAAACCCTTACCAATTTGGTAACTTACGAAACATACAACCCATGAAAGAGGTATCATACAATGAATATGTAAATACACATAAATTAAAGTGTGTTACACAAACAATATAATTATGGGCAGTACATACACCACACAAAAGGTAATGGTGGCAATATGGCATGAATCTCACGGGAATAAGGAGTGAGATGAAAACCCCTTACCTTGCACTTTACTTTAGTCGACGGTACGTTTAACCTCCTGTACGAAGATCATAGTATGTTATTAAATTATACCAGAACCATATTAATATTTATGATATCATAAATTATTCATTTATGACTTTATATTACCCATTTAAAAATAATTTCCATGTTAAGTTAACATTTCGGTTAATAATCACTTTCTTTATCGTACGTGTTTTAACTTGTCACTCTTGGTTGTATCACTTAGATCATGATTTAAATACTTCCAGAATATAAAACATGATAAATATATCATATATATTTAGAATATAAATATGTATAATATACATATATATGAAATGGAAAACACCATTTATGGAGACAGTAGTCCGTACGTACGCATAAACGTTGTTTCTGTTTTCATATAATATTGAACGGAAGTAAGTGAATAAGATATATGTAAGTACATAAATCCTTATATATATATATATATATCCAGTATCATTATTATGTCATATATTACATACTTATTAGTAATATATATTTTTATAATCATCGATGAATGGTGAACTTGGAAATGAATCTCATCGCGTCGTAGAGACGGTAATCCGTACGTACGCACGAGCAAAAAATATCATTCTTTTGATATTAAAATAATATATAATTGGATGGTATATCATATATACAGAATCATTATCATGTTATATTTATTATTTACATGAATTAAAAATCATTATTATATCCATCCAAATAATAATATATTGAATAACAATTACACCACGATGTGGAGACGGTAAGCCGTACGTATGCACGTATGGTGACATGTCATTCAAAGGATGGATAGAATACTGAATATGGTTGTACCATATTTATAATAATATTACAGTATATAGTAGATACTGTATTAATTATTTTATAATGGTAATAATAAAGAAATAAGAAGTAGAAGAAGAAAGGAACTTGAAAAGGGGTGGTGAAATCATTACCTCTTCTTCGGGTTCTTCCTTTTGATTTGATCAAAAGGGATCCTTAAGATGGCTTTCTGACTAAAGGAATGACTCTACGATGAATCGAGGGAAGTTTAGAGAGTATTTGGGCAGGGTTTGGCTGAACCAAAAGGCTTTTAAGGTGTGAATTAATGAGAAGGGTGAGTGTCCTTTTATAAGAGGGGTGAGGGGAACCTTTGGAAAAGCTATAAATATTATTTTATAATAAATTCATATTCGGTTTATAATGGATCCAAAGTGTATTATTTAAGGGCTAAGGTGGGGATGAGTCGAAAACTACTCAACCAATAGAATTTAGACAGGTTTGGGTCATTTTATTAACCTTGTCTTTTAGTTTTAACACTTAGTTAATTAGTTTGACACTTACCATGTCACTTTGTATTTTTATATTTAATAGTTAATAAACATACAATATACATTAGAGAGACCCCCAAATGGTCCATTAATGATACAAATATCATGACATAAGTCTCTTGGCCTAACCATAGATTTTTAGGAATTTAATATCAATTAATAATATAATATTTGTTTTAAAAACTCTTTTATGTCAATTTTGACACTATTCAATAATTGAATTTTTTGAAAATCATAACAGAATGATTACTTCAAACAAAGTTTATTAAATCAATCCTAATATGTAATAGTATCCTATAAAATTAGTGTAATTCATTAAAAGTCTCAAATTAAATTTATTTGGGTATTTATAATATCAATTATTTTAATTTTTCACTGTTATGGTAATTATTGCATCATCATTGTGTCATAAATAAATTAAATTATTTATTGTCTAAAAATTATAAATAAAATACCATTATGTAGTAAAGCTTTTTATATTTCTAATGAATATTAATAGTCAAAAATCCAACATATATAACCCTATGTAAAAATTGTTTTTCTAAAAGATATATGCTTGTGTCATTTTTGTATTTATTTTAACTTAATTAATATAAAGTGTCATTATCACTTACAAGTGGCTCCATGGGGTCCAAAAATCGACCCAAATATGCCCATGGTCGGACATGTATCAGCAAATAAGGTTAGGACACGTTTTAGGGTAATTTATTATTATTATAATATTATTTTTTAACCCTTATTTACCAGATTTACCCTTTAACCATGGTAAATAAAATATTTACGGAAGTAATTATTCAAAATGTCTAAAAATAAAAGTTACCTATTTACACAATTTGAACATCCTGATTCCAAATATGGAATCCATTTTTCCAAATTCAAGACACAGAAGTGGCATAAATTAATTTAAAATTAATTCCTGTTGTCAAAACAAAAAGCATGTTTTTAAGATATAATAACTATCAAAATATTAATACTTGTTTTTGTCCGGTTTAATTGTGAAATTGTGTCCAATGACCAAAATTGTATTAAATGGTAAAAATATATTCTAAATATACTTTAAAACCACTCAAATTCATAATTTATCACTAATAATTATTTTGAATAAAAAAGTTGTTTTTAATTAAAATTTAGTAATTTTCACTATTCATCAAAATATTAAAGTTATCTGAAAAGTACCAAAATTTAACCTTAGGCTAAATTCGATACTCCGAATCCAAAAATGAAGTCCATTTTGAGAGCTAAAATTTCTCAAATTTTAAAAAGTAGGTATTACTATTCATAACGGCTACTGTGATTGGTCGTGGTGTGTGTTAGAACTCGAAGTTGCGTACAACACACGCTATTGTATTATTCAAAGAGAAGTGTATCATGGAAGCTCGGAGTGTTAAATGAAGTCTTATTTTTAACTTTATATTTCTTCATATCTTTACCAGAACCAAAATTTTTACAATATTCTTCACACATAGGATTTTGAGAAACTTTTAACCTCTTGAATTTGTTAGTCTGGGCCACATACATAACCTTCCCAACATTCTTCTTCTTAGAAACAATTTCATCTCTCTTATCAACCTTTGAAGGTCACCTTTTATCCTTCTTAGGTTTACCCTTTCTAGAGTTTTCACCAACTTTAGAAATAGAGTTCTTGAAACTTGTAACCTTTTGTTTGTATTTAGAATGTTTTTTTAGAAAATTTATAACTCTTCTTATTTTACTTTTATCTTGACTTCCAGAGGCTCATTATGATTCTTTTATTTCTAAAGATATTTATTCAAATAATAAATCTCTTCATGAATCTTTAATTTCTCAAAAGTAAAAAATTCTTGATTGTTTATTGAATAATTTTCATTTTTTAGCTTCTTTATTTCTTTTTCAAGCCTTCTAATATTTCTCAAATAATCTTTTAATTATTCTTTTAGATGAAATTATAATTGATTTTCTTCTTCTTCAAAACTATTTCTACTAATTTATTCATTGTTAACTGTTGTAATTACAGTATTCTCCTTATCATTTTCAATAAATTTTTCTAATTCAGCTTCACTGCCTTCTTCTTCAGAACAACTTCTTTAACTATTAACAACACTTTCCTCATTAATTATTGAAATAAATGTGTTTTCTTCAGAACCATTTGTAAATTCTTCACTGTCATCATAATTAAATAAAAATCTTCTCCTTTTATATTTTTATAACTTCTTATATTTCATCTTGGAATAGAATTTTTCCATTTTACTCTATTTATTCCAAGATCTTCTTGGCTTTCTTTCTTGTTCAAAAACTTCTTCTTCATCCATTTATTTTTTATCACCACTTTTAGGAAAATTGGAAACAAAGTTCCCAATGGATCTTCATAAAAAACATTTTAAGGGAAGTTTCCCTTTATATATTCCTATATATATTTTCACATTTTTAGAAACCTCGAACAAAATTTCCTTAAGAATTTTATGTACCTCTTTTTTGAAATCAGAATCTCAAGCTTCTTTTTCAAGAGTCTTCTTAGACTCCTCATTCTTGACAGTCTTGAAATACATTTCATGATCAACATTTATTTTTACCTTCATAAATTTCTCCCTTCTAATTTCATAAGTAATGATAGTACTATGAAATTTATCTATAGATAATGTTTTTGTATCTCTATCTTCCATTGAGAAAACTTTGGCATAAAACTTATCAGGAAGAATTCTCAAGATATTTTAAACAATTGTAGAATCTTCCAACTTTTCACCAAGACATCTAATATTGATAAAAATTTCATTAACCTTGGTAAATAATTCATCAATCAATTCATTCTCACCCATCTTTAGATCCTTATAGTTTAATCTATAGATTTTTAACTTTTCATTTTTTTACTTTTCTATTTCCTTTATAAATGTTCTTTAGATTGTTCTATATACCTTTGGAAGTAAAAAAATCGCTTTACTCTAAGAAAATCACTTTCATATAATGATGATAGTAAGGTATTTTTATATCTTCCATAATTATCCATATTCTCTTTATCAGTAGCTGTATGAGGAGAATTATCAACCTAAGGGGGGCCATATGTAGAAAATTTCAAAACATCATACCCAAGAGACATAATATATGGAAACATTATATCCTTCTGGATATGATAATTCAAATAATATAATATCATAATACCATTACTATTATCACAAATTAGATATTCTATAACAACATCTTCTTTAAAAAATCTCCAGTAAAGAGTAAATAAAGTGAAATTTCACTATAAAACCACTTGTAATTTCCCATCCATGGTCCAAGTATCATTTAGAGGGGTGTTAATAGGTTATACCCTTTTCTTTAAAGTTTATTTTATTTTGAAACAACCTTTGTCACCTATTAAAGATTTGTTACCATGATGAAAAAAAATAATCACACATCCATAGAAATACAATTTTTTAAAAGTTTCACTACTCAACAAGAGTACCTACATCCTTGGCATATTATGGAAATAATTCGATTACACACAATCCACTAGAAAACAGTCCTTTTCTATGGATACAATGAGTATTATATTCTATTACACTCATGAAGAACTATGTTCAATACAATAGTGGATGTACTTCATGTAGCATGAAATGATGTAATAAAATTTCTATAATATGCTAAGAAAAAATCATCATATTCTTAAGAAAAGTTATTTTGATTCCTTGTCAGCATTCAAAAATATGATCTTCAAACCCAATTCTACACTTTCCTACCCTGTAGAAAATAAGAAATTTCAGGACTTAGTAATGATACTCAGTCAAATTTCCCAGTTTGATCTGTTCAGTCTAATTGATCAGTCTGATAAAAATAATACTCTTCCATAATACTACAAAAAAATTTATGAATTGCTTCTGCCACAGTTTGGAAATCCAATCTGATTCCCAGTTTGATGATCCAGGATGATATTAGGATTATCTAAATATGATCTTCCTCTTCTACTTCATCTTATTTTTTATATAAAACTCCTCTATAAATCACAATATGGAAACACCTTCTCTATAAAATTCCTCATTGATATGAATTCTCTCTTCCTTTCAAGAATTGTATAATTGTCATAAATTACAAAGTACTTCCACTTTTTATAGGTGACCCAAAGTGGTTTAGGTGGGATTCTGAAAAAATTTATCACTCAACCAAATTTTTTGAAACTTCAACTCCCCTTTAATTAAGGATACATATTTGACTTATTAAAAACTTATCAACTCTTCTAAAAGCTTATTGAATATTCTAAATAAATCATCTTTCTTTGGACTTTCTTAACAATCTTTAATCTGATTTGAACTTTCATTAAAATTTTCTCATTATGATGGAAGAATAAGGTCACTATAATTCTCTTAGACCTATTGAAAACAAACCATAATTGAAGGTATCTCACAAAGATTCATGGTACTAATTGTAACATTTGAAAAACACATTTCTTATCATTATGATGATCTATACTAACTGATAAAACCAATAAAATATTCAAACAAAATACTTTTTCTCAACTATTCAAACTTATATCTCCCATTGAAAACACTTTTTAGACGACTTCAAACATTTATTATTTTCTTCTTTTCTTTAGACTGATAGTCTTGAGTCTGATGAACTAATCGGTTTCATACCACCATCTGAAAAATCAGTATCTAATTTACTTTGATAAACATTGTCAGCTCCAGTCTAATTTATCTTGACCCAAATGTTAAAACATATCATAGTTCTTCTTTATCATGAACCACTAGAAAATAAATCAACCAACAATTCATCTTTATGAAAATGGTCGACTATATTGTTGATTGGTATCTTACCTTCTTCACCAACATTGGTCCTGATAAACTTCAGCTTTCTTTTTTCCTTCTAATTGGTCCCAATAACTCTCTATTGAAAGAACATTATCCTTCCAATGGTTAGTGGAACACAATGTCCGATGGACTGGTATTTTTAACTTTAACATCATCAATATATTTTATTTTCTAATTATGATACACACAAATGTATTTCTTTGAATATTTGATTCTTGTGACTTATTGGTCTTACTAAAAAATAGGATAATCATCTTCACATGTTCTATAAAACCTTCCCAACCATTAAATAAATCAATATCAGGTGATATCACACAGATGTACTGAGAAAAGAAAACTTTGACTTCATAAAATTTCTTCTTATCCAAATTTCAACTTGTAATCACGACTTCATCAGGACTTTGAGTACATTTAGTATTAGTATAGAATCGTATTCCTTACATTGGGAAGTATTGTAACTCCCCTTCTTCCAACAACTTATTTCTTCTTAGCCAAATCACAATATGATGGAAGAACTACCCATTTGTTTCATAAGTCTTGAATCACATGTTTCTCAAACAAATTTTGTTTTTTTGTGAAATACAAAAAAGCAAAGCATCATCATTTTTTACATAGAATCTATACAAAATCTGATTTTCTTCCACAATACAATCATAAATTTATTTCTCAAACCCGAGTTGAGTCTAAGGATACTTTTTGTAAGAACCCGGATCTTCGTTCAGGTATGTTTTTCCTTTTTTCTATAGTTTTTAAGAAAAATGGTTTTTCTGGAAATTTTCAAATTACACGCCATGTACTTTCTAAGTACACGCCGTGTACACTGTTCCGGCTCGAAGCCATTTGATGACCGTGTCCGGGCCACAAACACGGTGTGTAAGGCTGAGGTGGAGGCCGGTTTTTTGGAGTACGGAAAAAAATTGAAGTACATGCCGTGTACTCTAGAAGTACACACCGTGTACTTTCTTTTTTTTCATTAAACGGACTAGGGTCGCGCCTAACCCCCATATTCGTCTTCTTCTTTAGTTTTCGACCGTCCGAGAGCGTTTGTATGGCCGAATCTTCGACGGAGTCCTACCTCGCTGTCCGTTCTCCGTTTTGAGCACGGTCAGTTGCGTTGGAATCGCAGCGGTGAGTTTTTCCTTCTGCTTGAGCCTTGATTCTTGATTCCTACTTGTTTGCAGGTTATCGTGGGATGAACATTTTGTGTTTTTTCTTATATCTACATCATTCTAAGGGGAATATGTCATCGAGGTTCACGTATATCGATCTCCTAGGATCGAGGTAGGTGGTTTGTGCCTTTCCGTAGAAATTTGATGGATATTTTGTGCAATTTTCACCAATACCCTTGAACGAGGTATTGCATGTTTCCTGTTTTTCCCTTGTTACTTGACTGCTTTGCTTGATTTCTTTAGTAGAGGTTATTGCTTGTGATTAGAGTAATTTTTTTTGTGCTCAGATTGCTTTTCCTTGCTTGTTCTGCCTGTTTGGCGTTTTTCCAGTTTCCATGCCTAGTCGTATGATAGTGGAACTATTGTTTTATTTATTGCTGTTGAGCCTTAGTTGGTAGCCAAGTAGTTATTGAGGTTTACTTGGACAATACACACATTTTGAGCATGTTTAGTTATACTCAGGACTGTGAGAACCTAGATTAGTAGACCAAAGGGAGAATTGACAGAAGGGCTTCTCCATAGTGTCTTTTAATTGCAATGCGAGACTATAGGGGGAATTGACGTTGAGTGCTTCCCTAGAGAGTCTGTAGATCCACGACATGGGACACAGAGGGAATTGACATTGAGTGCTTCCCCAAAGAGACTTTAACACGATACGAGACTATAGGGGGAATTGACGGTGAGTTCTTCCCCAGAGAGTCTGCTTAATTACGTAGCTCAACCAGAGGGGTGAGACTATGTGTTCCTCCCAGAGGGTTTCTAGTACGATATGTAGAACCATAGGGGTTAGACTATGAGATTCACCCAGAGGGTTACCTGTTTTCTTCTTGTTTCGGGTTGCTTGCTTGTGTACTTACTTGTTGGAACTGTGGATTGTAGCTGCTTGTTCTTTTCTATTTACTAGTTCTTGTTTATTTACTGCCATGCATTCATTGACTGTTAGGCACAAATATTTGGGTGATTGCCTACTGGGATTGTATCTCACACCATGTTTGGGCCATGCTTTTGGGCCCAAGAAGACTATGTTGCTACAAGTATAGATAAGGCAAGCGCCCTTCTACTTTAAGATCTTGATTGCACCAGGAGCTGGGGAGCATGAGACCGAGTCATGTATCACGATGCTGAGGAGATTACTTTGTTTTATTTTGCACTTGGTTTCAGTTTTACTTCATCACGTTGTTGTGTTTGCTATTTTCCTTTGATACTTGTACCTGCTGCATCATTTTCATTATAGATATATATCTACATTGCTTCCGTTGTTTGGTTTTTGTTGTTATGCATGTTGGTTGCTGCATTCGCTGTTTATTGTGGTTTCCTTACCTCGTATACCTTACCGAATGAGGGCATAGTTTTCGCACTGACTCACCAAGGCCCTCACTGCTAGTCGGCAGCCTCTGGAATTCGGGGAAACGTGCTTGAGGTCATGTGGTGAACCGGGTACGGGGCACCAGTGGAGGGGCTCCGGACTCGAGACGTTAAAAAGTGGTATTAGAGGTAGGTTCTTTTCTCTTGCTTTGCTATTTGGAGACCTTATCTAGGGATAGTACGGATTCATTACTTGGCATTAAGTTGTGCTCGGGAGTAGCTAACCCGTGTACAGGGAAAAGCCATACTACCTCGTTAATTGCAGTTTTCTGGTTTTGAGATTTTATGGTTGGTATGTTTTCACCTAGAGTGATTCATATGACTTGTGCGGTTATTGTTTTGATATTTTGTTTCTATTTCTATCACAACCCGTTGAGATTAGGGTATTCCATCTCATGCATCATATAGGAACTTGTAGAAATCACATGTCATGCATTCTTTCCATTCCATCTAGGGATCATTAGCGATTGCATGCTGTTGTGATAGGCTCTGTGTAAATTATGCATGCTGTTGTGATAGATTCTTGATAGATTCTCTGTTTTTATGTTAGAAAACTGTTTGTTTTGTTCCTTGCTTAAAAAAATGAACACCGAATTTGGGTTCTTGAGGTTTTATGGGCCCTAACGATTTAGAATTTGGCTTCTTTTCCCCTGTTTTAGTGTTTCTGGAATTCTGTGCAGTTTCTGAGCTACTACCCAGAAAAACCCAGAATACACGGCGTGTACTTTTATATACACGTCGTGTAGTTTTCAGGCTATTTCACTGACCATGTAATTAGAACATGGTGTCATAGGAGTAACTTTAGGAATATGCCATGTACCATTGGTACACGCCGTGTGAGTTCGGAGCCGTGTACCTAGCCGTGTCACTAACAACACGGGCCAGGGAAGCTCCGGTAGAACATGCCTTGCCCGTAGGGAACATGCCATGTAGTCCTGTCCAGGTACCCAACCATGTCACGAACAACACGGGCCGGCGTGACCTTCTTTTCCGCATGACATGTTTGTTCGGAACACGCCGTGTAGTCTTGACAGGTACTCGACCGTGTCACGAACAACACGGGACGGTGTCGCCTTCGCCTATGCATGCGGTGCTTGTTCGGAGCACGCCGTGTAAGGTCCATCCATGTAGACGGCCGTGTACTCAACAACACGAACTGCCAAAGCCTTGTCTAGTGCACACCGTGTTTGTTTCGAACACGCCGTGTAGTCTCGGTTTGAGTCGGACCGTGTGGGTTAGCCATGTAAGGAGACTCGGGCAGGGGAATAGTTTTCAAGTACACGCCGTGTGTGGGGGTCAACACGCCGTGTAGTTTGTAGTGTACATGACTTGTAGGGCAGGAGTACATGCCCATGTCAGTGGTTTAAGAAGATATGTCGTGTAGTTTTATACACGCTGTGTGGTTGTGTTTTGAAATCTTGTTTGTTTTTCTTCCCCATTCATGTTTGTACTCTTGTGTTCTCTATCCTTGTTTTCCTAATCCAAGGTGTGCTTTTGATCTTTTAGAGTTATGCTTCTGAGACATCCTCTGGTCGTACTTCTGTCATCGGGCAGTGATTAGACGCCAGACAGGGCTGATCAGGGACTTCTTGTCGATCCCCTAGCCGAGCCAGCCTTGGCACCGGTTGATGTACCAGTTGCGGGCACCGATGCGTAGTTCAGGGAGGGTTTCTTAAGGATGATGCAGGCATTCCAGAGAGAACCGCCTCCTGCCTCGTCTATGGAAGACATGACGCGGGTCTTTCCGCAGCAGCATCCTCCCACGTTCTCAGGGGAGGGAGGACCTCGGGTTGTAGAGTCATGGTCGGAAGCCATGCTGACTATATTCGAGCATCTAGAGACACCTCCAGAGAGGCAGGTCAAGCTCGCCACCTACATGCTCCGAGAATCCGCCAAGAGGAGGTGGGATGTGATCTCACAGGCGGGTCAGCAGCAGGCTAGGACTGGGGAGGTGTTCCGGCGCATGCTCTACGACCACTTTTACCCGGATACCCTGAGGGTCGATCGAGCCCGGGAGTTCATGAGCTTAGAGCAGGGTACTCTATCTGTAATGGATGATTCCTCTATTTTCACTGAGCTGTAGAATTTTAAACCCCTTTGGTATGGGATTGGGGTGTTTTTGGCAAGGAAGTTTGAGGATGGACTCAGGCGGGAGATTCGCTCACAGGTGAACATCTTCCAGCTGACTTCCATTACATCCATTGTCAACCAGGCACTGATTGCGGAGCGCAATCTGAGAGACTCTGCAGCTACGAGTCAGGGCGGTTCAACTTCCAGAGATATCTTTCCTTCAGATGATAGTAAGAAGAATCCTAGGAAGCCTATGCACGGTGATTCGAGGAAGCGAGATGCATCATCAGGCAGCCAGGTGACATGCTACCAGTGTGGTCGGACAGGGCACACGAGGCCGCAGTTCCAGAGAGACCCCATGGAGTGCCGATATTATAGCAAGATGGGTCACCTTCAGCGTTTCTGCCAGGTTTTCTCACCAGCAGCAGGTGACCGGGGTTCTTCCAAGACTCCTCATTCAAGAGTAGCCCCACCAGTCTCTCACCAGTCAGGGAACTGGAGTTCTTCCGGCCGTTTGGGCCGAGGTGGAGGTTGAGGTCATGGCGGTCAGCCACCATTCCCTCAGCACCAGTAGGGAGGTTCAGCTCAGAGTGGTCAGTCAGGGGCATAGGTCTGTGGTGCAGGCCAGTCTTTCACCTTGTAGAAGACTTATCATGGGCAGGATCCTAGCCCTTCTACTATTCGAGGTACGATTTTAGTAGCCTCAGTTTTATCTTCAGCCCTTTCCGATACTGGTGCTACGTATAGCTTTATCTCTATTGATGTTGTGAAATCGTCATAGAGTCAGTTTCATTTCACCAGAGGGTGAATCTTTCCCTCATAGAGGCGAATGGGACGTTCGGGCGAGTCAGGTGGGACTCGAGCATCTTGGGCTAGGAGGAGTGACGGCCTAGATTTCTAGTCTTTATTTGGATGATCAGGGGACTCCACAGTTGGACTTTCCTCCAGTGGTGGATCGCTTCTGGGATGTCTTTCCAGAGGACTTTTCAGGTTTTCCTCTGGAGCGTGAGGTAGACTATTCTATTGAGCTGGTGCCAGGAGCGGCACCGGTGTCCATTCCTCCCTATAGGATGGCCACACCTGAGTTATAGGAGCTCAAGAAGCAGTTGGAGGAGCTACATGCTAAGGGTTTCATCCGACCCAGTACTTCTCCTTGGGGTTCGCCTGTCCTGTTTTCAAAGAAGGCAGATGGTACCCTTCGGCTTTGTGTGGATTATCGAAAGCTGAACTAGTTGACAGTCAAGAACCGATATCCATTGCCACGGATTGATGACCTTTTCGATCAGCATCGAGGAGCCTGGGTGTTCTTGAAGATCGACATGAGGTTCGGTTATCATCAGTTGCATGTTAGACCATCAGATATACCTCTGACAGCCTTCAGGAGTAGGTACGGTCATTACGAGTATACAGTCATGCCCTTCGGACTCACGAATGCACATGCAGTTTTTATGGCACTGATGAACCGAGTGTTCCATCCTTACTTGGATTCCTTCATCGTGGTCTTTGTGGATGATATCTTGCTTTACTCTCACACTCGACACAACCATGCCACCCATATTGAGATCATTTTGAGTACACTGAGAGAGCATCGGATTTATGATAAACTCTCGAAGTGCCACTTCTGGATGGATCAGATTCACTTCTTGGGTCATGTTATCTCAAAGGCAGGAGTATCTGTGGACCCAGAGAAAGTGAGAGATGTAGTTTCCTGGGAGCATCCGAAGAATGTTTTTGAGGTACGAAGCTTCCTAGGGATGGATGGATACTACATATGCTTCATTCGATACTTTTCTCGTTTAGCAGCACCCTTGATAGGTCTGACCAAGAATGGGGCAAGGTTTTTATGGTCAGATTCTTGTGAGTCATCCTTTCAGAAGCTGAAAGGGAGGTTGACGTCAGCACCGATACTAGTCTTGCCAGAGCCAGGTAAGAGATACACTATTTATTGTGATGCTTCGGGTATCGGGCTGGGAGTTGTGCTTATGCATGGAGATGGATCCGTTGCGTATGGGTCTTGACAGTTGTGGCCACATGAGAGGAACTACCCTACGCATGATCTGGAGTTGGAAGCTATTGTTCATGCCTTGCGCTGTTAGAGACACTATCTTCTGGGAGATCACTTTGTGGTCTTCACTAACCACAAGAGTCTCAAGTATATCTTCACTCAGCGTGATCTGAATCTGAGGCAGCGTAGGTGGGTTGAGTATCTACAGTCTTTTTACTTTGATCTTGCATATACGCTGGGAAAGGGTAACGTCGTGGAAGACGCGTTGAGTAGGAGAACTCAGATTCAGGCAGTTCAGGAGGCCAGTAGTGAGTGACAGCTGATGGCTCTGTTCTTTAAGATGCATCTGGAGGTGCACGACAGACGGGGACAGACCTTTCTATCTTCTTTAGCTGTTACCTCCACGCTACTTGATCGGGTACAGATGAGGTAGCTATCAGACTCGGAAGGCTTAGTCCTGTGGGAGAGTGTGTCAGGAGGGGACCCTCTACCAAGATAGACAGTGGGAGAGGATGAGATCTTTTGTTTCCAAGGACGTGTATGGGTGCCAGCAAACATACGTGAGGAGCTGATGAAGGATTTTCATTCCTCATTTTGGGAAGTTCATCCTGGTGTCACCAAGATGTATCAGGATCTTCATCGCCAGTATTGGTGGCCAGGTATGAAGAAGGATGTTGCTGGTTTTGTCATGAGATGTTCTACTTGTCAGCAGGTGAAAGCGAGCATCAGCGACCAACATGCCTTTTACAGCAGTTACTCATTCCGGAGTGGAAGTGGAACGATGTTGCGATGGACATCGTGACTGGGTTGCCAAGATCACCGCGTGGGAACGATGATGTTTGGGTTGTCGTCAACATACTTAAGAATTTTTCTCAATTCTTACCGATCAAGGAGACCTTTAGTGTTGATGATCTGGGACGACTTTACATCAGAGAGATTGTGTGTCTGCATGGAGTTCCGCACTCTATTGTTTCAGACAGAGATGCGCGCTTTACCTCTCGGTTCAGGTAGGGACTTCATAAGGCCTTGGGTACACAGGTACTTTTGAGTATAGCATACCATCCCCAGACTGATGGCCAGTCCGAGCGCACGATCCAGGTGCTTGAGGATATGCTCCGAGCTTGCATCCTTGACTTTGGCGGTTCTTGGGAGAAGCATATCCCTCTGGTGGAGTTTTCCTACAACATCAGTTTCCAGGCGACCATTCAGATGGTTCCATATGAGGCTTTGTACGGTAGGCCATGTCGATCACCCTTATGCTGGATGGAGGTAGGAGAGGCAGGTTTGCTGGGGCCTCGTCTTGTTCAGGAGACTTCAGAGTAGATAGAGCTGATTCAGAAGAGGATGGATACAGCGCAGTCTCGGCAGAAGTCTTATTCTGATCAGCGTAGATGACCTCTGGAGTTCGAGGTCGGAGATCAGGTTTTTCTGCGTGTCGCACCTAGGTTGGGGCACAAAAGGATTCAGAGACAGGGTAAGATTTCCCCACGGTACATCGAGCTGTTTGAGGTTTTGGAGAGAGTGGGGCTGGTCACCTATCGGTTGCAGCTACCTCAGAGGTATCGGGCCATGCACGACGTCTTCCTTGTCTCTTAGCTCCGACGTTACTTTTCAGACCTGTCTCACATCTTTCAGCCTGAGTAAGTCGAGCTTGAAGCAGATGCTTCATTCGAGGAGCATCCAATCTGGATTCTCGATCGTAGTACGAAGGTTCTCCGCGGGCGGTCTGTTTCTCTGGTACGAGTATTGTGGAAGCACGGGCGAGTACAAAACGAGACCTAGGAGAGGAAGGACGATATACGATCACAGTGTCCAGACCTTCTCGGGGGTTCTTCTTCTCCACCTCGTTAGGGAAATTCGAGGAAAAAATTATTTAAGGGGGGAAGTTTGTAAGAACCTGGATCTTCGTTCAGGTATGTTTTTCCTTTTTTCTAGAGTTTTTAAGAAAAAGGTTTTTTTTGAAAATTTTCAAAGTACACGCAATGTAATTTCTGAGTACACGCCGTGTACTCTGTTCCAGCTCAAAGCTGTGTGATGTCCATGTCCGGGCCACACACACGATGTGTAAGGCTGAGGTGGAGGCCGGTTTTTCGGAGTATGGAAAAAAATTGAAGTACACGCCGTGTACTCTAGAATTACACATTGTGTACTTTCTTTTTTATCATTAAAAGGACCGGGGCCGCGCCTAACCCCCACATTCATCTTCTTCTTCAGTTTTCAATCGTCTGAGAGCGTCCGTACGGCCGGATCTTCAACGGAGTCCTACCTCTCCGTCCGTTCTCTATTTTGAGCACAGTCAGTTGCGTTGGAATCGCAGCGGTGAGTTCTTCCTTCTTCTTGAGCCTTGCTTCTTGATCCCTCCTTATTTTCATGTTATCATGGGGTGAACGTTTTGTGCATTTTCTCATATCTACGTCATTCTAAGGGGAATATGTCATCAAGGTTCACGTATATCGATCTCCTAGAATCGAGGTAGGTGGTTTGTACCTTTCCCTAGAAATTTTATGGATATTTTGTGCAATTTTTACCAATACCCTTGAACAGGGTATAGCGTGTTTCCTGTTTTTCCCTTGTTACTTGCCTTATTTTCTTTATTGCTTTAGTAGAGGTTATTGCTTGTGATTAGAGTAATTTGTTTGTGCTCAGATTGCTTTTCCATGCTTGTTCTACCTGTTTGGCGTTTTTCCAGTCGCCATGCCTAGTCGTAGGATATTGGAACTATTGTTTTATTTATTGCTGTTGTGCCTTAGTTGATAGCCAAGTAGTTCTTGAGGTTTACTTGGACGATACACATGCGTTGAGCATGTTTAGTTATACTCAGGACTGTGAGATCCTAGAGTAGTAGACCAAAGGGAGAATTGACGAAAGGGCTTCTCTAGAGTGTCTTTTAATTGCGATGTGAGACTATAGGGGTAATTGACGTTGAGTGATTCCCCAGAGAGTCTGTAGATCCACGACGTGGGACACATGGGTAATTGACGTTGAGTGCTTCCCCAAAGATCCTTTAGCACGATACGAGACTATAGGGGGAATTGACGGTGAGTGCTTCCCTAGAGAGTCTGATTAATTACCTAGCTGAACCAGAGGGGTGAGACTTTGTGTGCCTCCCAGAGGGTTGCTAGTACTATAGGTTGAACAATAGGGGTTAGAATGTGAGGGATACCCAAAGGGTTACCTTTTTTCTTCTTGTTGTTGGTTGCTTTCTTGTGTACTTACTTATTGGAACTGTGGATTGTATCTGCTTGTGCTTTTCTGTTTACTGCTTCTTGTTTATTTACTACCATGCATTCATTGACTGTTAGGCACAAATATTTGGGTTATTTCCTACTGGGATTGTATCTCACACCCTGTTTAGGCCATGATTTTGGGCCCAAGCAGACTATGTTATTGCAGGTATAGATAAGGGCAAGCACCTTTCTACTTCAGGATCTTGATTGTACCAGGAGCTGGGGAGCATGGGACCGAGCCGTGGCTCGTGATTCTGAGGAGATTACTTTGTTATCTTTTGCACTTGGTTTCAGTTATACTTCAGCACGTTGTTGTGTTTGCTGTTTTCCTTTGATACTTGCACCTACTGCATCATTTTCATCATAGTTATATATATCTACATTTATTCCGCTGTTTGGTTTCTATTGTTCTGCATGTTGGTTGCTACTTCCACTGTTTATTGTGGTTTCTTACCTCGTATACCTTACCGAATGAGGTCATAGTTTCCCCACTGACTCGCCAAGGTCCTCGCTTCTAGTCGGCATCCTCGGGAATTCGGGGAAACATGCTTGCAGTCATGTGGCGAACCGGGTACGGGGCACTAGTGGAGGGGCTCCGGACTCAGGACGTTACACTTTTCTTGAAGAAAACTTATTCCTAATATAATGGAATTTCTTAAGCATTATGTGTCTGATCTTCTAAATACGATTGTGAGTCTTATTTTCAAGCTGATAATCAGGATCCAATTCTCATGTCCAAGGTTCGGGATTTGATTACAAACAATATACACACATCCTTATTCAATCAAAATTCCCATTACCTTCTCAACATACTTTATTTTCTGAACATAATTGCTTTATGGGCAAAAAAATACAACCAAAACACAACTTAGACCTAACAATGGTAATGATGAACTTTGGAAGAATAATTAATACAAACACTACTATTATGAAACTAGTACAAACAATCAAAACTATGAACACATGATATAGAAAATAATTAGAATTAATATAGAGAATGACTATTTATAAAGAGTATAAATGAAAAAGGATAGGATTAATGTTTTTAATTAAGTGATTAATATAGTTATTTTTTTTATACGGGAGGTTAAATTATGTTCACGGAATGTAGGACAAGAGTTAAGGTTTTTCAGTCTCAAATTCCACTCATTAAGACATGTTTTGAATTATGCACCTAATTTATATTATGTGGTGTGTATAATATCAATTTTATATGTTGTATCATGAAATAACTTTATTCATCTTGTTTTAATATCAATTTTAATCACTCTTTTCAATAGTTATTGATTTATTTGATGCACAAGAAATAAGTGAGGGTTTTCATCTTAAATTTAATTCTTTGAGACTCATGTTATATTGACCAATATTTTTTGTGGTGAATAAATTTACAAGTAATAATTTTTTACAAATTACTCATGGAATTCATGGGATTTACAATTCAATATTTTTATCCCTCTCTCATATTTTTTATTCAATAGTTACCAAAACCATTATAATACTTGATCTTTTACCCATTCTATGTTTTGATAAAGTAAAACCATGTGCAATTTCATGGATAATAAATCACTATCTAGATACTAGAAAATGGATGCAATTTTGGTACATATGAACCTATGGGTAATCACCCAAAAAAAGGTTCAGTTGAGCATTGACCCAATCATGACCCTTATGCACGATGAGTGGGCTTAAGACTAAAAACCTGATGAGACACTCTTGTGGGATATTATTTGGGATATTCACTTGTTCTTAACGTACCATGATGAAGTATTATTTCTACCATTTTCTTAGTCTCCTTCCAATATACACTATTGAACCCATTTATTATCTTATATGGGTAACCCATTACATTGGAAGTACCCCCAACTCTATATTTCTTTGATAAGGGTACTACCTATTATTTTTACAATACCCCACATCTTCTAGGTTGATTAAGGGATATTTTCCTAGAAATATACATTATCTTATTGAATGGGGAAGTATTTTTTCCTATATTTCCCATTATATGGATAGCCATGTTTTTATTCATTCATAGGTTCCTTAGGGATTGGTATGAAAGACAATGATAACTCTAATGGTGAATGTGTTGAACTTAATTAGGTAATGGGTGGGTCTTAGAATTATATAGCCCCTTGATGCAATGACAGATCTCATGATACATAACTAGTAGGGTTTTGGTTTATACCACTTCCCGTGGAAGGATAGTGTCATATAATAAGGCCTTGATAACATGATTTAATTTATAAAAGTATGTATTCCATCAGTATGAGATCAATTATTATTTTTATCCTTGTTATCATTCATTTTAACAGATATATAATTCTCTTAGTTAAAGTTTATAATGTATTCATGTTGTTATTTTATTCCTGCCATATCAATTATGACATGAATATTTTATGATAGCTTCCGTTATATGCTACCCATTACTGATAATTTGAGCTCACCCTTATTTTTTTCGTTCCCCAACAGACATAGAAGAGAACTATGTGTAATTTTAAAGGAAATGATGGAAGGGGTAATTATATTCTCTCAATTTTTTCATGTTGTATCTTATGTTTTCAAATGTAATGTATGAATGTATCTAGTATTACAATACTACTAAGAAGTTTAATCCTATGGTAAATATTATATTTTGTACCAATAAATTAATATAACTACCATCACTAGGTTTATGGATTCCGGGATTTTATAGTTGGTATCAAATAAAGTTTAGTAGGAACCTTGGGGACTATATTTAGAGGAACGTAGTATGATAGCCCATGTAATAGGAAAACCCTCATGAGTTATGGGGGAAACTCTATAAAACATAATAATAATTGTATTTTAAAATTAAATATCATGGGATAATTATGTTTATGCCACGGTAGATGTGATTTCCCAGACCTAGTTCACTCAATAGTAACTGAACTCAATTGCCCAGATGTCCTTTATCATGCCTCCCCATACATCAGAGGCTGCCGACTAGGAGTGAGGGTAAATGGTGGAGAAGTGAAGAGATTAAACCCTCATGTCCATAGTGTATCACAATGATATAACAATTTCAATCAATCGAATAAGCATATAAAAAAACTGAATAGATAAAGAATAAACATCCATCATATAACTAACTATGTAATCTCATCCATCAGTTTCATATATAAGAATGATCATGGAATTCAATACAAAAGGAAATTATTATATGGAAATAGAAATTTAGTAGAATACATGTATCAACAGTACAAAAATGCAAAAAGGATTTATCCCCAAAAAGTATCATGATCCCAAAGCCCAGTCATGTTCTCCCCTACTCCTATGCAAAAATGAATCAAGCATCAGAAACTGGGTTCTTTACCCTATCCCTACATGCATCCATGAAGTCTTTTTGAGTACCAAACAAGGTCTCATGTAGGTTGTGATATGAAACATAGGAGTCCACAACGAACAGTGTCTATAACAAGTCCTTTCTATGCATATAAGCTGAAGTAATTCCTATAAATAACAAATGTACAAGTAAACCAGTAGAAGTGATATTATCTGGTCTATCAAGTCTCACTGTGGTCAAGAAACACAGAAAAAAAAAGGCTATCTGTAAAGAATAGAAAATATCAACATCGTACTAAGCTATGTAATCATGTGTATGTCCT
This sequence comes from Viscum album, assembly GCA_963277665.1. Taxonomy (NCBI): domain Eukaryota; kingdom Viridiplantae; phylum Streptophyta; class Magnoliopsida; order Santalales; family Viscaceae; genus Viscum; species Viscum album. The sequence continues at coordinate 1,838,549,664 of OY728136.1, forward strand.
ACATTGGATAGGTTCCAATGAGTAGTAATGTACAAGGAAACCTAATAACCTAAGTAAAACAATTAAACTTGATCCAAGTGGTAGTTTTGTCTAATGTATCCTAGCATTTCAAGTGAACTAGTTGAACTAGATCCATGGAGTATAAATTTTCAAGTAATCCATGAAATCCATATACTTGGATTAAAAATTTCAAAGGCATCCAAGTAATCTAAATAGATAGGATCCAAGGACTATAAATGTAAAAGGCATCCAAATAAGTCATGTAACTAGGATCCAAGGAGTAAAAATTTACAATGCATACTATTGGTTTGTCGGATCTAAGGAGTTGAAATTTATATGGAAACCTAGCATATAATAAAAATCAAGCAATTAGATCAAAGGATTATAAATTATAAGGAATCCTAGTATGCTAATAAAAAGGTATCCAAGGAGTAGAAATATCTGAGGAATCCTAACCAATTCACTCGTTATTTCATACTTCCCTTTATAATTATATAAAATCCAATTGTTCAAATAATTTATACCTTTAATATATAATTAAAAGGTTTTAAAAGGTTATTACAACCTTTAACAATTCACTTTACTACCTCATTCAATTCGAAATTATATAGAGTGATCTCATCACACCCGAGGGTGGAAAAATGAAATATAAGGTAGAACCCACCCCATGGGTGGTTTGGGTTGAGGTTGAAAACCTACATCCTTGGAAAAGGGTTTCAATGTAATATCCCATCATTTTTATTTAAATTAAACCTTGGTTTAATTAAATTTGAAATAATTTCCCAGAGAGTATAGTGTGAATCACATCAGTAACAATCTATAAATAATTATATATTGAGGGAAAGGTATAGACTACCTACCTTAGTTTGGTAGAGGAACACTCATCTGATCTCATCCAATGATTCAATCCAGATTAAAATAAAATGTAAGAATGAAAAAATTCCATAAAAATAGTGAATAAGATCCTACACAAAAATAGTTTCACTGATAACAAGACAAATAGAGAAAGGTTTATTAGGAATAGAGAACACACTGGGGAACATCCAAGATGACTGAAGGTGGAAGAATCAAAGTCTGGATCATAGAGTTATGGAAAGCCTAGTCTAGAATTCCATGGAACTCAATGGGAGAAGGGAGTGGGAATGGTTGGAGAAAAAAATAAAGGGGGGGGGGGGGGGTTAATCATTTAAGTATTAGGGAAAAAATGGACACTCCCCCTATAAATGCTTAGTTAGGTTTTCCAAACCATGAACCAACCATGTGGCCTTATTTTTCTCCAAACCGCCTTTACATGTTCATAGAGCATGGTTATACAAACTATGTGTTGACCATTCATTTAACATATGTTAAAAACTCTATATAACTTTCATGAGCATGTGGCCTTGGTTTCACAGTTTCCTTAAATCGTGCACACTCTATTGTGAACTAAAATACCCCACATGGTTTACTCAAACCATGTGGCCTAGGTCCCACAATTTCTATTAACTTTGCATCCCAACTATTTTCCCCAAAAAAAGTCTATAGGATATGAACAAGCCCTTTACACCCTCGTTTCCTCTATATCCTCACTTGGCTTACATAATAGGTTAAAAGCAATTAATTAATCTGAAAAAAGGTTTCATACCTCACAGAAAATATTTAATTTTACAATCTTCCCCCCTTAAATATATTTTTACCCAACTTTTCCTTCCAAGGGTGTTCAAGCATCTTTTGCGAATAACATTGCCTACTAGGAATGTATTTCGGCCTTGTTCTCCCAAGTCTCATCCCACACACAGTTGTTCTTCTATAGCACCTATACTAGAGGAACTGAATGCACTCATAGTACCTTTGTTCTTAGATAAACAATATGGATATGATGGTCCTCAAAGTATGCATTTAACTCCAAATAAACCACTTGATAAAAAGTATATTAAATAGATTATAATGATATTAGTGAATATGAGATATGTGGAATATGCCATTCGTGGATCGGTACCTTTGAGGTAACTATAACGGATAGTCTATTGGCCTGAATATTTCTAGAATATTAAAGGGCCCAACATAATGAGGTGATAGATAAGCATGTATTTGAATCCATATATTCTAGTCAAAACTCGCAACAAAACCCAACTCCCCACCTCAAACTCTAGTATTCAATGGTGATAATTAGCATGTGACTTATTTCTAGACTGAGCTATACAAATATGCTTCCAGATAATCTAAACCTACTCTAAAGTCTCCTGAATGAGATGATGAACTAGTATCACTACATCTCTTTCCTCTAACCAATATAAGGGTGAATGGAATAGTCTAACCTATAGAGCCTCATAAGGAGCCATATATATGGTCACCTAGAAGCTGTAGTTATAAGAGAAATCGGTTATAGGTAAGTGTTTCTCCCAAAAACCTCTAAAATCAAGGAAACATTATCGGATCAAGTCCTCTAAACCCTATATCATACACTTGGACTAGCCATAGGTCTGTGGGTGATAGGCTATACTCAATAGTACCTATAAACCCAGTTCCCTCTGCAACCCCTACCAAAATTGCAATGGTAAATTATCATCTTTTTCTAATCAAACAGAATGTGAAACCCCTTTGAGGTGTATTATCTCAGGAATATGGGTCCTTCTGAGATCATACACTAATATATTCTTCTGAATAGGTATAAAATGGTCAAACTTGATCAACCTGTCTACAATCACCCATACAACATCACTTACCCAAGGTGATATAGGTTTTATCTTCATGAGATCCATGGAGATGTCATCTTATTTCCACTCAGGAATATATAACAGCTATAAAATACCAGTTGGTCAGTAGTATTCTTCCTTAACCTACAAATAGGTGGAACACTATGTAACAAACCCATCTATTAGCTGCCTCATCTCTGGCCACTAGTATTGATGTTGTAAGTCATGATACATCTTGGAAGTACTGGGATGTACTACCCATATGAAGCATGAGACATGCACATCAACTCATCTTGGATGTTGTTAGTAAACTATAAACTGCTACAAATACGACTTTTATCCACTCTAAAAATGGCCTTTTACATCGTTAGAAAAGCGCTATAAATGTCGGCGAAGATAAAGGGTGGGTTCCCTTTATCAGTGCTCCAAAAAGCACTGATAAAAGGGGTCTTTTATTAGGGCTAAACCAAAGCGTTGATAAAGGGGTCTTTTATAAGTGCTTTCTTTTTAGCGCTGATAAAAGACCCCTTTTATCAGTGCTTTTTTAAAAGAACTGATAAAACTTAAAAAATTAAAAATCAAAAAAATTAAAAAAATCCTGCCAATTGGGGGCTTTTATAACACTTGAGACCCCTTTTACAATGCTTTTACGCCCCCCCCCCCCCCCTCCAGCGCCCCCACATGCACCCCTCCACCCTTTATCAGTGCTAGCCCCAGAATCACCCATGCGCACGCGTCCCTACCTCCACCCGGATTTGATCTTGAGACCTCCCCCCTACGCGCCTGAAGCCCTTGCCACTCCCCTATATTGATTTTTTCTCCTATTAGTGATATATCTATTTATTTATATAAATATTTAGTTATATTTATTCGTATAGTAATATATAGTTAGATGAATATAAATATATAGTTATATTAATATAAATATATTGTTATATTAATATATATATATATATTTATAGTGATATTAATATATATATTTATAGTTATATAAATATATATATATGTAGTTATATTAATATATATATATATAGTTAGATTAATATATAGGTATATAAATATTCATATATTTGTATTTTAAATAAAATTGATAATAGTTATTATTTAGATAAAGCTAATATATTTTATAAGTAAATATATTTTATTATTTATATTTATAATTAAATTTTTATGTGTGAATATATAAAAAATATGTATATATTGTTATATATTTGATTATAAATAGTAGTTAATTATAAAAAAAAGATGAAATTTTAAAGAAATATTATCAAGATTAATGTAATACCCTGGAATAAATTCAGTCCCCGCCAAAAAAATCCAATAATACCCCCTTAAATGAGGCTGAAAACCACAAAATGTTAAAAAAATCAGGGTACCCCAACTAAAAACTCAGTTTTGGAGGCCTTCTGGGCCGCTTTTGGCCTTAAAAAAAACCTTGACTAGGGTACCCATCAGGTCACAGCGTCGTAACGCTCGTCACAGGCTTCTATTTGATATGTGGTAGAGCTCAAACGGACACCCGGATCAAAAGTTATGATCGTTTGAAGTTCGAGTTGTGTTTTCAACATATTTTGGATCTTTTTTTATTTTATTTTTTTTAGTCTTCAAATTTTTATTAAATGTCAATTACTACATAATAATTAGCAAATTATTAATTAAAAATATTTTTTAAATTTTTTTATAATCCATTTTCACTAAATATCTTATATATTAAGTGTAACTATATATTTATACTTATCTAAAATATATTTAAAATTATATTTAAAAAAAATTATATTTATATCAATATAACTATATCTATATAATTAAATATTAATATATTAATATATATTTTTTAATGATTTTTTTGGAAGTATACCCTTTATCAGTGCTTTTTTTAAAAGCACTGATAAAGACCCCCCTTTATTAGCGCTACTAAAAAAAGCGCTCATAAAGGGGTACCCTTTAACAGCGCTAAAAAAGCGTTGTTAAAGGGGGACCTTTATCAGTGCTAGAAAAAGCGCTGATAAAGGGGTAATTTTATCAGTGATTCTTTTAGCGCTGATAAAGGGTGGCACCGGGAATGCCCAGTTTTGTGGTAGTGCTAGATATGTTCATGGATGTGTAAGAACTCATCCACCTCAACTATCCAACCATAAGGTGGGTCATCACCTGCAATTCCCTCTCATATAACCAAGCCCTCAAAATTTGATAGTTGCCTCATCTTTAGTCTCTTTAGAAATGAAGAGTTCACTTATAAAGATTATATTATTGACTATTTTTGATAGTCCTAAACCTCCATGGTCATCTCAAAAAACAATTCCATAAGCTACCACTCACTACTGGCCTCCTGAACAACCTATGTTTGAGTCATCCTACTCAGTGCATAGAAAACTGTATTTCCTTTTCTAGGTATATAAGAAATCTCAAAGTCAAAATAATGAAGGTATTAAACCGAACATCATTTCCCCAGATTCAATTCACACTGTGAATATATATACTTGAGGATTTTGTGGACTATGTACACCACAAAATGCTCACCTAGAAAATAATCCCTCCAAAAGAACAAGGTATGAACAACAACATATAACTCAAGATCATGTGGTGGGTAGAGCCTGGATCTGGTGGAATCATGATCAGTGTGGAAGTCATCATCTCTTTCATCTCCTGAAAGTATATCTCATAGTATTCTTAACATTATAACATCACACCCATCTTATTATAGACTTTAAGAGGTGATTCTATGTAAATAAGCCTTTATTAAAGTTTATATAATATCCAGTAATCCCAAATAAACTCCATATATCAAATACGTTATTGGGATGCTACTAGGAAACTATAGCTCTCGCCTTCTGTGGTTCAACTGATAATCTTGTCTCCGAGAAAATATGACCCATGAAGTAAATTTTATCTATCTAGATGTGGCACTTTATGAGCTTAGCATATAATTTATTCTCCATCAGTGTATCCAATACGATCTCAAGATTTTTTGAATGGTTGTGTCTTGTTTGAGAATACACCAATATATCATCCATGAATTCCACCACAAATGAATCTAGATATGGATGGAAAACCTAGTTAATCAGTACCATGAAAACTGTTAGTGCATTCATGAGACTGAATGGAATAACTAGATACTCATATCGACCATTAATTTTATGAAAATATGTTTGATGTGTGTTTAATGGTTGAAAACACACATGATGATAACCCAATATCAGATCAAAATTAGAGAAAACTCAATATTCTAAAAGCTAATTGAAGAGATCATATATCCATGGAAATAGATACCAGTTATTAATGGTCGACAGGTTCAATTTCTAGTAATCCACACATAAATGAAGGATTCCATCTACCTTCTTGGTGAAAGGGACCGGAGAACCTCATAGAAAAATATTGGGTCCTATAAACCCCTTTATTTCCAAGTCCTCTAGCTACCTCTAAATATCAGTTAACTCGATAGTATCCATCCTATAAAGAGGAATGGAAAGTAGTGAAACGTTGGGAACTAGATCGATGAAAAATTCTACCTATCTCTAGTTAGGTAGTCCTAAAAAGTCATCAGGGAAAATGTCCTTGAAATGATCAACCACTGTAGGTAAGTTTGTATGATGTGTTCCCTGATTATCTAGATATATACTAACAATATGGATTATCATGCCACCCATCCCATGATTCTCATATCCATATCAACTCATATGTACATCTCATTCACCCTTGTTACTAAAAACCCCACCCTCGAGTGATGTTAAATTTATCCTCCTATGATAGAAATCAAGGAAATCATTATAGAGAACCAACCATCCCATCTTAATAATGACATAAAAACCTTTCATCTCGAGGAAAAATAGGTCTCATACAAATAAAAACTCACCAATAATAAGCGGGAACTCAATACACTAGAATACACTCTTCGATCGAATCCCTAATGAAGTATCAAGAGTTATCACGCCATTGTAAAACTGAACTTAAAACCCAAATCTCTCCATAATAGGTGCATATTTGAAAGAATGTGATGTAATTGTATCGAAAATATAAGATAATAGAATAGAGGCTAACAAAATTATACCTATTATGGTAGATGGTATGGCACACTTATCCTCATGTTTTGGCTATACTATATATATATCTTTATTGGACTGAAGACCAAAGATATAGCCTGACTACACTTATTAGGTTTTCTCAATTATCAATGTAAGTCTGGTGTCTCAACCATAACCATCTCTTCAACTTGATTAGCCCACTGTACTCTAGATCCCTGCCTAACAACAATCTGATGACCCTACTCTTAAACATGGAGTCGGTGTAGACCCTCTTTCATTAGCTTCTACAGGAAACATCCTTCTAACCCACTGTAGATATCCTATCCTTCTACAAGCTCAGTACTTGATTGGTTCTCTATCTAATTGGATCCTCATATTTCCATACCTCTCATGGTGATGAAAGAGGAAATAACTGCCAGTACCCATGATCTGGCTAGTAGTCCCCATATGAGAGACCTCAAAGAGTTTCTTCCTTCCACCTGACATGGAACCACTGGGTTGAGATGTTGATCTACCCTAATCTATGCCCCCAATTTATATTAGGTTACATTTAGTAATCAACTATTGATTTATTATTTCTATCCTGGAAGTAAGCCACAAAATATTAACCTGTGAATGGATTCTATACTTGAGACCATCCTCTAATATCATAGATTTTGATAACTCTTCACCTAACAGAATAGGAATCAAACACTAGAGCTCTGTAAAATGGGAAGAATTGTACATGAATGATACTATGACCAGCTTTAGAAGCATTAAATCACTAGATCTATCAGACCTCAACATCTTAGGATAAAAATAATCGTAGTAGGTTTTCTATAAATCCCTCTTATAAATATCTTGATGACAATCTATGTATGTAATCATTCCCACCATATCATCATATAATCTCAAACTATATACATATAAAGCTTCATTCTCCTCTTAGGAGGATCCTCTAGATTCTCAAAAATAAATATCATGGCCTCTAGGAATGAATCTAAAATCTATTTTCCTACATACCCCAAAAAAGTGGGAAGATGCCACTGCTAAAACATGAAAATCAACTCTACCATAGATGAGGCTAGTGGAGATGCTCCTTAGACATTCTTTATAAAACATAGGAAGCTCTATCAAAACAAGTCATCAGCAACCATATCATGCACAATAGGCAGTGTTGCAAAAGTCACTATCGGAGGTTCTACTTGTGTCCTATGGCCCACCACCTCTGGAGCATGGTAATCATCACCCTCTTAAAGCATGACTAAAGGCTTTCATCGTGGAATATATTGACAAATTCTAAGCACACACCTCATTCAAGGTTTCATAAAAATTATATCATAGATATAAACAGGGCAGGAAAAGGCCTTCATAAACACAATTCATACCCCTATGATTGCTCTTAAATCCAGGTATGGGTGACATAAAAGACATAAGAACGCATGATATACTACCTACTACACACTACTAAGGTCGGTTCAAGTCCATGTTCTCTACTATAAGTCAAGGGTTCCTATATATAGAGTGTCAATAGAAATTTATATGGAAAACACCCTTTAAATTAGAATTGGAATCCCCATTTAATAGAAACCCTTTCATTCCTCAATTCAGTTTCATTTAAATTCATTCTAATTTATTTATAAATTATCTCTAAAAGGTTGAACCATATGGATCACCACGTCCAATTTATAAGGGCCCACACACCATATAAATCAATGTGTGGAGTCCATTTAATCCCAACTAGTCATTTATCAAACCCTACATGAAATTTCAACACAATTTCATTGGTAAATCAATAAATGCTCCAAAACATGCTGAAAGCAGTGAATGGGGTAATATAAATGTGGAATGGAATAATTCATTACATATAAATCCAAAATTGCATATAATGACACATGATGTAATATTCCCTTTCCATATCAGGCCAAGAAAAAAAATCTATAATCAAAAGAAACATCAAACATAAAGTGTGTCACCAAATGGTGAAATCAAATCAACTGTAATAAGAATAAAACAGAACATCATATCCCATCCCAGGAATTTTTTTTCTGTACGTGAGTTAGCTACTCTCAAGCAAAACTCATTACCAAATTTCAAAACTTTCCTAATCTCCTATCTAATGTTACCAAACAGTAATACCAAAGAAAATAAATCCTCTAATACCACTTTATGACTTCCCAGACCCATTTCACTAAATAGTTACTAAACCCAGTTGGAAACATGGCCTTAAGAGCACCTCCCCATATGCCAGAGGCCGCTAACTAGTTGCAAGGGTCCATGGTTGAATAGTGGGGAGACAATACCCTTGTGATCAGAGATTAGCACAATGGTATAATCATATCAATCAATAACAAAATCTTAAAAATAACTGAATAGTTGAAGAATAAAAATCCATTATATAAAACAAAAAATAATCTCATCCATCAATTTCATAAACAATAATGATCATGTCATCTTATACAAAAGACAAGTAATATATAGAAATAAGCATCCAGCACAATACATGTATCAAAAGTACAAAAATACCAAAAAAACAACTATCCCCATATAGCATCACATTCCCAAATCCCAGTCTGATTCCTCCATTATCCTATGAAAAATTCATTTAATCATCTTCAAGTGGGTGATTTCACATGTCCCAACCTATATCCAAGAAGTCTTTTGAGGTACCCAATGATGGCCCAAACAGGTTGTGAGATATTACTCAATAAGCTACCACTAATAATGTCTATAAGAAGTCCTTTTTGTGCACATAAGATGAATTATTGTATATATATAATAGGTGTACGAGTAAAATAGTAGGATTGACGTTATCCATTCTATCAAGTTTCATTGTGATCATGTAACACCGTGAGTTTTTATGGACCTTTTTTATCTTGAATAAATTAATATTCATTTATGTACTACAAAAAACTAAGTCAAAAAATCCATTCCCATGGCACCAAATCAGTGTCAATTACATGGAACATAAATTTGGTGTACTTTACACACAACACTGACATGGAATGTGTTACAGGCAACACTGAGTTTCTACAGAACATCATTTCATTATTATAATAATTTATATGATAAAATTATTACCTAGCTGTTAAACGTAGTAATATGAATATTAATAACTACTTTGAAAATATTTATTTCAATTATTTTATATAAATAAAACATATTTATAATTAAAGATATATTTTTTTTAGTAAAGTCATTATGTGTTTAAAAATACTAATTTCTCAAATAAACTACTATTAATGTCCTTCTATGAAAAATAATAAAATTAATTTTCATAAAATTATAAAATTTAATTTTATAAAATAAAATTTATTTTTAAATTTATAATGTTTAAATTATATTAGGTTGATTTTTTTGGGATTTTTTTGGAGAAACTTTATTTTTGGATGAATAGTGAAAATACAGAATTTTAATTCATAATTTCTTTTTCATATAATTTATTTATAAGGTAAAATTATATTTTCATTTTGTTTAAAAGTTTAATTAAATCATATTTGTATCTATCATACCAATTTGGGTCATTCGAATAAATTTCACTTTGAAATTGAATATAAAAACCTTACAAACTTTTGAACATTTTTATTTTAAAAACCAGCATTGTTGACTGAACTGTGAGATTAAATATAGATTAATTTATTCCAATTATGTGATTTTAATTTGAAAAAATTGATTAAATATTTTTAATCATAATAATTTATAATTTCTAATAAGTTCAACTTTATTTTTACCAAAAATATTAGTGAATGTGATTAAAATTAATTACTATGATCAAGAGAAAAATTAACTTAACAAATGATTAATCCATAAATTTAAGAATAAAATGACCTATAAACTTGTAAAAGATCCTTTTTATGGACATATTTCAACCCTATACTCCCTTTTATCGAATGTTTTCCATTATTGGATCCACTTTCATCATGAAAAACATGGGTGGAATTCTCTCTTCAAATATTTACAAGAGTGTTACTCCTCCACTATAAAAATACCTCCTCTCAAACCACTTCCTCAAACCTCCAAAACAACTTAGGATCTGCCAAGATATAAAAATAAAATCCTAAACTTTCCTTAATTTGACTTAGAATAATCCCCTTGGGAAGAAATAAATCCAAGGAATCCCTTTGGTTCAAACCAAAAGGAGTTACCCGATTTAAAAGGTAAAACATTCCAATGACCAGATATCTTTAATTTACATCTACACTACCTAAACTATCCTTATTCCATGTTCACATAATAAAAATATTATCCTAAATATATTTATACTTTTTTATGAAGGATTTAACTTACACTTACATGCACTTACATCTAATTGGTAACAAACATACTGTTTAAGTGTACGATGAACTACTGCCTCACGAAACAATTATTGTTCATTTTTCTCTAACTACCACTCATGGTGGATATTATGATGGAAGAAATATTTATATATTTTATATATTATATTTATTATTTCCTTAAACTTTTTAATCTTTTTACAACACATAAATTTATACTTTCTATTTGGTGTGAATACGATAATTTCGTCTGAGGAAGTGCGGACTACCGCCCCTCAAACCGATGTGATTTGTTCACACACAACATGGAATGTATTAATGATGTTTTTAGTGAAATTATATGATATATATGAAATAATAATTCAACTAGAATTAATATATGTATGTATATATATATATACCATTTTCTTTATTTCTTTCAATATGATAATAAAAACAAAAACAATGTTCATGCACACGTACTGCTTATCATCTCCATGAACGGTGTATTCCATTTGATAATTATATATTCTATATATTATTATAATAAAAATATAATGAATATAAATTATATTTATATCATGGTTTAAATTCTAAAAAACATGATATAAGTATAAGGATCAAATATGTAATAAATTAAGAAACATGCAAAGAACAAAGTAGATATTACCCGAAGTGAAATATTAATATAGAATTATTAACAAGCATGTAATATAAAGTCATAATAAAACCATAAAAGGTATTATATATAATAATATGGTTCTTTTATAGATTTATAATAAACTTATATTTATTATTTAGGATTTTTGGAGAGATTCAAGACACAGGGTAAGGGGATTTCATCACATTTATTATTTCTGTGAGATACATGCTTTATTCACCACCCCTTATTTTAGGGTGGTGTGTATACTTCTCATGAATGTATAAATGATTATTATACATAAATTTATGGGTATTTACACTTCAATTTTATTATCTTTTCATCATAGGCTTATTTTTTAAAAAACCTCCAAATCAGTAAGACAGTTTTGCCTCAATTTTCCTTCCTTAAGACACATGTTTTATTATGAACCTACATTATTTTTCAAGGGGTATATACTTACATTTAAAATTTTATTTTTTTAATATAATAATTAAATGATATTTTAATCTTCATTTTATTTCATTTTATTGAAAGTATATTATGATCCCATGTTACCATGTGGTAAGAGTTTACGGAAATAATCTCATCATTTATCGAGATTATTTATGATTATGCTTCCTTTATTGAAATATCATGATCCATATCTCAAGAAAACTCATGAGTTTCCTCATCATCTATTTATTAAATGTATCTACATGTATTATTACCATTTTCCCACTCTTTTTTACTTAATATAATTAAGAAAATGTTTTTAATAAAAATATAACGGTATTTCTATGTTCGGTCGGAAATCTGTTTTATTCAAAAACCATGCTTTCATAAAATTTTTCAAAAATATTTTTAATTGATCCTTGATGATCATTTTCAAAAAAAACAAATTATTTTAAAAATGTTTTATGGTTTTCAAAGCTTCCTTTATATTTTTTGAATGTTTTTTTCAAAAAAAAAAGTTTTCAAAAGGTTTTATGTTTTAAAAATCCTTTCTCAATGTAGAAAAGATATTTTCCTCAAGAACTTTTTTAAAGATATTTCAAAATTATTTCTCATCTAAGATAGCATCTTTGGGTGTTACTCCTGAATTTATGGGGAAATTATTCAATGTTTCAATTAATATTATTTCACTTAATGGGTTATGTTATGACATAATGATATTTATGAAACCTATTTATCTTATATAGATTATATTCTCTTGAAACCAACCTACTTTCATGGGTTATTCTTTCCTAAAATTATTATGAAACTTATCTTTTTTCAAAGGTAAAGATATGATTACATTTTTATGACACCCATTTCATTTCATGGGTTATTATATGATTATTTATGATATTATGGCACATTTATGTATGATTTAAGTATGATATGGGTAGGACCTATATCCCCCTCTAATGAATTGGGTAAAGACTTATATATCAGGAGATAGACTTGTATGGAATGAGAAATGAACTCAATTCAGTATTATATGTCTGGAATGTGGAGTGAACTTGGTTTAGTGTTATAGGGTTGTAATGGGGAGTAAACCCAATTTATTAAAGTAATTTTTTCACTAAGATTGTCTCAGTTGCAATGCCTTTACTACTATGGAAGTAATTATAGGTGATTAGTTGTCTACCAAAATTATATTTTTTATTCCTATGTTATGCTTTCATGGATTATATTCTTTATTTCCATATGATTCATATCTTATGAACTTCAAGATTTATTCCATGATTCATGTTTATAATATTTGATATTCTATTTATGATATTATATTTTTAGGATCATGTTATCATACCATTATGATCATGATTATGATTACATATCTCCCTTGTTTACCCTTAATGAGAATCTTTTCTCACCCCTTTTTATGTTTCTTTCCCCCAGGTTATGAAGATATGTATTATGTTTGATGTGTCTAATAAGGGTTCTAGTCAAGAATAACCTAGTGGGAGATGATATAGCTCATCTATGTACCAATGTTTATGTTTCCATTTTTTCAAAGGAACTATAATAGTATGGTGTTTAGGCATATTTTTGTATAATTTTTTAATTAGTCCAAAAAATTTACATAATGTTAATGTATGAAAAGAAAGGTTTTATATTGTTTGTATTATATCAATGATTTAGTTAACCATTGGAAGCTAGGATGAGAAAACCATAGTGAGAACCCTAAAGAAATGTCTAGGGATAAGTATAAGGATAAGGAAAAGTATAGGAAAATGTCTTCTAATTTTGGTAAAGGATAGAGTGAGTGGTTTCCTAGAATTACATCCATGTCTAGATACCACAATTGTATTTGGATCTGGAACAAATTTACATAGGATTAAAAACTCCCACAAGATGTTCCGAGCCAGACTCAGGGTAATCTGGTATATGATAACAGGTCTTACTACACACTGGGTTTGACATTCTCAGGGGATATGTTTTGGGAATTCATAAACTCTTCATGATCCATCATGTTGGATCTAAATAGAAGTTATATTTGAATAATTTATAATAAATTTAAGGGGTTATAGATTAAAGAAAGTTTCATAAGTTAGTCTTCTTATAAGTGAATTTTCATTGTTTCATGGTTCCTTATTATGATAACTATTTCTTTCTCTATTATTTTGGTCTTAGTCAATGGATGAAAGACAAAGGAATCGTGATAATGGTGATTTCAACGTACAATTAAAAAAATTTCCTCCTAATCAGTCTAATGATAAGGTATCTAGAATGAAAAACCTCATTTCTATGCTCATACAGCTTTCTCAATCTATGAATCATGGTGTAATTCCAAATGAGAAAAGGAGGGAACATAGTTCTATTTAGTCCTTCATGATGCAACATCCATATTCTTTTAGAGGGTACTATGATCCACTTGTTATTTAAAAATGGATCAGAACTACTGAAAAGATAATCTCCATTCTCTAGTGTTCGGTGCATGAGAAAGTCATTTTGGATGTTTATCGGTTAGAAGAGGAAGCAGAACTGTGGTGTACTCAAATCAAGAATGTGATGGATTGGGATGAGTTCAAGATCTTATTTTTCAATAATTAAATTACATGTATTTTTGTACCATGATATATAAATATATAATCGATTTGAAGTAAAGGGATTATGAATCTGTTTTAACCTATGAGGTTAATTCCATGAGACTTGCGAGGTACACTTCATGAATTAGCATCCAACTCAAAATTAAAGTTGATAGGTTCTTCAATAGATTCAATCCCAGTATTAGATGGGTGTTGGCCAAAAGAGTCTTTAGTAGCTATTAAAATATTGTGTGATATGCAATCAAGGTTGAAATGGATGTTGTACTCTCATATCAATATCATGGTTTTGATAAGAAAATGAGGATGGATTTCAAAGGAAACTCTTGAAACCATGGAGAAAATAAGATGAGTTTTCCTTTATGATCTAAATATGGGAAGAATCTTGGAGGAATTTTGTCTTAAGTGGTATGGTAAATGTTTTAACTATTAAAATGAATTTCAATAGGAATTTTATTGTTGAAATGATGGGAATAAGTTAGCTAAAAATTATAATGAAGAGAAAGTTGCAAATAATGAACCTCCCCCGCTTTAGTGTAATAAGTGTAAGGAGAATGAGAATTATGTTAATGATTTCCAAAAATCAAGGGCTGGTAATTATTATTTTCATCAGAAACCTCTTATGAAAAGGTACATGGGGAAATATATACAATCGCTATTTCTGATGAGGGGTTTAATAACAATGTGATGAAAGGTACACTTACCATCAATTCTAGAACTACTAATGTCATATTTGATTCTGGATCTACCGACTCTTTCACATCGAAATAATTTTCTAATGGTTTTAAGATTCCACCAAACAAATTAGATGTGAAATTAGAATTAAAAACCCTTAATGGTATGATGATTTCATCCCAAGTCTATGATGCCACTCTAATTGAATTTTGCCGAAATGTGCTTCCTGAAAATATTTTTATTATTCCTTTGGTTTAATTTGATGTCATATTAGGCATGTATTTTATTTCTATGCATAAATCCCACATCAATTATCAAGTAAGGGAAGTTAAATTTGATATTTCAAAACCTCCTATAATCATCCATCGATGTGACAATAATCGTGAACTTCTTGTGGATATTGCATCCAGTGTATGGGTCTTAATTCCCATTCAGAAGGATTTTTTGTCTCAAATGGTTTTAGAGAAACTTTACATCTATGATATATATATCATTCAAGAATTTTTGGATGTATTTATGGAATAGTTGACTATACTTTTAAAAAAACATGAAGTTGAGTTATCAAAAGAACTCATACCTGGTTCCACACCAATTTCAATGAATACTTATAGAATGAACCAGATTGAGTTTCTATAATTAAAGAAGAAACTCCAAGAAAACCTTGATAAGGGATTCATTAGGCCAAGTGTGTCACCTTGGGGAGAACCTATTCTATTTTTGAAAATTAAATATGGTTCAATGTGACTCTTCATTGATTATCAGGATTTAAACAAGATTACAATCAATAATAAGTATCCTCTTCACCGTATTGATGACTTTTTTAATCAAATGTGCAGAGCTAAATACATTTCAAAGATTGAACTTTGTTCTAGATATCATCAATTGAGGGTAAATAAGGAGTATATACCCAAGACAACATTCTGTAAAAGGTATGAACACTATGAATATATAGTGATGCCTTTTTATCTTACTATTTCCCATGCTATCTTCATGGATTTGATGGATAGAGTCTTTAGAGATTACGTTGACTAGTTTGTGGTAGTCTTTATAGATGATGTTATTATATAATCAAAGATAAATGGAGAACATGAGGATAATTTGATAATTGTACGTGATATCCTAAGGAAGGATAAACTAAATGAAAATTTTAAAAAGTCTGAACTTTGGCAGAAAAATGTTTCATTTTTGGGTAACATAATTTTAAGAGATAGAATAATAGTAGATCCATCAAAGACAGATGCTAATGAATGTTGTCCTAGACCAACCACAGTGACTAAGATATGTAGCTTTCTTGATTTAGCTAGATATTATTGATGGTTTGTGGATAATTTTTCACAACTATCTAATCCTATTACTAAGTTAACTTGGAAGGGTGTCAAGTTCTTCTAGACTGATGAATAATGAAAATTTCAATTAACTAAAGAGAAGGTTAGTCAGTGAACCTATGCATACATTACCCTATAATAAATATTGGTTTGTAATCTACAGCGATGCATCCAAGAAGGGACTAGCATTTTTTCTTATGTAGAATAACATTGTTATCACTTATGCCTCACAGTAGTTGAATATTCATAAGAAAAATTACCTAACTCAGGATTTGGAGTTAGTAGCAGTAAATTTTTCATTAAATATATAGAGGCATTATATTTATGGAGAAAATGGTGATATATATAATGATCATAAAAGCATGAAATATATATTCCCACAGAAGGATTTGAACATGCACTAGAGAATATGGTTAGATTTTATAAATTATTATGACTGCCCAATACATTACCCCCCTTGGAAAGAAAACAAGGTGGATGATTCTTTGAGTCGGAAGGATCATGATAGCTTGTCAACAATGAGGATAAAAAAGATCTTATATTTCTTTATTTTCAAAGGGTTGATATATAAATCCTGAAGGAAGGGTAAAAATCCTATCTTTATCAAATGAATGTTCACCCCTCTATCCAAGTGAAGATTATGGAGGCACAAAAGGAAGATGTAGTTCTGAAAAAGAAAGTTAGAAATGTTCATGAGTTTAACTTTGATTCGAAAGGAATGATAAGGTTCAGAAAAGGTGTATGTTCTCATTCCATACCAGATTTGATGAAGTATATATTAGAGGAATCTCATATTTCTTCATTCTCTATTCATCCTTGAATTATGAAGATTTATATTTATTTGAAATAATACTTCTGGTGGGATGGAATTAAGAGAGATATCACAGATTTTGTATCTCAATTCTTGGTATACCAACAAGTTAAGGCTGAAAGACAAAAATTAAAGGAAATGTTGCATCCATTACCCATACCATAATGGAAATGGGAGAACATCACTATGGATTATGTCATTGGACTAACAAAACCCTCTGAAGGGTTTAATTCGATATGGGTGATATTCTATCACCTTACTAAGTCATCACACTTCATCACTATTAGAGAAGACATCTCTCTAAATCAGTTTTCCATGATAGACATTGCAGAAGTGTTAAGGATGCATGGAGTAACACATTATATTGTATCATATCAGGATATTAGGTTCACCTCAATGATCTGGTGAAGTCTTTAGTAAGAACCTGATACATAATTGATTTTCAACACTTCTTATCATCCTCGAATAGATGGTCAGTCTGAAAGAACAATTCAAACCCTAGAGGATATGTTGAGATCTTGTTATCGGGATTTCAAAGGTGGTTGGGATCAAAAACATCCTCTAATTGAGTTTTCTTACAATAATATCTTTCACTAAAGAATTCATATGGCACCTTATAAATCTCACTATGAGAATAAATTTATACCTCCAACAAAAGAAAGCTATTGGGACCTAAGATCTATAATGAAATGGTCGAGAAGGTTCGAACCATTCGGTAGCATATCATGGCAGCTCATAGTTAGAAAAAAAAGTTATGCTAATAAACGATGGCATGGTATAGAGTTTTAAGTTGGTGAAAAGGTGTTTTTATGAATCTCTCCCTTTAAAAAATTTATGAGATTCGGGAAGAAATGGAAACTAAGACTTTGGTATATTTGTCCCTTCAAGATTCTTGATCATATTGAGATGGTAGACTATTTATTGGAACTTCCTCCAAATATATACCAAGTTCATGATGTGTTTCATGTATCTCTATTTATGAAATACAAACATGACCATTCACATGTACTAAACTTATAGGTCATACCACTGGAGAAGGATCTTTCTTACAAAGAACAAACAATTGAAATTATTGATCGATCGGAGAAAGATCTACGAAATAATACCACTCACCTATTAAAAGTTTTATGGAGAAAGAAATAAGTAGAGGAATATACATGGGAACTTAAAGATAATATAAATCATAAGTGTCCTCATTTGTTTGTACCTGAATGATGAATTTTGAGGGTGAAATTCATTTTAAGGGGGGTAGAATGTAACACCCTGAGTTTTTATAGACCATTTTTTCCCTCGAATAAATTAATTTTCATTTACATATTTCCATAAACTAAGTCAAACATTCCTTTAACGTGACACAAACTTAGTATATGTTACATATAACATCTAATTGGATTATGATACACACAACACCGACTTGGTGTACGTTACACACAACACTGAGTTTCTACAAAACATCATTTTATTGTTATAATTATTCAAATGAGATAATTGTAACTTATCTGTTAAGCTTAGTAATATAAGTATTAATAACAAATTTTCAAATATTTTTTACAATCATTTCATATAAATAAAACATATTGATAATGAAAGTTATAATTTTTGGTAAAGTCCTTATATGTTTAAAAATTATATTCTCTCAAATGAACTACTTTTAATGTTCTTCTATGTAATATAATAAAATTATTTTTGACACATTTAGAAATTTAATTTGATAAAATAAACTTAATTTTTGAATTTAGAGTGTTTAGATTATCTGAGGATTAATTTTTGGGATTTTTCGATAAAAAAAACTTCATTTTTGGATGAATAGTAAAAAATAAAGAAATTTAATTCAAAACATCATTTCAAAATAATTTATTTATAAGATAATATTATATTTTAATTTTTTTTAAGTTTAATTAAATATTATTTTTATCAATAAACCCAATTTTTTTATTGGAATCAATTTCAATTTGAAATTGAATATAAAAACTTATAAAACTTATAAATTTTTTAACATTAAAAACTCGCATTGTCGACCCGACTGCGGGATTAAATTTAAATTATTTTCTACCAAATATTTTATTTTAATTTGGAAATATGTATTCAATATTTTTAATCATAATAATGTTTTATTTTTAATAATATCAAATAATTTTTTTACCAAATAAATTAGTGAAAATGATTAAAATTAATTACGATGATTAAGAGAAAAAATTAACTAAAAAAAGAACTAAACCTTAAATTTAATACCCAAAACAACATATAAAATTGTCCAAGATCCATTTAATTCCATATTTAGACAATATAATCCATTTTATATAATTTTTTATATTATCTTATCCACTTGAAATATTAAAAACATTGGTGGAATTCTCTCTTTAAATATTTACAAGAGTGTCAGTCCTCCTCCACTATAAAAAGGTCTCCTCTCCTCCCGCTTCTTCAAACCTCTCAAAAAAATTAGGTTCAAACAATATCTACTCAATAAAATCCTAAAATTATCTATCTTCTACTTATAATCCTCCCTTTTTTTATATATCAATCCAAGGATTCCCTTTGGTGCAAACCAAAAGGAGTTACCCGATTTAAAAGGTAATGCTTTCCAACAATCACATGTCTTTAATTTAATTATACACTACCTAAAATCTTTTTGTTCCATGTTAATAGAATAAAAATAGTATCCAAAATATACTAGGATATTTTTTTTCTAATGTATCAACCTAAACTTACACACACTTCCATCTAATGTGAAATTAACAAATCTTTTACGTGTATGACGAACTACCACCTCACAAAACGATGATTGTTCATTTTTCATTTACCTCCTCTCATTGTAAACATTATGATGGTAAATATGTTTATATATGATATATATTATATTTATTATGAATTTATTCTTCTTTAATACTTTCAAAACTGATATCTTTATACTTTCTATTTGGTGTGAATACGATAATTTTATTTGAGGAAGTGTGGACTACCACCCCCTCAAAGTGATGTGATTCGTTCACAGACTAAATAGAATGTATTAAGGATGAGTATCGTGAAAATATATGATATATATGAAATAATAATTTTAATTTAATTATAATATATATATATGTTAATTTCTTTATTTCTTTCAATACGACTCTAAAAATGGAAACAATGTTCATGTGTACATATGGCTTATCGTCTCGATGAATGGTGTATTCTATTTAATACTTATATATTATATAGATTATTATAATAAAAATATAATGAATATAAATGATATTAATATAATTTTTTATATTCTTTAAATCATGATATAAGTATAAGGATCAAATATATAACAAATTAAGACACATGCAAAGAACAAAGAGGATATTACCTGAAGTAAAACTGTAGAGACCCGAAGCTTGACGTACATTGACATTACATTACATATGCGGAATACTTAGTACATAACAAACACACACACACAAGGATCTTAATAGTTTAGTGTCTTTGGAAACTCGAAATATAATCTTCTAATCCTGGTGAAAGATCTTCAACATCTCCCATAAATATCTTCCTTTTTTTACCTAAAACCTTTCTTTATATCCTGGGGAAAAGAAAACATAAAGGGTGAGCTAAAATGCTCAGTAAGGGTAAACAAAAGAAATATCAATCACATCATATACATAAGCACATAACTTTTGGAAATCTTAACCTGCAAAAGAGATCATAATTTCATAACATGGGGTAAATCATGGCAGTGAAATGTAATCACAATAATCATAACATAAAACATGAAACTTTGTGCCATTCACACATAATCATAGAGAATCATTTCTTGTTAGTCAAGACTCATTGCCAAGACTATCTTAGTGGACAAAGTCCCTTTCTGAACCGAGTCACCCCCATTTCAGTCCTGTTTCACTGAACCGGTATAACCTACCATTCCAGCCATGTCTATCTCATGAGATATAAAATCTTTACCCAATGCATTGGAGGGATATATAGGTCCCACCCATCTCATAATGATACCATTCTTATGTGTGCCACAAAATCATAAACCATACATCATAGCAGAACCCATGTAATAAAAATGGGAATCTTAAACATCGTGACATCATAAAACAATTCATATAAGATAAAGTAATTCATAAAAATAATTCCATCACAACATAATCAAATAAATGTAATAATAGGGATAAAAAACATAACCCTTTATTATCTTAGATGGAAAATAATTTTGATAAAACACTTGAACTCCATTCTTGAGGAAAATATCATTTCTTCTTCAAAAACATTTTTCCTTTCTTAACAGGTCATACGACTTTAAACTAAAAGAAGTTGATTAAAAATAAACTTGAAAAATTGAAAAGGAATATTCTTGGAAATAATGTTTTAAAAATCCATTCATGCCGTATAAGTTAAAAAAACATTCTTTGTACTTTTGTCGGAAAAGTCAAAAAGTACCTCGTACGAAAAACGACATAAGATTCCTTTCATATTCTTTACTAAAAACTCACCGAAGGGTAAAATTGGATTTAAACAATTTTAGGTGGATGGAAATATTATTACATATTCAGGAAACATGGATGTGGATGATAAAATACACCCCAGTAAATACTAAAGTATAAACAATCTCGGATGAAAATGAGATTGTGATATTTCTCTTACCTTAGGTCCGATTTGATTCGTAAGTGTCCGAACCTCCTGTATAATTATTTAAATAATGTCATTGACTTATTACAGAATCATATTCATTGTTATTATATCATATATGGTTCACTTATGACTTTATATTACCCGTTCTTTGGTAAATTCATGTTAAAGTAGCGTTTTGGGTAAAATCGTCTCATTTGTCATTCGTGTTTTAACTTGTAATTATTCATATGATTATGTAGATAATTATTACTTAATTATAGAATATAAAACATTATTTATATATAATATATATTCAGAATATACATATATATAATGGATCGATAAATGGAATGAAATACACCGTTCATGGAGATGGTAGGCCGTACGTACGCATGAACACTGTTTTCGTTTCCTTATTGAATTGAGTGGAATTAAGTAGATGACATACATATATATACACATAAATCCAGTATCTTTATAATGTCATATATTTCATTATTATTTCTTATATATACTTTATAATAATTCTTAAATGGTTAACATGGACAATGAATCTCATCGCGTCGTGGAGACGGTAGTCCGTACGTACGCACGAGCGATGATATCATTTCCATAATTATTGAATTGAATTGGAGTGGATGATACAATATATCAGAATAATTATGATGTTATAATAACTATGTATAGTTATTCTTTATACCATAATACCCATCCATGTAAGGTGTTGGTGGAAAAACAGATTACACCACGGCGTGGAGACGGTATTCCGTACGTACGCACGCGCGGTGATTTTGTTTTCCGTAGGATGGATAGATGGTGAAATAGGGTTGTTTCATACTTATAATAAAATATCAGTATATGAGTGATACTGATTTTATTACTTCATAATGAAACAACCTAAGAATAAGAAGTGGAAGAAGAAATAAAGTTGAAAGAATCGGTAACGGAAATTACCTCTTCTTTGAAGCACCTCTTTGAGACCTCCTCTTAGGGCACTAAAATTGGTCTTTGAGGAAGACCAGAACCTCTAGGATGTTTCTAGGGAAGTGGAGAGGAGAATTGGGCAGGGTTTGACCGAGCTTGAAGGATCAAAGTTGTGTCAGGAAGAGAGGGAGGAGGTGCCCTTTTATAAGGGAGGAGAGGGGCACCTTTGGAATAACTAAAAATATTATTTTATTATAAAGTCAAGTTCGGTTTTAAATAGCTAAAAATTGATTTATTTCGAGGCTAAGGTGGGGATGGGTCTAAATACACTCATACAATAGAATTTATACAAGTTTAGGTTCCTATTTTAACCTTATCATTTAGATTTAACATTAAGTTAAATAATTTTACTTTTACCGTGTCTTCTTGTGTTCTAACACTATAAGGTTAATAAACTTACTATAAGAAGCCAAAAGAACCCCAAATTGTTTATTATTAATATATATAACCTTATCTAAGTCATGTTGCTGAACCTTAGATTTTTAGGAATAAAATAACAATTAATAATATAATATTTGTTTTAAAAACTATTTTATGTCAATTTTGACACTATTTAGTAATTGATTTTTGTGAAAATCATAACAGAATGATAAGTTCTAAAAAAGTTAATTAAATCAATACTAACATGTCATATTAACCTAGAAAATTAGTGGAATTCATAAAAAGTCTTAAATTACATTTATTTTGGTATTTATAACATCAATTATGTCAATATTTCATTAATAAGATAATTACTGCATCATCTTTGTGTGATAAATAAATTAAATTATTTGATGTCTAAAAATTACAAATAAAATACCATTATATAGAAAATCTTTTTATCGTTCTAATTAATATTTAAAATCGAATTTATCTTATGTATTAACCTATATTAAAAATGTTTTAGTAAATAGACTTTGATTTTAACTCTTTTAATCCTTCTTTAAATAAATTAATAATAAATGTCCTAATCTAATCCAAGTGGGCCTAAATGGTCATATTTTATTCCTAAGTTTGTTTTTGGTCGAATTAAATTTGTCCAATAGAATTAGGACATGTGTTAGGGTAATAATAATATCATTTATACCCTTAATTACCCTATTTACTTTTAACCGTGGTAAAAAGGTAAAAAGTTACTATTCACCAAAAAATTATTTTCATCTCATTGAACCACATTTTACTTACTGACATCAACTGTGTCTCTCAGATTTTTGAAATTCCACTCACAGAAGCGGTAAAATTAAGTTTTAAGAAAAATTCAGTTTTTTAACTACCACTTAGTGGTTTCACTATTCATCAAAAATTGAAAGTTTTCAGAAAAATGCCAAAAATTAGGCCTAAGATATATTTGATATTATGAACTCAAAAATGATTTCTATTTTACCGAATTCAAAACATATCAGTTGCATTAATTAATTTAAAAATTAATTCCCGTCGTCAAAACAAATAGCGTGTTCTTAAGAGATAATAACTATCAAAAGATTGACACTTGTTTATGTCTGGTTTAAATGTGAAATTACATCCAATGACCAACATTGTTTTAAATTCTAAAAATATATTCTAAATATACTTTAAAACCACTCAAATTAATAATTTATCACTATTAATTATTTCGATTGAAAAAGTTGTTTTTAATTAAAATTTAGTAATTTTCACTATTCATCAAAATATGAAAGTTATCCAAAAATCACCAAAATATCACCTTAGGCTAAATTCGATACTCCGAATCCAAAAATGAAGACCATTTTGAAAAATAAAATTTACAAAATTTCAAAAAGTGGTTATTACTATTCATAATGGCTAGTTTTAATAATATTTTAATAACATATCGTTGTTTAGAGAAACTTGGTGTTGCGTACAACACACGCTATCGTGGAAGGTCGTGATTGCGTGTAATGCAAGGCAAGTCAAGGATGCGTGTTGTGCAAGCTCCTTTTGGTGTAGCGTACAACACAAGACATTAGTGAAATTAAAAAAAAATATTTTTCATAAAATCTCAGGGTGTTACATTCTACCCCCCTTAAAATGAATTTCGCCCTCAAAATTCGTTGGGGTTATAAATTGTTTACTATTTGAAAGTTTTTTTAATAGAAACCCACATCGTAAAAAGGAATACCAAAACCAATCTTTTAAAACAAAAGTATGAAACGTAACGGTTACCCAAATAAACTAATCACTGGGTTTCCACATAGGTGAAAATATAGATATGGAAGAGAAATCTATCCATCATGTTCTGATGGAGAGTGTTAGAGAACATGGCTATGGAAAATCTAGCAATCAAAAAGACATAAATTTGTGATGATCTAAGGTACCATCTGATTCATCAGATATAAGAGCACTAAGACAACATTTTTGATTTTCAAGATCATTTCCCTAAAGTTGATGAAATTGGAATTAGAAGAAATACTTTCATGATTTTGGTATAGTATCACTGTTTGTCATTCTTTGGATAATTTCCTCTTCATCTCTTAAAGAAATGAAGTTGAATTTGTCATTCGTGATGTGTTAGCAGATCTTGTGATAGAATGATGGGTCATTCCATCTCTTTCAAACAAGAGGTTAGCAAAAGTTATAAGTCCATCTTATGGTTAATCGTATATGGTTCCAAAAATGAACTTATACTTCATATATCATACCACTTAACAAACTAAAACTAGTTTCTACTAAACAGGGACTTTCTGTTGGCCAGTGGTAGGCGATAAAGGCCAGTCGCACTTCTATTGTGGGTTCGATTCCCACAGCCTTGTCCGACGCGATGGGTTGTCGCCCGTCCTGCAGGTTGTCCTTTTTCTAAAGCTATATTACTATAACATCCCATCAATAATATCGAAAAAAATGTTTTATCCTAACTTATGTCCAACATAATCCATTCTAATATTTTGGATTATCTAAGATACTTCGGTCCAAGCTCATAGTATAAAGAAAATGATTA
This sequence comes from Viscum album, assembly GCA_963277665.1. NCBI lineage: Eukaryota > Viridiplantae > Streptophyta > Magnoliopsida > Santalales > Viscaceae > Viscum > Viscum album. The sequence goes on from OY728136.1 coordinate 1,838,575,528, forward strand.
CTTGAAATGTTGTCAACCAAGCATGTGAATACCATCATTTATCCCCCATATATCTTGTTGGTCACATTCCAATCATGTGAATACCTTAATGATGTATTCTCTTGAAAAATGAATACCCATTGAACCTTATTGAAAACATGAATTCAGTCAAAAGTTAACTCTTTCCACATACCAAAATCCAAAAATTCTATATACTCAACCCATGATATAACCTTATCCTTATATCAGTCATGAGCTCATGAATACTATCGAACATTTAATTTTCTCATTATCCCTTCATTATGCGCATATCATCTACATTCCAAAAATATCTGAATAACCTTTCATGGATACTGGTAACATTAATCATACACTTTCAAAACTCAAGGAAAGACAACAGTGTAACAATCCATAGATGTCTCCTTATTCCATAGTAGCATGAGATTACTTATACAACATTACACATGATAAACATGTAATCATTCCACTACATTCTTAAACCATTGACCGAGCTTCAACAATTCTTTCATCTCAAATATCATTTGTAGTCTCTTCATCATCATCCACATAAATACTACCCATATGACCATACTGATTCTCTTCATGAGACTTTCCCTTGGGGCATTGGTTTGCATAATGCCCGTACATTCCACATTTAAAACATTTAACCATTTTTGATGTCGTAGAAATACCATTATCCTCATCCCTGCTGTTAACTGAACTTTTTCATTTGCACTTACTAGCTTTGTGTCCTTCTTTTCCACACCCAAAGAATCTTCCAGTTCCTTTGAAACATTCTCCTTGATGCCTCTTCCCACATGATTTACATAGGGAAAATTGAACTTTCTTTCCTCTATGATCATCATGAAACTCCATCTTTCTCTTATTAGTCGAGTCAGGAAACTTACCAAATTTTACTTTATTGATCATATTATGAGATTTTTGATTCAGCATAATAATGATGTTTGGACTTCCAAATCCCATTTCATTTGGTTTCTCATGAAGAATATCATTCCATTGTCCATCATATCCTCCATTATCGTGAATCATCTTGTTTCCAGCCATTTTATAAAACCCAAAAAGAATAGTGTGAGAGGAAAAAATCATAATAAAGGGGGAGTAATTTCAATATCTAACATCTTTGGTTTAATCTAATATCGTTACCATAGTTCTAGGACTATATCCTATACATATAATTATCCTTAGGGATATCCCTAGACATACCTTAGAAATATTTCTAGGGATCTCACTAACGTTCTCACATCCTAGTTTCCAAAGGTTGACTAAACCCTTCCTCTGATACCAACTGTAGAGACCCGAATCTTGACGTACATTGACATTACATTACATTTTCGGAATACTTAGTACATAACAAACACACACACACAAGGATCGTAATAGTTTAGTGTCTTTGGAAACTCGGAATATAATCTTCTAATCCTGGTGAAAGATCTTCAACATCTCCCATAAAGATCTTCCTTTTTTTACCTGAAACCTTTCTTTATATCCTGGGGAAAAGAAAACATAAAAGGGTGAGCTCAAATGCTCAGTAAGGGTAAAAAAAGAAATATCAATCACATCATATACATAAGCACATAACTTTTGGAAATCTTAACCTGCAAAAGAGATCATAATTTCATAACATGGGGTAAATCATGGCAGTGAAATGTAATAACAATAATCATAACTTAAAACATGAAACTTCGTGCCATTCACACATAATCATAGATAATCATTTCTTTCTAGTCAAGAATCATTTCCAAGACTATCTTAGTGGATAAAGTCCCTTTCTGAACCGAGTCACCCTCGTTTCAGTCCTGTTTCACTGAACCGGTATAACCTACCATTCCAGCCATGTCTATCTCATGAGATATAAAGTCTTTAACCAATGCATTGGAGAGAGATATAGGTCCCACCCATCTCATAATGATACCATTCTTATGTGTGCCACAAAATCATAAACCACACATCATAGCATAACCCATGTAATAAAAATGGGAATCTTAAACATCGTGACATCATAAAACAATTCATATAAGATAAAGGAATTCATAAACATAATTCCATCACAACATAATCAAATCAATGTAATAATAGGGATAAAAAAACAGAACCCTTTATTATCTTAGATGGAAAATAATTTTTATAAAACACTTGAACTCCATTCTTGATGAAAATATCCTTTCTTCTTCAAAAACATTTTTCCATTCTTAACAGGTCATACGACTTTAAACTAAAAGAATTTGATTAAAAATAAACTTGAAAACTTGTAAAGGAAGATTCTTGGAAATAATGTTTTAAAAATCCATTCATGCCGTATAAGTTAAAAAAACATTGTTTGTACTTTTGTCGGAAAAGTCAAAAAGTACCTCGTACGAAAAACGACAAAAGATTCATTTCATATTCTTTACTAAAAACTCACCGAAGGGTAAAATTGGATTTAAACAATTTTAGGTGGATGGAAATAATATTACATATTCAGGAAACATGGATGTGGATGATAAAATACACCCCAGTAAATACTAAAGTATAAACAATCTCGGATAAAAATGAGTTTGTGATATTTCCCTTACCTTAGGTCCGATTTGCTTCATAAGTGTCCGAACCTCCTGTATAATAATTTAAATAATGTCATTGACTTATTACAGAATCATATTCATTGTTATTATATCATATATGGTTCACTTATGACTTTATATTACCCGTTCTTTTGTAAATTCATGTTAAAGTAGCGTTTTGGGTAAAATCGTCTCATTTGTCATTCATGTTTTAACTTGTAATTATTCATATGATTACGTAGATCATTATTACTTAATTATAGAATATAAAACATGATTTATATATAATATATATTCAGAATATACATATATATAATGGATCGATAAATGGAATGAAATACACCGTTCATGGAGACGGTAGGCCGTACGTACGTATGAACATTGTTTTCGTTTCCTTATTGAATTGAGTGGAATTAAGTAGATGAAATACATATATATACACATAAATCCAGTATCTTTATAATGTCATATATTTCATTATTATTTCTTATAAATACTTTATAATCATTCTTAAATGGTTAACATGGACAATGAATCTCATCGCGTCGTGGAGACGGTAGTCCGTACGTACGCACGAGCGATGATATCATTTCCATAATTATTGAATTGAATTGGAGTGGATGATACAATATATCATAATCATTATGATGTTATAATAACTATGTATAGTTATTCTTTATACCATAATACCCATCCATGTAAGGTGTTGGTGGAAAAACAGATTACACCACGGCGTGGAGACGGTATTCCGTACGTACGCATGCGCGGTGATTTTGTTTTCTGTAGGATGGATAGATGGTGAAATAGGGTTGTTTCATACTTATAATAACATATAATTATATGATTGATACTGATTTTATTACTTCATAATGAAACAACCTAAGAATAATAAGTGGAAGAAGAAATAAAGTTGAAAGAATCGGTAACGGAAATTACCTCTTCTTTGAAGCGCCTCTTTGAGACCTCCTCTTAGGGCACTAAAATTGGTCTTTGAGGAAGACCAGAACCTCTAGGATGTTTCTAGGTAAGTGGAGAGGAGAATTGGGTAGGGTTTGGCCGAGCTTGAAGGATCAAAGTTGTGTGAGGAAGAGAGGGAGGAGGTGCCCTTTTATAAGGGAGGAGAGGGGCACCTTTGGAATAACAAAAAATATTATTTTATTATAAAGTCATGTTCGGTTTTAAATAGCTAAAAATTGATTTATTTCAAGGCTAAGGTGGGGATGGGTCTAAATAATCTCATACAATAGAATTTATACAAGTTTAGGTTCCTATTTTAACCTTATCATTTAGATTTAACATTAAGTTAAATAATTTTACTTTTACCGTGTCTTCTTGTGTTCTTACACTATAAGGTTAATAAACTTACTATAAGAAGCCAAACGAAACCCAAATTGTTTATTATTAATATATATAACCTTATATAAGTCATTTTTCCGAACCATATATTTTTAGGAATAAAATAACAATTAATAATATAATATTTTTTTTAAAAACTATTTAATGTCAATTTTGACACTATTTAGTAATTGATTTTTGTGAAACTCATAACAGAATGATAAGTTCGAAAAAATTTAATTAAATCAATACTAACATGTCATATTAACCTAGAAAATTATTTGAATTCATAAAAAGTCTTAAATTACATTTATTTTGGTATTTATAACATCAATTATGTCAGTATTTCATTAATAAGATAATTACTGCATCATCTTTGTGTCATAAATAAATTAAATTATTTGATGTCTAAAAATTACAAATAAAATATAATTATGTAGGACATCTTTTTATAGTTCTAATTAATATTTAAAATCGAAATTATCTTATGTATAAACCTATATTAAAAATGGTTTAGTAAATAAACTTTGATTTTAACTCTTTTAATCCTTCTTTAAATAAATTAATAATAAATGTCCTAATCTAATCCAAGTGGGCCTAAATGGTCATATTTTATTCCTAAGTTTGTTTTTGGTCTAATTACACTTGTGCAATAGAATTAGGACATGTGTTATGGTAATAATAATATCATTTCTACCCTTAATTTCCCTATTTACTTTTAACCGTGGTAAAAATGTAAAAAAGTTATTATTCACCAAAAAATTATTTTCATCTCATTGAACCACATTTTACTTACTGACATCAACTTTGTCTCTCGGATTTTTCAAATTCCACTCACAGAAGCGGTAAAATTATGTTTTATGAAAAATTCATTTTTTTTAACTACCACTTAGTGGTTTCACTATTAATCAAAAATTGAAAGTTTTCAGAAAAATGCCAAAAATTAGGCCTAAGATATATTTGATATTATGAACTCAAAAATGATTTTTATTTTACCAAATTCAAAACATATCAGTTTCATTAATTAATTTAAAAATTAATTCCCGTCGTCAAAACAAATAGCGTGTTCTTAAGAGATAATAACTATCAAAAGATTGACACTTGTTTATGTCTGGTTTAAATGTGAAATTACATCCAATGACCAACATTGTTTTAAATTATAAAAATATATCCTAAATATACTTTAAAACCACTCAAATTAATAATTTATCACTATTAATTTTTTCGATTGAAAAAGTTGTTTTTAATTAAAATTTAGTAATTTTCACTATTCATCAAAATATGAAATTTATCCGAAAATCACCAAAATATCACCTTAGGCTAAATTCGACACTCCGAATCCAAAAATGAAGACCATTTTGAAAAATAAAATTTACAAAATTTCCAAAAGTGGTTATTACTATTCATAACGGCTAGTTTTAATAATATTTTAATAATATATCGTTGTTTAGCGAAACTTGGTGTTGCGTACAACACACGCTATCGTGGAAGGTCGTGATTGCGTGTAATGAAAGGCAAGTCAAGTATGCGTGTTGTGCAAGCTCCTTTTGGTGTAGCGTACAACACAAGACATTAGTGAAATTAAAAAGAATATTTTTCATAAAATCTCGGGGTGTTACAAAAACCTTAACATAGAATTGTTAAAAAGTGGGTAATATAAAGTCATAATAAAACCATATAAGGTATTAGATAAAATAATATGGTTCTTTTAAATATTTATAATTAACTTATACTTATTATATAATAGTTTTTTAGGAGTACGATGAGGGTCAACACACAAGGTAAGGGGTTTTCATCTCACTTTTTATTTCCATGAGATACTTGATTTATTTACCACCAATTACTTCTGTGTGTGGTGTATACTTCACATGTATGTATTAAATTATTCTTATAAGTAAATTTATTGGAATTGAATATTCATTCTATGATATTTACTTCATGGGGTTAATGTTTCAAAAGCTAAAAAATCGGTAAGACAATTGTGTCTAAATTTTCCTTCCATGAGACACATGTTTTATTATGCACCTACATTATTTTTTGAGGTGTATATACTTCCATTTGAAATGTTATATATTTAATATACTTCATTTAATTATATTTTAATCTTTACTTAACTTTATTTTCTTACATTTATAGTATCATCCCAAGTTACCATATGGTAATAGTTTATTGAAACAATCTCATCATTTATTGAGATTGTTTATGATTATGATTCCTTTATTTAAATATTATGATAAATCTATCAAGAAAACACATTAGTTTATTTGTTAAATTTTTATTCATGTTATATCCATGTATTATTTCCATTTTTCCACTCTTTGGTACTTAATATATTTTGTGGAAAAATTAATAAAAAACTAACTTTATTTCTCTCTTCGGTTGAAGATCTGTTTTATTAAAAACCATGTTTAAAAAAATCAAATGATATTTGAATATCATTTTCAAAGAAAAAACTATTTTAAAATTTTTTATGGTTTTCAAAGCTTCTTTTATATGTTTTCTAAGTTTTTTTCAAATAAAAAGTTTTTCGAAAATATTATATTATTTAAAAAGCGTTTGTCAATCTAGAAAGGATATTTTCCTCAAGAAATGTTTTTCAAAGATCATTCAAAATTAATCACCATATAAGATAACATATGTTACTATTACTCATGCCATTATAGAGAAATTATTCAATTTTTCCATTTATATTATTTCTCTAAAAGTATTATGTTTTGATGTCATGATATTTATGAAACTCATTTCTCTTCCATGGGTAATATGTTTGTGAGACCCACCTCCTTTCATAGGTTATGAATTGGTGAAATGATTATTAAAATGGTATTTTTATATAGGTTAAGATATGATTACATGTTTATGAAACCCATTTAATTTTATGGGTTATGATATGATTATTTATGATCTTATGGCACATGTATGTATGATTTCATTATGAGATGGGTCTGATCTATATCTCCCTCTAATTTATTGGGTAAAGACTTATATATCATGAGATAGATATGGATGGAATGAAAAATTAACATGGTTCATTACTATAGGGATTGAGTGAGTAGTGAACTTGGTTCGGTGATATAGGGCTAGAATGGGGAATGAACCTGGTTCAGTAAAGGACTTTGTCCACTAAGATGGCCTCGGCAGCAAAGCCTTGACTACTATAGAAATCATTATATATGATTATGTGTCTACCAAAATTTCATATTTTATTTCTATGTTATTATTTTGTGTCTAATGTTCTTCATTTTATTATGATTCAAATATTATGAAATGATAACCTTTATTCCATGATACATTTTTATGATCTTTGATATGTAGGGTATGATCTTAAATTTTACTGATCATGTTCTCATGCCCTTATGCTCATTATTATTCTTATGTATCTCCCTTTTTTACCCTTACTGAACATATGATATCACCCCTTTTTATGTTTACTTCTCCTATGTTATGAAGATATCTATTATTTTTTATGTTCCTAAGAATGTTTCTAGTTAATAAAAACCCAGTGGGATATGATGTAGCTCATCTATGTAACGGTTTTTATATATCCATGTTTCCAAGGAACTAAACTAGTACGGTCATTGGGAATATGTTTGTATAGTGTTTTAAGTATTTCTAAAAGCTATGTAATGTTAATTTATGAAAATATAGGTTCACTATAGATCAAAACCTAAACCAGAAGTTATATATTTAAAGCATATAAAGCATCAACATCATCCTACACTATGTAATCATGTGTTAGGCCTACATGGGTGAGGGTATTAGAAGTATTAATATCTATGGTATTAAAATTATCAAATTAAAATTCATTTATAGGATACAAGGGGTAATAATGTCCAAGGAATCCTATAATGTCAAGTTAACTAGTTTAAATTGATCCTTAGAGTAGAAATATCCAAGGAATCTTAAAAAGTTGGTTCCTTAGAGTATAAATTTTCAAGGTATCTAAGTAATCTAAATAGATAGGTTCCAATGAGTGGAAATGTATAATTAATCCAAATAAGTTATGTAACCAAGATCCAAGTAGTAGAAATGTCTAAAGCATCCTATTGGTTAGTGGGATCCAATGAGAGAAAATGTTTGAGATATCCTAGAGTATCAAGAAAATAAATCAATTGGATCCAAGGAGTTGAAATGTCAAAGTCATCCTAGTCATCTAATTAAAAAGGATCCATTGAGTATAAATGTCCAATTTATCCTAACCAATTCATCCACTGTTTTATAATTCACTTCATACTCATATAAAATCCAAGGGATCAAATAATTTATACCTTTAATATACAATGACAATGTGATATAAGGTAAAAACTACCTTTAACAATTAACTTTAATACCTCATTGAATTCTCAATTATAAAAGGTGAGATCATCACATCCCGAGGGTATAATAAATGTGATAAAAGGTTAAACCCACCCCATGGTTGGTCTGGGTTGAGTTTGACAACCTTCAACCTTGAAAATTTGTGTTAATGTCAATTCCCAACATGTTTATATCAATTAACCTTTGGTTTAATTAATTTAAAAGGAATCAATCAGAGAATCTGGTGTGAGAAACATTGTAAATAATCTATAAACAATGAGACATTGAGGGAAAAGTCATATACTATCTGCCTTAGCATGGTAGTGGAACCCTCATCTAATATTATCCTCTATTTCAATCTAGATAAGAAGAAAATGGAAGAACAAAAAAATTCATTAAAAATAGTGAATAAGATCCTATACCGAAATAGTATCATTGATAGTAAGGAAAATAGAAAAATATGCAAGAGGAATATAGAACTCACTTGTGTGATTCCAATGAGGTCAAAATTGGAATAATATTAGTCTAAATTAGAGAGTTATGGAAATATATTGGATAGGATTCCATGAAAATAAATGAGAGAATAAGTAAAGGGAGAAAATGAAAAGAGGGGGAGGTTAAATTATCTAAGAATTAAGGGAAAATGGTCATTTCCCCTATAAATACTAGGTCGCAAAATTTTTCTGCACTGTTAGAAAAACCATGCACAACTTGTGTTCCCTTATCTATCTCCAAACCCCCCTTCACATGGTCATGGTTCATGGTTAGAAAAACTATGCGTCAACCATGAATTTATCTTCTGTTAAAAAATCTACATCACTTTCACAAATTTGATGCTTGGGTTGCAAGTTTTCCACAAACTATTTTCCCTCTACCATGTACTGAAATCCCCCACACAGTTTACTCGATCTATGCAGCCTTTTTCTCATGGTTTCTACTAACAATTCAGCTGGGCAATTTTCTCATAAAAACGAGCTCTAGGATCCAAATAAGCCCTTGACGCCCTCTTTTCCAATATAGCCTCACTAAGAATCCATAATAGGTAAAAACCTAAGAATTAAACTGGAAATAAAAATGTTTTTTACCGCATATAAAATTCTAGATCTTATAATAGAGAGAGAGAGAGAAAATAATAAGGGGAATTGGAATTGTATGAACACATGTAGTCAATGTAGGGATGTTCCTCATAAGCAGGTCAATGATGTAGGAGTTGAGGCTAATCTAATCAGAACCATACTTGGATAGTTGAACTAGGTTACGAAAAATAATATCAGCTATATAGAGTGACCTATTGATCCATGACATGGTGTTACTATGTTATACCACTTCATGTGACAATAACCACCAACATTTAGTGGAAATGGTAATCTATTGGTAGTAGAACAATGGATCAAGTCCCTAGAAATGATATTTATTACTTTGGGAAGTAGTGAAAATGGAAAGGTCATTAGAGAAGTATATCATCTAAAAGGATATGATTTATCTCCCGAGTCTTATCTAGAACCACTTAAAATATATTTCCTTAATAAAATTATGGGATAATAGGAAGATCAAGTTTGTTCTATTCCAAGGTAAGTTATCCTATGAAAATAGGATGTGCATGTTGTACAAAAATTCATTAATTTTCATCCAAAATAATTACCAAGTCATCCACTGGAGTGTGAATTTTAGTTCTCCATTAAAATTATTCTTTTTTTAAACCTTATATCTATAAATCCATATAGAATGTCACCAGTGGAGTTAGTGGGGTTGAAGAAATTTTTGTAGGAGTTATATGATAAGGGATTTATACACCCTAGTGCTTCACTATGGGGAGACCCTATTTTATTCATAAAGAAGAAGGATGGGTTTGTGAGACTATGAATCGATTATAGGGACAACAATGTCATTACTATAAAGAATAAATATCATTTACCATGCATTGATGGCCTATTTGTTCAATTTTAAGGAGCACAGTACTTTTCAAATATCAACCTTTTCTATAGTTATCTCTAGTTAAGGGTGAAGAAGGATGATATACCAAATATAGAATTTCAAACAAGGTATTTACATTATAGTTTTATGGTAATGCCTTTTATATTGATTAATGAGATTTTATATTTATGGATCTGATGAATATAATATTCAAAGATTATCTTGATAACTTTGTAGAGGTATTAATTAATTATATATTGATATACTCTATGAACTACAAAAAATCCTGATAGTAATCAAAAAATAATTCTGAAGATCCTTTGAAAAAAGGAATTTTATGGTAAATATAGTAAGTGTAAATTTTAGCTTAATGAAGTTCCTTTTCTGGGCCATGTTATCTCTAAGGAGAGAATATATATTGACCCTTTATAGAAAAATTTATTCAAAGAATATATTAAACCAAATAATATAAGTAATATCAAATGTTTCATGGGTTTAGTATATTACAATCAGTGGTTGGTTCAATATTTTTCCTGTTTAGCCTACCCATTAGCTAATTTAACACATAAAGGGGTTAAATTCACATGGTTAAGTTAATGTGAGTAATTTTTTAAATATCTGATGAGGAGACTAATTAATTCACTAGTATTAACATTACCATAAGGTAATTAATGGTTTGTAATATATAATGACGCATTGGATAAAGGAGTTGGTTATGTCTTTATGTAGAATGATACGGTGATTTCCTATGAATCAAGGAAACTGAAAATCCATAACTAGAGCTATCCAAATCATGACCTAGATCAAGAATCCATAATAATTTCTTTGAAAATATGGATACACAGGCTCTATGGGGAAATATGTGATACATATATGGCCAAAAAGAGTTTCAAGTATATATTTTCTCAGAATAATCTTAACATAAGTTAAAGAAGATTCTTGGAACTACTCAAGGACTACGATTTCTAAATACACAATAAACCTAGAAAGGAAAACAGGGTGGTCGATGCATTGAATAGAATGGAACATGGTGTTCTGATTATGATGAGGATTAACAAGGATCTTATATATCGAGATCTATTAAAAATGGATATGGTTATTTTTAGGAAAGAAAATATATCATTCATTTTATATAAAATTTTTAAAATATCCTTACTAAAAAAATATAGAGAAATACAAGCAGGATAATGAAGATTTAAGAATAAATATTAAATTATTAAATGATGTGAAATTGATTGAACTCATTTATATAGATGGAGGGTTGATGTTTGGGAATAATTTAAGTATTCCATCTATACCAAAGTTGAAAAGGTAACTGATTCATAAAGAATATAGCTCAATTTTATCTATAAACCCTATTAGTACAATAATGTATATGGATTTAAGAGAACCTTTATAATGGGATGGTATAAATAATGATATTGTGGACATTATTTCCAGATTCTTAATATGCCAATAAGTAATATTAGAATGATAACATCCTAAGGGAGTCATGAAACCTTTTCCTATACCAATTTGGATATCTGAAAATATTAAAAATGAATTTTTCACTAAACTCCTAAAGAATCCATAGAAGAATGGTGCTATATGGTTCATCTCTAGTTGTCTTACTAAGTCTAATAATTCCATAACAAGAAGATAAGATACACCCCTTGAGAACCTTTCTCAACTCTATATCAATAAAATTTAAAGGCTTTATAGGGAACCTATATCAATTATATTTGATCATGACCCTAAAATCACATTGAAATTATAGAATATTCTTCAAAGGGATATTAACGCTGAGATATATTTATGTACTACCTATAATCCCCACACTAATGAGTCTTTTGAAATGACTATCAAGACTTTTAAATAGATGATGAGATAATATTATCTTGAATTCTAAGGTATCTGGGATTATTATCTACCATTGATAAAACTTTCATACAATAATAGATTCCATGCAAGTATCCAAATGTCACTATATAAATAAATGTAAGGGAAGAGGTGTTTTACTCCAACCTGTTAGAAAGAATTTGGAAATATAAAGTTAATCATCCAAGATCTTATAGAGGATATGGCTGAAAATTTATAAACTATTCAATGTTATATTCAATTAAAACATATTTTAAAAAAGATCTATGATGATAATTGGGGGGAAAACAAGGAATTTAAAGTTTAGGATCATGTATTCTCAAAGGTTTCACCATAGAATGGAGATTTAAGATTTGGTAAAAACATAATTTAATCACTATGTATATTGGTACTTTTGATGTATTAGAAATAATTGGAGGTGTAGCATACCGATTGGATATGTTACCCTACCTTTCTAAAGTACAAGATTTCTTTCATGTTTCATTATTGAGGAAATACATGCTAGATCTAATGCATGAGATCACATCTATGGGAATAGAGTTAAATCCTAAATTTCCTTGTAATTATGATATTATCCATATTCTTAATATTAGAGAGCAAGTATTGTGGAATTGAAAAACTCTATTAGAGAATGTTATTTGGAGAAATCACAAAATAAAAGAGTAAAATTAGGATCCGGAAGAATATATGAGTAAGTAATATTCATATTTTTTCAATGGCTAATATAAACCCAATTTGAAACAATAAATTATTTATTATGGATAATATAATACCTAACACCCTACTATAGTAAGTAAACACCATATCCTGAACTATCACATAATGTGCACACTAAATCACATTTATTCAAGGATTTATTTAAAAGTTAAATTCTATAATTTTAAAATGAAAAAATTAACTTCATTTTTTTAATGTATCATATTGAAATTATCTTAGTATGATTTTTTGAGCTTATTCTAAAAAGGATAGTTTTTAGTACAAAAATAATGTTTTAACGAAACTTGTCATTTGTGTAACGTTATCATTATATAATAATGACCTATAAGTTTAAAAAACATTTTAATTAATCAAATTTTAATTTTAGGAATAATAATATACATTTTAAAATGTTTTTTAAAGTATCAATCCTACGTACAACATTTTTAGAACTAATTAAAATGTTACTTTAATAAAAAACCTTTTTTTTCTTTTCTTTGAATCAAGTATTTTCATGTGATATTAGGTTTTTTCTTTCCCTAAAAGTCTCATACCTTATATTTTTTTACAATAGATCAATTTATTTCATTAAAATCCGTATTCAAGATAATTTTATCTTCTCTATAAATTTAAAGCTTAAAACATCATTTTCTAAAAGTTTTTTTCATGAAATTAAGTGTGTTTATTTTAAAATTAGCATTTCACGCATTTATAATTTTTATCTGATAAAATTATCATAAAATTAGGTAAATTGGAAATATTAATTTTTTCATTAAAATTGATTACTTAGGTTAAAAGTTAATTGATAAGGTAAAAGTAAATTTGGGAAAATGTTAAAAAGTTAAAAGAAAATATCTAAAACACTCAAAGTTGTATCAAAACAGTTATTTTGACATGATTTTTCACCCAAAATCACTATTCCCACATATTTTTACATTTTCTAGATATTGAACCTTGAATATTAACTTTACATTATTGAAAACATAAGGGTTACTCCCAAAACAGCCATTTATTTCACTTATAAAAGGGTAACACCCCCACCCCCTCAGGACTCACCTATCACTCACATTTATCCTATAAACTCTATCATTTTTATCCTCCTAGAACATTTTACCGTGTTCAAAATATTTTTTTCACCAATTTTTTATATAAGGCCTTTCTTTCCAAGGATACTCGCAAGGAAAATTCAAGTCAGTGATGTAAGTATTATCAACTACTTAGATTTTCTTCTTAACTATATTCATAAATATTTTTTATATAAACACTAATATAATTATATTAGAATAATTTATAAAATTTAATTTTCCTGTATTAATGGTATTATCATATTATATACATCTATACCATCCATTTGGAAAAACGAGGTCATCATTCATGCATACGTGCAGACTACCATCACCATGAGAAATTAAATTCATTTCTCATCACCGTTTGTCATTGATGGTTCCTACAATGTATTTAATGAGTAAATATTATTTTTATGATATCATGAAGGTTCTCATATGTCAAATTTTGTAACATATTAAGGATATGATTAATAAATGATCATTATTAATTCAATCCTTTTAAACAAGCATTTTAAGAGGAAAATATTTTATTCAAATAATGAAATATTTTTATTTCCAATAATTATAATTATAATTCATTAATAATTATAATATATCACACTAATAAACACTAAATATGATCATTATTCCTCAATTATAATGATATTTCAACAAAACCACCTGAATATCATTCATTAAATCAGGGTCTGTTCATGTTTGGGTCAATCTAACCACTCATATGAACAATACTATGAATTTATATTATGAATGACTAGGGGACCATAATTACTAGTATAATAAAATATATGTGTGTATATAATTATTATTTTTTATTCTAGAGATGTTATATCGATATTTAATTTATCAGTTAAGAAAAAACCATTCGATTGACAAGAATCACAAAAACATGCTTATTATCGATTGCATCATCAAGAATAAATTCTTGAACACTCATGAAATGAATTTGAAACATAATAAATAATTATAAAACATCCCAAAAAATAACTTTAATGAACTAATAATGATAATGTTTGGAATAATAATGAATACATACACCACTATTATGAAACCAGTATAAATGATCAAAACTACAAACAATCAATGTAAAAAATAGGTAGAATTAATATGGAGAATAACTATTTAAAAAGACTATAAATGAAAATGTATATTATTATGGATCGGAATTAAGTAACTATTATAGATATTTTTATTATATGTGAGTTTAAAGTGTGTTTGTGGAATTCATCACAAGAGGTAAGGGTTCTCTGTCTCAAATTCCTCTCTTTGATACGTGTTTTTCATTATGCACATAAGTTTCATTATGTGGTGTATCTAATACCTATTTAAGATTTTATATCATGAAATTTATTTATTCATTATATTTTAAGATCAATTTAAATCCCACTATTTCAAGAGTTTTGGTTTGAATTTCTATCCAAGCCATAAGTGTGGGTTTTCCATCTCAATTTTCATTCTTTTAGACTCGTGTTATATTTGTAACATCCTGACTCAAACCACAAGGTTTGATTTAGAGTTCCACATGACCTTATTTGTACCTCACTATATGTAAAAGGATATTTACTAGAATTGAGGGTATAAGTACATCAGTGGAAATATTAAACCCTTATTATCATGTCATATGATAAATAAAAAATAATAATATAAATAAACAACCAAAGTAACATCTAGAAAATAAAATATTGAATATGTAATAAAATAAACCAAAATAAACATGGATCTAAGTACATGATAAATCTAGTAATAAAAGAAGCAACAGAAAACCCACTTGAGCTCCATATAGAAATATAAGCATTCTCCTACTCCACCTGATCAACTATCTAACACAGGGCCTTTTCCCTCCACTGAATCCCTAGTCATGAAATCTACAAGCGCATTGAAATTCAAGAGCAGGGTGTGAGTACAAAACTCTGTAGGACACCACCAATATCCCTTAACATCAGTGCATAAAATATAAAAAAGTATTCCATGATCATAAATAAGGTATATATAAGAACAAAAAAATATATCATATAATCACAAACTATATTATGGGTCAATGGGGATTGTCGCTAACTACTTCGACACCATTATGGGAGAAATATACCTGCTATGACACCATGCTGGTAGAAACATCAGTAAATATCCTAACACATCATCCCTAATGTATATCCCCAAAAATATTACACATTCCACCGATTGGGATAGTCTATGTACATGTTGACCTAATGTCTAGTTATCCATCTTGAGTGGATATCCCCATACATGTTTCGCATATCACATGTCAACCAAATATGACAAACCTATATACTCTATGATAGAAGATATGAAGACAGAGTTTATGATAAAAATACATATGATAGATAAAAAATAACATAAAACCATCAAGTATCAATAATCATCACAATCCATATAAAAGAAACACAAGTATAGGTCGAGAATACACACACACAACTCATGTGATCAATCATAAAACATAGGTCTCACGAGCTACACACGGATGCCAAAAAATATTGCTAACAAAATATAATATAATATGCACTAAATTCAATGTATTCCTACCTCAAGTTATCAATTTCATTGTTAAGTATCATCAATGATTTCATCACCCACACCACGCTCACATACCATCCGAAAAATGATAGTATGCTAAGGACTCTGAAGGTCGATCATCTGAAGGATCTCTATGCTTGATTGGAAGGAGGAAGAAGGATTTATAGAAAATCAAGGAGGCTCCATGATGAAAGATAATTGGTCTGGTGTAGTGGTGTATAGTATACTAACACCAAGGTATAGGATGCAATACATGACACAGGGGTGTTCTGGAAGAAAAACTCTACTGTAAAGGTCTGATTTCTATGGTGAAAGGGTGTCCTAGGAGGAACCACCATGGCATAAAGAGGGATATTTTGGTATTAGGATTCTCTAAAAAATGAACCAACATAGTTTAAGGTGAGGACTATTTAATGCAGTCATCTTAGAAAGGACTTGGAGCTCTGGTACCATGATGAATGAAGGTGAAAGATCTTGGTTACTTATAGGGGATTTTCCGAGGTTCAAACACATGAGAAAACCCTAGTTAAATCCATCATTTAATACCCCTCATAAAAACTAAAATTTTTTCTCCTCGTCATAATAGCATATTTAAGAGGATTTACTCTTGATAACCAAATGGTTAGAACCGTTGTCTGGAACTGAAGTGGAGAATGTCATTGCGGCATTGTCTAAGACACCAAGGAAAAACCTACTACTCTAAAGAGATGGATTACAGTGAAAACCCATTGTTAATTTCATTATGGTGTATGCCGTAGATCTATGGCTTGGACATTACTATATGGATTCATTATGGTGCAGTCACATCCCACTATGGTGTAGCCTACTCCTCTTTGGACTAGTCTTGTTGGCTATGACATAGTGCCACAAGATTTGGTCATAAACGTCACCAAAATTATTATAAAGCTTCATCAAGATTCTAAATCCCACTATCCTCACCCAAACATGGATCAACTCAAAAACACGGAGCATAAATGGGGAAATATGGATTTTATTAAGGAAACAAAAATGTAGGGTGTTATAATTCTCCACCTCTAAAGACTTCTTGTCCTTGAGAAGTATCTACAGTGGTCTTTCTCTAGAAAACATAGATAAAAGTAAAATATTAAAAAAGGCCACAACTCACTTTTTATCAAGAATCATTATCAATATACATGAAAGATTCTTCACTTACAAAACACAATATTTTTCTTCAATAAGTGAAATCTTGATATAAATCAAACATACATTCAAACAACCTTTACCATATTATAGAAATTCTTCTATGATTATAAAAGCATTAATATCCTTTTATAATTTCAAATATCTTTCCATATAAAATATGACACATAACAAAAATTCCATCATAAAACATCACACAATATTCCTTGAAAATTAGTTTTCAAAACCAAAAATTTTATAAATCACACTTCTTAGTAATTAAAAATATTTACCAAAGAACTAAAAAACGGTTTTGGACCCCAACTTAGTTTTCACAAAGTATTTAAAATCATAAATCATGGGATTCAAGTTAAAAAAACAAGAGCACAAAATACACCACCCAAACAAGGAAACAAAAATATTCTCCTCTAAAAACCAATATAGAGATGAAGAACACATAATCAAACCTCATACTGTATGAGGAAGAATTTCCTACATCAAGAGGAACATTAGGAACATAAAAATTTACAAAAAACTTTTTCGGATCACACATGGTCCTTCCTAGGAGTCTACTCACAACCCAAGATATACCCTCCTAGAACTAACCCTCATCTATGTCTCTATATATTAGTCATAGTCACCATATATATACTAATATGAAAACATAATCAGTCCAAATAATTAAAGACAAGTAAGATATATCTCAATAGCATTTCAATAAAGATATATCACACAATTGAGAATCTATCCTAAATTAATATAAAATACATGTAATTTAATTAAAGAACAAATATACAACATAATAATTAGTATATATATGGAATATGAACCCACATTCTTGTTCATGATGTATGAATTCACACCAAGACCCATCAAACACACATCATCATTATATGAATTAACCAAGGTGAATTTAATCAATGGTAACATAAAAATACACAAATTCCCCACTTTTTGGAAACACAAAGGTCTATTATATAGTACTGATCAGACATATACATAGTTCCCATGTTCGAGTCCCAGCCATCCTAACTCATGTCTACCCTATCCCAAGTCAAGGTAAAAAAGAAAAGATAAGTTAGTTAATCTTGGTGATCTGATACCATTTAGTAACATCTTGAACAAAACCACTGAGTCTGATCCAGAGTTCCACTTGACCTCATGTTCACCTCTTCATACATAACAGGCTTCGGACTAGCATTGAGGGTCTATGCTCATCAATGACTAGACAATACCCTCAGTATCATTTCATGGAAAAATAACAAAAAATAATAAGATAAACAAATAAAATGAGTAACATGAAGAAATAAAAAGATACTATACATGATAGAATAAACCGTACTAAGAATGGATCCAAGTACAAGATAAAGCTAGTAATAAAAGTAGTAATATACATTCTTCTTGAACTCCATCTAGCAATGTCAATATCCTCCCACTCCACTTGATGAACCATTTACCATAGGGCCACTTCCCTTCATTTTATCCCTAGACATGAAATCTACAAGAGTACCCAAATTCTCAAGTAGGGTGTGAGTACAAGACTATACAAGACACACCAAAATCCTTTAACATCAGTGAATAAAATACATAAATACATTCCATGATCATTAACACGGTAAATATAAAAAAAATATCACATAATCACAAGAACGTTTTCTATGTCCACAGGGATTAGATTTACCAACTTTGGCACCGTATTAAGTGAGATATACCTAAATTAACACCATGATAGTAGAAACATCAGTAACTATCCTGAAACATCCTCTTATATGGATATCCAATAACATGGGACACATTCCACAAACTGGGATAGTCCAAGTACATTCCAACCCAAATTCTAGCACATCCCTCTTGAGTGGATAGCCTCAAACATGTGTCACATCTCACATTCTAAAAAAAAGGTCAAACCTACATTCCCTATTTTAGAAGAAAGGAATAAAACATATACAATATAAATAAAAAACATAGATCAAACATCATATCAAATAAGAAAGTATCGTAATCGTCAAAATCCATATACAAGCAACATAAACACAGGTCAAGGATACACACATACACACCTCATGTGATCAAGCATCAAACATATGTATCAAGGGCTACACTCACATGATAAAAAATCATGTCAATAACCCATAATATGTTGTAATAATGGGTTCTCTAGACCAAACTAAATAGTACTTTTGATTACCATATCATGTATACAGTTTTATATGCATGATATTTACTTACCATTATAGTGTATTTTTTCTGTGTCCACAATTTAATGGTAAATTATATAGATTAATTATCATTTCAAAAGGTTATATCAGGTCTTAGGATATAATGATAACTAAAGATACTATAAAATTAATCTTAAACAAAGGTCTTATGGTCAAGATACATCATTCTGGTTAGGCACAGATGATGTCTGACTATCAGGTGTTGGGGTCTCATAAGCATTGAGACTTCTTCTCATGAAGTTCACACTTGGTGATCTCTGGTAGTGAGATCTTAAAGATAGACCCTCCAATAGAAACACCACATGTTTTGGGTTTCATTGGTTGTTCTTAACTATGAACAAGAATATTGGTCTCCTAAATTGACACCATTACCAATTTGTTCCATCTGATCACATACGTTGATGCAAGGAAAAAACCATGATAATAAAATTAGGGCAAGGTATCTTATGTTGGGTGTGTCACTGGCGGTATGGAAATGGTTGAATGGTCAAGAAAGGATTTTTCATTTCTGGGTTGAAGAAGTTATATATATATTGGGCCTTATTGTTCATGATGCTAGCACATTTCTAAGACCATGGACAAGGAATTCAAGGGTAAATCCATCCAGTTAGATCAATAAATAATAAATCAAGAAAAGTTTAATGACATAGGTATACATCCGACCTTATGAGATTTGAAATATAAAGTGATTATATTACATAGTGTGTAACCATAGGTTGGTTGTCATTGTTAAAACTTTACTTATCTCTATAGAGGCCTTGATGGGTTTCTACACTCCATTATTGTTTTGTGCATTTTCTTCACTACTATTGAGATAATGGCCTAGAGGTTCCCACGTGATAGCGCATTCAAGAATCCACCCTATTCAGTTAAATATGTACATTGAACATGGTGAGCCCCACCATGGGCACCGAGTGTTGTCTAAGTTATCAATCACTGAAGAATAAATAAATTCATATTACTCAAGTTAAGAACAATTGGATTTATTTTATTTACCAAAGTATTTACAAGTTAATTAAATATGAGGAATGATATTAATTTAATAAATATTATTTTAATATTACAGGTCAGTTGAATATTAAGCATGGATTATGAGTCATGATAATGACTCGGTTTTATAACATAATATATTCAATATATCTATATATTACAGGTATGTGATAAAATATAAATAATATTTATGATTAATTTTAGTTCATCATGAATTTATATATTTCTTTTTAGTGGGTGATGAAATGACTTGGGTTTTGACCCGTAAGACTTTGGAATATTCCAAATAATATTTGCAAATCCAGGAGCTGAGTTGGCACAAAAATCTAGGGTCCAGGGAGCCTCAATGAGGTGATATTAAAAATATTAAATATATTTTGTAACGCCTATTTAGTTTCATTAGAAATGTAAGTAACTGTCTTTTGGAGTCTCAGATTAGATTTCTAAGACCTCGGTTGATTCTGAAATGTCATGTTTACCCTAGGTGCAACCAAAGGTCATCTGCGCTGAGAGTTTCGGACAGAGGTGAGTTGGAGGGGTGATGCACGATGGATTAATTGATTAAATAAATGTTTAATCAATTAATTTACCAAAACCTAATATTCCCCCTCCCCTCTCATGTTGGGAACATGACATGCCAAAGGAGATCTCTCCTCTACTTCTCTCCCCCCCCCCTTCTCCCTTTGGTAAGGACAAAATCAATCCAAAATCAATGCGACAATGTTATTCCAATCTCTATTTCTGATGCAGATCATCATCAGATTGAAGAGAAGTATGGTCCAAGCATCTTTATTCATCAAAATATTCTTCCTTCCGTAAACAAGGTAGGAGAATTTTATTTTGGGTCCCGATACCCTTATTTATGCATTGTTTTAAGGTTCTGAAGCCCCAATACAATTTCTAGAGATCCCTTCTAGGTTTATCTGCAGGTTTTGGGGTAAACTGAGAAAAATTAGAGGTTTTTGATGTCATTAATGACTAGAATCACTGTCAACATAGTGGTTAGTTTAGTTAAACACACCATGTAGATCTTCTTATTCAAGGAATATAAACTTTTGGGAGTACACACCGTGTAGTGCCCTAACCCATGTGACTATGGGACATGGCATGGGTTAGCCATGTGAAAACACATGGTTGTGTAATAAAACAATTACAAGGTACATGGACATGGGAAAACTACATGGTTAGGTGACCATTATTCCTAAACAAACCATGTTGAATAGGATACATAGCGTGTGAGGGACACGATTAGCCGGTCTTTATTGAAGAGGAGCACAGCTGGGGTATCGGTGATGAGGGACATTTCATGTACCACTATAACTCACTATGTAATCATACATTGTTTGGAAAATGGAATATATAGGATACACTGCCGGGTGCTCGAGCGGGCTCAGATGCCGAGTGTTCCCCAGTGCATGTCGTGTACTCCTAAGAGATCCTCCCGAGATCATCCTCTTTCCATATCTTCTTTTTTGGGACATTGATTTAGGATTTTTAGTAGTCTAATATGATAATTATTTCATGTATAATGTAGTGGTGGCCTCCATTATGAACTACGAGATACGAGATTGTGTAAATTGAGAAAGATGTTTGTGAAGTTGTACTAAGCTGATGGTGGAGATCAGTGTAGTTTGTGTAGAGAGATGATGGGACTGGTACACCCCTGATGAATTAGGGAATGAGTTTTTCTTACCTATCTTATTAGGTAGAGATGGAACTCCCCACATCATGGGCGCGAGTTCATTACCTTTTTGTAGTTTCTTCTGGGGGTGTTACTCCCCTGATGGACTAGGATTTGGTTTTCCCCGTGATTTTCATGAATATTGAAATTTCTATCATATTGGAATAGGGAATGGGTCCTCTATATATGACATGTATATAGAGTGGTTACTCCCATACTATGTTAGTGTGTAGGTCCTCTAATCAAGGATTCATTAATCCCCTATCTATCCAGGGCCAGATTCCTCCGTACGTGTTGTTCCGGCATAGTCAATACTCTCCTACCGTGTTAGGGAGTGTGTCCTCAAGCCTGGGGTCAGTACTCCCCTATAATATCAGGGTGTAGGTCCCCCAAATTGAATTATTTGGTATAGTCAGTACTTCCCTGTCCTACCAGGGTGCGGGTCCTCTAATCACTGAGTGGTACTCCACTAATGTGTTTGGGTGTGGGTCCCCAATTTACAAAGTGATTCCCCCTATCATATTAGGGTGTGGGTCCTTCATGAGTAATAATACCCTATTGAATCTAGGCGTGGGTCCTCACTTATAGAGTAGTAAACCCTCATCTTTGTGTAGTAGTAGGGAGTGGGTTCCATATTGGATTTGGAACTCCCTAGGCTATGGGATATAGTTATGAGGAGTGTGCCCATCTACTTGATGTGAGAAATACCTAGATAGAAGTTAGTGCTCCCTTAATATAATGAGGTGCAAGACACTACATACAAGAGATAAAGAGGTTTTTTGGGTTTGTTAGGAGTATTACTCCCTCAACTAAATGGCAGTGCTGAGAGATGGGTCCCTCTATTCTCTCTCATTGGAGAGGATGCATGTGGTGCATAGTCTAGAGTAGTGATCCCTCAAATGTGTGTTGTGGAAAGGTGAATTCCTCTTCACTTGGGTTTATTTAGCTTACAATGGTTTCAAGGTAGCGATGAGAGAACCTATAGTGATAGGAAATAGAGATGGACTTAGTAAGATGTTCTCGATGGAGCACATCCTCTTGGACATACCATTAGAAATGGTAGAGTTGTTCCCAATGGAGTGAATATCTCGGTCGGGTGTCATTTGAGATTGATGAGCTCCTGGAGTTTGTTCTCCTAGTATCATGTTACGATTAGATCCTATGAATAGAATAATATTACTGGCTATGAGGTTGGAACCTCATGATACTTGGAGTCTGAGACAAGTATATCTAGGTGATTTCTGGGAATCATTACGGTGTTGTCACATTTTAGGGTTGACACACCTTATAGACTGAGTTGAATTGTCATGTACAGTCAAGGATGGTTCAAGATGGATTTTCTCTATCAATTGGGGTTCTCTTTGGCTAGGTTGAGCAGACTATTGCCTTTCAGTTGCTCCCTTTTTATTTTGGGGTTTTTGGGGCACTTACCGGGTATTTTTATACTCACCTCTTCATGGGTTTTTCCACACATGTTTTGTGTCTTGTGTAGACCATAGGCCTTTTGACAGAGTCCACAGGGGACTTGAGGTAGGTAGAGCTTAGTGAGCTAGGAAAACTATGGTATTTACCAGATCTAGGCCAAGAAGATTTCCAGAAATTGCAATTGATTGGGATCCCCACCTTCTGGGTAGGTTGGATTATTTTACAGTTTTCCGTGGTGGGATTTGTTTTTTCCTTCTTTCTCTTTCAGTACTTCTGTTGTACTCTGGTTTTGGGATATAGATGTATGCATGCATTGTACTACTACAAAACCCATCTATAATAGTGCTGGCATTTATCAGTGCTTGAAAGATTTACAGATAAAGTTCATCTTTATCAGCACTAAAATAAGCACTGATAAAGGAATCCCTTTATCAGTGCTAAAAAAATCGATGATAAATTGCACCCTTTATAAATACTTTTTGTTTAGTGCTAATAAAATTTAACCATTATCAGCGCTTTATTTTAGCGTTGATAAAGGAAACCTTTATCAGTGCTTCATTTATATTGCTGATAAAAGGTGTCCTTTATCAGCATGTTTTTAGCACTGATAAAAACTTTTTTTCATTAGTTCTTGTTTAGTGCTGATAAAGTATTAGAATAAAATTAAAAATTAAAAAAATTAAAATAAAATGAGTAATTTAAGAAAAATATAAAACATTTTATTAATTAAATAATTTTTGATAAAAATGAATAAATTATATATATATATTATAAATATTCATAAATAATATATAGTAAATATAGATATATAAAATGAACAAGTATAATATATATAAAATCTTAATTAAAAACATATTAATGTCTTATTCATTTTTAATGTTATTTGATTTTTCAATTTAACCTATATTAAATGTCATTTGTTGCATTTATTTCACATGCATATGTGTGTGTGTGTGTGTGTTAATACATTTTTATACACAACGGACACACAAATATATTTACACAGTATATAGAAGCACATACACCTAATATTTATGTAATTTATTCAAAATTTAGTGTATTTTAGAATTTCATTATAACATGATACATTTAATATATATTATTTTTTTAATCATTCAATTTTTTTATAGTACTGTTAGAGTATTATTTTTTAATGATTTTTATTTTTTATTTTAATTGTGAATTTGATCATTTTTTTATTATTTGTTTATATATATTTATTTATTATGTTTTGGTCTTTTCAATAGGTATTAATCCACTTCAATATATATATATATCCATATTTTTTTAATAACTCATATTTAATTAATAAAACTTATCTATTTTTTCAATATTATTAAAGTGTACTCATTTTGAATTATTCAATTACACTCATTTTTAACATGCATATATTTAAGATTATATTTCCATTAATAATATTAAAAATATATTTGTAAATAAATATTTAGAAATAAATAATAAATTTATTTTTACTCTATTAATAATTATTTTAAATAAATAATTATTATTATTTTTTAAATAATTATTTATATTATTATAAATAAATAATAATATATATTTAAATAAGTATAAAATTATAATAAAGTAATTCAAATAATTATAATTATAAAAAAAATAGCACTTTTGTAGTGCTGATAATGATCAATTTTTATCAGCGTTGTTAAAAGATATATTTATGAGTGCTAAAACATTAGTTCTGATAATGATCGAGAATAATCAGTGCTCAAAACCATTGATAAATATGTTTTTTATCATCGCTTATAAATTTAGCACTGATAAAAGGGATCTTTGTCTGAACATTTTTGAAAGAGTTGTTAAACGTGACATAGATCTATTTAAAAAATCAAGATCCACGACTCAGTCACTTGTGATTCCCAAGAACTCACAGAACTCCTCTGCTACTGGTGCAACTCCTCTATATTTCCTCAGGTTAATCAAGTCTAAAATTCAATGTATGTTATTTTCTAATCTTCCTCTATCATTTTATGATGTTTGGAGTTTTTATTTTATTCATTTTTAGGATGTTCTGAAACATGAAGAACCATACATCTCTTCTCATCCCTACTAAAATACAATGAGTGTGGTTCTATTTCATTTTTTTTCACCTTTCATTTGTATTTGACTATCTAGTCCATTTGTCCCTAGAGACATAGATTGATGGTTTACTCTACTCTTGACATTAACAAGAAGACCTCTCATCCCCCCTTAGTTTTCTCTTCATTTGAATAATATATGGTTCCAAAATCTAAGTAGTTTCTCAAATTTAATTCATCTTATATACTAGATTGTAAATTCTAAAGGCTCAATAATAAGGGTTTTTAAGGATTACGGGATACCATGTTGTGGCCCTCATTTATGGGTTATGAACATATAGGGACCAAGGTAAGTATAAAAAATCATTAAAACATGTTTTGTGAATTTTGGTTGTTCATGTAAATTGTTAAACAATGAAATGGGTTATTTAGATTTATGATTTTGATGAATAATATTTTATTGAATTCAAAAAATATTGAATTAATTAGTCTCATTCCAAAAATTATTATAATGATTCATGTTGTGAGAGTTTTGTTTTTTAAATTAATTCAATATTATTATTAAACTTTAACCATGGGTTACAAAGAGTGATGGGGAATTTCTTTGGTGAGAAAAGTATGCTCAACAAATTTTTTAAAAATATCCTAGATTGGATAGAGTTGAGAAATCATTGGGTAAATAGACTTATAAATACAAAACAACATATAAATAATTCATTTACCAAAAGTAAGTGATTTATCCATGGTTGGATAGTTCATGAATAAAACTATAAGATGTGATTTATTAATAATTTTACTAATCAAAATAGAGAGATAATTAATTTATAGGATAAAAAAATAATTTGAAAATACATGTAACATGGTGAATAATTGTAGAGAGAACAAAAATTGATTAAAATATACTTTTGATTGTTTTGATATTTATATCATATAATTCATGATAATTTGTTATCCATGTCCAAAATGCACAAAATAGATATATGAACCCCCTATTGTAAATAACCCTTTTTTATATTCCATAGCCAAACCTATCTTCTTCTTTGATCACTGTTTATCACTAGGTTAAGGTGCTAGGAATCCTTTAGTGATCGAGGGACCTTAAGAATATTTATTTGATTGAAAGCAAGTGTAATCTCTTCAAAGTTTAGAATACTTTGTTTTCTACTTCAGTGTTATAAATCAAACATATTCCATTGAAGCATAGAGTTGTATTCCACTAATACTATATTACAAGTATGCCACAAGTTTTTTTCTTTGTTTTCATTCACATTTATCCATGAGATAAATCAGCCCTTTTTTAGGTTTCTTATCCCTCTAATGATCATTGGATGATACCCTAAAGCTCATAATTGGTATCAGGTACTTGTTCTTCAAGGACACAATGTATTAATATTTTAGTTTTTCAAATAAATAAATGTTATATTGTATTATTTCAATATCATATATTATGATATGAAGGATTTCTTTTTAAAACCATAGCATATGGCTATTATATATTAATTGAGGATACTTTTTGATAGATTTCGTTAGTGTAGGTTCCTAGGAAACTTTAATCCTTATACACTTGGTTGACTTCCATCTCTTGATGATGGATTGGACTCCCACTTTCAAACAAGCCTTCCACCCATCATCAAGAGATGGAAGGAAATCAAGCGTGTGATGATGGATTAAATAAAGTTTGTGAAGGTTAGTTGTACTATAGTATATAATTATTATATCTCTGTTCAAAATTTAATGCAAGATTCATGCAATTGTGGACTTTTATGCATGGAGTGTATTTAATTGTTGTTATTCAAGACAAATTAAGTGTTTGACTACTCATGCAAAAAATGGATTCTGAACAAGATGATTTTTCCAATACTGAGAAATAATAGACTATTGATGATGAAACTGTTGAATTATTAAGAGATCAACAACATTTTGATGCAAAAAATGGAAAAAAGCAACGATGCAGCATCATAGTTTTGAATAAAATTATTAAGTCAAGATGTTAGGGAATAAAATTTGAGGTTGGTTGGAATTAATGCGGCCAACCTATTGACCCCCAAAAAGTCAATGTTCATTAGATATCATGGGTTCGCAGTGAGGATGAAGGTGCCAATTGATATTGACTCATTGTGCTTCATCCAACCAATAATGAAGAAAATACTTTGGAAATATATAATGGTAATGTTGCAATGTACATTCTCTATTTTACTAAAAATTTATATAAGGAAACATTCATTTAGATTTCATTATTCTTTACAGAATTCATTTATTTTAGAATATTTTCATAAGAAATTTTTCTTAATGGACACTATAAAATCCCATAGAGGCTTCCAGACAATTCTGAAGAAGTTACATCTTAGAGATGTAGGGGGGAAAATAAACCCCCACCCACCACTTTGTTATGAAAACATTATAAAGAAGGAAACATGGATTTCCTTCAGCAATCATCACAATGAGAAATAATTTTAGGTGCATTGTGATCGATAATATACTATTTGACCATATTTATTTTATCCAACTTGATTCAAAAAAATTAATTTATGAAACAGTAAAAGAGTACATAAAATAAAGAACGTGAATCAAAACCAGTGTACCTCTATCACAAAGGAAGGATGGGGTATTCTTCATTAGAGAAGAAATTTTTATATATTATAAATCAACAATAAAATTTAAATTATGTGATATTAAACAACATATGTTTCTTTGATTATATTCATATTTATGAATCTAAATCTGAATCCACTTCCATCCCACGTCATGTTCTATAGAATGAGGCTCGGGTAAATAAAGATGGCATATTAGTTGTTTAAAACATAAAATCCTTATGGGAAGCATCACTACCACAAAATTGGTTTTCCGCAGCGCCACCCTTTAACATCGCTAAAAAAGTGCTGTTAAAGGGGGTTCCTTTATTATCACTAAAACAAGCATTGATAAAGGTCACTTTTAATAGTGCTAAAAAATAACTGTTAAAAGTGACCCTTTATCAGCATTTTTTTTAGCACTGATAAAGGCACCCCTTTAACAGTGTTTTTTTAGCGATGTTAAAGGGAACCCCTTTATCAATAATTTTTTTACTTGTGTTGAAAAAGGTGGGTCTTTATAAGCACTTTTTCCTAGCACTGAAAAATTTTATATTTCAAAAAAAAACATGAGAAATAATATATTGATATATAAGTATATTTATATTGATATAAATATAATATATATTTTTTAAATATGTTTTAGATAATTATAAATAGTCTATTACATTTAATATATAATAAATTTAGTGAAAATGGCTTTAAAATATATTAACAAATATTATTAATTAATAATTTTCTAATTAAAATCAACTAATTATCATTTAATAACAATTTGAAGACACAAAAAATCAAATACAATTAATAAAAGATCTAAAATAAGTTGAAAATATAACTCAAACTTCAAACGGCCATAACTTTTGATTCGGGTGTCCGTTTGAGCTCTACAGTATATCAAATCGAATCCCATGACGAGATCTACATTCTAATGACCCAAGGGAACCTTCTTTAACATATTTCGATGCCACAAAAGGACTAGAAGGCCTCCAAAACTGAGTTTTTAGTCGGGATACCCAAACTTTTTAACATTTGATGGAATTACAGCCTCATTTAAGGGGGTATTTTGCCCTTTTTTAGTGGGGAATGAATTTATTTCAATGTATTACATTCATATTTATATTATGGATTTGAAATTTTACCATTTTTTATAATGTACTTTTATTCATAATAAAATATATAACTATATATTCATATTTTTTATATATTCACACATAAAAATTAAATTTTATAAATAAATAATTAAACGTATTTACATAAAAAATATATTTCCCAATATATAATACTTATCTAAAT
Organism: Viscum album; assembly: GCA_963277665.1. Taxonomy (NCBI): domain Eukaryota; kingdom Viridiplantae; phylum Streptophyta; class Magnoliopsida; order Santalales; family Viscaceae; genus Viscum; species Viscum album. Next base: position 1,838,605,107 of record OY728136.1, read on the forward strand.
AAGAAACTAATATCCATTTTATTTAAAATACAAATATTTGAATATTTATACACCTATATAATCTATATGTGTGTGTATATATATATATATTTGTGTGTGTTTGTATTGAAAAGTTCATATATATTATCTATATATTCTAAAGATATGTATATACATATTAATATATAATATTTGTAAATAAATATGTGAGTGTGTGTGTAATTATATATACAGATAAACATATAATATATATATATATGGATGTGTGTGTGTGTCGTATATATTTATTTATTTATTTATAAACACACATAAAAAGCATATTTTATAAATGCATTCAAAAGTGATCTTATAAATATATATTAATATACGAATAAATATATTAATATATAAAAATAACTATATATATATTAATATATATATATATTAATATAACTCAATATATATATATATTAATATAGCTATATATATATTAATATAAATATATATATGTTAATATATATATATATACGAGTAAATATAACTATATATATATAAAGATATATTAATAAATGAAGAGAAAAGAAATATGGTGGAGTGGTAAAGGCTTAGGCGCACATGCAACAGGTCCCGAGTTCGAATCATGGGGGAGGCAGGTTGCCCACGTAGGTGGGGAATAATGCCTAGCATTGTTAAAGGGGATGGGGGTGCTGTTAAAGGCTTGTGGGGTGGCTGGGGAGTGCGGGATGAAGTTGGGGGTGGGGCGTTGTTGAAGGGGGGCTTCAAGCGATGTTGAAGCCCCTCCCCCAATACACAGAAAATATTTTTTTATTTTTTTTTTTCTATTTTTTAACTTTTATCAGTGTTTTTTAGAGCTGATAGAAGGACCCTTTTATCAGTGCTTTATTTTACTGCTAATAAAAGGGGCCATTATCAGCGTTTTTCCTAAGCATTGATAAAAGGGACTCCTATCTTCGCATCAATTAACAGCGCTTTTCTAGCACTATTAATGCCCTTTTCTAACGCTAATAAAGGCCATATTTTCAGTAGTTCATGTGTAATTATGAAATAATTATTATTATTTATTATTTATAATAATATTACATAAAATAAATATGTTCCTATTTTTTCATATTTTTTAGACACAAGAATCAGCAATGATCATACCAGAACAAAAGGGGATGGGGGGGTTGTTAAAGGCTCATGGGGTGGCTGGGGAGTGTGGGATGCAGTTGGGGGTGGGGCATTGTTGAAGAGGGGGCTTCAAGTGATGTTGAAGCCCCTCCCCCAATACGCATAAAATATTTTTTTTTATCTTTTATTAGTGTTTTTTTAGCACTGATAGAAGGACCCTTTTATCAACTCTTTATTTTAATACTAATAAAAGGGGCGTTTATCAGTATTTTTCTAAGCATTGATAAAAGGGACCCCTACCTTCGCCTCAATTAACAGCGCTTTTCTAGCACTATTAATCCCCTTTTCTAGAGCTGATACAGGCCATATTTGCAGTAGTGCATATGTATGTATGAAATAATTATAATTCATTATTATTTATAACAATATTACATAAAATAAATATGTTCATATTTTTTTATATTGTTTAGACACAAGAATCTGCAATGATCATACCAGAACAAAAGCAACTTTCAGTATCTTTAAAGCGGCCTAAACAATATGATCATGTTAGAGGATTATGTTTTGGAGTCTCTCATAGAACATATTTCAAGAAAAATAAAACCACATGAAGATACATATAATATTATGAGATAAATATTGATACAAATATACTCACTACATGATATTATTTTACTGTCTGGTTTTCCATAACAATGTATAAGAAAAGACCAAAGTGAACCGGCGATGGAGCAAAGATTCGCACATTATCCAAATTATCCCACTATTTATTAATAATTCCATTACCCCCCAAACCTTGCTTGGGGTAATCAATTTTTTCATTACTATTTCTCCTAAATGTGAAACAAAAAACTTTTGATAACTTTATATTACTAAAATTCCACATGGTGTAATTTTATGTGATTTTTTTCTATCAACACCCACATACTGTCGTACTGTGAGGGGTACGGTGTATAATATCCTGGGAGACCATATACACAATCAACTCCTCCCAAAATATCACATGAGAGTAGGGATTGAGGTATCTTATGATCCAACTAATTAGTTTCTTGTCCCACTTGATGATCCAAATATTACAACAGTCGAAGCTACTATTGGAGTTTTCATAGCATAGTCATCTAGTATTATAAAGATACATGAGATATGTCTTTAAAAAAATCATATGAAAAACAAGTAATAGTTGATGATAAAAGGTATGAAGTGAGGTATGATATTAAAGATGGATAAATTGGCAGATATATGAATGGTCGAATCAATAAAATTTAGAGAATAGACCATGAAAAGAAAACAAACTTCTAAGAGTACCTTCTCTCCGCTAGTTCCAAAGAAAACTTTCTTAACATTAAAACTTCTTTTAGAGACCACATTTAATGATATAGTCATTTCTTGCATTCATTATGAATAATAAATATTTGGAGCTTCCATTATAGACGTAATTGGTCTCGATTCTTTAAAAGAGAATCCCAAACAGGAATTGTTTGGCGTCTCCATTGTGAATAAATACATAATGAACATTTTTATAATATGTTTGTCCAAATAGTGAGATAAATATGTTTATTAAAGTTAATAACTATTAATAATTTGTATAGTATTTATATTACAACTATATAAAGGGAAGACTGTGTGAAGCCTGATTTGGATTCATTAATCCCTCTATAATTTCTACGACAGAAATTATTTTGAATGAAAAAGAAATTAAGCAGAAAAAAAAATATTTACTCAAAGTGTTTAATAAAAAATCATCATAAGATAGACTCTTTTTATGCCTATAATTAAAGATTAAAACTCTAAGATCTAATTAAAAATAATTTATACCTTTTATATACAATGATAATGTGGTACAAGGTGATTACTACCTTTAACAATTAACATTAATACCTCCTTGAATTCTCAATTATAAAAGGTGAGCTCATCACATCCCGAGGGTGGAATAAATGTGATAAAAGGTGAAACCCACCCCATGGTTGGTTTGAGTTAAGTTTTACAACCTTCAACCATGAAAAAAATTTGTTAATGGAAAGTCCCAACATGTTTATATCAATTAACCCTTTGTTTAATTAATTTTAAAAGAATCACTTGGAGAATCTGTTGTGAGAAACATTGTAAATAATCTGTAGACAATGATACATTGAAGGAAAAATCATATACTACCTTCCTTAGCTTGGTAGTGGAACACTCATCCAGCCTCATCCTCTAATTCGATCCAAATAAGAAGAAAATGGAAGAATAAAAAAATTCTCTAAAAATAGGGCATAAGATCCAACACCAAAATAGTATCACTAACAGTAAAGAAAATAGAAAAGTGGAATAATATGAGTCTAAATCAGAGAGTTATGGAAAAAATTGGCTAGTCTTCCATGGAACTAAATGGGAGAATAAAGGATGGGAGAAAAGGAAAAGAGGGGGAGGTTTAATTATCTAAGAATTAAGTGGAAAATTGTCATTTACCCTCTAAATACTAGGTCACACAATTTTTCCTCGTTGTTGGCCATACCATGCAAAACTTGTGTGCCCTTATCTATCTCCAACCCCCCCCCCCCCCTTCACAAGGTCATTATGCATGGTTAGAAAAACTGTGCATCGACCATGAATATATCCTCTGTTAAAAAATCTAAATCACTTTCATGAATGTGCATCTTGGGTTGCAAGTTTTCCTCAAATTATGTGCCCTCTGCTTTTTACTAAAATTCCCCAAACACTTTACTCGATCTATGTAGCCTTGTTCTCATGGTTTCTACTCACCATGCAGCTTGGCTATTTTCTCCAAAAAGTGGTCTCTATGATCCAAACAAGCCCTAGACACCCTCATTTCCTCTATAACCTCACTAAGAATCCCTACTAAGTAAAAATATAATATTAAACTGGAAATAATTGTTTTTACCTCATAGAAAATTCAAGATCTTATAATTGAGAGAGATAATAACAGGGGGAATTGGAATTTCATGAACACATGTAGTCAATGTAGGGATGTTTCTCATAAGTAGGCCAATGAAGCTGGAGTTGAGGCTAATCAAATCATAAACATATTTGGATAGTTGAACTAGGTTATGAAAAATAATTTCACATATATAGAGTGAATTATTGATCCATTACATGGTGTAACTATGTTAGACCACTTCCTGTGACAAAAACCACCAACATTAAGTGGAAATGCTAATTTATTGGTAGTAGAACAATGGATCAAGTCCCCAAAATTGATATTTATTACTTTGGGAAGTAGTGAAAATGGAAAGGTTGTCGCAGAAGTATATAATCTGAAAGGATATAATTTATCTCCCAAGTATTATCTAGAACCACTTCAAATATATTACCTTAATGAAATTATGGGATAATAGGAAAATCATGTGTGATCTATGCATTAGTAAGTTATCCTAAGAAAATAGGATGTGCATATGGTACAAGAATTCATTAATTTGTTTCCAAAATAATTACCAAGTCATCCATGAGAGTGTGAATTAGATTTCTCAATTAAAATTATTCTTGGTGTAAGACTTATATCTAAAAATCCATATAGAATGTTACCATTACAGTTAGTGGAGTTGAATAAATTTTTTTAGGAGTTATGTGATAAGGGATTTATACACCCTAGTGTTTCACTATGGGGAGACCCTACTTTATTCATGAAAAAGAAGGATGGTTTTGTGAGACTATGAATCGATTATAAGGATATCAATGTCTTTACTATAAAGAATAAGTATCATTTACCATGCATTAATGGCCTATTTTTTCAATTTCAAGGTTCGCACTACTTTTCAAATATCAACCTTTTCTCTAGTTATCACTAGTTAAGGGTGAAGAGGGATGATATACCAAATATATAATTTCAAACAAGGTATGTACATTATAGTTTCATGGTAATGTCTTTTATATTGACTAATGAGCTTCTATATTTAAGGATATGATGAATAGAATATTCAAGGATTATCTTGATAACTTTGTGGAGGTATTAATTGATGATATCATGATATACTCTATAAACTACGAAATGCATTATAGTCATCTAAAAATAATTCTTAAGATCCTCTAAAAAAATTAATTTTATGGGAAATATAGTAAGTGTAAATTTTAGCTTAATGAAGTTTTTTTTCTTGGCCATGTTATCTCTATAGAGAGAATATATTTTGACCCTTCAAAGAAAAATTTATTCAAATAATTTATTACACCATTTTCTAGGATTATTAGGTTAAAATTAGTTGTTGGTTCAATAATTTTCCTGGTTGGCCTACCCATTAGCTAAGTTAACATGTAAAGGGGTTAAATTCACATGGCTAAGTGAATGTGAGTAATTTTTCAAATAGATAACGAGGAGACTAATTAATTCACTAGTATTGACTTTACCATCAGGTAAATAAGGGTTTTTAATATATAATGATTCATTGAATAAAGGACTTGGTTATGTATTTATATATAATTACTGGGTGATTGCCTATGAATCATGGTAACTGAAAATCCATAACTAGAACTATCCAAAATCATGACCTAGAGCTTGAATCCATAATAATTTATTTTAAAATTAGGAGACACAACATCTTTGGTGAAATATGTGATACATAAATGGCCAACAAGAGTTTCAAGTATATATTTTCTCATAATGATCTTAATATAAGGCAAAGAATATGGTTGGAACTACTCAAGGACTACGATTTCCTAGTACACAATAACCCAAGAAAAGAAAACAAGGTGGTCGATGCATTGAGTAGGAGGGACCATGGTGTTCTGATTATGATGAGGATTAACAAGGATCCTATATATAGAGATCTAGTAATAATGGATATGGTTATTTTTAGGCAAGAAAATATATTATTCATTTTAAATGAAATTTTTAAACTATCCTCACTAAAAAAGATAGAGAAATCCAGGCAGGATGATGAGGATATAAAATTGAATATTAAATTATTAAATGTTGTGAAATTGATAGAACTCGTTTATATAGATGGAGTGTTGAAGTTTAGGAATAATTTATGGATTCCATCTATAACAATGTTGAAAAGGTAACTCATGCATGAAGCATATAGATCAAATTTATTTATGAACACTGTTAGTACAATGATGTCTAGGGGTTTAAGAGAACATTTCTAATGAGATGGTATAAAGAATAAAATTGTGGACTATATTTCCAGATTCTTAGTATGTTAATAAGTAATTTTTGAATTATAACATCCTAAGGGAGTCAAGAAACCTTTTCCTATACCTATTTGGATGTGTGAAAATAATATAATGGACTTTTTCACTGAACTCCCATAGAATCCAAAGAAGAATGATGATATATGGTTCATCTTTAGTTGTCTTATTAAGTCTAATAATTTCATAAAAAAAGATAAGATATACCCCTAGACCACCTTTCCTAACTCTATATCAATAAAATTGTAAGGCTTTATAGGGAACCTATATCAATTGTATCGGATCATGACCCTCGGATCACATTGAAATTCTATAAGATTCTTCAAAGGAATATTGACATTGAGATATATTTATGAACTACCTATAATCCCCACATTGATGATTCATTTGAAATGACTATCAAGGCTTTTAAATAGATGTTGAGATCATATTATCTTGAATTATAAGGTATATGGGATCAGTATCTACCATTGGTGAAATTTTCATACAATAATAGATTTCATACAAGTATCTAAAAGCACCATATAAAGAAATGTAGGGGAAGAGTTGTTCTACTACCACCTGTTAAAAAGAATTTGGAAATAGAAAGCTAATAATCCAAGAGTTTATAGAGGAGATGGTTGATAATGTATGAACTATTTGAGTTCATATTAAATTAAAACATATTTGAAAAAAAACTATGATGATAATTGGGGGAAAACATGTAATTTCAAGTTTGGGTTCATGTATTATTAAAGGATTCACCATGGAATGGAGATGTAATATTTGGTAAAAACATAAGTTAATCCCTATGTATATAGGTCCTTTTGAAGTATTAGAATGAATTGGAGGTGTATCATACCGATTGGATGTGTTACCCAGCCTTTCTAAAGTACATGATGTCTTTCATGTTTCATTATAGAGGAAATACATGCTAGATCTAATGTAGGAGCTCACATCTTAGGGAATAGAGTTAGAGCCTAAATTTCCTTGTAATGATGAGATTATCCAGATTCTTAATATTAGAGATCATGTATTGTGGAATTGAAAAACTCTGTAAGAGAAAGTATTTTGGAGAAATCACAAACTAGAAGATGAAAATTGGGATCCTGAAGAATATATGAGGAAGGAATATCCATATTTTTTTAATGGCTAATATAAAACCCAATTTTAAAAATGAAATAATTTATTGGGGAGAATATAATACCTAACACCCTACGGTAGTTGGTAAACAACATATCCTAAACTATCACATAATGTGAACTCTAAATCAACTTTATTTAAGGATTTATTTAAAAGTAAAATTTTTTAATTTTAAATTGAAAAAATTAACTTCATTTTTTTAATTTATCTTATTAAAATTATCTTAGTATGATTTTTTGATCTTATTCTAAAAAGGTCAGTTTTTAGTTGAAAAATAAATTTTTAACGAAACTTATCATTTGTGTTAACTTATCATTATAAAATCAAAAACCATATTCTGGGTCCATGGGTATTGGGTCTAACTGCTTCGACATCATTATGAGAGAAATATACCTGTTGTGGCACCATGCTGGTAGAAACATCAGTGACTATCCAGACACATCATCGCCAATGGATATCCCCAAACATGTGACACATTCCACTGGTTGGGATAGTCCAAGTACATATCAACCTAAATTCTAGAACATCCCTCTTGAGTGGATAACTCCATACATGTGTCACAACTCACATGTTGACCAAATATAAAAAACCAACATGCCATACTATAGAATATATGAAGATAGAATATATGACCCAAATACATATGATAGATCAAACATCACATCAAATAATAAAGTATCAATAATCATCACAATCCATATCAATGCAACACAAGTATAGGTTGAAAATACACACACACCTCATGTGATCAATCATCAAACATAGGTCTCACGTGCTAGACACAGATGCCAAAAAAATATTGATAATAAACTATAATTGAATATTCACTAAATTCAAGGGATTCCTACAACAAGTTATCAATGTCAATGTTAAGTATTATCAAATATTTCATCACCCACACCATGCTTACAAACCAACCGGAAAATGATAGTTTTCTAAGGACTCCCAAGGCTGATCATCAGAAGGATCACTATGATCGATTGGAAGAAGGAGAAATAAGGATTTTTGGAAAATCAAGGAGGCTCCATGATGAAAGATAAGTGGTCTGGTGTGGTGGTTTATAGGATTCTAACACCAATACAAAGGACACAATACACGATGTAGGGGTGTGCTATAATAAAAACATCATAATGAAGGTCTGATTACTACAGTGCAGAGGTGTTCTGGGAGGAACCACCATGGCATAAAGAGGTATATTGTAGTATTAGGATTCTCCACAAAATGAACCAATATAGTTTAAGGTGAGGACAATGTAATTAAGTCAACTTATCAAGGACTTGGAGCTCTGGTACCATTAATAATGAAGGGGAAGGAGTTTGGTTCCTTATAGTTGATTTTATGAGGTTCGAACACAAGAGAAACACCTTTTTAAATACCTCATTGAATACCCCTCATAAAAACTAAAATTATTTCCCCTCATCAAAATAGATTTTTTAATAGGCTTTACTCTTCATGGCCAAATAGATAGAACTGTGGTTTGTAACTGATGTGGATAAGGTCATTGCGGCATGGTCTAAGACACCAAATAGCAACCTACTACTCCAAATTGATGGATTACAGTGGAAAAACCCTTTTTAATTTCATTATAGTGTAGCCCATGGATATATGGAATGGACTTTAATATATGGATTCATTATGGTGCAGTCACATCCCACTATGGTGTAGCCCACTCCTCTTTGGAATAGTCTTGTTGGCTACAACATGGTGCCATGTGATTTGGTCATAAAGGTCACCAAAATTCTTCTAAAGCTTCCTCAAGATTCTAAATCCCACTATCCTTTACCCAAACAAGGATCAACTCAAAAACAAGGAGGAAAAATGAAGAAATTGGGATTTTATTAAGGAAAAAAATTAGGGTGTTATAATTCTCCACCTCTTAACACTTCTTGTCCTAGAGAAGTATATCCAGTGTTATTTCTCTAGAAAACATAGAGAAAAGTAAAATCTTAAACAAGTCCACTACCCACTTTTTATCAAGCTTCATTATAATTATACACGAAAGAGTCTTCACTTATAAACCACTATAGTTTTCTTCAATAAGTGAAATCCTAATATAAATCCAACATAAATTCAAAAAACCTTTACCATATTATAGAAATTATTCTATGATTATAAAAGAATTAATACCTTTTTATAATTTCAAATCTCTTTCCATTTTAAATATAGCACATAATAAAAAATCCATCGTAAAACATCGAAAAATATTTCTTGAAAATCAGTTTTCAAAACCAAAAATTTCATAAAACATGATTTTTGGTAATTAAAAATATTTACCAAAGAACTCAAAACAAACTTTTTTGGACCCCAACTTAGTTTTCATGAAGTATTTAAAATCATAAATTAGGGGATTAATGTTAAAAAAACAGAAGCACAAAATAGACCACCCAAACGAAGAAACCAAAACATTCTCCTCTAACAACCAAGATAGAGATGAAGAACAAATAATCATACCTCATAATATATAAGGAAGCATTTACTACCTTAGGAAAAATGTTAGGAACATAAAAAATTACAAAACACTTTATGGGATCACACAAGGGAGTTTCTAGGAGTCTACTCACAACCCAAGATATACCCTCCAAGAACTAACCCTCATCTATGTCTCTATACATTAGTAACAGTCACCATATATATACTAATATAAAAACATACTCAGTCCAACTAATTAAAAACAAATAAGATATATCTCAACTGCATTAAAACAAATATATATCAAACAACTGATAATCTATCCTAAATAAATATAAAATACATTGAATTTAATTATAGAACTAGTGTACAACACAATAATTGGTATATATATGGAAAGTGAACCAACATTCTTGGCCATGATGTATGAATTCGCACCAAGACCCATCAAACACATATCAGCATTATATTAGTTAACCAAGGTGGATTTAATCAATGGTAACATCAAAATACATAAATTCCCCACGTTTTGGAAACTCATAGGTCTATTATATAATACTGATCAGACATGGATGTAGTTCCCGTGTCCAAGTCCCAGCCATCCTAACTCATGTCTAACCTATCCCAAATCAAGGTTAAAATAAAAGAAAAGTTAGTTAATACTGGTGATCTGATACCATTTAGTAACATCTTGACCCAAACCATGGAGTCTGATCCAAAGTTCCACATGACCACATGTTCACCTCTCTATACATAATAGGCAACTGACTAGCATTCAGGGTCTATGTTCATCAATGACTAGACTATACCCTTTTGCATCATTTCATGGAAAAAAAAAATAAAGAATAATAAGATAAATAAATAATATGAGTAACATGAAGAAACAAAAAAGATATTATACATGATAAAATAAACCATACTAAGAATGGATACAAGTACAAGACAAAGCTAGTAATAAAAGTAGTAACATATATTCTTCTCGAACTCCATCCAGCAATGTAAATATCTTCCCACTCCACTTGATGAACCATTTACCATAGGGCCATTTACCTTCATTATATCGCTAGTCCTGAAATCTACAAGAGTACCCAAATTCTCATGTCACTACTACAAATAGGGCTTCTAACAGCGCTAAAAACTGACTTTAACAGCACTAAAAAAGTGTTGTTAATATTGGCGAAGATAAAGGGGGTCCCATTTATCAGTTCTAAACATAGAGCTGATAAAGGGGAACCTTTATTAGTGCTAAACATAGTGATGATAAAGGGGGTCCTTTATCAGCCATTTTATTAGTGCTGATAAAGGTAGTATTTATCAGTGAAAAAAATAACACTGATAAATGGATAATATATCTGTGATAAAAATATCACTAATAATTACTACCTTTATTAGCGCTATTTTGAGCGCTGATATATTATCCATTTATCAGAGCTTAATTGGTACTGATAAAGGCCAAATTGCCTCTGTAAACCCAGAACTTGCACAGCACCTACACACATGAGACATCACCTACACACATAGCACAAACAACACCTACCACAAAGCACAGAAGAAAAAAAATGCTATATACATTTACTTGAAATCATGAATACAAAACAACACACTGGTATATAAATTTTAAAAAATATTTAATTTTGTTACAATTACAATTATCCAACAAAAAGTTAAAAAAACATTGATGTTTCATCCTCTTTGTATCCATGATCCACTCTAAAAAAATTCATCCATGGTATTAGTTGCTGAAAAAATCATTCGAACTCATGAAAAAGATTTCACCTATATAAGAAAACAAATATTATGTTAGTAATACAATAATGAAATAAATTAAACATTAATATGAAAGAATAAATTAATAAAATGTCAATTTTTTTCTGTGATAACCTTTATAAGTCCATATTTCCTTGGATTTAGTTAATATTTTAGAAGAGGCTCAACATGATTCATTGACTTATAAATTTTGTTTTGTATTTATCAATTTTAGAGAGGGCCTGATGAGAACCTACACAATTATATAAGTCGTGATCATATTGGTTCACTTTTCTTTTGATCTTCTAGTTCTTTTGTGTGATTAGCCAAACCCCCCCCCTCCCTCCCCTCCCTGAGATAGCCCCCTGGACAGCCCCCTCCCTACTGCTGGACAGCCCCCCCCCCCCTCCCACCACTCTACAGCCCCCATCACTCCTCCTGGACAACCCCCCCTACAGCCCCCTCCCTACCCCTAGACAGCCCCCCCCCCCCTCCCACCACTCCACCTGCAGCCCCCCTCCCTCCTCCTAGACAACCCCCCCCCCTCCCTCCCCTTACAGCCCCTCCCTTTCTCTGGACATCCCCCTTCCCACCTCTTGGATAGCCCCCCCCCCCCCCCCTCTTCAGGACACCCCCTCCCCTCCTAGACACCCACTCCCTCTCCTCCCCCAAACAGCCCCCTCTCTACCCCTGGACACCCCCCCCCTCCCCTTGCAGCCCCCCTCCCTCCCACCACTCCACCTGCAACCCCCTCCCTCCCACTGGACAACCCCCCCCCCCCATCCCTCCCCTTGAAGCCCCCCTCCCTTTCCCTGCACACCCCCTTCCCTCCTTCAGGAACCCCCCCCCCCCTCCCCCCCTCCTCCTGGACACCCCCACCTCCCCTCCCGGACACCCCCTCCTTCCTAGACAACCCCCCCTCCCCTCCCTGAGACAGACCCCAGCCTCCCCTTCTTGAGACATCCCCCCTAGACATCCCCCTCTCTACCACTGGACAGACCCCCTCCCTCCCACCACTCCACCTACAACCCCCCTCCCTCCTCCTGGACAACCCCCCTCCCTCCCCTGGAAGCCCCCATCCCTTTCCCTAGACAGCCCCCTTCCCACCCCCTGAACAACCCCCTCCCCTCCTGGACACCCCCTCCCCTCCTGGACACCCCCCTCCACTCCCGGACACCCACTCCTTCCTAGAAAACCGCCTCCCTCCCCTCCTTGAGACAACCCCCATGGACATAACAAAAACATATTGTTCTGCAAATCTATAGTGAACTTGAACCAGACAAACCAAATGATATCTTTAGACAATGAATGAAAATCAACTACAAATATATCAATGACAATAGAAACAATAATAATAATAATAGATTGTAGTGGGTATGACCAAATGAACATATTTTCATAAAAAATTATTTTACAAAAAGACGAAGAAACCCTTGAAAATTTCAGAATTAAGTCATTGTATCCAAAATGGAAGCTCTCATGTTGCACCAGCAGCGGTGGGTTCCAGAGTAGCGAAGGTGGGAACATGAGTTGACGGAGAAAGCTGAATACTGAATACACACCACTAACATGATGTGCAGCATGGAGAAAGTGCCACAAAAAGAGGGGGAGAGACTTACATTGGCGATGATAATGAAAGAGACACAGGAAAAGGAAGATGATCGGTTGATGCTGGCTATGGAAGAGACTGACACGTTCTGACAGAGGCGGAAACAGGGAGACGAATGGGAGAGATGCGATCGGGATGTCGGTTGCATCTTTGGCGGAAAATGTGACTGAAATTGATCAAGAGGAGCCTTCTACACTTTTTTTTCACAGGACCACGTGCGGCAGTCGAAAAGTATGGTGAAACTAGAGAAGCACTCGTCTGGACTTGAAGAAACTGCGGCAGACAACGCTCGGTCAACAGTGATCATGGAGGATATAACATAGAGGTGAGAACAACATGGAGAACGTGATCACAGTCGCATGTGATGGGAACCAAGTTACCCAAGGAACTGAAAAACATTTGTTCAATGGGAGGGAACTGAGGAGATGGGACACATGAGTGGAAACATGCGAGAACTTAGCCATAAAAGATGTTTTCACTACCATCCAGATCGCGGCTGATTATGAATCAGTGCTGTTTAATCCAGCGGTATCGTCTGACGTTCTTGTTCGTAGGAAAAAACCCCATTGATGGAACCACACCATCACTATTGAGACAGTGAACTGTGCTTCTTATTTTAAGCATTGAGGTGAAACTTTTGGAAAAAAACCTGGCACAGAATTCATGGCTTCTACAGCCTACATTTGAGTGAATTCCAATCTTATCTTTTGGGTTTTTAGTCATGTCCTTGATGGACTAAATGAAGATATTAAAGTCTATTTAAAGGCAACATCGTGATCTTGTTAAAGGATCAAAACAGTCTTTTATCATGTTTTCTGATCTACCTCAACACTCCAGTTAACATCAATGCCACCCTCCCTACCCCTGGATAGCACCCCCCTCCCTCCCCTTGCGGCCCCCTCCCTTTCCCTCGACAACCCCCTTCCCACCTCTTGGATAGCCCCCCCCCCCCCCCTCCTCTCATGGACAGCCCCCTCCCCTCCTGGACAACCCCCCTCCCTCCCCTCCCCAAGACAACCCCCCTAGACAGCCCCCTCTCTACCCCTGGACAGCACCCCCCCCCCTTGCAGCCCCTCCCTCCTACCACTACACCTGCAACCCCCCTCCCTCCTCCTGGACAACCCCCCTCCCTCCCCATGCAGCCCCCCTCCCTTTCCCAGGACAACCCCTTTCACACCCCTGGACAGCCCCCTCCACTACGGGAAGGACTTTATGCGACGAGCTTTTTGCGACAGTGGTAACAACCCGTACCAAATAACCAATTATTTGCGACGGGATTTCGTGTCCCATCGCAAAAGGTTTGGCGTGGGTAGCGCGCCAAACCAAGCGAAGGTTATTTGCGACGGGCCCTGTCGCAAATACCCAGCGGTGGTTAATAGCTTTTTGCAACGGGATGTCCTCCCGTTGCAAACGATGTGTCGGCATGGACTATTTGCGACGGGACTCGTTGCAAATAACTTTTTAACCGCCCACAGTAATTAATGCGGGCGTAAGTATTTGCGACGGAACCCGTCGCAAAAGATACTATTTCCGACGGGTAACCCGTCGCAAATAATCTAACCTATATACACCCCAATCCGTTTTTCTTCTCATTCCTCTCAATTTCTAGATCTTGTTTCTCTCTGAACTCTGATTTCATAGGGAAAATTTTTCTAAGTTGATTTTTTTGGTCCCGAAGAAGTTGTGAAGCCGTCTACATCAATTGCAAGTCAAGTTTAGAGGTATTTATGTTTTATTTAATTTATTATTTATTTCAAATTTTTATGTTAATTTTTATTATTGTTGATTAGTTGTAATTAAATTTAATTTAATTTTTTTTGTCAGGACTATTTATTTGTACTAATAAATTGAAATGTTTAGTATTAATTATTAATAATTAGTAGTAATTAGTAATTATTAACTATAATCAGTAATGTATATAATTAATTTGTAGTAATTAATAATAATTAGTAATAAATAATAATAAATATTAATAATTAGTAATAATTATTAATAGTTATTAATAAATAGTAATAAATTATACTAATTAGTAATAAATTGTAATAATTAGTAATAAATTGTAATAATTAGTAATAAATTGTTATAATTAGTAAAAAATTGTAATAATTAGTAATAAATTGTAATAATTAGTAATAAATTGTCATAATTTGTAATAAATTGTAACAATTAGTAATAAATTGTAATAAATTGTATTAATTAGTAATAAATTTTAAAAATTAGTCATAAATTGTAATAATTAGTAATAAATTGTAATAATTAGTAATAAATTGCAATAAATTGTAATAATTAGTAATAAATTGTAATAATTAGTAACAAATTGTAATAATTAGTAATAAATTGTAATAATTAGTAATAAATTGTAATAATTAGTAATAAATTGTAATAATTAGTAATAAATTGTAATAATTAGTAATAAATTGTAATAATTAGTAATAAATTGTTATAATTAGTAATAAATTGTTATAATTAGTAATAAATTGTAATAAATTGTAATACTTAGTAATAAATTGTAATAATTAGTAATAAATTGTAATAATTAGTAATAAATTGTAATAATTAGTAATAAGTTGTAATAATTAGTAATAAATTGTAATAATTAGTAATAAATTGTAATAAATTGTATTAATTAGTAATAAATTGTTTTAATTAGTAACAAATTGTAATAATTAGTAATAAATTGTAATAATTAGTAATAAATTGTAATAATTAGTAATAAACATTAATAATTACTAATAAATTGTAATAATTAGTATTAATTAGTAATATTTACATTTAAATTGTTATAATTAGTATCAATTAGTAATATTTATTAATAAATACTAATAATTAGTAATATTTAGTAATATTTATTAATAAATAAAATTAATTAGTTATAATTAGTAATAATTAGTAATAATTAGTAATAATTAGTAATAATTAGTAATAATTAGTAATAATTAGTAATAATTAGTTATAATTGTTAATAAATTGTAATAATTATTAATAAATTGTAATAATTATTAATAAATTGTAATAATTATTAATAATTAGAAATAATTAGGAATAATTAGGAATAATTAGCAACAAATAGGAATAATTAGGAATAATTAGGAATAATTAGCAATAAATAGGAATAATAAGCAATAAATAAGAATAATTAGGAATAATTAGCAATAATTAGCAATAATTAGGAACAATTAGCAATAAATAGGAATAATTACCAATAATTAGAAATAAATAGCAATAAATAGAAATAAATTGGAATAATTAGGAATAATTAGGAATAACTAGTAATAATTAGGAATAAATACTAATAATTAGCAATAATTACTAATAATTGGCACTTATTAGCAATAAATAGCTATAATAAGGAATAATTAGTACTAAATAGAAATAATTAGTAATAAAGAGAACTAATTAGTAATAATTAGTAATAAAGAGAAATAATTAGTAATAATTAGTAATAGTTAGAAATAATTAGGAATATTTAGGATTAATTGAAAATAATTAGGAATAAATAATAATAATTAGTAATAAATTGTAATAATTAGTAATAATTTGTAATAATTAGTAATAAATTGTAATAATTAGTAACAAATACTAATAATTACTAATAATTACGAATAAATACTAATAATTAGGAATAAATACTAATAATTAGGAATAAATACTAATAATTCAGACTACTTAGCTATAATTAGAAATAATTAGTAATATTTAGATATAAATAGGAATAATTAGTAATAAATAGGAATAATTAGTAATAATTAGGAATAATTTGTAATAATTAGTAATAATTAGTAATAATTAGTAATAATTATTAATAATTAGTAATAATTAGTAATAATTAGGAACAATTAGGAATAAATAGGAATAAATAGGAATAATTAGTAATAAATAGGAATAATTGATAATAATTATGAATAATTGATAATAATTAGGACTATTTGATAATAATTAGTAATAAATTGTAATAATTAGTAATAAATTGTAATAATTAGTAATAAATACTAATAATTACAAATAATTACGAATAAATACTAATAATTAAGAATAGTTAGCTATAATTAGAAATGATTTGCAATAATTAAAAATAAATAGGAATAATTAGTTATACATAGGAATAATTAGTAATAATTAGGAATAATTAGTAATAATTAGTAATAATTAGCAATAATTAGTAATAATTAGTAATAATTAGTAATAATTAGTAATAATTAGGAATAATTTGAAATAATTAGGAATAAATAGAAATAATTTAGATTAAATAGGAATAATTAGTAATAATTATTAATAATTAGCAATAAATAGGAATAAATAGTAATAAATAGGAATAAATAGTAATAAATAGTAATAGTTAGTAATAAATAGTAATAGTTAGTAATAAATAGTAATAGTTAGTAATAAATAGTAATAGTTAGTAATAAATAGTAGTAGTTAGTAATAAATAGTAATAGTTAGTAATAAATAGTAGTAGTTAGTAATAAATAGTCATAGTTAGTAATAAATAGTAATAGTTGTTAATAAATAGGAATAGTTAGTAATAAATAGGAATAGTTTGTAATAAATAGGAATAGTGAGTAATAAATAGGAATAATTAGTAATAAATATGAATAATTAGTAATAAATAGGAATAATTAGTTAGGAATAGATAGGAACAGTTAGGAATAAATTTTAATAAATTTTAATAAATTTTAAGATCTTAGCACAATTTCCAGTGGATTGAGACACTCCTTTTGCTCGATGACTTTTCTTCTTTCAACTCTCAAAGACTCAAAAAATTATGAAAAATGTGCTGCTATATAGGCGTATTCAATCTCGTATGTAAGAGATTGGATATGCATTTGTAGGATCACATTTTTTATAATGTTTTCAAGCGGTGACATTTGGAAGAAGATGATTCATCGACGAAAATTGGGCTCTTTTATCGGACAGCTCAATTACTTGCATCTTTCTGACACTGAAATCACAATGAATAATCTGGTCAGAGATACCCATATTCATTCTCATGCATACGAGAATGAATATGCGTATCTCCAACCAGATTCTTCATTGTGATTTCAGTGTGAGAAAGATGCAAGTAAATGAGGTGTCGGACAAAAGAGTAACCGCCAATCCACTGGAAATTGTGTCGTCCTTAATTAATGGTAATTATTAAGAAGTAGTAGTAATTAGTTTTTTTTCAGATAGTGTTTTTATAATTTCAAATTATTCAAAAACAATGATGATTTTATATTTTATAGAAAATATGGAACATGGAAGTCGACATCAATCATTATTAGATGATCACGCTAAGATTAATCAGTGTAGAAATCCAAATTGTTCTGGTTTAAATCCTGTATATATTGAGGGTGTTGAAGCTTTCATAGCATTTGCATCATCAAAACCAGAATATGTTTCAGAAGGCACAATTAAGTTTCCTTGTAAAAAATGTTCTCTGAGAACGTTTGAGACATTTGAAAAGGTTGGGGGACATCTCTTGTGGTTTGGTTTTCATCCAGATTATATTTTTTGGTATCAAAACAATGAACGCAGTTCCAGAGAATATACTAATAACATGATTCCGGATCCATCACGGTTCCAACATTTAGTAAATGATGTTGTAGTTCCATCTCTTCAACAAACTAAAACTCACGATGATATCGATTTAACTCCTGAATTTGCACCATCTAAATTTTATAAATTGTTGAGGTTTACTGAGGATGCATTATATCATGGTTGCAAGATAAGTAAATTAGAAGCGGTTGCAAAATTTATGGATATTAAATCAGATAATGCAATGTCAAACAACTGTTTTGATCAGATATTTTCTTTGGTTAAAACACTATTACCTGAAGGAAATGTGTTGCCAACAAATTACTATAAGAGAAAGAGGCAGGTTCATAATATGTGCCATATTTATCGAAAGATTCATGCATTTGAAAATGATGTAATCCTATATTCTAGTGAAAATGAGTCATTGGATAGTTGTCCCACATGTGGACAATCGAGGTATAAAGAAGCTCAACCAGGGAAGTCTGGATGGATTCCTGTAAAATAGTTGAGATATTTCCCCCTTACACCCAGGCTGCAACGTTTATTTATGTCTCATAACACAGCTTCAATGATGTCATGGCACCAAACCAATATTTCAACCGGTAAAAGATTGAATCATCCATCTGATGGTGATTCATGGAAACATTTTGATCGTCTGCATCCGTATTTTTCTATAGAAGCCCGAAACATGTGATTGGGTCTTTCTACTAACGGTTTCTGTCTGTTTTGTTCTTATGGTAGTCAGTATTCATGTTGTTCTATCATAATAACTCTGTACAATCTACATCCATGGATGTTGATGAAGGAGCCCTATATATTTTTGACCTTATTAATCCTAGGACATCCAAAAAAGATTATTGATGTTTATTTGAAACCACTGATTGATGAGTTAAATGCATTGTGGAGTAATGGTGTTAGTACATATGATGTTCCTGTGAAACAAAATGTCACATTAAAAGATGAATTGATGTGGAAAATTAGTGACTTTTCGGCACATGGCATGTTATTTGGCTAGAGTACACATGGTCTGAAATCATGTCCTTACTGTATGAAATATAACAAAGCTTTTTATGCTCATCAATGGAAAAAACCTTTCTATTTTTATTGTCATCGCATATTTCTTCCAACCGATCATCCTTCTCGAAGGAACAAATATCATTTCAGAAAAGGCACAATTGAAAGGGATGAACCTCCAAAAATGATCTCGGGTACAGAGTTAAAATCTGTTGTATTTTCATTACGTCCCATCACATTTGGGCCAATAGAAAACCAACAGAAAATTCATGGCTTTGGGAAAGAACATAATTGGATAAAACGAATCATTTTTTGGGGATCTCCCATATTGGTCTAATTTGTTAGTCCGCCACATGTTGGATGGCATGCATATTGAGAAGAATTTTTTTGATAATTTATTTCATACAGTTTTGGATACTCCAGGTAAGACTAAAGATACTATAAAAGCATGATTAGATCTTGCCCAAATTTGTAGGTGACCAGAACTTGAACTATTTGAAAATGTCAGATCACATAGGTTAATGAAGCCAAAAGATGCTTATACACTGTCCAAAGAGAGTCTCTTATTATTTTGTCAGTGGATTGCAGATTTGAGACTTCCAGATGGCTATGCTTCCAATTTGGGTAGATGTGTTAAGAATGGTCATATTACCGAATTAAAAAGTCAAGATTGTCATGTTATAATGGAAAGAATTATGTTGATTGGATTCAGAGGGTTGTTTAATTCAATGATTTGGGATTCGATAACAGACAAATCATATTTTTTTTTGAGACATTTGTGTAGCGACAACAAACTATGATGCACTAAACAAACTGGAATAATATGTTGTTTTAATTATATGTAAATTGGAAAAAAAACTTTCTGCCTACTTTCATTGACTCAATGGAACATCTGATATTACATTTTCCACATGAAGCTAAATGTGGAGGTCCAGTACAGTTTCGATGGATGTACCCATTCGAGAGATGCATTCAGAAATTGAAGAAAAAAGTACGTAACAAAGCATCAGTTGAAGACTCAATTGCTAAAGCTTATTTGCAAGAGGAAATTTCTTTTTTCCGCACTCACTATTTTGAATCTGAATATCCCTTAAGACAAAACCGCATGGGATGGACCGAGGGAAATGTTAATGATGAAATGGACAATCAATTATCAGTTTTTATTCAGCCAAATCTTGGCTTTGGTAGAGTTCAAGAACTGTGGCTTTCAGATGATGAACATCACAGAGCTCTTACATATGTTCTACTCAACTATGAAGAAATGACAGAATTTGTACTGTGAGTGCTTCTATCACTTATTTTATAATTCTTATTATAATATGTAAACTTATTTTATTTGTAGGTTATATGATAATCATATCAAGAAACAACTTCCACAAATTACATCAGCTGCTCTTGAAGAACGCAGACAAAAAAAAGTTTCTCAATGGTTTCAAAAACTAGTAATATAAATTATTGATGGTTTAATATCAATTCAGTTTACTATTTATTATATTGATAATTGTTTTAAAAAATTTCAGGTGTCTCAACATGCTGATAAAATTCATAAGCGATTGTGTATATTGAGTAACCCACCATCCAAAATGGTTAAATATTATAATTCATATGTGGTGAATGGTTTTTTATTTCATACACATTCATATGGTGAATCAAAAAAAACAATGAACAATGGATTTTGTTTGAGAGGTTCTCATTATAGAGAAACTGAAGTTGACTTTTACGGAATTCTGGATGAAATTATTGAGCTATGTTATCTTGGACAGAATTACATAACAATGTTTAAATGTCGGTGGTTGGATACTGATAGAGGCTTGTGTGTTCATCCGACTCATGGAATCGTCGATATTAAATATAAAATTCTTCTTGTAGTAAATGAATCATTTTTACTGGCTCAACAGGAACATAAAATTTATTACGCAGAGTACTATGCTACTTCAAGAGACCTGAGTGATTGGTGGAGCATAATAAAAATAAAATGTCGGGAAAATCAATTTACTCATACTGAATATGGTTCTGCTGAAGTGGAAGGAATTTAAATTTTTCCAGAGACTACTCAAAATCCATATTTTTTCCAAAGAAACGTGAATATTGATGATGACACCCCACAATTAAGGTTCGATGGTGATGAAGATGTTAATGATGTTACAAATGAATTTGAAATGACAAGGAATGGTGAAAGTGAAACTCATATGGATATTGATTATGCCGAGGAGGAATATGAAGACATTGACATCGTCATATATGAAGATGATGATGAAGGTGAACATTGACATGGTTAAATTATGGTTATGATCATAACTAATATATATATATATATATATGATAGTTATTTTCAACTATCTGCTAACAATAATCATTTTGTGTTTCATATGGATCCTAATCTATTTCATGAGTTGCAGGAGGATGATCTACCTTTGGATGAGGGGGGGGGGTGGGATCATCTGACCCTCAGCCTACTGGTGGTTCAGGAGGTATGCATAGGGGGTGCAGTCTTGCACAACTGATTATTCCTGAACCTATCCTCGAGTGACATCTATATCTTGGCTTTGATCCACGCACACTGAGGTATGATAACATATATATTTTAGTTATCTTTTTCATTAATTTATTTATATATATACTAATTGTTTGATTATTTATTATTTTTTCACAGTTTTGTGCATGTAGTTATTGGAAAGAGGAGTGCTATCTTGTGCAATTATTTTTCTCGGCCATGGATCACATGAGAACAGATTCATGTTTATGTGCAGCTGGCCATGTACAATTATTGGCTGGTACGTAAATAAATAATATTTATTTTGAAATTTATTTTATTAATAACTTGATATTATAAATTATTTGTAGGTTTTATGGTATCCCATTGATGATATCATGCGTGATGTTATCCCTGAAGCATGGGAGGTGGCTATGCGCGAGAATTTGCATCAGTTTTTGCACAATTTAAGAAATACAGCCATTAAGAAAGCAGGAGTGACAATATTGGATGAGTTGTGTAGAGCCCACCGACCATAGTACATTTCATCTCAGGTTTGGGATGGATTATGTGAACAGTGGTTGGGTGGTGGATTTCAGAGGAGGTCTTTATTGGGTCAGCAGAACCGGGGGAGACAAGAGGTGTTGCATTGAGCTAGTAGTCGTACATTCAGTGCGCATAGAGAGCATCTGGTAAGTATATTTTTTAAAAAAATTATATAACTTTAAATATAAATATTTTATTTTATATTTCTGTAGGAAGTCGAGCATCCCGATATTACAGAGTTTGACGTTTATCGAAGGATGTATAGTGATCCAGCCACTGGATAGATTAGAGGTGACCGCCAGTGTCGGATTGTGGTTAGTATTATTTTTTCAGATCGACAATTAACTGCATATAATATTTTCACAATTTTAATTTCAAATTGGAATTCAAGGATTCATATGAGGTTGCGACCTCTCAGACACAGGCTGAGGGTCAGGACGAGGTGACTGATTAGACCAGTGCACACCATTTCGACTAGGCGGCATGGATATAAGCGACTCGGTATGGCTTTGAGAAGGGCTGAGTAGCTGGTATCGGCTCTCATGTGACTCCTGGTACTTATTATGGTACTACTTTGATGCTGGAATCCTGCTCTAGAGGAGCTCATGGAGAGGCATCATTTTATGCCTCACAGTATCAGGAGCAGTTACGAGCTCAGACTGGCCTTATAGAGAGTTTTCAAAATCAGCAAGAAGAGATGTGTCAGCAGCAGCAACAACAGAAGCAGCAGAACGAGGAGGAGATGCATCGATGGCAGTAGCAGCATCAGGAACAGATGGAGTACATGCATTGTCTAACTCGTAGTTTGGGGATGGATTTTTCTCCAACATCTCCTTCAGCTCCTCCACCTCCTCCAGAAGACGACCCCCAAGTGATTTTTTTATGTTAAAAACATTTGAATTTAACATTTTTTGTAATATGAACTATTTACAGTTTCTATCTTTTATATTGGTGTGAATATTATATAATTTAATTTTTAATATTTTAATAATTTTTTTGTGAATATTGAGAATTTTAATAATTTTAATATTTTTTATTTTTTTATTATTTTAATAATATTAATATTATTGCTTCATTAATCATAATTTTCTTAAATATATTTTTTCTGTATTATATTTTTTAATGTTTGTCTATTTTACTAATAATAATAATAATAATAATAATATTTTATGATTTTTTTAATATGTTTTTGTGAATATTGAGAATTTTAATATATTTTTATTTTAATTATTTTACTAACATTAAAATTAATTTTTCAATAATAATAATTTTATTAAATTTATTTTTTAAAAATTTTATTTATTATTTGCGAAAGGATCTGTTGCGACGGGTTCCCGTCGCAAATAGTCAAAATAATTTTTTTAAAGTATTTTTGATGGGATTAGGGACACGTCACAAAAAGTATTTGGATGGGACTATCACAAATAGTCTAAATAATTTTTTAAAAAAAAGTATTTGCGAGGAGGAAATGGGCCCGTCGCAAATACTTTTTGCGACAGGCCTGTTGAAAACATGTTTATATTTATATAAAGTATATAATCATAGACTTATTTGTGATGGTGAAGTTTCCCATAACAAAAAATATTATTTGCGATGGGCCTGTTGCAAATATTATTTTTTGCGACGCCATTTTCTACAATGGGCTATTTGCGACGGGACCCCGTCGCAAAAACTATTTTGAGACGGGATCCCATCGCTAATAGATCATAGCAAATACCTATAATTCTAGTAGTGATCCCCTCCTGGACACCCCCTCCCCTCCTAGACACCCCCTCCCCTCCTGGACCCCCCCCCCCCCCCACTCCCAGACACCCCCTCTTTCCTGGATACCCCCTCCCTCCTAGTTCTTTAGTGTATACCCATTAATAACCTTCTTTATCCAACTATATTTTCATCATCTATTTGAAAATGGAATAAATATTATTCATACTTCATCATTCAGTAATATGAATTATAAAATCATATATATATTGAAGAGATACAATTCAACAAATCAAAGAAAAACACCAAACAAAAAATATATTGGAGGAATAGGAACGAAATTTCACATAAATATAATTTGAGAAAGGTAAATAATGCATATTTTGGGTCTTTATGACATTAAATAAGATATATTGGGCCTCAATTTGAACTGGAATATAATTATTGGGCCTTTACATGGGCTTGGAATTGGTTTGGTTGGTTGGAACTTATGATGTCTCACTACGGACCCACTTGAGGCTACTCTATAAGTGATCTACCCATTGTATATTATAAGTATTGAATTGAATTGAATGGATCTTTGTATGGACACCCCCTCCCATATGGACGCACCCCCTCCCTCCCCTCCTGGACACCCAACTCATGGACACCCCCTAGACACCCCCTCCATTTTGGACACCCCCCACTCCTGGACACCCCCTCCCCTCTTGGACACCCCCACCCACCCTCACACCTGGACACCCCCTCCCTCCTAGACACACCCCCTCCTGGACACCCCCCCCCACTCTTGGACACCCCCTCCCTCCTGGACATCCCCCACCCACATATAAGGGAAACTAAAATTAGAAAATTGAAAATCCAAGATATTGGTTCCCATCAAGCTTTTAAGATACTCATGAGTGGACTGAATGGCTATGCATTAGTCGACATCCAAAATATCGACCAGTATAGTCCAATGAGTTGTGCTTTACTAGAAAGACAAATCATTTCTAAAACTATTCTCCATAACCTAAGGATATAAAACATAATAAAGGGTGATCATATATGCTCAATAAGTGTAAACAAGGGACATATCAATGATCACATATGGATAACATTAGTAGGAATTCACCTTCATCCTATTTGTGTACAATTTTCCATCAGGTATGCTGCCCATTTGTTTCTAAACACATCTATATCATCTTGTGAATATTATTTTTTGTGATAGTCATGGTAGTACTGAAAAAATATAAATACACAAAGGATTAATAAATATTTTAAATGAACTCCTGATTATTTTTGAAAATACCTCGTCAGGGATGATAGTTTTTTGGTGAAATATGATCTCTTTCATAAATTTACAAACATAATAACCACAGTCATTTCCATTTGTTTGTTTTGGACACTGCAGAAACATCGAAAAAAATAATTAATTGGTTTTTATATGTGTTTGGATAGTGAAATGTTATTATATATACGAGGATAATTTTCTTGTTTTAGATCTTGTAGGCATTCTTATCCTTAGGCCCTGGATTCATTCCATGCAGTAAAATATATTAATGCACCACCCTATAATAACAGAATACTCATTAAAAGATAACATAAATTATATAACTAGATGTTTAGTTTTAAAATGTTGGATCTAGTGTATTACAAATTAACAAATTCCATCATGCGTGGTTGGTTTGTTGGATATCCATGCATTGAATCCTGAAAATAAATCTTTAGACTATCCAAATTGACTGAAATTAGAATCCAATGATGTCTAAAAATAAAAAGAGGAATAATTAAAGAAACAAATGAAAATATAGTTTATATGATTAAATTATAGAGTTTTACTCCTACATCGTTGGTATTAAAAAGAGTCTGTCAGCCGTAATTTTGTTTTCAAACAATTTAAGCAGGGATGACATTATTGCAGCCTCTTTATCAAAATCTATTTCTTCTTTTGAAGAGGTGGTGTGGGGACTAACGAGTCCAAATTTTTGTTCATGGGGAAATCCCTTAAATTGTTTTTCATATATACGACTGCGAAAAATATAAAATGTATTTAGTCATAATTATAAGAGTATATCAGCTTTTGTAAAATCAAATCATGAAAACATACCTTATGTATACATTTATAACTGAGGTTCCTAGCCATTCATACTTGAGGATTTCATTTACATTTTCAACACTAATGAAATCTGATGCTTCCTCTTCGTACATATTTTTTTCAAAATCAACTATGTGGGCATTACCGTCTATAAACTTTGTATCCACATGATCCTACAATGATATTAACTGTGGATATATAATGGGTGGGGTGAAGGTTCTCTCAATAGACCGTTTCAATCAGTTGGTTGATCCTTGAGATAGTTTTGAGCTTATATTTCATTTCACCCCTTCTCTTTGTCATTCTGTAATAACATTCATGGGTTCAGACCTTTTTTCATTAAATGTTAAAAGTCCATCTTGAAAAATAAATTTAAAATTGATACCTCCTTATCGACATGTATTTTTACAAGAATTTCTGGTCATGAGATGAATGTTCCAATAACTTGTTCAACCGTATGAATGTTGTTATCGTCATTTGGAATTGGTATCTCGGCACTCGGCTCATTAGCTAAGTTAATTGACACTCTGAAATGATCTATTGGAAGTTGTCTATTGTGTAGAATGTCATTCTTCATATTGAACATGGTAGCCCTCGCTACAAGGCAATAGGTGAGAGTTGATAGATATAAATAACATTCATTTTTACCCTACAGAATATTAGTACAGGAAATGTATCATGGTTTATGTGAATCACATTTCATAGAAACAATTATTAAAACATTTATTACCTCAGCTAAGTCATGTTTTTAGGGGAATGGCTCGCCTCATTGCTGGTGGGGGGTGGGGCAGGATCGTCACGCACGAGTTTTTGTTGAGTTATTTCTTCTCTTTGCCTCTCCCCCATCAAACTTGATATCATCTATCTCTATAATTGTAATTCTTCTTGAAAAATAGATAATTTTTCTTGTAGCTTTTCCATTTTTTCATTTTGATCCTCCTCTTGTTTTTGTTTTTGAAAATATGTTTGAGGTGTCACCCCAAAACTCGCACCTCTGACGCATCCATATTGTTTTGGCTGCTTCAAGGATGCTGAAAGTACGTCTGCATCTAGTGCGGGTGTTGTTGATTTCTGTGACTATGTCAGATAGAAAATATATAAAAATAAGTAGTCATTGTAATGTAATAGAAATTTAAAGAAAATAAAATTTATATTATGTCATACGTACACATATTTCCCACACTTTTTGTGTGTTTTCATCTATCAGTATCCCCTCTTTATTTACATGATCCTCCTTCCATAGCACATGGTGTGGGATGGATATGGCTTTCGATTTCGATTCATCAATCTGTATATAAATAGAGAAACATGGTTATGGTGTTGTTTCATGTCACATAAAAGTAGTATGGTAGATTTAAAAGACGTACCAATATTTTCTCAAGTGAAGTGTACCCCATCCTTGATTTACGGTAAGGGTATGCTAGTTATGTTTTGTGTTTTTTATTTTCACTACTGATTTGTTGTTTTATAAATAAAAAACATTCAATCAAAGTGATGAATACAAGAAACATCAAACAATATAATTCCCCACACAATGTACCTGAAAATTTTTCTCACCACGATGGTTGCTAAATGCATCCCATGCTCTTTGGGATATCAAATGTGCATATAAAGGAGGTGGGTGTAGCTTGATTTTCCCTTCAGCATCTTTAAGATGATATTTTGTTAAAATTGTGTGAAAACCTCTGTGAATCCTTCCTGCAATTATTAATAAATATTCCTTGTGTGAGGAATCTACTATAAATGAACTCTACAATGGATGATGAAGAGTAATTCAATGTTTTGGTATTTTATTTTATTTTAATAAATTAAAAAAATTATATCATAATGTTACCATAATCTCTTCACACATTAGTGTCTTAAACCTGGTGACAACATGGTGCCATGAATGTACATCAATCGGCACGTGTTTCTGAGTGACGATTCCAATGTAGCTATTAAAGATGGCTATGTTGGGGTTAACATGTTGGCCTCACTTATTCCATCCCACCTCAAATTTGATGCCTTTTTCTTTTTCCATAAGGATTTTTTCTAACATTGTCAAACTATGGTGCTCTTGTTTTTTTTGTTCTTTCAGGGTTTTACTTCCTAGCATTTCCTCAAAAGTATCATCAATATGTTCTTCCAGAGCGCTAGCATCAGTACTAGGACTAGCAGAAACAGGTTGAGAAAAACCTTTTGTACCTCAGCACTAGGACCAGCAGCAAAAGGTTGAGAAACTTGATGTACCTCAGCACTGGGACCAGCAACAATAGGTTGAGAAACCTGTTGTTGCTCTGCACTAGGACTACCAATAGCTGGTTGAGAAACATGTTTTTGCTCTGCACTGGGACCACCAACACCTGGTTGAGAGACCATTTGTGCCTCAGGATTGGGCACATCAGCAGGTGCATAAGTCATTATCTACATAAGTGGTTTAACATTTAATTTAGATTACTTAAAAGAAGCAGTGAATAGACAATAACATAACGTAACACAATGTATATTACAATAAACAAATAACCTGATTATTGTACTCCCTTTTTCTAAAGGCTAGAGAGATTTGAATCCTCCATCGACTATGTAAATCCTGTCATTGTGGTCTCCTATGACATACAAAAAGCTGTCTATATTGGGACCACTGTGAAATGATTGTGAAGTCCCTATAAAAGGGTCATCCCCCATTGAACTTTTATCTGACCCTTCAACTGTTTTGGTTAATAACAGAACAATTGACCAACTTCAGTTTGAGGGTTCTTGAACATAAGATACTTGTACTACTTTTTATTACATTATAAATGGTTCATATTTCTCCCCTTCCTTACTGAAATTCACTTTCACGGATCCTAATTCATCTATTTTAACAACACTCCTATTATCAACCCACTTTCATTTAAAAAATGGTACTTTGAATTTCGTATAATACAACTTACATATTCGTTTGATGATGCCAAAGTATGACATATTCGCATAAATTGGATTTCTATCCTTAGCACTGGAAACATGCATTGCCTCAGCCACAAGTGTAACCCCACTATTCTGCATGGTACTGTCTTAATCATGTTCATTAGTATAGAATGTATATCCATTAACTGCATAAGTATTGTAAGATAATACATACACACTTTCTATTCCGGCTATCCATCAAAATTGTTCTAAAATTGAGTCTGTATTTTCATCTAACTGCTTAAAAATATGGTTCTAAAACCATCATATAAACTATCGATTATGTGTATCTAAAATCCATTTTTTCATCCCTAGAAGGATTCAAACGCCTAAGAATTTCTTTGTGGGTTTGAGCATATGGGTCAACCTCAAAACTGTTATGAAAAACATAAATGTGATCCTACTCCTGATCTGTAATATTGATTGTGACAACCTCTCTTATAGAAATTCCTTCACCCTCAAGCCACTTAGTGTGACGAGATTTCAGTAGGCCAACGTTTTCCACACCAGACAGGTATTCAGTACAAAATTCAACGGCTTACTCAACAGTATATTGCTCTGGAATACAACCCTCTGGCCGACTTCAATTTTTGATATACCCTTTCAAAATATTCATAAACTGTTCAATGGGGTACATCCATCTATAATGTATAGGACCACGTAGTCAAATCTCTCTCACCAAATGAACCATCAAATGAGCCATCATATCAAAAAATGCCGGCGGGAAGAACATTTCTGATTCACACAATATGATGGAAATTTCTCTTTACATAGTTGTAAATTTCGCTGGGTCTATAACTTTTATGCATATAGCTTTGAATAAGAAATCGAGCTTCATTAATATATGGAAGACATTATTGGGAACCATGCAATGTAAATCTATAGGAATTAGATTTTGCATCAAAACATGGTAGTCATGTGATTTCAGACCTTTTAATTTTAAATCTCTCATTGAAACGATGTTCTTGATATTTGATGAATACCCCTATGTAACCTTTACGTCATTCAAGATGTTGCAAAAATGATATCTCTCCTCCCTGGAAAGAGTGTAAGTAGCAGGAGTAAGAAATGTTTGTTTTTCACCCTTCACTGGTTCCAACTCTTCTCGTATTCCCATTTCAACCATGTCCAATCTAGCCTTAATTCCATCCTTTGTTTTTCCGGGTGCATTTAGAAACGCGTCGATGAAATTATCACATACATTTTTTTCAACATGCATAACATCAAGAAAACGTCTGACATACAGACAATTCGAGTATGGTAATTCAAAAAAAAACTGATCTCTTTTTCCAACAAGTTTTTATAAGGTTTTTCGAAAACATTTTTACCAAAAGTAGTGTCCAAATCTTTTAATTTCTCAAAAAATTGATCACCTGTTAGTGGAGACGATGTTGTACATTCTTCTGAACTTCCGTCGAATGATGTTTTCCAAGATCGGTACTTATGCCGTCAGGGTAGAAATCTGTGATGTCCTAGAAACACGGTTTTTGATGAATGTTTCAGCCTAATTGACCGTGTACCTTTTTCGCAAACGGGACACCCTTGAGTTCCTTTAATGATATATCCTGACAAATTTCCATAAGCATGAAAGTCAGTTATTGTCCCGTACAACATGTCTTTCAAAGTGAAATCTTCATTTTTGTAAGCATCATACAACATAACACCTGAATCCCGCAATATTTTTAAATCCTCAATCAGTGTAGCCAAATCAACATCAATATCATTACCCGGAGGTTTTTGTCCTTACATAGGCATAGATAACATGATGTATTTTCATTTCATGAAAAACCAAAGTGGTAAGTTATAATTTACCAACATAACTATCCATGTACTGTGACTACTGCTTTCAAAACCAAAAGGATTCACCCCATATGTAGATAACAACAAACGAAGGTTTCTAGGCTCATTTTTAAATTTAGGATACTCGTGATCAATTATCTTCCACTAAGGAGAGTCTGTCGGGTGATGTAGTTTCCCATTTTTAATTCTTGTATCTACATGCCATGTTAATTGTGCTGAAGTCTCCTCACTTCCGTATAAACACCTAAACCTTGGAATGATTGGAAAGTATCATACAACTTTCATAGGACTAGAATCATCTTTCTTGTATAGAGAAGCACCACACTTTGGGTATTCTTTAAGTGATTTGTAGTCTTTTCAAAACAATATACAGTAATTCGGGCAAGCGTGTATTCTTTCAGAGATCATACCAATCAATCATATAATTATTTTTGCATTGTATGTTCGGCTTGGGAGTTCATTATCTTCTGCGAGAATGTCATTATGGAGAGCAAGTAGTTCTGTAAAACTGGTGTCACTCCACCTGTTTTCTGCTTTCAAATTATATAGTTTCAGTATGGCAGACAATGTTGTATATTTAATGCAACCAGTATACAATGGCATTTTTGCACAACTCTTTAACTCTAAAATAATTTTGGGAAATCAAAAAGTTCATCTTCAATAGTCCTTGTCATTTCCTCAATTCGATCTCCATCATCATTCACATCTGTAATCACATCCTCCATACGATCGTCTTCACCGTTCATTCTTGTAATCAAATCAGATGATCCATAAAATGCTGTGTTATCTGAGAAACTACCTACATTCAGTTTTTTCCCATGTTTATTCCAACATGTATAACTTCCATCTATTCTGTGATAGATCAGGTGTTCTTCCAACTCCTTTGGACTAATTTGTCTTGAATAACAACAGTGTAAACACATACAAAGGATTTGAGAAGGGTCACATTCATGATCTTTTGCAAATTTGATAAACTCTTTCACGCCATCTTCATACTCTTCTGTCAACCGATTGGCATTCATCCCTTCTTTATTCATATTCATCGTCTTTATGGGTTTGATCTCAAACATTCCTAATATTATGTTTTAATTAATCAAGTATCATTGTTTGGGTTTTGTAAAAAAAATCATGGTACAAATGCCTTTACAATGAACCATCATTGGATATAATTTAAATGTTACTCTAACCTCACTAACTCTATGTCCACAAATTTCATCTCCAAACAATAAAATATAAAAATAAACACATCACATGTGGTTATAAAGTATATATAGGTGTTATTGTAAACATAACCAGTAGGATGCCCTCAAAAAAAACTATGTAAGGATATAATGGCCTACTCATACATGAAATAGAGGAACCTTCCCCAAAACATGCTAATATACTTGAACTCTATCTATATACGGGGGATTGTGCCATGTCTTTTGTATATCTCTAAGGATTACCTAAAACCTATACATGGATGAATCTTTACCGAAACATGGGGGAGTACCATACTCCATATTTTCTCAAAAAATTTCACTTGTCACTTGTCAACTCTCAAGCAGAGTGAAGATAATTAGAATATCTAAACCACATCGTGTGAAATTTCCAATGATTGAGGGAAACATACAATTGTGATCTACATGAGAAGATATTTATAATGGGCTACTCATACATGAAATACTATCATCTAAGTGAAAAATAAATAATAATAATGAAAATAACATATCACACAATTTGTTCGATGGATACACAATGTGTAGGGTTCTCAGTCAAGGATGGTTGTATACTACCATTTCTAAACTCTTGTGAAATCCATATACATGGTGTGTCTAATAGGGTGAACATCGTGTATGGATAAGATACCTGATTTAATCTGACATATATCAAATTAATTCCAAGTTAGTCTTACAAATACTGCATGATGCCTTTAAAAATACATGACATATAGAACAACTTGAGCTAAAGGCTTTGACTTTAGATACATGTTGAGTCACCTCACCAGCTATGGATCACATTTTTGTGTAATACACAGTGTGTAGTCCTTACATGACCACCAAGGGTGTATAGTCTATACACATCAAGTTTCTATGGTATCTATACATGGTGTGAGTGAAGTAAAACACATATCATGAGGTTTTACCATTATTTCATGGAATGTACGTGGTTTCATGATGAATTGTATGTCTTGGAGATATATTGTGTGTGACCTAGGTTCACATGACATGTATCATTTAAAATGAAACTTATTCCAAGTTTGAGTCAGAAGATGAGTCTTCTGGTGTATATTTTGGAGATAAATGTTGTGTGGCATTAAAATATATATGAAATCCATGTATGGTGAAGCATGTTTCATTTAACAAGACTACATACCATGTATTTTAAAAATATATAGAATCTGAAAAACATCATCTTCACACCATAAAGTGTCTCATAGAGTCCTCTAGAAGTGGTTTTCTAAAATTCAGTGGAATTGTACCCGTAACAAAGTGGTGGTGCCATTGAAATGGGTAAAGTTTGGATTGATATGAAATGGTGGAAGAACTACAACATGGAAAAAAATGGCATATCAATCATGCCAACGACCGCAACACCATAAAAAACACAATCATGCTCACAATTGCAACACCATACAAACCAAACAATCACAATTTTAGATTTTACAAAACATCCCTTATTCAATTTTATTTGTTAATTAAGGGGTTATAATAGAAGTTTTATTATCTTGGGGAGTTCATTCATAAGTCAATTATATGTAAATTTCCAATTTTTTTATTCAAATGTTCTATAGGAACCATCCAACATGCAATTCATTTAATGCGCAAACAAGGACCACCAATGGCCACGATTCTCATTAGGGCGTTTATCCTGTACATTTAACATCATAACCATCAATATCAAATAGTAATAACATGCTAACAAGAGGAAACCAATGAGTAAAAAGAGAAAAATCACCGCGAAGGTGTCGTTGATCACACGGAAGAGGTGCATTCATGGTAGAGGAGAGGCGCACAGCAGAAGAGATTTCCAATTGAAAAGAAAACATAAAATAGTGGAAACCCATGAGAATAAAATAATCTAAAACCGAGTACACCATTTACCACATCCCACAAACCCCAAGAACCCACTAAAAATTATGTGTGATATATTTCTCATTATATTTTCCTTTCTGTATTTTACTAGTGAAAATAATGGATTAAAAACTATATTGACTAAATAAAGGGTTCTTTATGTGATAAAAATTCATGAACTCAATTCACCCACTCTTGATTCTTTGTGGTTATATTCTTCAACCAAAATCCTTATCCATATGTAAATTTATGAACATTTTTGGATCACTTCAAGCACAAAATTCCTTTTTCGATACACTAGGGATGTCTATGCATCCATTTCATAAAGAGCCTATACATACACCACTACGGATCATTATAAACTAGGACCGAATTGACATACCATTATAATTTAGTTGACAATAATTCCACCCAACTTTAACATTGATAAACTATATATATGTTATTGATGACACTTTAAATAGCTGAAACTCCCATAAAAAATCATTTAGAAACATGTAAGAACATTTCATGTGAGTCCTACATTCTAACCATGATAGATGTAGATAGGCCTATTTCCAATGGAGAATGAGAAATTTGAAATAATTACATCTAAGGTAAATACCTAGTGTATAGTAAACATATCAACAATAATATCTCAAACCAGAAAATAATAATCTTTACCCTAGTAACTAGGACTTCCTATAAGAAAGGTACTTGGGGTACAATCAAATAAATGCACCTTGGAGATGAAGAAGCTATGGCGGAGGTATCGGGGGCGGAGGCAGCGGAGGTAGAGGCAGTGGTGGCCGAGGAGGATTACGGTCGTGGTGGAGGAGGAAAACCCAGCAGCGGTGGCAGAGGAAGTGGAGGAGGAGGAGGAGGAGGAGGAGGAGAGGTCGTGGTGGAAGAGGGTCCTGGTTCAACTTCTGCGAAATCTTGACCGCGTGCATGAGAGGAGGGCATGTTAGGGTTATTAAATAAAAACCACTTGAAGATTTATCAGTCCTCGTTAAAAGTGCTGATAAAGGTATGTTTTATCAGCGCTAAAATAAAGCCGATGATAAAACATACCTTTATCAGTGCTATTTTAGCGCTGATAAAATACATATTTATCAGTGCTATAATTATAGCACTGATAAATTGTTATTTTATCAGGTCCTTTTTAGAGCTCATAAAGGAATACCTTTATCAACGCTAAAAAAGCACAGATAAAGGTATGTTTTATCAGCTCCATTATTTTAGCGCTGAAGAAACATACCTTTATCAGCCCTTTTAATGAGAAATGAAAAAGGTTCCAACATTTTTTATTTAATAATTTATTTATATTCTTATATATTAATTTAAAATGGAATATAAGATAAATATAAATCTATTTATTAATAATTATAACAATAAAGAGTATATATTTATAAATATTGGTATATAATTTTTAATCTATACAAAAAACATTATTTTTTATTATAAAAATTATAATTTTATATAAATTAAGAATAAAAACATCTATCAGCGCTAAAAAATGTGATGATAAAGGTGTACCCTTTATCAGTGCTTTTTTTAGCGCTGATAAAGAGTAGATTTATCAGAACTTTTAACAAGTTCTGATAAAGGCATTCCCCTTTATCAGCGCTTTCTGTTTAGCGCTCATAAAGGGCGGCGCTTTCCTTGCCCTGTTTTGTGGTAGTGAGTAGGGTGTGAGTACAAGACTCTGCAGGACACTACCAAAATCCGTTAACATCAGTGCATAAAATACCTAAATGCATTCCATGATCATAAACATGGTACATATATAAACAAAATATATATCACATAATCAAAAGAACATATTCTGAGTCCATAGGGATCATATTTACCAACTTCGACACCATATCAGGTGAAATGTGCCTACTTCAACACCATGCTAGTACAAACATTAGTAACCATCCTGAATCATCCTCCTAGATGGATATCTATAAACATGGGACACATCCCACCGACTGGGATTTTCCAAGTACATTCCATCCCAAATTCTACCACATCCCTCTTGAGTGGATAGCCTCAAACGTGTGTCACATCTCACATT
This sequence comes from Viscum album, assembly GCA_963277665.1. Lineage (NCBI taxonomy): Eukaryota > Viridiplantae > Streptophyta > Magnoliopsida > Santalales > Viscaceae > Viscum > Viscum album. The sequence goes on from OY728136.1 coordinate 1,838,641,344, forward strand.
CTGACAAAATAGGTCAAACCTACATTCTATATTTCAGAAGAAATGAATACTATATATACAATACAAATAGATATCATAGATCAAACATCGTATCAAATCAAAATTATCATAATCATCAAAATCCATATGCAAGCAACCTAAGAATAGGTCAAGGATACCCACATACACACCTCATGTGATCAAGCATCAAACATAGGTCTCAAGGGCTACACACACATGATAAAATATCATGTCAATAACCCATAATATGTTGTAATAGTGGGTTCCCTATACCCAAATAAATAGTACTTTTGATTACCATATCAAATATATAGTTTTATATTCAAGATTTTTACATACCATTATAGTGCATTTTTTTCTATGTCCACTATTTAATGGTAAAGTAAATAGATTAATTATCATTTAAAAGGTTTATATCGGGTCTTAGGATATAATGAGAACCTAGAGATACTATGACATTAATCTTAATCAAAGGTCTTATGGTCTAGATACATCATTCTGGTTGGACACAGATGATGTATGACTGTCAGGTGTTGGGGTCTCCTAAGCATTGAGACTTCTTCTCATGAAATTAACACTTGGTGATATGTGGTAGTGAGATCATGAATACAAACCCGCCAATAAGAACACCATATGTTTTTGGTTTCATTGGTTGTTCTTATCTATGAACATGTGTATTGGTCTCCTAAATTGAGGTCATTACCAATGTGTTCCATTTGATCACATACATTGATGTAAGGAAAAAACCATGATAATGAAATTATGGCAAGGTATCTTGTGTTGGGTGTGTCATTGGTGGTATGTAATTGGTTTAATGGTCAAGAAAGGATTTTTCATTTCTGGGTTAAAGAAGTTATATATATTGGGTCTTATTTATTAGGATACTATAACCTTTATAAGAACATGGACAAGGAATTTGAGGGTAAATCCATCTAGTTATATCAATAAATAATAAAGTAAGAAAATGGTGATGGCATAGCTATGAATCTGGCTTTACGAGATTTAAAATAAAAAGTGATTATATTATACAGTGTGTGTCCATAGGTTGGTTGTCATTGTTATGACTTTCCTTATCTCTTTAGAAGGATTGATGGGTTTCTAGACTCTACTATTGGTTTGTGGATTTTATTAACTACTATCAAGATAAGCGCTTATAGGTTCACACATGATAGAGCATTCAAGAATCCACCATATTTAGTTAAAAATGTACATTGAACATGGTGAGCCCCACCATGGGCACTAAGTGTTGTCTAAGTTATCAATCACCGAAGAATAAAAAAATTCATATTATTCAAGTTATGAAAAATTGGGTTTATTTTATTTATCAAAAGTATTTACAAGTTAATTAAATATGAGGAATGATATTAATCGAATAAATATTATTTCAATATTACAGGTCAGTTTAATATTAATCTGGAATTATGAGTCGTGTTAATGAATCAGTTTAATAGCATAATATATTTAATATATATATTACAGGTATGTAATAAAATATAAATAATATTTATGATGCATTTTATTTCATCATGAATTTCTTTCTTTCTTTTTAGTGGGTGATGAAATGACTCAGGTTTTGACCCGTAAAACTTTGGAATATTCCGAAGAATATTTCCAAATCCAGGTGCTAAGTTGGTACAGGAAGCTGGGGTCCAGGGAGCCTCAATGTGGTGATATTAAAAATATTAAATATATTTTGTCATGCCTATTCGGTTTTATTATAAATTTTAATAACTACCCTTCAAAGTCTTGGATCTAATTTCTATGACCTCGGTTGATTCTGAAATGTCGTGTTTACCCTAGGCGCGACCTAAGATCATTTGCGCTGAGAGTTTCGGACGAAGGTGAGTTAGCGGGGTGATGCATGGTGGATTAATTGATTAAATGAAAGTTTAATAAATTAATTTACCTAAACCTAATATTCCCCCTCCCCTCTCACGTTGGGAATATGAGACACCAAAGGTAGGCCCTCCTCTCCTTCTCCCCCACTCCTCCCTTTGGTAAGGATAGAATCAAGCCAAAATCGAAGTGACTAAGTTCTTCCAATCTCTATTTCTGATGCAGATCATCATCATATCGAAGAGTAGCATGATCCAGGCATCATTATTCATCAAAATCTTCGTCCTTTCGTAAAAAATGTAGGGGGATTTTATTTTTGGTCCTAATACCCTTATTTAGACATTGTTTTAAGGTTCTAGAGCCCCATTAAAATTGATAGAGACCCCTTTTAGGTTTATCTACATGTTTCAGGGTAAATCGTGGAAATTTATAGGTTTTTTAGGTCATTCTCGACTTGAATCCCCATCTATACAGTGGTTTGTTTAGTGAAACACACCCTGCAGCTCTTCTAATTCAGGGAAGACAAATATTTATGACTACACAACATGTGGTTCCCTAACCCATGTGAACATGGGACATGGCATGGGTTAGACATGTGAAAACACATGGTTGTGTAATAAAACAAGTCCAAGGTATATGGAAATTGGATCTGGTACATGGGCATGGGAAAACTACATGGTTTGATGACCATTCGTCCTAAACACACCATGTTGTATAGGATACACAGTGTGTGAGGAACATGATTGGTAGTCTGTGTAGAAGAGGAACGCAGCTAGGGGTCGGGTGATGAGGGACATAGCCTGTAACACTCCAAATCACTATGTAATCATAAATTGTTCGGTAAATGAAATATATAGGATACAAAGCCAGGTGCTCGGGCGGGCTCACATGTTGTGTGTTCCCCAGTGCATGTAGTGTACTCCAAAGATATCCTCCCAGGATCTTCCTCCTTCCATGTGTTCTTTTTTGGGACATTGATTTAGGTTTTTGAGTAGTCTATTATGATAATTTGTTCAGGTAGAATGTGGTGGTGGCCTCCATTATGACCTAACAGATACAAGATTGCGTGAATCGAGAAAGGCACTTGGGAAGTTGTACTAAGATGAGGGTGGAGATCATTCTAGTTCATGTTGAGAGATGTTGGGACAGGTACACCCCTGATGGATTAGGTAACGAGTTTTCCTTACCTATCTACTTAGGTATAGATGGGACTCCCCACATCATGGGTGCGGGTTCATTACCTTTTGTTAGTTTCCTTTGGGGGTATTACACCCTAGATGGACTAGGATTCGGTTTTCCCCCATGATGTTCATGAATATAGATAGTAATCCCATATTGGACCAGGGCATGGTTTTTCTATATATGGCATGTAGATAGAGTGGGTACTCCCATACCGTGTAAGGTTGCAGGTCCTTTAATCTAGGATTCAGTAATCCCTTATCTTTCTAGGGCATGAGTCCTCCATACGTGTTGTTCCACCATAGTCAACACTCCCCTTCCGTGTTAGGGAGTGGGTCCTCTAGCCTGGGGTCAGTACTCCCCTATCATATTAGGGTGTGGGTCCCCCATATTGAACAATTTTTTAGTTTCAATACTCCCATGTCCTACCAGGGTGTGGGTCCTCTAGTCACTGAGCGGTACTCCACTACTAGGTTAGGGCGTGGATCCTCGACTTACAAAGTGGTGCTCCCTTATCATATTAGGGTGTATTTCCTTCATGAGTAGTACTTACCTATTGAATCAGGGAATGGGTCCTCACTTATAGAGTAGTACACCCTCATATTTGATAAGTAGTATGGAGTGGGTGATCTATTGGATTTGGAGCTCCCTCGGCTATGGGATATAGTTATGAGGAGTGAGCCCATCCACTTGATGTGAACAAAACCTTGATAGGTGTTAGTGCTCCCTCAACAGACTGAGGTGTAGGACACTACATACAGGAGAGACAGAGGTTTTTTGTGTTAGTTAGGAGTAGTAATCCCTCAACTACAGGGCAGTTCTGAGGCATGGGTCCCTCTATTATCTCCCATTGGAGAGGATGCACATGGTGCATAGTCATGAGTAGTGATTCCCCGAATGTGTTTTGTGGTGAAGGGAGGGCCTCTTCACTTGACTTTCTTTAGCTTACACTGGGTTCAAGGTAGCGATGAGAGAACCTCTAGTGATAGGAACTAGAGATAGACCTAGTAAGATATTATCAATGGAGCACATCCTCTTATACATACCATTTGGAATGGTAGAGTTGTTCCCAATGGAGTGAATCTCTTGCCCAGGTGTAATCTGGGATTGATGAGATTGTGGAATGTGTTGTACTACTTTCATGTTATGATTAGAGCCTAAGAATAGAATAATATTACTAGATATGATGTTGGAACCTTATGAGACTTGGAGTCTGAGATGAGAATATCTGAGTGATTTCTGGGAGTCATTACGGTGTTGTCACATGTTAGGGTTGACACACATTTTAGACTCAGTTTAATTGTCATGTACAATCGAGGATGGTTCAAGATGGATTTTCTCTTCCAATTAGGGTTCCCTTTGGATAGGTTGAGCAGACTATTGCATTTCAGTTTCTCCCTTTTTCTTTTGGGAGTTTTGGGGTGCCTACTGGGATTTTTTTATACTAACCTATTCATGGGTTTTTTCTACACATGTTTTGTATCTTGTGGAGACCATAGGCCTTTTGACAGAATCCACGAAGGACTTCAGGTAGGCAGAGCTTAGTGAGATAGACAGACTGAGGTATTTACCATATCTAGGCCAATGAGATTTCTAGGAATTGCAATTGATAGTGATCCCATTCTTCTGAGTAGGTTGGATTCTTTTAGAGTTTTCTTTGGTGGGTGTTGTTTTTTCCTTCTTTCTCTTTCAGTACTTCTGTTGTACTCGGTTTGTGAGATATAGATGTATGAATGCATTGTACTACTAAAATACTCACCTATAACAGTGCTGGCATTTATAAGTGCTTGAAAAATTTACTAATAAAGTTCATCTTTATCATCGCTAAAATAAGAACTGATAAAGGAATCCCTTTATCAGCACTAAAAACGATGATAAATTGCACCCTTTATCAATTATGATTGTTTAGAGCTGATAAAATTTCACCTTTATCAACACTTTATTTTAGCGTTGATAAAGGAAACTGTTATCAGCGCTTCATTTATAATATTGAAAAAAGTGCCCTTTATCTGCATGTTTTTAGCGCTAATAAAAATTTCTTTTCATTAGTCCTTTTTTAGCACTGATAAATTTTCAGAATAAAATGAAAAATTCAAAAAAAAAAAAAAAATGAGTAAATTAAGAAAAATACCAAACATTTTATTAATTAAATAATTTTTGGTAAAAATGAATAAATTATATATATATATATATATATATTCATAAATAGGATATATTAAATATAGATATATAAAATGAATAAGTATAATATATATAAAATATTAATTAAAAACATATTAATGTCTTATTCATTTTTAATGTTATTTGATTTTTCAATTTAACCTATATTAAACATCGTGTGTTGCATTTATTTCACATACATATATATATATATATGTGTGTGTGTGTGTGTGTGTGAATGCATTTTTATACACAACAGACTTACAAATATATCTACACAATTTATAGAAGCACATACACCAAATATTTATATAATTTATTCAAATTTTAGTATATTTTTTAATTTTATTATAACATGATACATTTAATATATATTATTTTTTTAATCGGCCTATTTTTTATACAGCTGTTAGGTTATTCATTTTTAATGTTTTTTATTTTCTATTTTATTTTTGAATTTGATCATTTTGTATTATTTGTTTATATATATTTATTTATTATGTTTTAGTATTTTCAATATGTATTAATCCACTTCAATATATATATATATCCAAATTTCTTTAATAACTCATATTTAATTAATAAAACTTATCTATTTTTCAATATTTTTAAAGTATGCTCATTTTGAATTATACAATTTCCCTTATTTTTAAAATGCATATATTTAAGAGTATATTTCCATTAATAAGGTTAAAAATATATTTGTAAATATATATTTAGAAATAAATAATAAATTTATTTTTACTATATTAATAATTATTATAAATAAATAATAATAATTTTTTAAATAAGTATTTAAATAATTATAAATAAATAATAATATATATTTAAATAAGTAAAAATTATAATAAAGTTAATTAAATAATTATAATTAAAAAAAATTAATAGCACTTTTGTAGAGCTGATAATGATCAATTTTTATCGGTGTTGTTAAAAGATATATTTATTAGTGATAAGAAATTAGTGCTGATAAAGATCAAGATTAATCAGCACTAAAAAAGAACTAATAAAATTGGCTTTTATCATGGCTTATAAATTAAGTGCTGATAAAAGGGGTCGTTGTTAGAACTTTTTTGAAAGAGCTGTTAAAAGTGACACCGATCTATTTAAAAAAAAGAACCAAGACTTAGTCACTCATGATTCCCAAGATCTCACAGAACTCCTCTGATCTTAGTGAAACTCCTATACATTACGTCAAATTAATAAAGTCTAAAATCCAATGTATGTTATTTTCTAATCTTCCTCTATCATGTTTTTATGTTTTGGGTTCTTCTTTTTTTCATTTTTAGCATGTTCTTAAACATGACGAACCATACATCTGTTCCCATTGCTACTAAAATAAAATTCATGTGGTTATATTTCATCATTTTTGAACTTTCATATGTATTTGACTATCTAGTCCATTTGTCCCTAGAGACATAGATAGATGGTTTACTCTACTCTTGACATTAACATGGAGACCTCTCATCCCCCCTCAGTTTTATCTTCATTTGAATAATATAGGGTTCCAAAAGCTATGTAGTTTCTCAAATTTAATTCATCTTATATACTAGATTATAGATTCTAAAGGCTCAATTATGAGAGTTTTTAAGGATTAGGGGATATCATGTTGTGGACCTCATTTATGGGTGATGAACATATAGGGACCAAGGTAAGTATCCATCCATCCAATGGCCCGAAGGCCTTCATTTTTTATTGATTTATGATAATCCACCTTTCAAGGGGTGAGGTGGAACCCTTACAAGGCCCGTAGGCATAACTATTACATGGAACGTAGGCCTTAGAGAAATTCATTTCCTGTAGGCTTGAAACATTACATACAACCCAGAATAACTACTTGGAACTGCTCTTCCCCAGCTTCTTCATCTTGAAATCAACTCTCCACCTTCGCATGGTTGTACGACTAGGCATTCCCGTGCATGCAAAGTCTTTTCCCGATGGAAGGTTCCATAACCTATCATTCTTGAAATCCGTTTAGCTTCTTCTGTGGTGAAATCTCCTTTGCTCATTCTCCTTTTAGAGCATGTTCCTTGTAGGTTGTTTGGTTTTCATCTGTACATAAGGTGGCCCGAAGGCCTTGTGGTGGCCCAAAGGCCTTAATGACCCGAAGGCCTGGGTGGCCTTAAGGCCTTAAAGGACTCGGGGACCAAATTGGTGTCCTGAAGGCCCAAACAGGGGCATATTCTTGGCTGCTACAGTGCCAAATAGTACCTGGTACAATAGTGCACAGTTCTCGCTACAGTGCTGCTACAGTACCGAAAAGTATGCCTCCACCTGGATTTGATCGTAGGTTGCTTGGATGCACTTACGAAGTCCTTACCAACTGGGCTAAGGCTCATGTGTAGGTAAGTATAAAAATTGTTAAAACATGTTCTGTGGATTTTGGTTATTCACGTAAATTATTAAACAATGAAATGGGTTATTTAGATTTATGATTTTGATGAATATTTTTTTTATTTAATTCAAAAAAATATTGAATTAATTATTCACATTACAAAAAAAATTATAGTGATGCATGTTGTGAGAGTTTTGTTTTTTTAATTAATTCAAGATTATTATTAAACATTAACCATGGGTTACAAAGAGTAATGGGGAATTTATTTGACGATAAATAAAGCTATATGGGAGGTTAGGACTACAGTTTATCTTCTTCTTGTGTGAATGAAGGGGTTGTTGTTTGAGTTAGAGTCTCTTATGAAGGGGGGCCAAATTATTCAGTGGTTTCTAGTTCTCTGTATGGTCTAGTGGCTGGACCGAAGATACAGGGAGGCTGGGTAAGATGGTAGTCGCCAACTAATGGCCTTAAACTTAATGTGGATAAGTAATTCATGAATTGGATGATGCCCAGGGGAGGTTTGGTTCGGGATAGAAGTGGTTCGGTTTTACTAGCCATTAGTAGCGTCCATGGTCCGGGGAATTCTTTGGGTGCGGAGGTACGAGTGTTACACACCGGAGTTATGCTTTGCAAAAGTTTATCGTTGGTGATCATGGAAGTCGAATCAGACTCTGAGGTGCTGATTCAGGACCTCCAAAGGAAAGGTGACATCCCTTGGTGTTTTACTTACATTTTTCATGGGTTTGGCATGGATTTTTCTAATGAATGTGTATTTTGGCATATTCCTAGAGAGGCCAACTTCATTGCGGATGCTCTTTCTCAAGGAAGTAGTCATGATTCCCCTTTCGTGGTTTTCTCTAGTATGGGATCTTTTCCCCAAGAGTGTATTGGTATTGTGATGGGGGATTCCTTGGTGTTCCATCGTTTTAGACCGCATTGAATGATTGTACTTATAAGGTTCTTTACTTTTGAATAAAAAAAATAAAAGGTTAGTCATTGGGTAAATAGACTTAGATATACACAACAACATATAGAGAATGTATTTCCCAAAAGTAAGTGATTTATCCATGGTTGGATAGTTGATGAAGAAAACTATGAGATGTGATTTATTAATAAATTTACTAATCCAAATAGAGAGATAATTAATTTATAAGATAAAAAATTAATTTGAAAATCCATCTAACATGGTGAATAACTGTATAAAGAACAATAATTGATTAAAATATACTTTTTATGGTTTGGATGTTTATATCCTATAAGTGATTATATATTTTTATCCATGTCCAAAATGCACAAAATAGAGATATGATCCCCCTTATTGTAATTAACCCTTTTTTTATTCCATAGCCAAACCTATCTTCTTCTTTGATCACTATTTATCACTAGGTTAAGGCGCTAGGACTCCTTCAGTGATCGGGGTCCCTCAAGAATATTTTTGTGATTGAAGGCTAGTGTAATCTCCTCAAAGTCTAGAATACCTTGTTTGAAACTTCAGTGTTATAAATTAAACATATTCCATTGAATCTTAAAGATAAATTCCACTGATATTATATTACAAGTATGCCAGATGTTTTTTTCTTTGTTTACATTCACATTTATCCATGAGATAAATCAGTCCTTTTTTAGGTTTCTTATCCTCTAACGATCACTGGATGATACCCTAAAATTCATAATTGGTATCATAGAATTTTTCTTCCAGGACACAATTTGTTAATCATTTAGTTGTTTTAATAAATAAATGTTATATTGTATTATGTCAATATCATATATTATGATATGAAGGATTTCTTTGATCAACCATAGAATATGGCTATTATATATCAATTGAGGAGACTTTTTGATTGATTCCATTAGTTTAGGTTCCTAGGACACTTTAATCCTTATATGCTTGGTTGACTTCCATCTCATGATGATGGATTGGACTCCCTCTTTAAAACTAGACTTCCTCCCATCATTAAGAGATGGAAGGCAATCAAGCATGTGATGATGGATTAAATAATGGTTGTGAATGTTAGTTTTACTATAGTATATAATTATTATATCTTTGTTCAGGATTTAAAGCAAGATTCATGCAATGTATAATTTTATGCATGGAGTGTATTTAATTATTGTTATTCAAGAAAAATTAAGTGTTTGACAACTCATGCTGAAAATGGATTCTGAACGTGATGATTTTTCCAATCCTGAGAAAGAATAGACTCTTTATTATGAAATTGTAGAATTATTAGGGGATCAACAACATGTTGATGAAAAAAATGAAAAAACACAACGATGAAACATCACATTTTTTAATAAAATCATCAAGTTAAGAAGTCAGGGTATAAAATTTGAGGTTGGTTGGAATCAATGAGGCCAACCTATTGACAACCACAAGTCAAAGTTTATTAGATATATTGGGTTCGTAATAAGGATGAATATGCCAATTGATATTGACTCATGGTGCTTTGTCCAACCAATAATTAATGAAATCCTTTGGAAAGATATAACGGTAATGTTATAATGTACTTTCTCTATTTTACTAAAAATATATATAATGAAACATTCATTTAGTTTTCATTATTCCTTACAGAATTCATTTATTTTAGAAGATTTTCATAAGAAATTTTTCTTAATAGACATTATAAAAGCCCATAAAGGATTACAGACTCTTCTTAAGAAGTTACATATTATATATGTGGAGAAGAAAATAAACCCTCACCCACCACTTTGTTATGCACAGATTATAAAGAAGGAAACATAGACTGCTTTTAGTAATCATCACAATGAGAAATCATTTCAGGTGCGTTGTGATCGATAATATATTATTTAACAATATTTATTTTATCCAACTTGCTTCAAAATTATTAATTTATGAAATAGTAAAAGAGTGCTGAAAATAAATAATGTGAATCAAAACCAGTGTACATCTATCGCAAAGGAAGGATGGGGTATGCTTTATTAGAGAAGAAATTTTTATGTATTTTAAATCACAATAAAATTTAAATTATGTGATATGGAACAACATATGTTCCTTTTTTTATATGAATAATGATGAATCAGAATCTGAATAAACATACATCCCACATCATGTGCTATGGAAGGAGGCTCGGTTAAATAAGGATGGTATATTGGTTTTTGAAAACACAAAATCCATATGGGAAGCATCACTACCACAAAACTAGATTTCCGCAGCGCCACCCTTTAACTACGCTAAAAAACCACTATTAAAGGGGATGCCTTTATCAGTGCTAAAAAATAATTGATAAAGGGAACTTTTAACAACGCTAAAAAATTACTATTAAAAGTGACCCTTTATCAACACTTCTTTTAGCACTGATAAAGGCACCCCCTTTAACAGCGCTTTTTTTAGCGTAGTTAAAGGGGACCCCTTTATCAACGCTTTTTTAATAGAGATAATAATGGTGGGGATTTATAAGCTCTTTTTCCTAGATCTGATATTGTGTATGTTTCAAAAAAATCATGAGAAATAATATATTGATATATAAGTACATTTATATTGATATAAATATAATATATATTTTTTAAATATGTTTTAGGTAAGTATAAATAGTCTATTACATTTAATATATATAACATTTAGTAAAAATGGATCTAAAATATTTTAAAAAAAATTATTAATTAATAATTTTCTAATTATCATCAACTAATAATCATTTAATAACAATTTGAAGACACAAAAAATCAAAAAAAATTAATAAAAGATCTAAAATAAGTTAAAAATGTAACTCAAACTTCAAACGACAATAAATTTTGATCCAAATATCCATTTGAGCTCTACAGCATATCAAATCGAAGCCCGTGACGATCTCTACGCACCAATGACCTAAGAGAATCTTTTTTCATATTTTTCGAGGCCAATAAAGGCCCATAAGGCCTTCAAAACTGAGTTTTTAATTGGGATAACCAATTTTTTTAACATTTTATGGAATTTTAGCCTCATTTAAGGGGATCTTTTTTCCTTTTTTTCAGTGGGGAATGAATTTATTTCAATGGATTACTTTCATATTTATATTATGGCTTTGAAATTTTATCATTTTCTATAATGTACTGTCATTTATAATTAAATATATAACAATATATACATATTTTTTATATATTTGCACATAAAAATTTCCTTCTATAAATAAATAATTAAACATATTTACAGATAAGATATATTTCCCAATATATAAGCCTTTTCTAAATAAGAAACTAAAATCCATTTTATTTAAAATACAAATATATTAATATTTATATACCTATATAATGTGTATATGTATATATATATATTTGTGTGTGTCTGTATTGATAAGCTGATATATATTATCTATATATTATAAACATATGTATATACATATTAATATAATATATATATATATATATATATGTATAATTATACATATAGATATACGTATAATATATATGTGTGTGTGTTGTATGTATTTATTTATTTATTTATAAACACATATAAAAAGCATATTATATAAATGCATTCAAAAATGATCTTATAAATATATATTAATATGTGAATAAATATATTAATATATAAATACAACTATATATATTAATATACATATATATATATATGTGTTAATATATGGATATATATTTTAATATACAGATATATATATATATTAATATAACTCAATATATAAAAATATTAATATAAATATATATGTGTTAATATATATATATACGAGTAAATATAACTATATATATATATAAATAAAAAAGATATATTAATAAATGAAGAGAAAATAAATATGGTGGAGTGGTAAAGGCTTAGGCGCACAGGTAACAGGTCTTGAGTTCAATCCTGGGGGAGGTAGGTCACGCGCGTAGGTGGGGAATAATGACTAATGTTGTTAATAGGATTGGGGGAGCTATTAAAGGCTGGTGGGGTTGCTGGGGAGTGAGGGTTGTGGCTAGGGGTTGGGGCGCTGTTGAAGGGGGGCTTCAAGAGTTGTTGAAGGGGGGCTTCAAGAGATATGTAGAAAATATTTTTTTATTTTTTTCTATTTTTTAACTTTTATCAGTGTTTTTAGCACTGATAAAAGGGTTATTTATCAGCCATTTTCTGAGTGCTGATAAAAGATACCCCCCTTATCTTCGCCTCGATTAATAGTGCTTTTCTAGCGATGTTAATGCTCTTTTCTAGCACTGATAAAGGCCATATTTGCAGTAGTGCATGTGTAAGTATGAAATAATCATAATTCTTTGTTATTTATAACAATATTACAAAAAATAAATATGTTCATATTTTTTATATGGTTTAGACACAAGAATCAATAATGATCAAACTAGAACCATAGTGACTTTCAGTATCTTTGAACTGGCCTAAACAATATGATCAGGTTAGACGATTATGTTTTGGAGTCTCTCATAGAAAATATTTCAAGAAAATAAAACCATGTGAAGATACATATAATATTATGAGGTGAATGCAGATACAAATATACTCATAATAAGATATTATTTTACTGTCTGGTTTTCTATAACAATGTATAAGAAAAGACCAAAGAAAACTGGCGGTGGAGCAAAGATTCACACATTATCCAAATTATCCCACTATCTTTGAAGCTTGTAATTCCCCCCAAACCTTTCCTAGGGTAATCAATTTTTTTATTACAAATTCTCCTAAATGTGAATCAAAAAACTTCTAATAACTTTATATTACTAAAATTCCACAGGGTGTAATTGTATGTGATTTTTTTCTTTCAACACCCACGTACCACCGTTTTGTGAGGGGTACAGTGTATAATATCCTGGGAGACCATATACGCAATCAACCCCTCCCAAAATATTACATGAGAGTGGGGATTGAGGTATCTTATGAGCCGACTAATGAGTGGCTTGTTCCACTTGATGATCCAAATATTAAAACAGTTGAAGTTTCAATTGGATCTTTCATAGCATAGTCATCTAGTATTATAAAGATAAATGAGATACGTATTTAAAAAACATCAGATGAAAAACATGAAATAGTTTATGATAAAAGGTATGAAGTGAGGTATGATATTACATATGGTTAAATCGGTAGATAAATGAAAGGTTGAATCAATAAAATGTAGTGAATCTACCATGAAAACAAAACGAACTTCCAAGAGTACCTTCTCTCGGCTAGTTCCAAAGAAACATTTGTTAACATTACAACTTCATGTAGAGACCACATTTAAAGATAAAGTTATGTCTTACATTCACTATAAAGAATAAATATTTGCAGCTTCCATTTCAAACATAATTATTCTCGAGCCTTTAAAAGAGATTCTCAAACATGAATTGTTTGGCGTATTAATTTTGAAAACATATATAAGGTACATTTTTATAATATGTTTGTCCAAATAGTGATCTAAATATGTCTATTATAGTTAATAACTATTTATATTTTGTATAGGATTTATATTACAACTATATAAAGGTAATATTGTGTGAAGCATGATTTGGATTCATTAATCCCTATATCATTTCTATGCTAGAAATTACTTTGAATGAGGAATAAATTTAGTAGAAAAAAGATGATTTACTCAAAGTGTTTAATAAAAAATCATCATAAGATAGACTCTTTTTGATGCCTACAATGCCAGGGTAAAACTCTATGATCTAATCACAAATAATTTATACCAATCATATATAATGGTAATGTGATACAAGGTGATTACTACCTTTAACAATTCACTTTAATACCTCATTGAATTATCAATTATAAAAGGTGAACTCATCACATCCCGAGGGTGGAATAAATGTGATAAAAGGTGAAACCCACCCCATTGGTGGTTTGGGTTGAGTTTTACAACCTTCAACCTTGAAGAAAGTTATTAATGGAAAGTCCCAACATGTTTATATTAATTAACCCTTGGTTTAATTAATTTAAAAACAATCACTCAAAGAATCTAGTGTGAGAAACATTGGAAATAATCTATAAACAATGAGACATTTAGGGAAAAGTCATATACTAGCAACCTTAGCTTGGTAGTGGAACACTCATCCAATCCCATCCTCTAATTTGATCCCAATAATAATAAAATGGAAGAACAAACAAATTTCCTAAAAATAGGGCATAAGACCCTACACAAAAATAGTGTCACTGACGGTATGGAAAATAGAAAAATGCGTAAGAGGAATATAGAACTCACTAGTGTGCATCTAATGAGGTCAAAAGTGGAATAATATGAGTCTAAATTAGAGAGTTGTGGAAAAACATTGTCTTGGATTCCATGGAACTAAATGGGAGAATAAAGGAGGGGAGAAAAGGAAAAGAGGGGTAGGTTTAATTATCTAATAATTAAGGGGAAAATGGTCATTTACCCTCTAAATACTAGGTCATACAATTTTTTCGCACCGTTGTCCAAACCATGAACAACTTGTCTGCCTTTCTCTATCTCCAAACCTCCCTTCACATGGTCATGGTTCATGGTTAGAAAAACTGTGTGTCAACCATGAATTTATCCTTTGTTAAAAAATCTACTTCACTTTCACGAATGTGCTTCTTGGGTTATAAGTTTTACTCAAACTATGTGCCCTCTAATATGTACTAAAATTCCCCATAGAGATTACTCGATCTATACAGCATTGTTCTAATGGTTTATACTAATTGTGCAGCCTGGATATTTTATCCAAAAAGTGGGTTCTAGCATCCAAACAATCCCTAGACACCCTCGTTTCCTCTATTACCTCACTAAGAATCCACAATAGGTAAAAACAGAAGAATTAAACTGAAACTAAATTTTTTTTTACCTCATAAAAAATTTCGGATTTTATAATAGAGAGAGAGAGAGAGAATAATAGGGAAAATTGGAATTGTATGAACACATGTAGTCAATGTAGGGATATTCCTCATAAGCAGGTCAATGAAGCTGGATTTGAGGCTAATGAAATCATAACCATATTTGGATAGTTGAACTAGGTTATGAAAAATAATCTCACCTATATAGAGTTACTTGTTGATCCATGACATGGTGTAACTATGTTAGACCACCTCATCTGACAAAAACCATCAACATTTCGTGGAAATTCTATTCTATTGGTAGTAGAACAATGGATGAAGTCCCTAGAAATGATATTTATTACTTTGGGAAGTAGTGAAAATGGAAAGGTCATCATAGAAGTATATCATATGAAAGGATAAAATTTATCTCCCGGTTCTTATCTATAACCACAAAAAATAGATTACCTTAATGAAATTATGGGATAATAGGAAGATCAAGTGTAATCTATACAGAAGTAAGTTATCCTAAGAAAATAGGATGTGCCTGTGGTACAAAAATTCATTAATTTTTCCCAAAATAATTACTAAGTCATCCACCAGAGTGTGAATTTGAGTTCTCAATTAAACTTATTCTTTGTGTAATATTTATATCTAATAAACCATATAGAATGAAACTAGTGGAGATATTGTAGTTGGAGAAATTTTTGTAGGAGTTATGTGGTAAGGGATTTATACACCCTAGTGTTTTACTATGGGGAGAACCTATTTTATTAATAAAAAAGAAGTTTGGGTTTGTGAGACTATGAAAATATTATAGAGACATCAATGTCATTACAGTAAAGAATAAGTATCATTTAACATGCATTGATGACCTATTTGTTCAATTTCAAGAAGCCCAGTATTATTCAAATATCAACCTTTTCTCTACTTATGACTAGTTAAGGGTGAATATGAATGATACACCAAATATATAATTTCAAACAAGGTTTGTATATTATAGTATTATGGTAATTACTTTTATATTGACTAATGAGCTTCTATATTTATGGATCTGATGAATAAAATATTCAAGGATTAACTTGATAACTTTGTGGAGTTATTAATTGATGATATATTGATATACTCTATAAACTAAAAAAATCACGATAGACATCTAAAAATAATTCTTAATATCCTCTTAAAAAATGAATTTTATGGGAAATATAGTAAGTGTAAATTTTAGCTTAATGAATTTCCTTTTCTTAGCCCTGTTATCTCTATGGAGAGAATATATATTGACACTTTAAAGAAAAATTTATTCAAATAATATGTTAAAAGAAAAAAATATAAACAAGATCTAAAGTTTCCTGTTTTTAGTAAGTTACAATCAGTGGTTGGTTCAATATTTTTCTTGGTTGGCCTACCCATTAGCTAAGTTATCACGTAAAGGGTTAAATTCACTTGGTTAAGTGAATGTGAGAAATTTTTTCAAATAGATGATGATGAGACTAATTAATTAACTAGTATTAACTTTACCAATAGTTAAGTAAGGGTTTGTAGTATATAATGATGACTTGAATAAAAAACTTGGTTATGTCTTTATGTAGAATGATAGGGTGATTGCTTATGAATCAAGATAATTGAAAATCCATAACTAGGACTATCTAAATCATGACCTAGAGCTTGAATCCGTAATAATTTCTTTGAAAATATAGATACAAAACCTCTGTGGTGAAATATGTGATACATATATGGCTAACAAGAGTTTAAAGTATATATTTTCTCATAATTATCTTAACATAAGGAAGAAAATATGGTTGGAAGGACTGCAGTTTCTAAATACACAATAACCCTAGAAAGGAAAACAAGGTGGTTGATGCATTGAGTAGAAGGGACCATGGTGTTATGATTATGATGAAGATTAACAAGGATCCTATATATAGAGATCTAGTAAAAATGTATATGGTTATTTTTAGGAAAGAAAATATATCATTCATTTTCTATGATATTTTTAATCTATCCTTACGAAAAAATTTAGAGAAATCCAATTAGGAAGATGAGGATTTAAAAAGGAATATTAAATTATTAAATGATATAAAATTTATTTAACTCCTTTATATAGATTGAGTGTTGAAGTTTGGGAATAATTTAAGTATTCCCTTTATACCACTGTTGAAAAGGTAACTGATGCATGAATAATATAACTCAAATTTATCTATAAACCTTGTTAGTACAATGATGTATAGGTATTTAAGAGAAAATTTCTAATGGGATGGTATAAAGAATGAAATTGTGGACTATATTTCTAGATTCTTAGTATGACAATAAGTAAAGTTTTAATGATAACATCCTAAGGGATTCATGCAACCTTTTCTTATACCTATTTTTATGTGGGAAAATATTACAATGGAATTTTTCACTGAACTCCTAAAGAATCCATAGAAGAATGATGCTATATGGTTAATCTTTAGTCGTCATACTAAGTATAATCATTTCATAACTAAAATATAAGATACACCCCTTGATCACCTTTCCCAACTTTATATCAATAAAATTGTAAGGCTTTATAGGGAATCTATATCAATTGTATCTGATCGTGACCCTCAAATCACATTGAAATTCTGGAAGATTATTCAAAGGGATATTGACACTGAGAAATATTTATGAACCACCTATCATCCCCACACTGATGAGTTATTTGAAATTACTATCAAGACTTTTAAATAGATGTTGAGATCTTATTCTCTTTAATTATAAGTTATGTGGGATCATTATCTACCATTGGTGAAATTTTCATACAATAATAGATTACATACAAGTATAAAAAATGTCACTATATAAAGAAATGTAGGGGAAGAGGTGTTTTACTCCCACCTATTGGAAAGAATTTGGAAATAGAAAGCTAATAATCGAAGAGATTATAGAGGATATGTCGGATAATGTACGAACTATTCGAGGAAATATTAAAGTAAAATATTTTTGAAAAAATATCTATGATGATAATTAGGGGAAAACATGGAATTTTAAGTTTGGGATCATGTATTCTTAAAGGTTTCACCATAGAATGGAGATGTAATATTTGGTAAAAACATAAGTTATTCTCTATATATATTAGTCCTTTTGAAGTATTAGAAATAATTGTAGGTGTAGCATACTGATTGAATATGTTACCCAACCTTTATAAAGTGCATGATGTCTTTCATGTTTCATTATAGAGGAAATACGTGCTAGATATACTGCAGGATCTCACATCTAATGGAATAGAGTTAGAGCTTGAATTTCTTTGTAATTAAAATATTATCCAAATTCTTAATAATAGAAAGCAACTTTTGTGCAATTAAAAAACTCTATTAGAGAAATTAATTTGGAGAAATCAAAAAATAGAAGAGGAAAATTCGGATCCTGGAGAATAGATGAAGAAGAAATATCCATATTTATTCAATGGATAATATAAAACCCAATTTTAAGAATGAAATTTTTATTGGGGAGAATATAATACCTAACACCGTACAATAGTAGGTAAACACCATATCCTGAACTATCACATAATGTGCACTCTAAAGTACCTTTATTCAAGGATTTATTTAAAAGTTAAATTTTATAATTTTAAATTGAAACAATTAACTTAATTTTTTTAATTTATCATACTAAAATTATCTTAGTATGATTTTTTGATCTTATTCTGAAAAGGTCGGTTTTTAGTCGAAAAATAAAGTTTTAACGAAACTTATCATTTGTGTGAATTTATCATTATATAATAATGACCTATAGGTCTAAAAAACATTTTAATTAATCAAATATTAATTTAAGTAATAATAATATACATTTAAAATGTTTTTTTAAATTATCAATCCTACGTCCAACATTTTTTGAACTAATTATAATGTTACGTTAATAAAAAACTATTTTTTTGTCTTTTCTTTTAATCAAGTATTTTCATGTAATATTAGGTTTTTTTCTTGCCTTAAAAGTCTCACACCTTATATTTTTTTTCAATAAATCAATTTATTTCATTAAAATCAGTATTCTAAATAATTTTAACTACTTTTTTAAATTTAAATTTTAAAACAAAATTTTCAAAAAGTTTTCTTATAAATTTTAGTGTGTTTGTATAAAAATTAGCATTTCAGTCGTTTAGAAATTTTATTTGATAAAATTTTCATACAATTATTTAAAGTGTAAATATTAATTTTTTTCCATTAAAATTGATTACTTAGGTTAAAAATTAGTTTCCAAGGTAAAAGTAAATTTGGGAAAAGGTTAAAAAGTTAAAAGGTAATCCCAAAAACACTCAAAGTTGTATCAAAATGGAGATTTTGATATGATTTTTCACCCACACTCACTATTCCCAGCTATTTTTTCATTTTTTGGCTACTAAACATTGAATATTGACATTACATTATTGAAAACATAACAGTTACTCCCAAAATAACTGTTTCATTCACTTATAAAAGGGTAACACCTCCACCCCTTCAGGACTCACCTATCATTGAAATTTATCCTTGAAACTCTATAATTTTTATTCTCCTAGAACATTTTATCATGTTAAAAAGATTTTGTTCACCATTTTTTTATATAAGGACTTTATTTCCAAAGATACCCTCAAGGAAAATTCTAGTCACTGATGTAATAATTATCAACTACTTATATTTTCTTCTTAATTATATTCATAAAAATCTATTATATACACACTAATATAATTATATTAGAATAATTTATAAACTATAATTTTTCTATATTAATAGTATTATCATTTTGTATACATCTATACCATCCATTAGAAAAAATGAGGTTGTCATTCATGCATATGTGCTGACTACCATCACCATGAGAAATTAAATTCATTTCTCACCTCCATTTATCATTGATGGTTCCTATAATGTATTTATTGAGTAAATATAATTTTTATGATATCATTAAGGTTCTAATATGTCAAATTTTATAACATATTAAAGATATGATCAATAAACGATCATTATTAATTCAATCCAATAAAACAATCATGTTAAGAGGAAAATATTTTATTCAAATAATGAAATATTTTCATTTCCAATACTTATAATTATAGTTCATTTATAATTATAATATATCACACTAACAAACATTAATTATTATCATTATGCTTCAATAATAATGATATTTCAACAAAACCACCTCAAAATCATTCATTAAATCAGGGTATGTTTATGTTTGCGTCAATCTAACCACTTATATGAACAATAGTATGAATTTTTATTAGGAATGAATATGGGAGCATAATTACTGGCATAATAAAATATTTGTGTGTATATAATTATTATTTTTATTCTAAATATTTTATATCAATATTTAATTTTTTTTAGTTAAGAAAACACCCTTCGATTGACAAGAATCACAAAAACATGCTTATTATAGATTACATATTCAAGAATAAAGTCTAGAACACTCATGAAATGAATTTGAAACATAATAAATAATTATAAAACATCCCAAAAAATAACATTAATGACCTAATAATGATATTTTTTTGAATAATAATGAATTCATACACCACTATTATGAAACCAGTATAAATGATCAAAACTATAAACAATCAATGTGAAAAATAGGTAGAATTAATATGGAGAATAACTATTTAAAAATACTATAAATGAAAATGTATATTATTATGGATCTTAATTAAGTAACTATTATAGCTATGTTTATTATATGAGAGTTTAAAGTATGTTTTTGGAATTCAATATATTAGGTAATGGTTCTCTATCTCAAATTCCTTTCTTTCATACGTTTTTTTTTCATTATGCACATAATTTTCATTATGTGGGTATCTACTACCTATTTAAGATTTTATATCATAAAATTGATTTATAATTTTTATTTGAAGAACAATTTAAATCCCACTATTTCAAGAGGTTTTGATTGAATTTTTATCCAATCCATAAGTGTGGGGTTTCCATCTAGATTTTCATTCGTTGAGAATCATGTTATATTTGTAACATCCTGACCCTAACCATAAGGTCTGATTTAGAGTTCCACATGACTTCATGTGTGCCTCACTATATGAAAAAGTCTAATGGATATATGTGAGGGTATAAGTACATTAGTGGGAATACTGTACCCTCAATATCATGCGATAGGATAAATAAAAAATAACCACAATATAAATAAATAACCAAAGAAACATCTAGAAAATAAAATATGTAATATGTGGTAAAATAAACCAAACTAAACATGGATCTAAGTACATGATAAATCTAGTAGTAAAAGAAGCTACAGAAAACCCACTAGAGCTCCATATAGAAATTTCATCATCCTCCTAATCCACCTTATTAACCATCTAACACATGGCCCTTTCCCTTCACTGAATCCCAAGTCATGAAATCTACAAGCGCACTGAAATTCATGAGTAGGGTGTGAGTACAAAACTCAGTAGGACACCACCAATATCCCTTAACATCAGTGCATAAAATATACAACTATATTCCATGATCATAAATAAGTTATAGATAAAAACAAAAATATATTATATAATCAAAAACCATATTTCGGGTCCATGGGGTTTGTCTCTAACTACTTCGATACCATTTTGAGAGAAATATACCTGCTTCGGCACCATGCTGGTAAGAACATTAGTAACTATCCCAAAACATCATCCCCAATGGATATCCCAAAACATGTGACACATTCCGCCAATTGGGATAGTCCAAGTACATGTTGACCTAAAGTCTATGACATCCCTCTTGAGTGGATATCCCTATACATGTGTCACATCTCACATTTCGACAAAATATGACAAACCTACATGCTTCACTATAGAAGATATGAAGATATCATATATGATAAAAATACATATGATAGATCAAACATCACATAAAATCATAAAGTATCAATAATCATTACAATCCATATGAAATACACACAAGTATTGGTAGAGAATACACACACACACCTAATGTGATCAATCATCAATCATAGGTCTCATGGGCTACACACAGATGCAAAAAAATCATGCTAATAAACTATAATATAATATTCACTAAATTCAAGGGATTCATACCTCAAGTTATCAATTTCAATGTTAAGGATCATCAATGATTTCATCACCCACACCATGCTCACAAACCAACAAGAAAATTATAGTATTCTAAGGACTCCCAAGGTCGATCATCAGAAGGATATCTATGCTCGATTAGAAGGAGGAAGAAGGATTTCTAGAAAATCAAGGAGGATCCACGATGAAAGATAAGTGGTCTAGTTTGGTGGTGCATAGGATACTACCACCCAGACATATAATGAAATACACGACGTAGGGGTGTGCTAAAAGAAAAACACCATAGTGAAGGTCTGATTACTACGGTGTAGAGGTGTTCTCAGAGGAACCACCATGGAATAAAGAGGGAGATTGTGGTATCATAATTATCTACAAAATGAACCACTAGAGTGTAAGGTGAGGACTATGTAATTCAGTGATCTTAGCAAGGACTTGGAGCTCTGGTACCATGAACAATGAAGGTGAAAGAGTTTGGGTCCTTATAGGGGATTTTATAAGGTTCGAACACATGAGAAACCCCTTGTTAAATCCCTCATTGAATACCCCTCATAAAAACTAAAATCCTTTCCCCACATCAAAATAGATTATTTAAGATTCTTTACTCTTGATGCCCAAATGGTTAGAAACATGGTCTGAAACTAATGCGTAGAAGGTCATTTTGGCATGGTCTAAGCCACCATGGATCAACCAACTACTCCAAAGCGATGGATTATAGTGCAAAACCCATTTTTAATTTCATTATGGGGTAGCCCATGGATCTACAGCATGGCCTTTACTATATGGATTCATTATGGTGCACACACATCCCACTATGGTGTATCCTACTCCTCTTTTTCATAGTCTTGTTGGATACGACATGGTTCCACATGATTTGGTAAAAAAGGTAACCAAAATTCTTCTAAAGATTCCTCAAGCTTCTAAATCCCACTATCATTCAGCTAAACATGTTTCAACTCAAAAACTAGGAGGATAAATGGGAAAATAAGGATTTTATTAAGGAAAAAAATTTAGTGTGTAATAATTCTCCACCTCTAAAGACTTCTTGTCCTTGAGAAGTATCTCTAATGGTATTTCTCTAGAAAACATAGAGAAAAGTAAAATTTTAAATAGGGCCACAACCCACTTTTTATCAAGCATAATTATAATTATACATACAATATTCTCCACTTACAAGACACTATAGTATTCTTCAATAAGAGAAATCTTGATATAAATCCAATATACATTCAAACAACATTTACCATATTATAAAAATTCTTCTATGATTATAAAATCATTAATACGTTTTTATAATTTCAAATATCTTTAATTTTTAAATATGACACATAAAAAATCCATCATAAAACATCACAAAATATTCCTTGAAAATCATTTTTCAAAACCTAAAATTTCATAAAACACACTTTTTGGTAATTAAAAATATTTTCCAAAGAACTAAAAAAAAATTGTTTTGGACCCTAACTTAGTTTTCACAATGTATTTAAAATCATAAATCAGGGAATTAAAGTTAAAAAAACAAGAGCACAAAACAGACCACCCAAATAAGGAAACAAAAATATTATCCTCTAACAACCAAGATAGAGATGAAGAACACATAATCATACCTCGTATTGTATGAGGAAGCATTCCATACATCAATAAGAACATTAGGAACATAAAATATTACAAAACACAATATGGGATCACACAAGGTCCTTCCTAGGAGTCAACTCACAACCCATGATATACCCTCCTAGAACTAACCCTCATCTTTGTCTCTATACATTAGTCACAGTAACCATATATATACTAATATAAAAACATACTTAGTCCAAATAATTAAAGACAAATAAGATATATCTCAACAAAAATTTAACAAAGATATATCACACAACTAAGAATATATCCTTAATAAATATAAAATTCATGGAATATAATTAAAGAAATAATATACAACATAATAATTGGTATATATATATGGAAATTGAACCAACATTAGTGGTCATGATGTTTGAATTAACACCAAGATCCATCAAACACATATCAACATTTTATGAATTACCCAAGGTGAATTTAATCAATGGTAACATCAAAATACATATATTCCCCACTTTTTGGAAACTTGTAGGTCTATTATATAGTATTGATCAGACATGGACGTAGTTCCCAGGTCTGAGTCCCAGCCATCCTAACTCATGCCTACCCTATCCCAAATCAAGGTAAAAAAAGATAAGATAAGTTAGTTAATCCTGATGATCTGATACCATTTAGTAACATCTTAACCCAAACCACTGAGTCTGATCCGGAGTTCCACATTACCTCATGTTCACCTCTCCATACATAATTGGAAAGTGACTAGCATTGAGGGTCTATGTTCATCAATTAATAGACTATACCCTTAGTATCATTTCACAGAAAAAATAATAAATAATAATATAAATAAATAATATGAGTAACATGACGAAACAAAAAGATAGTATACATGATAAAATAAACCATACTAAGAATGGATCCAAGTACAAGATAAAGAAAGTAATAAAAGTAGTAACATACGTTCTTATCAAACTCCATCCAGTACTGTTAATATCCTCCCACTCCAATTGATGAACCATTTTCCATAAGGCCATTTCCCTTCATTGTATCCCAAGTCATGAAATTTATAAGAGTACCCAAATTCTCAAGTAGGGTGAGAGTACAGGACTCCGCAGAACCCCACCAAAATCCTTTAACATCAGTGAATAAAATACATAAATGCATTCCAGGATCATAAAAATGGTACATATATAAATAAAATATATATCATATAATCAAAAGAACTTATTCTGAGTCCACAGGGATCGAATTTACCAACTTGGGCACCATATCAGGTGAAATATACCTACTTCAACACCATACTAGTAGAAACATCAGTAACCATCCTGAAACATCCATCTAGATGGATATCCACAAACATGGGACACATTCCATGGGCTGGGATAGACCAAGTACATTCCAACCCAAATTCTAGCACATCCATCTTGAGTGGATAGCCTCAAACATGTGTCACATCTCACATTCTGAAAAAAAGGTCAAACCTACATTCTCCATTTCAGAAGAAAGGAATACAAGGTATACAATACAAATACATGTCATAGATCAAACATCGTATCAAATCAAAAAGTATCATAATCATCAAAATACATAAGCAACAAACATAAGCACGGGTCAAGGATACACACATGCACACCTCATGTGATCAAGCATCAAAAATAGGTCTCAAGGGCTACACACACATGCTAAAAAATCATGTCAATAACCCATAATATGTTGTAATAGTGGGTTACCTAGACCCAACTAAATTGTACTTTTGATTACCATATCGTGTATAAAATTTTATATGCATGATATTTACTTACCATTATAGTGTATTTTTTTTATGTCCACTATTTAATGGTAAAGTATACAGATTAATTATCATTTCAAAAGGTTATGTCAGGTCTTAGGATATAATGAGAACCTAGAGATACTATGACATTAATATTAAACAAATTTTTTATGGTCTAGATACATTATTGTAGTTTGAAACAGATGATGACTGACTATCAGGTGTTGGGTTCTCATAATCATTGCGACTCCTTCTCATGAAGTTCACACTTGGTGATCTCTCGTAGTGAGATCATGAAGACAGACCCTCCAATAAAAACATAACGTGTTTTTGGTTTCATTGGTTGTTCTTACCTATGAACATGTGTATTGGTATCCTAAATTGAGATCATTATCAATGTGTTCCCTTTGATCACACACTTTGATGCAAGGAAAAACCCATGATATTGAAATAATGGAAAGGTATCTTGTGTTGGGTGTGTCATTGGTGGTATGTAATTGGTTGAATGGTCAAGAAAGGATTTTTCATTTCCGGGTTGAAGAAGTTATATATATTGGGCCTTATTGATTAGGATGATAGAACCTTTATAAGACCATGGCCAAGGAAGTCGAGGGTAAATCCATCCAGTTAGTTCAATAAATAATAAAGAAAGAAAAGGGTGATGACATAGGTATGCATCCATCTTTATGATATTTGAAATAAAAAGTGATTATATTATAGAGTGTGTGTCCATAGGTTGGTTGTCATTGTTATGAATTTACTTATCTATTTAGAGGCCATGATGGGTTTCTAGACTCCACTATTGTTTTGTGGATTTTATTCAATTCTATCGAGATATGGTCCTAGAGTTTCACACATGATAGCACATTCAAGAATCCACCACATTCAGTTAAATATGTATATTGAACATGGTGAGCCCCACCATCAGCACCGAGTGTTTTCCAAGTTATCAATCACTGAAGAATAAATAAATTCACGTTATTCAAGTTATGAATTATTGGGTTTATTTTTTTTATCAAAATTATTTATAAGTTAATTAAATATGAGGAATGATATTAATTGAATTAATATTATTTTAATATTACATGTCAATTTAATATTAAGTAGGAATTATGAGTCGAGTTAATGACATGGTTTTATAGCATAATATATTTAATATATATATTACAGGTATGTGATAAAATATAAATATAAATTATGATGTAGTTTAGTTTATCATGAATTTATTTATTTATTTTTAGTGGGTGATGAAATGAATCGTGTTTTGACCTGTAAAACTATAGAATATCCCAAAGAATATTTCCAAAGCCAGGTGCGGAGTTGGCATAGGAAGCTAGGGTCCAGGGAGCCTCAAATCAGTGATATTAAAAATATTAAATATATTTTTTCACACCTATTAGGTTTCATTATAAATGTAAATAACTATTGTTTAGAGTATCAGATCAGATTTTTACGACCTCCATTGATTCTTTAATGTCGTGTTTACCCTAGGAGAGACCTAAGGTCATATGCGCTGAGAGTTTAGGACGGAGGTGAGTTGGCGGGGTGATGCACGGTGGATTAATTTTTTAAATGAAAGTTTAATTAATTAATTTACCTAAAACTAATATTCCCCATCCTTTATCAGGTTGGGAACATGACACACCAAAGTAGATCCATCCTCTCCTTCTCCCCCTCTCCTCCCATTGGAAAGGACAAAATCAAGCCAAAATCAAAGCGATGAAGTTCTTACATTCTGTGTTTCTGACGTAGATCATCATCAGATCAAAGAGTAGCATGATCCAAGAATTATTATTCATCAAAATATTCATCCTTTCATCAATGAGGTAGGAGGATTTTATTTTTGGTCCCTATACCCTTATTTTTGCATTTTTTTAAGGTTCTAGATCCCCAATACAATTTCTAGAGATCCCTTATAGGTTTATCTGCAGTTTTCGGGGTAAACCGGGGAAAATTAGAGGTTTTGAGGTCATTCCTGACTAGAATCACTATATAAATAGTGGTTAGTTCAGGGAAACACACCATGTAGCTCTTCATATTTAGGGAAGACAAACTTTTGGGACTACACATCGTGTAGTTCCCTAACCCATGTGACCATGGGACATGGCATGGGTTAGCCATGTGAAAACACATGGTTTTGTAATAAAACAAGTCCGAGGTACATCGAAAACGAGGTTTGGTACATAGAAATGGGAAAAATACATGGTTAGGTGATCATTCGTCCTGAACATGCTATGTTGTATAGGATGCACAACGTGTGAGGGACACGATTGGCCGGTCTGTGTAGAAGAAGAACACAGCTAGGGGTCAAGTGATGAGGGACATAGCGTGTACCACTCTAACTCACTATGTAATCATACATTGTTTGGTAAATGACATAGATAGGATACATAGCCAGGTGCTCAAATGGGATCACATGTCGTGTGTTCCCTAGTGCA
This sequence comes from Viscum album, assembly GCA_963277665.1. Classification (NCBI taxonomy): domain Eukaryota; kingdom Viridiplantae; phylum Streptophyta; class Magnoliopsida; order Santalales; family Viscaceae; genus Viscum; species Viscum album. The sequence continues at coordinate 1,838,669,328 of OY728136.1, forward strand.
TGTCATGTACTCCTAAGAGATCCTCCCAAGATCTTCCTCCTTCCATATATTATTTTTTGGGATTGGATTTAGGTTTTTGAATAGTCTATTCTGAGAATTTTTTCATGTAGAATATGGTGGTGGCCTTCATTATGACCTATGTGATATGAGATTGCGTGAATCAAGAGAGATTCTTGTGAAGTTGTATTGAGCTGATGGTGGAGATCAGTGTAGTTCATGTAGAGAGATGATGGGACCGGTACGCCCCTGATGGATTATGGCATGATTTTTTCTTACCTATCTTCTTAGGTAGATATGGGACTCCTCGCATCATGGTCGTGGGTTAATTACCTTTTGGTAGTTTCCTCTAGGGGTGTTACTCCCCGAATGGACTAAGATTCTGTTTTCCCCATGATGTTCATGAATATTGACAGTACTCCCCTATTAAGCCAGGTCAGGGGCCCTCTACATATGACATGTAGATAGAGTGGGTACTCCCCTACTTTGTTAGGATGAAGGTCCTCTAATCTAGGATTCAGTAATGCCCTATCTTTCCAGGGCATGAGCCCTCTATACGTATTGTTCCGGAATAGTCAATACTCCCCTATCGTGTTAGGGAGTGGGTCCTCAAGCTTGGGGTCAGTACTGCCCTATAGTATCAGGGTGTGGGTCCCCCATATTGAACGATTTGGAAGAGTCGGTACTCCCCTATCCTATGAGGTTGTGAGTCCTCTAGTCACTTAGCGGTACTCCCATGCCGGGTTAGGGTGTGGGTCCTCAATTTACAAAGTGGTGCTTCCATATCATATTAGGGTGTAGGTCCTTCATGAGTAGTACTCACCTATTGAATCAGGGTGTGTTTCCTCGCTTATAGAGTAGTACACCCTCGTCTCTGAGTAGCCTTAGGGAGTGGGTGCTCCATTGGATTTGGAGCTCCCTCGACTATGGGATATAGTTATGAGGAGCGAGGCCATCCACTTGATGTGAAAAAATACATTAATGTGAGTTAGTGCTCCCTCAACAGACTAAGGTGAAAGACACTACATATAGGAGATATAGAGGTTTTTTGGGTTAGTTAGGACCAGTACTGCCACAACTATAAGGAAGTGCCATAGCATGGGTCCCTCCATTCTCTCTCATTGGAGAGGATACACGTGGTGCATAGTCTGGAGTATTAATCCCTCAATTGTGTGTTGTGGTGAGGGGAAAGCCTCTTCACATGGGTTTCATTAGCTTACATTGGGTTCAAGGTAGTGATGAGAGAACCTCTGGTGATAGGCACTAGAGATGGACCTAGTAACATGTTCTCTATAGAGCACATCCTCTCAGACATACCATTAAGAATGGTAGAGTTGTTCCTAATGGAGTGAGTCTCTCATTCGGGTGTCATCTGGGATGGATGAGCTCATAGAGTGTCTTCTCCTAGTTTCAAGTTTGGATTAGATCCTACCAATAGAATCCTATTTCTGGCTATGAGGTTGGAACCTCATGAGAGTTGGAGTCTGAGACGAGTATATCTGGGCAATTTTTGGGATTCATTACGGTGTTGTCACATGTTACGGTTGACACACCTTGTAGACTGAGTTGAATTGTTATGTATAGTAGAGGATGGTTCAAGATATATTTTCTCTCTCAATTGGGGTTCCTTGTGGCTAGGTTGAGCAGACTATTTCCTTTCTATTTCTCCCTTTTTCTTTTGGGGTTTTTGAGGCATCTACTGGGTATTTTTATACTCACCTCTACATGGGTTTTTTCCCACAAATGTTTAGTGTCTTGTGTAGACCATAGGCCTTTTGACAGAGTCCATAGAGTAATTGAGGTAGGAAAATCTTAGTGAGCTAGAGAAACTGAGGTTTTTACTAGATCTAGGCCAATGAGCTTTCTAGAAATTTCAATTGATAGTGATATTCTCCATCTGAGTAGGTTTGATTCTTTTACAGTTTTCTTTGGGGGCATTGTTTTTTCCTTCTTTCTCTTTCAGTACTTATGGTGTACTCTAGTTGTGGGATATAGATGTATGCATACATTTTACTACTACAAACCCCACCTATAATAGTGCTATAATTTATCAGTGGTTGAAAAATTTACTAATAAAGTTCATCTTTATCAGCGCTAAAATAATCACTGATAAAGGAATCCCTTTATCAACACTAAAAAATCAATGATGGATTTTACCCTATATCAAATGATTTTTGTTTAGCGCTGATAAAATTTAACCTTTATCAGTGATTTATTTTAGCATTGATAAAGGAAACCTTTATCATCATTTTCATTTATAGTGCTGATAAAAGGTGTCCTTTATCAGCATGATTTTAGTGATAATAAAAATTTCTTTTCATTAGTTCTTTTTTAGCGCTGATAAAGTTTCAAAATAAAATGAAAAATTCAACAAATTAAAATAAAATGAGTAAAGTAATAAAAATATCAAACATTTTATTAATTATATAATTGTTGATAAAAATGAATAAATTTTATATACATATATATATATATTATAAATATTCATAAATAGTATATATTAAATATTGACATATAAAATGAATAAGTATAATATATATAAATTCTTAATTAAAAAAATATTAATTTCTTATTCATTTTTAATGTTATTTGATTTTCCAATTTAACCTATATTAAACATCGTGTGTTGCATTTATTTCACGTATATATATATATATATATTAATGTGTTTTTATACACAATGCACACACAAATATATCTACATAGTATATAGTATCACATACACCTAATATTTATTTAATTTATTCAAATTATAATATATTTTAGAATTTCATTATAACATGATACATTTAATATATATTATTTTTTTAATCGGTCGATTTTTTTATACTACTGTTAGGGTATTCATTTTTAATGTTTTTTAGTTTTTATTTTATTTATGAATTTGATCATTTTTTATTATTTATTTATTTATATTTATATATTATGTTTTAGTATTTTCAATATGTATTCATCCACTTCAATATATATATATATATATATCCATATTTTTTTAATAACTCATATTTAATTAAAAAAACTTATCTATTCTTTCAATTTTTTTAAAGTGTACTCATTTTGAATTATTCAATTTCACTAATTTTTAAAATACATATATATAATATTATATTTCCATTAATAATGTAAAAAATATATTTGTAAATACATATTTAGAAATAAATAATAAATCTATTTTTACTATATTAATAATTATTATAAATAAATAATTTTTTCAATAAGTATTTATATAATTATAAATAAATAATTATATACATCTAAATAATTATAAAATTATAATAAAGTTATTTAAATAATTATAATTATAAAAAAAATAGTGCTGATGGGGATCAATTTTTATCAGGATTGTTAAAAGATATATTTAACAGTGCTAAAACATTAGTCCTGATAAAGATCGAGATTAATTAGTGCTAAAATATCATTGATAAATTTGTCTTCTATCATCACTTATAAATTTTGCACTGATAAAAGGGATCTTTGTCAGAACTTTTTTGAAAGAGCTATTAAAAGTGGCAACAATATATTTAAAAAAACTTGTACCATGACTCAGACACTCGTGATTCCCAAGCTCTCATAGAACTCCTCTATTACCGATGCAACTCCTCTACATTCCCTTAGATTAATCAAGTCTAAAATCCAATGTATGTTATTTTCTAATCTTCCTCTATCATTTTTTGGTGTTTTTGGTTCTTATTTTTTTTCATTTTTATGATGTTCTTAAACAAGATGAACCATACATCTCTTCTCATCACTACTATAATACAATGAGTGTGGTTCTATTTCATAGTTTTTCTCCTTTCATCTGTATTTGATTATCTAGTCCATTAGTCCCTAAATACATAGATAGATGGTTTACTCTACTCTTGACATTAATAAGGACACCTCTCATCACCCCTCAGTTTTCTCTTCATTTTAATAATATAGGGTTCCAAAATCTAGGTATCTTCTCAAATTTAATTCATCTTATATACTAGATTCTTGATTCTAAAGGTTAAATTATGAGGATTTTTAAGGATTAGGGGATACCATGTTGTGGCCCTAATTTATGGGTGATGAACATATAGGGACCAAGGTAAGTATAAATATCATTAAAAAATGTTTTTTTGGATTTAATTTATTCATGTAAATTGTTAAACAATGAAAAGGGTTGTTTAGATTTATGATTTTGATGAATAAATTTTTATTGAATTCAAAAAATATTGAATTAATTAGTCACATTCAAAAATTATTATAGTGATTCATGTTGTGAGATTTTTTTTTAATTAATTCAAGATTATTATGAAACATTAACCATGGGTTACAAAGAGTGAAGGGGAATTTATTTGGTGAGAAAAATATGCTCAAAAGTTTTCATAAAAAATTACTATATTGGATAGAGTTGATAAATCATTGGATAAATAGACTTAGAAATACACAACAACATATAATGGATGTATTTCCCAAAAGTAAGTGAGTTATCCATGGTTGGGTAGTTGATGAAGAAAACTATGAGATGTGATTTATTAATAAATTTACTAATCAAAATAGAGAGATAATAAATTTATAGGATAAAAAAGTAATTTTAAAATCCATCTAACATGATGAATAACTGTAGAGAGAACAAAAATTTATTAAAATATACTTTTGATGGTTTGGATCTTTATATCCTATAAGTCATGATAAATTTTTATCCACGTCCAAAATGCACAAAATAGAGATATGATCCCCCTATTGTAATTAATCCTTTGTTTTATTCCATAGCCGAACCTATCTTCTTCTTTGATCACTATTTATCACGAGGTTATGGTGCTAGGACTCCTTCAGTGATTGAGGGACCTCAAGAATATTTCTATGATTGAAGGCTAGTCTAATCTCCTCAAAGCATATAATAATATGCTTGCTACTTTAGTGTTATAAATCAAACATATTCCATTTGAGCTTAAATATGTATTCCACTAATACTATATTACAAGTATGCCACAAGTGTTTTTCTCTATTTCCATTCACATTTATCCATGAGATAAATCGGTCCATTTCTATGTTCTTTTATCCCTCTAATGATCATTGGATGACACCCTAAAACTCATAATTGGTATCAAAGACTTTATCTTCAAGGACACAATGTATTAATGTTTTAGTTTTTCGAATTAATAAATGTTATATTATATTATTTCAATATCATATATTATGATATGGGGGATTTCTTTGTTCAACCATAGCATATGAATATTTTAAATCAATTAGGGAGGCTTTTTGATTGATTAAATTATTGTAGGTTCTTAGGACACTTTAATCCTTATATTCTTGGTTGAATTCCATCTCTTGATGATGTATTAGACTACCTCTTTCAAACTAGCCTTCCTCCCATCATTAAGAGATGGAAGGTAATCAAGCGGGTGATGATGGATTAAATAAAAGTTGTGAAGGTTAGTTGTATTATAGTATATAATTTTTATATCTTTTTTGGAGATTTAATGCAATATTCATGAAATTGTGGACTTTTATGCATGGACTGTATTGAATTATTTTTATTAAAGACAAGTTAAGTGTTTGACAACTCATGCTGAAAATGGATTCTGAACATGATGATGTTTCCAATCCCGAGAAAGAATATATTGTTGATGATGGAACTGCAGAATTATTATTGGATAAACTAAATGTTGTTGAAAAAAATGAAAAAAACAATGATGAAACATCACAATTTTGAATAAAATTATCAAGTGAAGAATTCAGGGTATAAAATTTCAGGTTGGTTAGAATCAATGCGGTCAACCTGTTGACCCCAAAAAGTTAACGTTCATTAGATATCTTAGGATTGAAATGAGGATGAATGTTCTAATTGATATTGACTCATGGTGCTTTTTCCAACCAGTAATTAAGGAAATCCTTTGGAAAGATATAACAGTAATGTTACAAATTACTTTCTCTATTTTACTGAAAATTTATATAATGAAGAATTCATTTAGTTTTCATTATTCCTTATAGAATTCATTTATTTTAGAATATTTTCATAAGAAATATTTACTAAAGAACACTAAAAAAGCCCATAGATGCTTCTAGACTCTTATGAGGAAGTTAAATCTTAGAGATGTTGAGGGGAAAATAAACCCCCACCCACCACTTTTTTATACACACATCATAAAGAATGAAACATGGACTACTTTTAGCAATCATCAGAATGAGAAATAATTTCAAGTGCATTGTGATCGATAATATATTATTGGAAAATATTTATTCTATCCAACTTTATTCAAAATTGTTAATTTATGTAATAGTAATAGAGTGCCGAAAATAAAGAACGTGAATCAAAACCAGCATACCTCTATCACCAAGGAAGGATGGGGTTCTCTTCATTAGCGAAGAAATTTTTATGTAATTTAAATCAACAATAAAATTTAAATTACGTGATATGAAACAACATATGTTCCTTTTTTATATGCATATTGATGAATCAAAATATGACGCCACTTCCATCCCATGTCATGTGCCATGGTAGGAGGCTCAGGTAAATAAGGATGGTACATTTGTTCTTCAAAACACAAAATCTATATGGGAAGCATCACTACCATAAAACTGGGTTTCCACAGCACCACCCTTTAATAGCACTAAAAAAGCATTGATAAAGGGAACTTTTAACAGTGCTAAAAAATGCCCTTAAAAGTGACCCTTTATCAACACTTCTTTTAGCACTAATAAAGGCACCCCCTTTAACATTTCTTTTTAACACTTTTAAAGGGGACCCCTTTATCAGCGCTTTTTTAGTAGCTCTGATAAAGGTGGGGCTTTATAAACACTTTTTCCTGGCACTGATAAAGTTTATATTTCAAAAAAACATGAAAAATAATATATTTATATATAAGTATATTTATATTGATATAAATATAATATATATTTTTTATATGTTTTAGATAAGTATAAATAGACTATTACATTTAATATATAAGAAATTTAGTGAATATGGCTTTAAAATATTTTAAAAAATATTATTAATTTCTAATTTTCTAATTATCATAAACTAATAATCATTTAATAACAATTTGAAGACAAAAAAATCAAAAAAATTAATAAAATATCTAAAATAATTTGAAAATGTAACTCAAACTTCAAACAACCATAACTTTTGATCCGGGTGTCCGTTTGAGCTATACAGTATATAAAATCGAAGCCTACGATGATCTCTACGTGATAATGACTGAAGGGAACCTTATATCACATTTTTTTGAGGCAAAAAAGGCCCATAAGGCCTCCAAAACTGAGTTTTTAGTCGGGATACCCAAATTGTTTAACATTCGATGGAATGTCATCCTCGTTTAAGGGGGTTTTTTGCCCTTTTTCAGTGGGGAATGAATTTATTTCAATGGATTACATTCATATTTATATTATGGCTTTAAAATTTTATCATTTTCTATAATTTACTATTATTTATAATCAAATTTATAATAATATATACATATTTTTTATATATTCGCACATAAAAAATTAATTTTATAAATAAATAATTAAACATATTTACATATAAAATATATTTCTCAATTTAAAAGCCTTATCTAAATAAGAAAATAATATCCATTTTATTTAAAACAAAAATATATGAATATTTATATACCTATATAATGTGTATGTGTATATATATATATATATATATATATATATATTTGTGTGTGTCTATATTAACAAGCTGGTATATATTATCTATATATTCAAAACATATGTATATACATATAAATATATAATATTTGTATATATATATAGGTATAATTATACATATGGATATATAATATATATCTGTGTGTGTTGTATATATTTATATATTTATTTATAAACCCAAATAAAAAAAATATTTTATAAATGTATTCAAAGCCGATCTTATAAATTATTATTAATATACAGATAAATATATTAATATATAGATATAACTATATATATATATTAATATACAGATATATATTTATTAATATATGGATACATATATATTAATATAACACAATATATATGTATATTAATATAACTACAAATATATATATATATATATATATATATTAATATATATATGTTAATTTATATAGATATATACGAGTAAATATAACTATATATATACGAGTAAATATAACTATATATATTAATAAATGAAGAGCAAAGCAATATGGTGGAGTGGTAAAGGCTTAGGTGCACAGGCAATTGGTCCCGAGTTCGAATCCTGGGGAAGGCTGGTCATGCACACATGTGGGGAATAATTCCTAGCACTGTTAAAGGGGCTAGGGGCCCTATTAAAGGGTTTGGGGGCCCAGTTAAAGGCTAGTGGGGGTGGCTAGGGAGTGTGGGATGCAACTGGGGGTGGGGTTGTGTTGAAGGGGGGCTTCAAGCGCTGTTGAAGCCCCTCCCCCGATATGCAGTTTTTTTTTGTTTTTTTCCGTTTTTTAACATTTATCAGCACTTTTTTTAGCACTAATAAAAGGCCCTTTTTTCATCATTTTTATGATCACAGATGAAAGGGACCCCCCACTATCTTTTCCTCAAATAACAATGCTTTTCTAGAACTGTTAATACCCTTTTCTAGCACTAATAAAGGCCATATTTGCAGTAGTTCATGTGTAACTATGAAATAATTATAATTCTTTATGATTTATAACAATATTACATAAAATAAATATATTCATATTTTTTTATATGGTTTAGACACAAGAATCGGCAATGATCATACCAGAAAAAAAGTGACTTTCAATATCTTTGAACCGGCCTAAACAATATGATCGCGTGAGAGGATTATGTTTTGGAGTCTCTCATAGAACATATTTCAAGAAAATAAAACCACGTGAAGATACATATAATATTATAATATGAATGTAGATACAAATAAACTCACTATAAGATATTATTTTACTATCTGGTTTTCCATAACAATGTATAAGAAAAGATCAAAGAGAACCGGTGGTGGAGAAAAGATTCGCACATTTTCCAAATTATCCCACTATATTTGAAGCTTATCATTCCCCGCAAACCTTTCCTGGTGAAAGAGAAGTGTCGTGGGTGCCCTCAAATGATTAGTGTGATTTTGGGGTACTTAGGTGTAGCAGAGTGGCTGACCAGGGTCGTTTCTCAAAGGAGGAAGTAAATTAAAACAACTTCATAAAGGTATTCTAAAAATAAAATAGATTATAATTAAAACACTAATTGAAAGGATGGGGGTTGTTTATAGTTTATAAATCTAGAAGAAGTTTGCTAGAAGAAGATTGCATTTATTTTTTAATTTTGAAATGAAGTTTGATTAAAAATACACAACAAGAAGATGTTTTTTTTAGAAAATATTTTAAAAGGTGTAATCTATCTAACTCTACCTCTTCACTCTATTATTAATCATTATAATTTAAATTAACATTAACTTAATTATTATACCTTAATTTTTTAAATCCCTAACACTATGAGAATTAACTTTACCATGAAGATTAAGTGAATTTAACCCTAGGCTAACTTCAGAACATGTAATCGCAACACCCTACTTTGATTGATGTTCTAAGATTAGCTTATGGTTAGCGGTAAATTAAGGAACATTTCCCCTCTGGAAATTAGAATTAATTGAGTTTAGGGATTATATTTGAACACTAAAAATTTATCCCTAATGGTTTTGTATAACCGATTAAGTTCGCACGATCACAATTTACACAAAATCTCATCCTCGTGAGTTTTTGTGTTAATTGTTCAATTTCTTACTTAATTTCAATTAAATTAAAAACAAAATTAATTTATCATATTATGTGAATTAAATTATATCATTGATTCAAAATAAATGAATTTATAAGGTAATAGATAGATCGATTACTAAAATAATACTCTTCCATGGCTGGCGTAATCATCATAGAAGCGAATTGCATTTGCAAAGGTTTATAATGGGTATAACCCAATAACTTTTCCACTCAAGAATTCCATCCCAATGAGAAAGATTAAGAGAAGAATAAATTTAAACAAAATAGAAGAAAAGAGAAGAAATAAAATAATAATAAAGAATTTTATTATGAAAACAAAAGCATTACACCATGAAGGAGAAGAAGAAGGTTTCGTCGAAGGGATCCTTGCATCAAGAGGTACCCTTATTGAAATGGTTGGAGAATTGGAGTGAATCCACTTCTCCTCTCCCCTAAACTTCCCAATTCACGCCCCAATCCCACCAAAGGATAAAAACACCAATTTATAGAGTGGTGGGGAGGCTAGGTTCAAAGAAGTTTTAAGTGTGATTGGGGAATCTCCGCCAAATATTTTATTCCAAATTTCACCGCCCATTTGACCACCAAAATGAGTGAATCATCTCTTCTTCTAGAAGGATCATATGTTTGGATATGGGTACTATATCTCCAATTATAATTTGGGTGCAATACAAGCCCATATTAAGGAGTTATGGACCAAATATAGATGATTTGAAATTTTGGAATGTCCAACCCACCTTTGACTTTACGGCCCAATTACTCCATCTAAATGCATTCTTTTGATCTAGTGTCATGAATAAAAGTTATATCCCATGAAGTAGGGAACACAGTTACAAAATATTAAGTTCAAATAATTCAAATAAAAATATTTATGATTTAAATACTACAGTGATTTTGAAAGGGTAAAACTAGAATTTTCATCAAATATTCAAATGAATGATCTAATCCTAAATACTTTCTAATTAAACATATTTAACACAATGTGAGGAAATTATATCATTTATTATCAATAAAATATTCAATAAAATAGTGTTTTATCAACTCCCCCACACTTACCCTTTTGCACTCCCGGGAAAAACCTCATATCAAGTAATCATCAATATCAAATCAAAAAAAAATTAAAACACATATCCTTGAAATCAAAAAATTACACACCAAGAAACAAAAGATATCATGACTCATAAAAAATAATTATTTCAAGTTCTTAATTTATATCATTCAATATATTTCGACTTTATTTATCCTCCCATTAACAAAACACTTACCTCACTTGAATTTTCTCTTATCACACAAATGTCGATTTTATTTTTGCAATGTCTTTCTCATCCAAACTCATAAAAGGGTCACCATAGGGTTGATAAATTCCTACATCGCTTCTCGATGTGATTCAAGGACATATTTTATCATTAGGACTTTTTAGGGTTGTTTTGTGGATTTAGGTTGGTTGGATTTAGATGTGAAAAACTCTGAGGCTGAATGAGGAGGGCTTGACACTTTTTGAATCAAAATTGCATTAATCTAATTTTCAGTTAAATATGGTCTTCACCTCAATACCCATAGTATCAATTCAGCTCCATCATCATGAAAAATAAAGGAATTTTCACACCACTCAACATTTTCAAAGTAAAAATGTCAATTTTCTCGAACATGATTTTCTTTAATGATCTAGATAGGCATAGCTTTTCACCTCTATTAGAAGCTATAGAAAGGCATAGATTCTTTTATCATGAAACATCCAGAAAGGCACAACTTTAAAAATAATTTTTTTCTTCAGCAGAAAACACATCTCTTTATAATTTAATTTTTCATCCGAAATATCACAAAATGTGGTAGCACAACACAAGACAGCTTCCCCCGCACTTAAGCTCAACTAGATTATGAAATTTCACTTCAAGAGTTGGTTGGATAGGGAAAATTGGCTTGTAATGTGGCTATCCTAATAGGTTGTGCATGGATTCTAAGGGCTAAAAGGATTAAATGTTCAATGTAGTCCATTGTAAAAAAAGGATTATTTGAAATAGGATCTTTAATACCAAACAAATGCCTTAATCATTTAAACATAAGTACCTCAAACCCTCATGTTTTGATAGGAATACATCAAATTATAGTTAAATAAATCATGGTTTGGTTCTCTCAGGAAGTTAGGTGAATGTAAAGAATATTAAAATAATGGTTTAGAAGCCTCACAGGAAAGTGATTTTAAATATAAAGACAGTGAGATGTGGCATGGGATTCAGAATTCAGGGTACTTTTTATGAAATTAATAAATATTTGAACTTGAAACAAAGTAATTTCAACATTCATTTAAGCTCAGTTTCATGGAATAAATTGGTTTACTCATTGATATGGATTTCAAAATGGTTTTTAGAATCATTTCAGCTCAAAGGCTTCCAAAACACATAGAAAATTGAAAAATAAACATACAAAATTTGAAAAACACACAATTTTTTTAAACAAGAAAACAATTGAAATTTCTAAACTAAAAGTTTCCCTCCCCCACACTTAAAATATTGCATTGTCAACGATGTGAACCCATGAGATGATATATGCACATGAAATGTATACTTTTAAATAGGATAAAGAATAACAAAGTTAAAGGTTTAGGAATAGCCTGGTGTGCTCAGGTGTTGATGGGGTCTTGCAGTGTGATAAAATCCACTCCATTAGTAGGAAGTCCCTCAATATATCTCTTCAAATGTTTCCCATTGATTTTAAAGCTCCTTCATGTGTCTTCTTGTGTGATCTCCACTGCACCATAAGTAAAAACATTAGTCACAACATAAGGACCTAACCACCTGGAACACAACTTACCAGGCATCAGCTTCAGTCGTGAACTATAGAGAAAGACTTTCTCTCCAACATGAAAATCCCTTTTTCGGGTCATTTTATCATGAACTTATTTTGATATTTCCTTGTAGAGCCTTGGGTTCTCATATGATAATAGTCTAATCTCCTCAAACTCTTGAATTTGCAACTTCTTTTGAATTCTATCTTAGGCCAAATCCATGTTACATTTCTTCATAGGCTAATAAGCATGATGCTAAACTTCCATATGGAGATGACATGATTTCCCAAAAACAATCTTAAATGGGGACATACCAATGGGTGTCTTGTATGCCATCCTATAATCCCACAATGCATCATCCAAGTGCCTACTCCAATCTTTCCTATTTGGCTACAAAGTTTTCCCCAAAATTTGTTTCAATTCCCTATTTGAAACCTCAGCCTAGCCATTTGTTTAAGGGTGGTATGGTGTTGATGTTTTGTGTGTCACCCCATACTTCCGAAGAAGGGAAGAAAAATTCCAAATACAGAAGTGTGTCCCTTGGTCACTGATGATGGCCTTCGGTACTCCAAACCTGCAAAAAATCTGTGCTTTGACAAAGTCCACAACAACATGAGAATCATCAGTCCTGGTGGCCTTAGCCTCCACCAATTTACACACATAATCAACAGCAACCAAAATATATAAAAATCCAAATGAACTAGGAAAAGGACCCATAAAAGCAATTCCCCATACATCAAAAATCTCATATAATAGTATGGGTTGTTGGGGCATCTCATGTCTCCTAGAAATGTTCCCAGTGTGTTGGAAATAAGAGAATGACTTACAAAACACATGGGCATCATGTAATAAGCTAGGACAATATAATCCAGAGTCCAAAACATTCCTAGCTGTCCATTGGGGTCCAAAGTGTCCACCACAAGCAAGTGTATGACAAAAATGTAAAACCGACTCCAGCTCATGATCTGGAACATACCTACTAATAACTTGATCACTACAAATATTCTATAGGTATGGATCATCCCAAACATAATACTGAGACTCACTTTTTAATTTTTTGACTTGATATTTCTTTAAATTTGCATGGATTTCAGAGGCAACAAGGTAGTTAACTAAATCTTCATACCAAGGATGCATGCCTGAGATGGAATAAAGATGCTCATCAGGGAAAGTGTCCCGAAGTGGTACCTGGTCCAAGGTGTCATCCTCGAGTGTGTGAGTAAGCCTACTCATGTGGTCTTCCACCAAATTCTTGGACCCATTCTTATCCTTTATCTCGATATAAAACTCTTGAAGAAGGAGCATCCAATGGATAAGTCGTGGCTTTGCATCTGGCTTCTTTAAGAGGTACCTCAAAGCTGCATGGTCAGAAAAAACAACTACTTTAGATCCCAATAAATATGAAAAAAAAATTATCTAAAGAAAATATAACAACAAGAAACTCATTTTCTGTTGTGGTGTAGTTTGATTGGGTAGAATCTAACATCTTCGATGCATACGAAATCACATGTGAACGTCCCTCCACCCTCTGAGATAAGACAGATCCAACCGCGAAGTTGGACGCATCACACATAAGCTCAAATGAAAGGTCCCACCATGGGGGTTGTATGATCAGTGGAGTGGTCAGACACTTCTTTAGCTCATCAAAGGAATTCCTTCTAGAATCATCATACACAAAATCAGAATCCTTTTGAAGTAATCGTGACATAGGAAGAGCAATCTTACTAAAATCTTTGATGAAGCGCCGATAAAATCCTACATGCCCTAGGAAAGATCTAAAATCATGCACACATTAAGGATATGGTAAGGATGAAATAATATCTACCTTAGATCTATCAACCTCTATATCATGTTTTGACACTACATTCCCTAAGACAATTCCATGCTCTACCATAAAATGACACTTTTCAAAGTTCAGGACCATATTATTCTCAATACAACAATTCAACACCTTTCCCAAACTACTTAGACATTCATTAAATGAAGACCCATACACTGTAAAATCATCCATAAATACCTCCATGCAGGTCTCAATAAAATCAGAAAAAATACTCACCATGCATCTCTAGAAGGTACCTGGGGCATTGCAAAGTCCAAATGGAATCCTCCAGTAGGCAAATGTGCCAAAGGGATAGGTGAATTTAGTCTTCTCCTGATCCTCCGGAGCTATAGGAACCTAAAAATATCCAAAAAATCCATCCAAGAAACAATAGTGTGTCTTCCCAGCTTGTCTCTCAAGAATCTGATCAATAAATGGGGGGGGGGAATGGTCTTTGCGAGTGGAATGATTTAGTTTCCTATAATCAATACACACACGCCAATTGTTTTATACCCTCATTGGAACTAACTAATCTTTCTCGTTTTTGACAACAATAACACCACTTTTCTTAGACACAACCTAAATAGGACTTACCCACCGAGAATCTGAAATAGGATAGATTATACCTCCCTCAAGAAATTTTTCAACCTCTTTTTTAACAACCTCCCAAAGGGTTGGATTGAGTCTCCTTTTTCATTGCCTCACCGGTTTATTCTAATCCTCCAAAATAATCATATGCATGAAAATGGAGGGGCTAATACTTGATATGTCATCCAAGGTCTACCTGATTTCCCTGATGTTCTCCCTCAAAAGATTAAAAAAAAATTCTTCATATTCAAAAGGGATACTGTTAGCAATGATAATAGGTAATTTCTCACCACTTAACAAGTATGAGTATTTGAGATTTGGTGGAAATGTCTTGAGTTCCAGTGTATGGGGGTGGTGTATGGATGGGGTCATATAAGGAACTAAAATATGTGCACAAAGAGCATCAGTACCAGAATATACATCATCAAAATCAGAGAATAAAGCATCAAATACATCAGCATACTCAACAGCCATGTCATAATTAGAGTTCACATGATCAACATCATAATATGATTCCATTTCAAAATCAAATCTTAAAGAGTCTTGTCCCTTAGAAACGTGTGTGGAAGTACACTTAGATATCAAACTAGAACCAATACTCATAATCTCCCTAAGTATATGACAATCAAAATCCATGTGGTTTTTACTTGGTGGTTCAAAATGGGAGAAAAAAAATGAAGAATGATCCTCTGAGGGGTACTTCATGGAATCCATAACATTAAATATCACAACTTCATCCCCAAATTCCATGGAAAGTGTACCCTCATTGACATTTATGATAGTTTTTGTAGTTTTGAGGGTCTACCTAAGATAATGGGGGCATGAGAACTTACCTGATCATCCTCCATGTTAAGCATGTAGAAATATTATGGAAAGATCATGTCTCATACCCGGATAAGTATATCCTCAAGGACTCCCGCTGGATATGTCATAGCTCTATTCGCCAATTGCACCACTACTCTCGTCAGCTTCAACTCACCAACCTGTAAAGAAGAGAATATAGAGTGAGGCATCACATTTATTGAAGCTCCTAAATCACAAAGAGCATCAGAGAAGTGCAACTCCCCTATGTTACATGGGATGGTGAATGTCCCGGGATCCTTGCACTTTGTTGGAATTGCTAGAGTTGGTGTAATGAGTGCTGAGACATTCCTTCCAAGGATGATCCTCTCATTTCTCTTGAGCCCTATTTGATTGGTGCATAGTTCTTTTAAGAATTTGGCATACCTTGGGATTTGTTTAATGGCTTCAAGTAGAGGAATGTTGATCTCAACACGCTTGAATGTGTCCAAAACCTCTTTTGGCATCGCCTCTTCAGCCATATTCTTGGTTTAAACAATCCTATTTGGAAAGGGAAGAGGTTTAGTAGGAACATAATCAATATTTTTCTTACCTTTATCTTTCTCCTTGGGTTTCTCATCAATTGGTATGGAATGGGGCTTCTCCAGAGTTGAGGGGAATCCCGGTGGAATGATAGGTGGAGAAGCATCAGTTGTTTGCTTCCCGCTTCTCAATGTAATGGAACTGAAATTCCCCTTTGTATTGGGAGTAGGTTGAGAAGAAAGATTTCCATAATTCTTACTTACCTGTTCATGGAGCGCAGTGGAAATCTGGATCATTTGAGTCTTCAACTCCCTCAACTCTGAACCATGACTCTTCAACTCATTCTATTGATTAAGAAAAATTTGTATCAAAAGATCATCAGTTTTAGAGTCTACCTTATTTTGGAGATTCCCTTTTTGCTGACTTGTTGATGTTTGAGCTTCGAATATCCTTTGGAGTTGTTGGAAGCTCTGTTGTTAAGGTGGAGGCTGTTGGAAGTTTGGTTGAAAATGGAGCTTTTGTTGTTGCCTAGAGCCATACCTTATGTCTGATTGATCCTTCCACCCTTGGTTGAATTTTGGTGTAAAGGATTCATACTTCTTTTGGGGATGAGGTTGTTGTTGTTGCTGATATGGTCTCCCAGGGAATACTGCTGCACAATCTTATGTTTCTTGTAGTTGTGGGCAACAATCAGTTGGGTGGCTTGTCTCAGTTCAAATTCCACAAGGCCTTGAAGGAGGGGGTTGGGATGTCTTTTGATCCAAAGCAATATGTCTCAACATAGTTATCAATTCTTTCAACTTTGTATCAATGAAGTGACTTTCAAGAGAAGATGGACTTGCCTGATGTACTCCCCTGACATGTGGTGTACCTCGATCGCCAAATTGTTGGAAGTTTTGGGCCATTTTGTCGATCAGCGCACGTGCAGCTACTGGTGTCTTTTCCACCAATGGTCTTCCAGCTGTAGTATCCACCATGCTCCTCTCAATAGGTGAGAGTCCTTCGTAAAATTATTGGATGAGGAGTTGCTCACTAATTTGGTGATGTGGACAGCGTTCACACAACTTCTTGAATCGTTCCCAGTACTCATACATTGACTCCCCTTGGGCTTGTTTAATCCCAGATATCTCCTTATGAATGGAAGTGGTCCTTGATGCTGGAATAAATCTCTGCAAGAAAAGGCATTTTAAATCATTCCAACAAGTTACATCTTTAGGTTGTAAATAGTACATCCAATCCGTTGCAGCTCCATCAAGTGAAAATGGGGATTCCCTTAATTTGATTTGATATTTAGAGACATTTATAGGTTTTAGGGTTGGGAAAACCACATTAAATTCTTTAATTTGTTTATTGGGATCCTCAACAGAGAGGCCATGAAACATTGGAAGTAAGTGAATTAACCCATATTTTAGTTCAAAGTCTGATTCGAGATTTGGGTATGCAATACAATTTGGTTGATAGTTAATATTAGGTGCAGCCAATTATCGAATGGTTATATTAAGTTCATTTACATTATTGTAAGCCATTGGTTCTTATTTTATGGTTGAATTTTAATTGCTTCCAATTTCAATGTTATGATACTGGAGTAATTCTCCAACTGGTTGAATGTTGAAACTTCACATAGACTGAGAATGTCTGATTTGTGCCCTAAGGTTGCGTTCAATCTCAGGGTCAAGTTCTAAGAGATATTCAGGATTAGTTTGTGTCATAAATAAAATAAAAATTAAAAGAATTAAATTGGACCATAGTAAAATAAAAATAATAAGTTTGAGTTAATGGTCCAAAAAGAAGTAAAAGAAAATAAAAGAAGAAAAAACCAGATTGGGTAAAGAAGGAAGAAAGAAGAGAGGAAGAGAATAAAATGTAAAATAAACTAAATACCTCTAATTGGTTGAAATAATTACTTATCTCGCCAGCAACAACACCAATTTTAAAGAGCACTATCGTGGGTTCCCTCAAATGATTAGTGTGATTTTGGGGTACTTAGGTGCAGCAGAGTGGCTGACCAAGGTCATTTCTAAAAGGAGGAAGTAAATTAAAAAAACTTCTTAAAGGTATTCTAAAAATAAAATAGAGTAGAATTAAAACAATACTTGAAAGGATGGGGGTTTTTTATATTTTATAAATCTAGAATAAGTTTTCTGGAAGAAGATTTCATTTTTTTTGTGTTTAATTTTGAAATGAATTTTAATTAAAAAGACACAACAATAAGATGTTTTTTTAGAAAATATTTTAAAAGGCGTAATCGATCTAACTACATATTCACTCTATTATTAATCATTATCATTTAAATTAACATTCACTTAATTATGATCCCTTAATCTTTTAAATCCCGAACCCTATGAGAATTAACTTTACCACGAAGATGAAGTGAATTTAACCCTAGGATAACTTCGGAACATGCAATCACAACACCCTGCTTTGATTGATGTTAAAAGATTAGCTTATGTTCAGTGGTAAATTAAGGCACATTTACCCTATGGAAATTAGAATTAATTGAGTTTAGGTATTATATTTGAACACTAAAAATTGATCCCTTATGCTTTTGTATAACCGATTAAGTTCTCACTCTCACAATTTATAAAAAATCTCGTCCTCGCTTGTTTTTGTGTTAATTGTTCAACTTATTTATTAGTTTCAATTAAATTAAAAATTCAATTAATTTTTCATATTATTTGAATTACATTATATCATAGATTCAAAATAAATTAATGTATAAAGTATGATATAGATCGATTACTAAAAGACTACTCTTCCATGGGTGGCGTAATCATCGTAGAAGCGAATTGCATTTGCAAATGTTTATAATGGGTATAACCCAATAACTCTTATACTCAAGAATTCCATCCCAAATAGGAATATTAATAGAAGAATAAATTTAAACAAAACAAAATAAAAGGGAATAAATAAAAGAATAACAAATAAGTTTATTATGAAAAAAATCATTACAACACGAAGGAGAAGAAGAAGGCTTCGTCGAAGGGATCCTTGCTTCAAGAGCTACCCTTATTGAAATGGTTGGATAATTGGAGTGGATCCACTTCTCCTCTTCCCTCTACATTCCAATTCATGTCTCAACCCCACAAAATGAGAAAAACACTAATTTATAGAGTGGTGGTAGGCTAGGTTCAAAGAGTTTTTAAGTGTAAATGGGGAATCTCAGCCAAATATTTTATTCCAAATTGCACCACCCATTTGACCACAAAAATGCGTGAATAAGCTCTTATTCCATAATGCTCATATGCGAGGATATGGGTCCACTATCTCCTCTTAAAATTTGGGCGCAATCCAAGCCCAGAGGAAGGAGTTATGTCCCAAATACAGAAGATTTTCAATTCTGGCGTGTCCAGCCCACCTTTGACTTTATAGCCCAATTACTGCATCCAAATGCATTCTTTTGATCTAGTGTCCTGAATAAAGGTTGCATTCCATGAAGTAAGGAACATAGTTAAAAAATATTAGGTTCGAATAATTCAAATAAAAAATATTTATGATTGAAATACTACAGTGATTTTGAAAGGGTAAAACTGGAATTTTAATCAAATATTCAAATGAATGATCTAATCCCAAATACTTTCTAATTAAACATATTTAACAAAATGTGAGGAAATTATATAATTTATTATCAATAAAATATTCAATAAAATATTGTTTTATCACCTGGTGTAATCAATATTCATTTACTCTTTCTCTTAAAAGTGAATCAAAAACCTTTCGATAACTTTATATTACTAAAATTCCACAGGGTGTAGTTGTATGTGATTTTTTCCTATGAACACCCACGCACCACTGTGGTGTGAGGGGTACAGTTTATAATATCCTAGGATACCATCTACACAATCAACCCCTCCAAAAATATCAGATGAGAGTGGGTATTGAGGTATCTTATTAGACGACTAATGAGTGGCTTGTTCCACTTGATGATCTAAATATTACAACGGTCTAAGATGTTATTAGAGATTTAATAGAATAGTCATCTAGTATTATAAAGATACATGAGATACGTCTTTAAAAAAATTATATGAAAAAATGTAATAGTTTATGATAAAAGGTATGAAGTGAGGTATGATATTACAGATGGATAAATCGGTAGATAAATGAATGGTCGAATCAATAAAATGTAGTGAATCGACCATGAAAATAAAAAAAAACTTCCAAGAGTACATTCTCTACTCTAGTTCAAAAGAAAAATTTATTAACATTATAACTTCATGTAGATACCAAATTTAAGGATAAATATATGTCTTACATTCACTATGAAGAATAAATATTTGGAGCTTCCATTACAGACGTAATTGGTATCAAGTCTTTAAATGAGATTCTCAGACATTAATTGTTTGGCGTCTCAATTGTGAATACATACATAAGGTACATTTTTATAGTATGTTTGTCTAAATAGTGAGCTAAATAAGTTTATTAAAGTTAATAAATATTCATATTTTGTATATTATTTATATTACAACTATATAAATGGAAGATTGTGTGAAGCCTGATTTTGATTCATTAATCCATGTATCATTTCTACGCTAGAAATTACTTTTAATGAGGAAGAAATTAATCTGTATAAAGACGATTTAATCAAAGTTTTTAATAAAAAATCAGCATAAGATAGACTCTTTTTTATGCCTACAATGCAAGGGTAAACCTCTATGATCTAATCACAAAAAAATATTTTTAATTTTATCATTCCTTAATTGTTTTTGTTTTTTTGGAAGTAATGGATGTTGATAGTAGTCAACATAGACACCCGAATATTTATTTATTTTTTGATTCAATGCATGTATTTCCAACCAACCGACCACACATTATTTTTATTGTGAATTATTAATACACTAAAATAAAAATTTTATAGATAAACTTCAAATTATATGTTCAGTCTGTTTTTTAACAAGAATTTTGTTACGATATGAAGGTCGGTAAATATAAGATAAATCATGAAATGGGGTCGGCATCAGACAAGATAAATCCAGTGGATTACTAAAAATGGAAAAAATAAGGTATATATAGAAAGATTTAACTATCAAACCATTTCAAAACAATTTACTTATTTTGGTCAATGTTCCTATTGTGTCTGAAACAAGATAATGAAATCGATTGTGGATATTTTTTTACAAAATTATGAGAGAAAACATATAGCATGAAAATACCAGTATCCCCCAACAGATAATTTACAAAGGAAATTACAATTTCATTAAATATATTTCATAATCATTTTTTTTATATTTTCTCAGTACTATCTAGATTTTTGAAAAAAGAGTTACTCAAAATCAGAAATCAATTTGTTTAGAGTCGGGTGGTCAGAGTATTTTTTGTCAGAATGTATGATGACAACAAATTTAGGTGATTACATGTTATGTTAGTGATATAGTATGATTTTTGACCTTAGAAAGATATTTGGGGTTAGAATCATTAGTGTCATAATGCTTATATATTATTTTTTATCTATTTCTCAAGGAGAAGATTACTGGAGTAAATAAATTTGTTTAGAAGCGCTGACCTGTAAACAATAAAATTTTTGGGAAAACATGGAGGCAGAGGAGGAGGTGGAGGTGGAGGAGGAGGAGGAGGCAGAGGTGGTGGTAGAGGCCGAGGTGGAGGAGTAGGTGAAGGCAGAGCTAGATTCAGAGCTGAAGACCGACGTATAGGAGGAGGTAGAGGCAAAGACTGAGATGGAGATTGAGGCAGAGGAGGATAAGAAGTGCAGAATTGAAAACAATAAATAATTTGGGAAATGAAGTAGAATAAGAATCATACTATGATTTTGTTTGAAAACTAATGTTTAAAAGTGCACACAACACTAGTAACTTAAGATAAGATCCATTATGCATCTTTCTAGTTTAAAATTATATTTTATAAAAAACCAAACATGACGTACTAAAAACTGATAAAATTCAATTGGATTGTTTTAGTAATTTAATAAAATGATCCATACATCATTTTGACATGTAGGGATCAGTCTCACCTCAATCTGATGCATGGTGTGACTGGTATGACTCTAAGTGCATCTTCGTTTATCAAAAGTGACATTAATTTTAGTAAAAAAACAACTGACATACTCAAAACCAATAAAATGCATTTGGATTGTTTTGATACTTTAAGAAAATTATCCACATGTCATTTGTGATGTGTAGGGATCCACCACACCTCTATCTAACGCACAATGTGACTGGTATGACTCCAACTGTGTCTTTTTTATTCAAAAGTGACTTTAATGTTAATCAAAAAACAACTAACATACTCAAAACTAAGAAATTTCATTATAATTATTTTTATACTTGAGTAAAATGATCCATGAGTCATTTGGGACATGTATCATTCAATCACTCCTCAATCTGATGCACAGTGTGACTCCAAGTGCATCTTGTTTATTCAAAATTGATATTAATTTTAGTAAAAAAACATCTGACATACTCAAAACTAAGAAAATAAATTTTTATTGTTTTAGTACTTTAGAAAAATGATCCATTCTTCATTTTTAACATGTAAGGATCCTCTGCACCTCTATCTGACACATGATGTGACCCGTATGACTCCAACTTCATATTTTTTATTCAAAAGTGACATTAATTTTAATCAAAACAACAATGGAAATACTCAAAACTAAGAAAATTAATTCTAATTATTTTTATACTTTAGTAAAATGATCCATGAGTCATTTGGGATGTGTAGAATTCAGTTGTACCTCAATCCAACGCACAGTGTGACTCTAAGTGTGACTTTTTTATTCAAAATAGACATTAAATTTAGTAAAAAACAACTGACATACTCAAAATCAAGAAAATGCATTTATATTGTTTTGGTACATTAGAAAAAATGATGCATATTCGATTTTTTACATGTAGGGATCAGCTAAGCCTCAATATGACACACGGTGTGACCAGTATGACTCTGACTGTATCATTTTTAATCAAAAGTGACATTAATGTAAATAAAAAAACAACTAATATACTCAAATTAAATAAAACACATTCTTATTGTTTTGATACTTTTAATCAATGAACCATGAGTCATTTGGGATGTGAATCATTCAACTGTACCTCAATCTGACACACGATGTGACTGGTATGACTCCAAGTGCGTATTTTATTCAAAATTGACATTAATTTTAGTAAAAAAAACTCACATACTCAAAACAGATAAAACACATTCCAATTTTTTGGGGTACTTTAGAAAAAATATTGATATGTCATTTTTGATGTGCAGTGATCAGCCGCACCTCAATCTGATGCACGTTGTGACTGGAATGACTCCAAGCACATCTTTTTATTCAAAACTAACATTAATTTTAATCAAAAAACAACTAACAAACTAAAAACCAATAAAAACATTCTTATTATTTTTATACTTTAGTTCAATGAGTAATGAGTTATTTTGGAGGTGTATCATTCATCCGCTCCTCAATTTGACGCATGGTGTGACCGATGTGACTTCAAGTGCGTCTTTTTTATTCAAAATTAACATTAATTTTCGTAAAAAAATAATTCATGTAATCAAAACTGAGAGAACACATTCCGATTTTTTTTGTTAATTTAGGAAAAATATCCATACAATAATTTTGATGTGTAGGTATCAGCCTCACCTCAATATGATCCACAGTGTGACCAGTATGACTCCTAGTGCATCTTTTTATTCAAAACTAACATTTATTTTAATAAAGAAAAATTACATACTCAAAACCAAGAAAACACATTCGGATTATTTTGATACTTTATTTCAATGATCAATGAGTCATTTGGGATGTGTATCATTTATCTAAGCCTCAATTTGACACACGATGTGAATGGTATGACTCCAAGTGTGTGTTTTTATTCAAAATTGACATTAATTTTTTTTAAAAACAAATCACATACTACAAACCAAGAAAACACATTTTTATTATTTTGGTAATTTTTTATAAATATTCATACATAATTTTTGACGTGTAGGGATCATCCAAATCTCAATCTGATGCACGACATGACCGGTATAAATCCAAGTGTGTTTTTTTATTCAAAATAGACCTTAATTTTAATCAAAAAAATAATTGACATACTCAAAACTGATAAAATGCATTATAATTTTATTTAAAATTTAGTAAAATTACCCATGAATCATTTGGTATGTGTAGAATTTATTATCTCCTCAATCCGACGCATGGTTTGAATGGTATGACTCCAACTGCGTCTTTTTTATTCAAAACTGACATTAATTTTAATCAAAAAAACAACTGACATTGTAACGAACACATGTTTTATAAATATAAATTCCTTTATTAAAAATATTTCATATAATCACTTTAAATCACAACATATGGAACTAATAAGTTCTATGTGACCTTTAAACATAATTTTGTCACTTCTGTGTTTGGAATTTCGAAAATCTGGCATACACGGTTGCGATTAGTAAGTTATTTGGAGTTCGATAAGAAAAACTTAATTTTTGGTGAATATTAACATACCCTTGTGAATAGTGATATACCCTAAGGAATATTAAAATTACCTATGATATTATAAAAATAATATTCAAGTGAAAGTATGATGTACCTATATTTTAGAATAAGTAAATTAATGTTTTAAAACTGGTTTTTTAATAATAAATTATGATTTTAATTAAATATTACATTAATAATATTTAGAAAATTATTTTTGAAAAATGGACTTAATTTTTGGATTCCACACATCGAAAAATGGTTAGGGTGAATTTTTGGGATTTTTCTAAAATACTTGATTTTTTATGAACAGTAAAATATGATAATTTACAATCAATGATAAAACCTAAATTTGTGCATCATTCTTGAGTCATGTATGATTTAAATGGCCATTTTTTTAACTCACATGAATTTATTACTATTCTTGGTCATGGAAGCATCACTATTTCTTGTCTTGAGGGAAATTAATAAACTAATGATTAAACAATTATGAAAACCCTCCTCTCCTCCACTATAAAAACCCCCCTCACTCCCTCTTCTCTTCACTACTCTGAATCCTTGTTCCTTGCCAATATTCTTCCCAAATCTCCTCCCAATCTCATTTCCCACGTAAAAAATCCCCCAGTCTCTAAAAAATACAAAAACCTCTCCTCTTAGGAGGTTCTCAAAGGAGATAAACTCAATAGGTAAATTCTTCTTTCCAATTCTTTTATTTCTTTTAAGTTCTTTTCTTTTCTTGATTATTTCCTCACCTACCTTAACCCAAATGGTATGATAAATCCAGTAACATAAATTTACTGTAATTTTGTTATTATAATGGTATATTTCATTATCATCTCTCCTTTCCCCTTCTTTTATTTGAAATAAATGAAAACACCGTTTGAGATGTGTTAATTTAGCACATTCAAGGACAACAGGTTATCAACTTCTATTATCATCTTTAATTCTGGTCATGAAACCATTTTTGTTATTATTGAACCATATTATTATATATTTAATATATTATAGTTATGTTTTTGTAATCATTTTGTATAAATGGTATTAAGTTATAAATCAAAACATGTTTATTGTAATAAAACTCACTAATTAACCAAAATGGTTATCACTAAGGTTTTATATAATAATTCATCTTCACTCCCAATAACCGAATTAATTTTTATAACCATGTAATCTCCTATATGTTCACTAATGATATACAACATCAATTATGGACAACCACTTTCATCTTACATGTTTATTCAAACATGAATATAAGGGAACTGATCATTAAAACCAAGTAAGAAAACGGACTTGAACAATGAAATTGAACCTCCTAACCAATCAAAATAGTTATAAATGTACTTAAAATGATTATCATAAATATTATATGTACAGATTATTTTATTTCTTTATTAATTAATAAACCTAATTTTATTATTCAGGTCATTAAATTCAAGAAAAGATCCCCATCAGATTTAATGTAAGGGATCCTCTCCATTTCACTTTTATTCAAGAATGTCCACTATGCTATGCCATTTTATGAGTAATCCATAATGATGGGGTATAATTATAAACCTCCACCTCCGTATGATTTATAAAATATGATAAATCTTTTTCTCTCTCATTAATCCCTCTTAAGTACACCTGATATCATGCCGATAATCCGTAAGGAATTTTACCCGAACCACCTTTATTCCTTCAGGTTGCTCTATATTTCTTTTTACTTCAATGAATTTGTCTTTTATTTTTATATAAAACTTCTAAAGTCTATTTATATGATCCAAAATCATGTTTTAAGATCCATCCCTCATTGTCTTTCAGGTATATACATGATTTTAAGTGATTCCCTCCTCGATACATCCCGATAATAAATCCTGTTTTAAGGGAACTTCAAAAAAAATTACTCAATTTAAAGTGTACTCTATCCTCCATTTTAATATACCATTTTCTTTATAAAAGAATTATTTTTATTATGAAAAAATTCTTGGTTCAATTCTATTTTTATTTAAAATATTATTCTCTTTTATATTTTAAAATATCTATAGTATTTTCTCTAAAACCGCACAAAAATGTTTTAATGATAAAATTTCTCAAATACATTTATTACATGTTGTCACTTATGTTAGAAATAAATTACCATGATACATTTCTATTTTACCTTAATAACAT
Organism: Viscum album; assembly: GCA_963277665.1. Classification (NCBI taxonomy): domain Eukaryota; kingdom Viridiplantae; phylum Streptophyta; class Magnoliopsida; order Santalales; family Viscaceae; genus Viscum; species Viscum album. Next base: position 1,838,696,069 of record OY728136.1, read on the forward strand.
CCATGTATGTTCAAAATTATTTTTGTCAGGGACACTCTCATGATACGCCCTTTGGTTATGCTTTATGTCATGATTGTGGTACCCAATTACTTCCATGGGTAAACCTTATCTTAATGTAAGATTGATTATGTATGATTATTTATGTGGAAAAAATATTGATGAAATGTAATATGAGTTCACCCATATAGCACTCCAATTCATTCGGTAAAGTTAAGTCTCATGAGATGCCATGTGCAATGGTCTTGGCGGTTTGCCTTGGCTTGTGCTACTATGGGAATCAGGATTGGTGATTAGCCTTAACCCATAATACTATGGGAAACGAGATTGGAGGTTATCCTTGACTTGTACTAAAGACATTCTTTATATTTCTTCCACATTTCTATGATTCCATTTTTATATGATCCCATGATTATATGTTATGAATCCATATGTACCATGCTTTTGATATCATTATGTCATGCCTCCTAACTCATGTGCTTAAGATTTATTCTTATGTTCATTCCCTTACTGAGATTTTTAGCTCATCCCTTTGTTCATGTGTTCCCTAGGGTACCCTATGTAGATGTAAGCACTCAAAGTAAGTTAGGATCTCTTTATGGATATTAAATAAAGTGGTGTTTTTATCCCCATGTTTTATGTTTTATGTACCTAGTCTTTAAAGACTCTAGACTTCATGATCATTGTCTTGTACTCTAATGTATAATTATTCTTAAAATCATGTAATGTTATACGTAAAAGACTAGGGTCTCTATAGTTGGTATCATAGGATGGTCTAATTATTTTTGGAGATTAGGAATAGAGAACCTTAGTTAGAACCTTAAGGATGATACTAAGTATTAGAAAACACTCTTAAGTTTTTGTAAGTATGTAGTAAGTGGTTTATCAAGAAAATAATTACATTTCTAGATAAAAATAGGTATAGGTGGATCTGGCATAGATGTACCTAGGAGTGAAAACTCTGAAATGGAGTTTCGGGCTTGACCTGGGGTATCCTGGTACACAACAACAGGCCTTTCTTCACTCTTGTTATTGACACTCACAAGGGATACGCTTTGGTAAATTTATGAGATTAGTACAAAACATTATTAAGGGAATAAAAAATCACACAATAATATAAGTTAAGAAATAGATCAAGGATAACCTAGATTTAAACCTAAGTAATCACAAGTTAGGATATACTTCTCCTCTATAAGTTTATCCTTTTATGTTCAAAATTTTCTTTTTTATGTTCAATAACTAAGTATTCAAACCCTCTAATTATACGTTCTTTTTCTTATTTAATAAAGGGAAATAGAATAACACGTTTCAAAAACCAATGTGATAGGAAATGTGAATATTTCCCTAATGATATGCCAGATATGATGGGAATGGGTGCTCAAAACTTTTTGACGTTACCTGCTTAGCTAGCTCAAGTTATGAATAATAACTTGAATCATGTGAAACGCCATCCTCCTCCAAGGAAAGAGCATGTTTCTGTAGAATCCTTCATATGAAAAAGGCCTTACATGTTTAGAGGATATTCTGATCCCCTCCTCACTAAACAGTGGATTAACTCCATTTAAAGTTGAACTGGAAGTCTATCATCTTGATGGGGAAGCTGATCAATGGTTGACACTGATCAAGAATAAAAAGTCCCAAGAGGAAATTGATTCCATGGATTTAGAGGAATTCAAGAGGATGTTTTTCAATAAATATTTTTCTCAAATCCTCCGTCTAAAAATGGAATGAGAGTTCCTCAGACTCAAGTAGAAGGAAGATGAGTCCATCAGGGTGTATGAAGAAAACTTTACAGGGTTCTCAAGATATGCCGCTGGCTTTTTCATGAAAACTAAAAGAATGGTGGATCACTTATTTAGCGAACTAAATTCAATTCTACGAAAAATGTTAGTGATTCGAGGCTTCGACAGTTATGAGGAGATTGTATATTGTGACCTCAAGGTTGAAATAGAGATTGGAGACTCTCAGTGGTCTCGTGGGCCTGGTGACAAGAAGCAGAAAATGGAGAACAACATGGATGGTTCATCAAAAAAAATCCCATGATGTAAAGAAGCTCAAATATCCCACGTGTAAAATTTGTGGGAAGAAGCATCCTAGTAACTGTCTAAAAGGAACCAAGAATTTCTTCAAATGTGGAAAGCTTGATCATCTAGCTAAAAACTATGACAGGGACATGAAAAATACTACTAATGTGGAATAATAAATTAAGTTTCAGTTCAATGCTCAGCTAGTGGTGTAGTGTTACAACTTCAAGGAGCATGGCCATTATGAAAACAATTTCTCTAAGCCAAGGGTTGTCAGAGGAAATCAACAACAACCTCCAAGGCAACAAATAAGGGATTATTCTATCACTACTACTAAGGTGGATCCGAACAACGATGTGGTGACAGGTACGCTAGTTATTAATTCAAGAATAGTGAACATACTATTGGATTTTGGTTCTACTCATTCTTTCATATCATTAAAGTTTAGTAGACCTATTAAAATACCACCTCAAAATTTGGAGGACAAGTTATCTGTGAGAACAACCAATGGGGAAATTATTGTGTCAATGGTTTATAACTCCTCCCTAGTTAACATTTGTGGATTGAACCTCCCAAAAAATATATTCATACTTCCTTTAGTGGAGTTTGACTCAATCTTGTGCATGGATTTTCTATCTTTATACAAGTCCAACATCGACTGTTGGGAAAGGGATATCACTCTTCACATCCCAAAGCATCCTTTAATTTTTTACAAGTATAAGGAGGAAGATGAATCTACTTTAGAATCATCATCTCATGTTTTTATATTTGTACCTTATGAGCAAGCATATATAGCTCAAATGATTGAGACATAGGAGAGAATCATACTTGAAGACATTCTCATCATGAGGGATTACACTGATGTATTCCATGAAGAGTTGTCTAGTCTTCCTCCTGACCTAGAGGTTGATTTCTCAGCTGAAATTATCTTTGGATCTCTGCCTATATAAAATAAAACTTATATATTGGCCACTGTAGATCTAAAAGAGATGAATAAGCAGTTATAGGAGAATATGGAGACAAGTTTTATACTCCTGGGTGCTTCACCTTGGGGTGCGCCAGTCCTCTTCATCAAGAAGAAGGATGGATCAATTTTCCTCTACATTGATTATTGTGAGCTCAATAAAATCACGATAAATAACAAGTATCCCCTTCCACAGATAGATGACTTGTTTTATCAGCTTCGTGAGGCTAGTTATTTCTCGAAGGTGGACCTCCGGTCAAGATATCACCCATTAAATGTGAGGAAGGAATATATTCCTTTGACTGCCTTTAGAATGAGTTATGAACACTATGAGTTCATAGTTATTCCCTTAGGACTCAATATTGATCTAGTAATTTTCATGGATTTAATGAATAGAGTATTTAGAGATTACCACGACAAATTTTTGGTAGTCTTTATTAATGATATTCTGATATACTCCAAGAGCAAGGAGGAATATGAGGAGAATTTTAATACTGTGTTAATGAATTTGCGAAGAGATACCTTGTATGAAAATTATAGTAAATGTGAGTTCTAGATGGAGGAAGTATCATTATTGGGGCATGTTATCACCAAAAATGGGATATATGTGGACCCTTCCAAGACAAAGTCAATTGAAGAGTGGCCCAGGCCAACATCGGTAACAGAGATCCGTAGATTTCTGGGTCTAGCTGGGTATTATTGATGATTTGTGAAGAACTTTTCATGATTGTAAAACCCAATGACCAAGATGACATGGAAGGGAGTAAAGTTTTTTTGGACTCAGGAATGTGAAGATTCTTTTAAGGAGTTGAAAAAGAAGCTAATCACTATGCCAATACTCACACTCCTAACAAGTGGGGAACTCTTTGTGGTGTACAGTAAGGCTTCAAATAAGGTCTTAGTCTGTGTGCTGATGCAAAATTATTAAGTGATAGATAATGCCTCAAGGTAGCTGAAAAATCCATGAGAAAAACTATCCTATGTATGATCTGAAGTTTGCGGTTGTGATCTTTGTGTTGAAAATCTTGAGGCATTATCTCTATGGGGATAAGTGTGAGATATATACTAGCCACAAGAGTCTAAAATATATATTCACACAAAAAGATCTTAATATGTTCCAGAAAATATGGATAGAGCTCATCAAGGATTATGACTTCTCAATACACTACCATCTTGGTAAGGAAAATAAGGTGGTGAATGCTCTAAGTAGAAAGTATCCTACATCTCTATCAATGGTGAGAACTGAAAAGGATATGATATTATTATATTTGTAGAGGATAGAAATGGGAATCATTAAGGGGGGAATATCATCAATCCTTTCTCAAATGATTTCTCAACTGTCTCTCATGGAGAGAATAAAGGATGCTCAAAGAAAAGATGTGGAAATTATGAAAATGGTGGAAGCTATCAGAAATGGGAAATCCTTAGAGTTCATGTTTGACAATGATGGAGTTGTAAGATTTGGGACAAAATTATGTGTACCATACGATCTAGAGATAAGGAAGAATATTCTGAATGACACACATGGCTCAAACTTCTCTATCCACCTATGGAGCACAAAGATGTATCGAGATCTCTGAGAAAACATTTGGTGGGACAATGTGAAAAGGAAGATTTTTGAATATACATCAAAGTGCCTAGTATGTTCGAAAGTGAAGGTTGAGAGGAAAAAGTCTAAGGGGATGATGAAACCACTACCCATACCAATATGGAAGTGGGAGAACATTACCATGGACTTTTTCATTGGAATTCCAAGAAAATCTATAGGAAACAATGCTATATAGGTTATTGTGGATCGTCTTACAAACACAACTCACTTTATCATGATTTGAGTGGAATTCTCATTGGATCAACTTGAAAAAATATATATCAAAGAGGTGGTAAGGCTTCATAGAGTTCCACTTTTTATCGTATCTAATCATTATCATAGATTCACCTCAATGTTCTAGAAAGGTCTACAACATGCTCTAAGAACTGAACTGAACTTCATTACGGCCTATCAACCTCAAAATGATGGCCAATTTAAGTAGACTATTCAGACACTAGAAGACATTTTGATATCATGTTCTATGGAATTCAGAGGATGGGACCAACATCTTGCAGTGGTTGAATTCTCCAACAATAACAGTTTCCACTCGAGTATCCAAATGACGCCATATGAAGCCCTTTATGGGAAAAGGTGTAAAACACTGGCATGTTGGGTTGAAGTCAGTGAACGTGAGCTTCTAGGACCTTAAATGGTCAAAGAAATGGCAGAGAAGCTGAAAATCATTCAATAAAATATCAAGGCTGCCCAAAGTCGACAGAAATGTTATGTTTACAATCGTTGATGAGACCTTGAATTCAAATTTGGAGACATGGTGTTTCTATGCATATCTCCATGGAAGAAGTTCATGAGATTTGGAAAGAAAGGGAAGTTAAGTCCCAGGTACATCGGCCCCTTCGAGATCCTTGATCGAGTCAGATCTGTGTCCTATCGACTAGAACATCCACCTACGATGTCGAAAGTACATAATGTCTTTCATGTATCCCTCTAAAGGAAGTACATACCAGACCCTTCACATGTACTCTCTTAAGAGGTGTTACAGTTGGAGAATGATCTTTCTTATGAGGAGCAGCTAGTGAAGATCTTGGATCATAGAGATAAATTTTTATATGAAAATAATAATCACCTAGTCAAAGTACTGTAGTGGAACCATAAGTACAAAGAGGAAACATGGGAACTGGATGAGGCAATGAAGGAAGAGTACCCGCACTTGTTTATGGCTTATAATGTAAAATGAAATTTCGATGGTGAAATTTAATAAAGGGGTAAGAATGTAATGACCCAATGTTTTATAAATGGAAATTCCTTATAAATATTTCATATAAACACATGAAATCACAACATAATGAACTACTAATTGTTATGTGACCTTTAAACATAAGTTTTTCACTTTTGTGTTTGGAATTTCAAAAATCTAACATACAGGGTTGCGATCAGTAAGTTATTTGGAGTCCAATAAGAAAAACATAATTTTTGGTGAATGGTAAAATACCCTTATGAATATGGATATACCTTAATGAATAGTAACTTTACTTATGAAATTATAAAAATGATATTCAAGTGAAAGTATGATGTACCTATATTTTAGAAAAAGTAAATGAATGTTTTAAAACTAGTTTTCTAATAATAAATTATGATTTTAATTTAATATTAAATTAATCATATTTAGAAAATTATTTTAAAAAAATGGACCTCATCTTTGGATTCTACATGTTGAAAAATGGTTAGGGTGAATTTTTTGGATTTTTCTAAAATACTTGAATTTCTTATAAATAGTAAAATATGATAATTCACAATAAATGATAAAACCTGAATTTCTACATCATTCTTGAGTTATGGATTATGTAAATAGCCATTGGTTAAAACTCACGTGCATTTATTACTATTCATGGTCATGGAATCATCACTATTTCTTGTCTTGAGGTAAATTAATAAACTACTGACTAAAAATTATGAAACCCCTCCTCTCCTCCACTATAAAACCCCCCCACATTCCCTCTTCTGCTCACTACTCTCAAGCCTTGTGCCTTGACAATATTCTTCCAAAATATCCTCCCTAGCTTCTTCCCCATGTCTAAAATCCCCTAGTATCTTCCAAAAACCAAAACCTCTCCCCTTAAAAGGTTCTCACAGGAGATAAACTAAATAGGTAAATTCATCTTTCCAATTTTTTTATTTCTTTTAAGTTAGTTTTTTTCTTGTTTCTTTCCTCACATACCTTCACCCAAAGTGTATGAAAACTCTAGTAACATATATCTACTAGAATTTTTTTATGATAATGGGATATTTCATTATCATATCTCCTTTCCCAGTCTTTTATTTGAAAGAAATGAAAACACCGTTTGAGATGTGTTAATTTAGCACATTCATGGACAATAGTTTGCCAATTTCTATTATCATCTTTAATTATGGTCATGAAACCATTTGTGTTATGTATGAACCAGATTATTATATATGTAATATATTCTATTTAAGGTTCTGTAATCGTTTTTTAAAATTTTTGTTAATTTATAATGAAAAACATGTTCACTGTAATCAGACCCACCGATTAACCAAAATAGTTATCACTAAGGTTTTATATAATAATCCATATTCACTACCAATAACTGAATGAATTTTAATAACCATGTAATCTCCTGGATGTTCACCAATGACATAAAGATTCAATTCTAGACAACCACTTTCATCTTACATGTTTATCCGAACATGAATATAAGTGAACCGATAATTAAAACCAAGTAATCAAATGGACCTGAACAATGAAATTGAACCTCATAACCAATGAAATGGTTATAAATGAAATTAAAATGATTATACTAAAAATTATAAATATAGAAGAGGTTATGGAGTTATTAATTAATAAACCTAATATTATTATTCAGTTCATTAAGTTCAAGAAAAGATCACCATCAGGTTTAAGGTAAGGGATCCTATCCATTTCACTTTAATTCAAGAATGTCCTCAATGCTATTACATTTTATGAGTAATACCTAATGATGGGGTATAATTAAGCACATCCCCCATAGTGTCCTCATGATTTATAAAATATTATAAATCCATTTCTCTCTCATTAATCCCTCTTAAGTACACTCGATATCATGTCGATAATCCGTAAAAAATCTACCCAAATTGCCTTTATTCCTTCAGGTTGCTCTATCTTTCTTTTGACCCAAATGAAGTTGTATTTTATTTTTATTTAAAATGTATAAATGATGTTTATATGCTCCAAACTCATGTTTCAAGATCCATCCATCATTCTCTTTCAGTTATATACATGCTTTTAAGTGATTCCCTCCTCGATACTTCCGGATAAGCAATCTTGTTTTAAGGAAAATTACCAAATTTTTACTCAATTTAAAGTGAAATATATCCTCTATTTTAATCTACCATTGACTTTTTAAAATAATTCATTTTATTATGAATAAATTCTTGGTTCACTTCATGTTTTATTTAAAATATTGTTCTCTTTTCTATTTTAAAAGAACTATAGTATTTTCTCTAAAACCGCACAAAAATGTTTTAATGCTAAAATTTCTCAAATACATTTCTTACATGTTGTCAGTTATATTTGAAATCAGTAACCATGATATATGCCTATTTTACCTTATGACCATCCATGTATGTTCTAAATTCCTTTCCTCATGGACACTCTCATGGTACGCCATTTGGTTATGCTTTATGTCATGATTGTTGTACCCAATTCTTTCCATGGGTAACCCTTATGTTTATGTAAGATTGATTATGTATGATTATTTATGTGGAAAACATATTCATGAAATGTAAGAAAGGTTCACCAATATAGTTATCCAATGAATTGGGTAAAGTTAAGTCTCATTAGATGTTATGCGCAATAGACTTCGTGGTTAGCCTTAGCTTGTGCTACTATGGGAAATGGGATTGGCGGTTAGCCTTGACCCGTACTACTATGGGAAATGGGATTGGCGGTTAGCCTTGACTTGTACTAAAGACATGTTTTATGTTTTTTTCACATTTATATGATTCCATGTTTATATGATCTCATGTTAATATGTTATGATTCCATATGTACCATGCTTTTGATATCATTATTTCATGCCTCCTAACTCACATGCTTAAGCATTATTCTTATATTCATTCTCTTACTGGGATTTTTAGCTCATCCCTTTTTTCATGTGTTCCCCAGGGTACCCTATGCAGATGTAAAGGCTCAAAGAAAGTTAGGATCTATTTATGGATATTAAATAAAGTAGTGTTTTTTAGACCCATGTTTTTTGTTTTATGTATCTAGTCTTCAAAGACTCTAGAGTTCATGATCCTTGGCTTGTACTCTGATGTATAATTATGATTAAAATCATGTAATGTTATATGTAAAAGACTAGGGTCTCTATAGACATACTGTATAACAATGTTTACTTTTTATTATTTGTGTTATAAATTTATTTTATTTAAATTCTGTATTTTAATCTTATTTTGGTAATTTTTGTTGTCATTTCTGATAATTTATTGTGTTTTTGTAGCACACTGCACCTGTTTCTGGTGATGTAGTGTGTTGCTGCATCACACTACAGCTTTCACCTTTATTAGTGCTAGTAAATGAACTAATAAATCTTTCTTTAATCGGTTCTTATATATGCACTGATAAAGTAAATATATATCAGTGCATTGAAAAGTGCTAACAAATCACACTTTTATCAATGTAAATAAAATCACTGATAAAATATTCCATTTACCAACACTTTTAAAATCACTGATAAAGGTACTATTTATCATCAATAAAAAAATGCACTGATAAATGGGATATTTTATCAGTTTTTTTATTTTCACTGATAAATATACCCTTTATCAACACTATTTTAGCACTGATAAAAGTGATGTACATTTAACCGTACTAAGGTTATCAGTGCTTTTCTAGTGCTGATGAAGGCTGATTATAGTGCTGTTATAGGAAGATTTTTTAGTAGTGTTGGTTTCTTAGTGGTTATTACATTTCATCCTTTTGTGATCTAGGAGATGTGTGTTTGTGTGTGTGTATGTACAGGTACATAGGAAATTCCTCTCATGTTAGTGATATGCCTACTCGGTGATAGTCGTAATCCCATGGCCAATTGGAGGCGAGCTTGGGGAGTTGTGGCATAGGCCCCTCCATGATGGGTCATGACAGAGTGGTATTAGAGGCTGGTTGATTCAACATTGGGGTCTAAGTGTCATGAGCTTGGTTTGGGTTTCATAGATATATTTTTAGGATGTTTTGAGTTTCGCTCTCAGGCCAGAGGTTCTAATGCTGGTGTGGTGGCCGATGTATCCATTCACCAGGACTATGATAACCTATTTTTTTACTTGGTACATTAGGACACTGGTTGTTGGGAAATAAATGGTACACGCATCATATAGGATTAGGTTTTTGGTTTTTATTTTCATTCTTGGGTTATCTCCCAAGATATACTCTTTGATCGTGGTATGTCTTGATTCTATTTCAGGATGCCACCGTGATGACGACCAGATAAGATTATATGGTGTGGTTGTAATGAAAATCCACCATGTCATGAGGCATTAGTGTAGGTAACTAATTCTAAGGTGTTACCTTCAGATGGTCTGCCGGTAGTGCCACCACTTGTTGAGCAGCAGGTTTTACTGGAAGTTCAGTCCAAGGAAGCATGCAGGATGAGTGCGCAGTACAAGTTCCAAAGGAAATGACCACTGAGGTGTTTGGGTGATCTAGACCCCCAAGTAGTAGATGACTGGCTCGAGGAAGTCACGTGAGTTTTCTACTTAGTGAAGACACCTCCTAGTCAGATGGTGGTCCTAACGGAGATCCTTATACACTGTTCAATCAGGTGATGGTTTATTTTGGTGATACAGTCTCATGATGAGGCGACACTTACTTGGTAAGAGTTCGTGTGGATCTTCAAGGAAGATTTTTACCCACCACATTGAGATCAGTGCGTATCCAAAAGCTTCTATAGCTTCGGTAGGGTAGCACGATAGTTTTGGAGTTTTCAGTGAGGTTTATAGACTTGTCATGATACTCCTTATATATGGTTTGGGATCTGTTCTTCATAGTATGGACCTTAGAGTAGGGATTTCATCGGGAGATCAGGTCATCTATGATTCCGCTATGCATTCCCACCTATGCCAAAGTATTAGCATGATCTTTGGTGGTGGATATTTTCTTGGATGAGGAAGAAGTAGACATAAACCTCAATACTGGTCATGAGACTATAAAATCTATAGGAGCTGGCAGATGACATATGATGGGATCACGACGTAGGAGACATACCCATTCCCAGACTCAGGAACATGTTCCTGTGACGCAGGAGTAGCGTTGAGGATCAGATCAACCACATGAGAGATAATGTTATGATTTTGATGGACGGGGGAATCTTAATAGATATTGTTTGACCCTCCATGTTGCTAAGAAGGAGTCAAATGATGAGCCTCATTGGCATAGACAACATTTGGATAAAGGAGTTTTGTGAGGTGGTGGATGATGTGGTGGAGTTGGATGATCAGTAGTACATGGAAGGTTGTTTGAGGTGTTTCCACCACCACCCCCTATCAGTCTATGACAAGCTCAAGAAGCTGGAGTTCGTGGGTGAGGAGAGTTGTATGAAGTAGAGTCCTTTGACCTGGAAGCTCCAAGGATGAATATACGTACACCATGTGTCCTTTTTATTTTTTGAAGTATCAATCGTTAGACACTATGGTGGGTAATATTTTCTTTTTTTCTTATGCTCAATGTCTAACTAGGGGGACACAAGGCATTTCTAGAACCTGGTGTTGGTAGTTGTGAAAGAGGACTCGATAGATCCAGTGTGTGTGTTTGGGTATCCCTTGTTTGTTTTTTGTGAGTACCCACATGCGTTTATCATCAACTTCATTCACGAAACACTCAAGGTGGATGTGGTGTCATTTGATGTAGATTTGAACTCACAAGGAAGGGGGATGCTTTCCCCACCAGGAATCATTTTTGTGATGCAACTAAAACTGTGCAGGTGATTTAGTGCTTCCCAAGGCAGATAGTATCAAGTTCTGGTGGAAAATTTCCTTGTACTTTCATGTTCAGGGAAAGGTTATGCAATAAAGTATTAGAGCAGGACCTGGCCTTGCCAGCAGATTTTCCCTGTTCATACCATTTAGCTTGGCGGCCATGGGAGAGGGAGATCCTTTCTTAGAATCATTATATAGAGAAAAATTTAGACATTGTGTTGTTTTTGCAGTGTGGATTGGTTACCTACTATCCATGCTCACCTGGTATGTCACTAGTGGGTGGGAAAATGTATCTATTTTGGCGATTTGTGTTTTAGTTGGAGGTTTATAGATGAAGGGCCTAGTAAGACCCAATGTTTACCCTTGGGAAGCCCTGTTCCATTCATAAATACCCTCACATGTTCAGCATTAACCTTGAACACAAAATTCTTGATGAGGCTATTTTACAGTCTCTCTAGGGGTAGATGTTAACTGTGGGGTTCTGTTAATATATGTGTTAGGTTATCATGGTGGTGTACCGCTAGACCCCATGACTGTAGATGGATTGTGGTGTTTGGTTCTTTCCCACCTATCTCAGCTAAGGAGATATGTTCTCATTGTTTCACAATTTTTCCTTGGTAAAATATAGAAATAATAGTGGTTTGATCTTGGTGGTTCCCCTAAGTTCATGCTCGTAAGTAGCATGGGAACCCTTAGTGAGCTCGCTGGCATGGGAGTCCAGTAGGAGGCTTAGTTTCTTCCCTTATGATTAGGCTTTACATTTTCGGGGAGAAAATACCTAAGGTGGGGAGAATGTAATGAATTAGGTTTTGACCTATAATACTTTGGAAAATTCCAAATAATATTTCTCAAGCCAGGTGTTGAGTTAGTGCAGGAAGTCGGGGTCTGGGGAGCCTCGGTGTGGTGATATTAAAAATATTAAATATATTTTTTGTGTGTGAAAAGTTTCACTTCAAATTTAAATAACTCTTATTTGGATTCTTGGATCGGATTTTTGAGACCACGATTGAGTCCTAAATTTCTTGTTTATCCTAGGTGAAACCTAAGGTCATCTGTGTTAATAGGTTATGAGTCTACTTGATTCCGTCCATTTTGTTGCATGAAACTCTTGCATGGGAGGTTGTTGAAGAGTTCACACTTTGGGGGAAAATTACTTCCTCCTAGAGTATAAGTTTTGAGTGAGATGGTGGTCAAACATCTTCTTTCTAGGCTATGATTCACTGTATTATCCCAAATATTCGGAAACATTTCTAGTGGATTTTGAGGACGGAAGACCTCTCTTTCGGGTACCACAACTGGGTGGGTGAGATCATAGGCTTTCCAGGATGTCCTACTCCAATGATCTCATTTCGGGAGGTCATTTTGTACCCCAGTTTTACCAATATAGATTTGAATGTAGATAAGAAAGGGGTTCTTGATCTTATCTCACTAACCTCTGAGCCTGATATTTGTGTGCTCACTGTATCTACTACAGGGAATTTTTCCTCGAAGTATTTCTGGTCGATTTCACACCCCCACGAGCAGTGTAATGATTGGAATAGTGTGTTCTGGTGTGAGAAGAGACCAACTAAGTACAACTTTCTTACCTGGAGGATTAGGAATCATGTGGTTCCTATGGATGAAAACTTTAGGAGAATGGGGGTCATCATGGCCTCTATGTGTCACTGTTGCACGGTGCATAGGGAGGAGTCCTCTGATCACCTATTTTTTGAAGGAGAATGGGATATGGATGTCTGGATGATTTTTTTTGGTTTCACTGGTCTTCTCTCCTTTGATTATTTTGGGTCTTTATTTCTATATAGATGGTATCGTGGAGCGACTGGTATGGGGTCGGAACGTAGGGCGAGATCGTTGATCTTTAGTGCTAGTTGTTGGTGTCTATGGAAAGCCCGCAATAAATCCATATTTTATGGTGTTGCTTCCTCTAGAAAATCCATGATTGCTCGCTCAAGATACCTTCTCGTTGATTTGGTCTGTGGTTTTAAGAACTAGCATGACACTCCTTCTCTGGGGGCTCTTCGGGGAACTGTTTCCATGTTGCAACAAATTTTCATTGGGTTGAGGGGTCACTGGGTGTCGCAAAAGCTACTTGTCATGGGTCTTAAGTTTAATTGTGATGGGTTGTGTGTGGCGGGTACCATGTACGGAGGACGGGTGGTCAGGGATCACAAGGGCAGTGTGTTAACTGCTTTTTCTGCGTACTACAGGGTGGGGAGCTCCATCTAGGTGGAGGAAAAGGTGATGTTCACGGGACTGGAGCTATGAAGGCATAAGGGTATCTCACTTTTTCAAGTGGAAACAGAATCCAAGATCATTCATGATTCCTTTCTTGGTACGACCTCCTCTCCATAGTTGATTGATATATTATCAGGAGATGTAAAGCCATCCTCAGTAACAACAATGTCCAGGTTCTTCACATGTGGCATGAGGGCAATAAGGTAGCAGGCCATTTGTCCTCCATGATGGTGGAGGACCAGGGTTGTAGCATCTTTTTAATTTCAAATGTTCTTCAACTGGGTACATAGGGGGTTAACCTGAAAAGAGGGGATCATCTAGGGCTTCATTACTTTAGGCCTCTATCGGCCCTTTCTTTTAGGGCCTTGACATTGGTCTTATCTTGTGTATTTTTCTTGCATAATAAATATATAACCATGTTATGTTATGATGAAAATCATCATCAGATCTAAGAGAAATATGATCCAAACTTTGTTCTTCATCCCAAGCTTTAGAGTTTTGATGAGGTAGGAGGATTTGAGTTTTGGTACTAATCCCCTTGTTTACACATTGTTTTATAGTTCTAGAGCCCAAATACAATTTCTAGAGATATCTTCTAGGTAGATCTGTAGGTTTCAGGGTAAACCAGGGAAAATCAATGGTTTTTGGAGGTGATTCCTGGAGATAATCACCGTATACATGGCATGTAGTTCAGTGACACATGTTGTGTACCTCTTCCTATTTAGGGAAGATGATATTTTGGTAATACATGCCATGTATAGTGGTTACATGCTATGTAATTTCCTAAATTATGTGACCATGGGACATGGAATTGGTTGGATATGTGAAAACACATGGTTGCATACTGACACATATCCAAGGTACATGGAAATGGGAATTTGACAATTTTTCTTGAACATGTCGTGTATTAGGGGATACACAGCATATGAGGGACACAGATGGCTAGTCCATGTAGAAGAGGAACATCGCCAAGAGCTGGGTGATGAGGGACATGGTGTGTACCACCATTACACATTTTGTACTCATACATGGGTTGGTAAACCCATGTAGATGGGATACACATCTAGGTGCTTGTGTGGTCTCACAAGCCATGTGTACCTCGATGCACGTCGTGTACTTTTATGAGATCCTCTCAGGATCTTCTGCCTTCCATGTCTTCTTTTCTAGGACTTAGATTAAGTCTTGTGAGTAGTATATTCTAATTGGTTTTCCATATAAAACATGATGGCGGCCTCTATTATATCCTATGAGATATAAGGTGGCTTGAATATAGAAAGACACTTGTGAAGATGTACTGAGCTGATGTCGGAGATTAGTGTAGTTTATGTAGAGAGAGTTTGGTACTGGTAATCCCCTAATAGATTAGGGTTCATGTTTTCCTTACCTCTCTTCTTTGGTAGAGATGGGACTCCCCACATCATGGTAGTGGGATTGTTACCTTTGGGTAGTTTTTTTCGGGGGTGTTACTCCCCTGATGGACAAGGATGCGAGTTTCCCCATGATGTTTGTGAATATGTACATTACTCCCCTATTGAAACGGGGTGGGGGTCCTCTATATATGACATGTATATTGAGTGGGTACTCCCTTACTGTGTTAGGGTGTAGGTCCTCTAATCTAGGAGTCAGTACTACCCTGTCGTTCTGGGGCATGGTTCATCCATACCTGTTGTTCCAGTAGAGTCGGTACTCCCCTACCGTATTAGGGATTTAGTCCTCAAGCATGGGGTTATTACTCCCTTATCGTATCATGGTGTGTGTCCCCCATAATGAACAAGATGGAAAATTTAGTACTCCCTTGTCCTCCCAGAGTGCGGGTCCTCTAGTCACTGGGTGGTACTCCCCTACCAAGTTAGGTCGTAGGTACTCTATTTATGGAGTGGTAATCCCCTATCGTATCAGGGTGTGGGTCCTTCATGAGTAGTACTCCCCTTTTGGATTAGGGAATGGGTCATCACTTAGGGAGTAGTACTCCCCCATTTCTGAGTAGTAGTGGGGACCGAGTCCTCCATTAGAGTTGGATCTCATTCAGCTATAGGATGTAGTTACGAGGAGCAGGTTCATCTGCTTGATGTGAACGATGCCTAGATAAGAGTTAGTTCTCCCTCGACAGACTAAGGCATGGTCCACTCCATACAGGATTTACAGAGGTTTCACGGGTTAGTTAGGAGAAATACTCCCTTGACTATGTGGAAGTAGTGAAGCATGTATCCCTCTATTCTATCTTGTTGGAGAGGATTCATGTGGTACATAGTTTGGAGTAGTGATCCCCCAACTATGTGAAATGGGGAGATGGTCCTCTTAACTTGGGTTTATTTAGCTGGCGCTGGGCACAAGGTAATAATGATAGAACCTCTAGTGTTGGGCAATAGATATGGACCTAGTAAGATTTTTCTGATAGAGCATGTCCTCTTGGACATACCATTAGGAATAGTAGACTGGTTCTCGGTAGAGTTAATCTCTCATATTGGTTCCATCTAGGCTGGATGAGCTCGTGGGGTGTTTTCACCCAGTTTCATGTTAAGGTTATATCCTACGAATAGAATACTATTATTGGATATGAGATTGTAACCTCATTAGAATTTGAGTCTGAGATAAGTATATATGGGTGATTTCTGGGAGTCTTTGTGGTGTTGTCACATGTTGGGGTTGACACCACTTATAGATTGAGATGAATTTTCATGTACATCCAAGGATGGTTTAAGATGGAGTTTCTCTCTTCATTGGGTTCTTATTTTCCTAGGTCTATCATGTTGTTGTCTTTCATTTTCTCCCTTTTTCGTTTCAAGTTTTTGGGGCACGTACTGATCATTTTTATACTCACCCCTACACAGGATTTTCTCACACATGTTTTGTATCATGTCAAGACCACATGCCTTTCGAAGAAGTCCATGGAGAAGCTGAGGAAGGTAGAGGTTAGTGAGATAGATATACCGAGGTGTTTACCGGAGTTGCGTTGAGGATATTTCTAGAAGTTGTAGTTGATATCGATCCCCTACTTTTGAGCTGGTTGGACGCTTTTACAATTTTCTTTGGTGGGCATGATTTTTCCCTTATTTCTCTTTCAATACATTTTTTGTACTCTGTTTGTGGGATATATATGTATGCATGCATTGGTTTCTTAGTGTTTTTACATTTAATCATTATGTGATCTTGTAGATGTTTGCACGTGTACATGTATGTTGAAAATTCCTCCCATGTTAGTGATATGCCTACTCGGTGCTAGTCTCCAACCCATGGCCTATTGGAGGTGGGATTATGGATTTGCAGCCTAGGCCCCTCTAGGATGGGTCACAACAGGCGATATATTTTTGGGGGCTGAGGAACCCATCTGAGTATTTTGAATCCCACTATAAAAGTAGGAGAGAGTCTCAATATCATTGTTCTTTTCATCTCAATGAAATAAGAGCCTCTATCTTCTCACTACCTTCTAGTGAGAGAAATTTTCTCTCCAAACATTGATCCAAGTATGAATTTGATGGATCGAAGTCAATGGATCATGGTGATCATTGCGGTGCCAAAGGGCTCATCAGAACTCCGTGCTAGTACCAAGATTATGAAAAAAGGTGAGCACATTGTTTTTTTAAGCGTTTGTGGATAATATAGAGGGATCCTGTTATGGATCCTTCATGCATTGATCTCTGGTGGAAAGAAGTCGTCAATCGTAGATTTGGTTTCGAATAAGGTTTGTATTTAATTTATTTTCTATGAACTATTTAATTTACGTGAGATCCTCAGACCATACTGGGACTATAATTTTTGGATACGACAAGTTTTTTCACTCCGGTGATGACATTTTTTAAAATCCTTAGCCCATCGGCTTCTATTACGACCTCAGTACCTTTAATTGGTATCATAGGGGGTCGTGTGAATTTTCTAATCCAATAAAATTATATTATATTTAAATTTAAGTAGAGGATTTAATTTAAGTCCCAAAAAATTTGACTTTGTATCGATCCGATCTCGAATGAACAAGTGATAGAATTAAAAATTTTCATTCAGATCGACTATTTTTTTTATGGATCACGTATTAAAATTATAAAAATCTATCATTTATTCAGTTAAAATCATGTGTCCTGGTCGGTAATGGCCAGAATAGTAATATTCGGCCACCCAATTATTCCACCAGTTTTTTGGAAATAATAATTATAATTATTATATTATTATAAAATATAATTATAATATTTATAGTTAATTATTATAATTATAATCACTTATTATTATTTAGTTTCCAAGTGGTGTGGATGTTGCCTTACACCCAGCCGAGGGAACATATATATGAACCATTGCACCCTATCGGTGCAGCAACCCCACTGGCCTCCCTCCTCCGTCCTCACCAAAGGAGGCACTGCCACCCCTCTCCTCATATTGGGAACCTCCCTCCGGCCGGATCCCCATGTTTCCCCCCAGATCTGGCATCAACCTCGTCCCTCTATGGAGCTTCAGTCCACTGGGAGTCCCTCCATCAATGCAGGAAGATTTTTTCCCAACTAGCTCCCAGTTGGACTTCTCTAATGGGTTCCAGTTGGCATTGTTGGCCCCTCCTTCCAAGCCCCACATTTTTTCTAGATTGAGGACCATCCACCATGATTTACCATTGGTTATAATCTGTAATCATTAGATCTGCCCAAAAATAGACCTGGTGGGTCTCTTCAATCCGGAATGGGTTTGGGCGGACCTGGATGGACCATATTAGACCATAACAGGCTTTTCTCTACCAGTTTTGGGTCTTCATGGGTTCATCACAAGCCACAATGGGCCAGAGCGGGGTTTTTAGGGGCATGTCCAACTTTTAAAATTTATTAAAATTGATTAATATATTAATTTTTCTTTAAAATAATACTTTAATACCCAAGATTAAACTAATTTAATTTTGGTACTAAATTAATTTATTTAATTAATTTAGTTTTTTGTATTAAAATTAAATTAATAGTGGACCAAATATAATCAAATTATTTTAATTATCTAATTAATTTAATTTAACTAAAATCCCTCATACATTAGTTTAATGCAATTTGATTTTTATCCCTCTTTAATTTTACTCGCTTACAGGTCTTCAACACCAACCTGTGTATGTATGCATTTAATTATTTATTACATGAGTGAAATGATTATAATAAGTAGTTAATAAATTTGAGATCTCTACATCATCATTTATTTTTGGACAATTTTTATAAGTTCATGAATGTCCAACTTGATTTGTATGTACATTCTGCCCCTAGTCCCCCTTGCATGTGTGCAGGTATTTTTGTACTTGATGAAGACGATGTGTGACGTGGAACCCGCAAAGATGTGTTGGTATTCCGAGCATGACATGGAACCTATAAAAATGAGGTGGTACTCCATACATTATGTGAACCCCACTGTGACAAGGACGATGTAATAAAAAGACAACACCAAGTCGAGGTGTTACTTCATACTAGAAGCGGACATACTAGATGGGGGAGAGATACTTCAAGAGATAAGAGATTACTTAGGTATTATTACCCTAGGTTCAATTATATGCTCATGACTAGTCAGGTAGTAGTTTTCCTTTATGAAATTATTTATTATTTTATGCATTTTATAACAGCAAAAAAATACATAAAAGAATAAATAATAAAATTCATAAAGAAGTGATGAATGTTTTTTCAATTAATGTTTAGTTTTTATCATGACAACATAGACGAAGAAAATTAATATAATTGAATTACATTTATCAAGATAATAATAACAAAAAACCCTCAAAGAAATATTAAGTCATAACCATCTTCCATCATTCAAATTTGAACAACATCGACTGTTTGAGGTTCTTGTCCTTCGAAAGTAGAGGTCACCTCTTACTACCAGGGAGTTCTTATGAGATTGTTGAATTAAATTAACTAAAGTGGTAGTAAGGATTATACAAATTTAACTTTCTATCCTTTTAGAGGCAAGAGTTGAGTAAATGATGTTATCATATTAGAAGTTGGGATTTCACTCAATAGATCAATGAACTGCAAGTTAATGAGGTTGGCCAATCAAACACTTACCTTGAACCCTCTAATTAGTGGTATAGCCAAAGATTGTAAACTATGAGGGGATATTTAGGGATCCTTGACACTGGAATACTCAAGAAACAGGGTATTCTAATTCTAGTACAAAGGGTTCCTAGAATTCGATAAAATAGTGGGAGGCATTCAATGATATAATTAATCAATAATATCTAATTCAGTAATCAAGATAAAATTACTAATATTATGGATGTTATTTTTGTAGAAAATGGAAAGTTTTACCGCAATAAATACTATAACAATGTTGGGTGGGTAAAATTTCCAAACTGGCATGAATTTCCAAGTGTAGTATAGACGTTTTTACTTATTACTACTATTTCATAAATTCAAGGTGACAGTATCCTAATAACTTTTAAGCTACCTCACGAAGTGAGGGTAAAAAATTTATTACATGAGACACATGTATAAAGAATATGATGGTTGTTCTATAATTCTCTCAACAATGTCTGATTATTATTTTAGTCACTACATCAGGACATAGAATATGTAACATATAGTCTCATCTCCACAAATTTTACGAGGATAAAGTGAATAAAGATATGAATATTCTTATTACACTAGCTTTGTGTAAATTTGAAGGTAGATTATGATCTTTCATTATATCCCTTTCTTACACCCAATAACTCTAGTTTCGTTTAAGGTTACATAACAAACAGAATGGATTAAACACTTCATTACCTATTTAGGTAAGGTTATCCAAGTAAATAAGAACTTAAATAAGGAATAACTTTTAATTATTATAAAAAAAAAGTTCAAAGTAAAGGAGAAAACACTAATTTAAATGTTAACACCAATGGAACATTCGTAACATCCTTTAATAAAATGATGTTGGTTATTAAAAAGGAGGTTATTTTCATCGCATAACTTGAAATAAAATCTATGGAAGTTAAACATAATGAACTGAATATAATAATCAAGTAACCACTTATTCTTTAGTGAATATTCATCAATTAAAATTAATGTTTCAGTCATACTTCATGGGTATTTAAAACAATATACCTTTCACATATGTGTTTTGAAATACAGTAACCATGCAAGTAATAAAAACATTACAAGAAGTAAGGTGTATTTTCTAAGCGGATGAGAAAGGGTAATTACTAAGTCAATACTTAGAAATACATAACTTCTAGTTTCCAAGTGAACGATTTAAGTTGAAATATGATTATGTATAACCAAAATATTAATATCATGTGTCCTTTGGACATAAGGAGACATTATTCTGGGTTCCAGAATGAATGTTTTTTCTGTTGTTTCACAGTTAATAAATAGTTTAGTGACACTTTAATCATAGGAAAAATTTTATGAATATAAAAATGTATGACTTACATACGCAGTTATGGAAAGATAATTCTTTTTCAAGTAAAGATAAAATGTGGATTCCAAGCATATACCAAGTTTGGTATTTACTCTTGGTAAAGCTAAAAACCTTTTTTATTATAGAGGTATTTATTTTGGACAAAGAAGCCTTTAGAAATGAAGGTATTCCACAAATCATTCAAAGTTAGTTCAACAAGAGAGCATGAACTATTCCAAGGTTAATATAGTGGTAAATATACTTCATATGGTTCCTTAGTATTTTAAGTAATGTAAAAAAGTGAAGTTTATGCATGTTCATAAGATATGAGTTACTTCAAGCCAGCATGTCTAAGAATATCTTGACCAAGCATTCATCAATCATGATAATGTTGCATGGAGTAATTCCTAAATGTACATTACCTTATTTGCATCATGAAATTGATGTTAATAAGGAGGATCAATGAAAAATCTTACATGTTAACATTGATCAATAAACTATAGCATGGATTAATTCCTAAATGCACATTTTATACATTAGAGTCATGATCTAAGGACTATCAATGTTGTAACTTGAAGAAACTTCCATTATATTTCAAAACATGATTTTAAAATAATGGTGAAATCCCATAACCATATGCCAACTAACATGAAAAATGTATATCATATAAGTCATAATATTATGGAAATCTGTAATTTCATAAGAACATGTGTTTGGATGAAAAAATTTTGTAAACAAAAATTCATCAAGATAAACACATTATGCATCTAAGTAATTATCCTAACGGTTGCTTAGGATATTACACAAATCCCTATGATATAAATTATATAGTCAAGTTATTGACTATCTTTCTATATATTGGTGTGCATATCTAATTTAGATAGTGGTAGAAATATTTACCTGGATTTAGTCAATGTCATATATGCACAAGTAGTTGGAATATGAACAAGTTCAACAAGTGCATGTGGAACAGGTATGTTCGAGAGGCACATACTGCATAGTA
Source organism: Viscum album (assembly GCA_963277665.1). NCBI lineage: Eukaryota > Viridiplantae > Streptophyta > Magnoliopsida > Santalales > Viscaceae > Viscum > Viscum album. Next base: position 1,838,718,127 of record OY728136.1, read on the forward strand.
AGGTTAAAACCATAGTGATGGTTTTTGTATTCACCACAGGTGGTGATTAATTATTTAGGGAGAATAATAACTCCTATAAGCAAGTATTATATGTAAATTAAATAATATTGGAAAGATCAATTAAAATTCAATGATGGATTACATGTATCAAAATGAAAAGGGGATTATAATTTTGAATATTGTGGTGAGTATTCAAGTGGAATAATACATGGGTGGAACAAGAGACATACCAATAAGGATCAATTGTTTACACCAAGTAATTATACATAAATCCATTATAATTTTACTTCTCATAGGTACTTTATATTATCATTTAATTGGAATTTGGCTGTTAAGACCAACTTTCATGGAATGTGTCTATACGACACAACTAGAAAGGGATGATGACATCACAAAATTCCAATAAGGGTGAAAGTTACTTAAATATAGTTTATGATTACAGTAAGAAAATAAATCTTAGAATATTTATTCATAATGAATCTTTTCCATGTTTCTACCATAGGTTAGTGAGAACATCATTTTTTTCAAGGGAAATATGTTCGGAAACATATATAAAATAGATATTCGTCTTATAGATAGTTAAGGCCAGGATGAAAGTAATTATCCAGTGATTGACTTAAAGTAGAAACCTAAGTTCTAGGGAACTAAATCTACTGAGGTAGATCAAACGGTTATTTGGACCTAGACAACCATACATATATTAACATAGTATTTAAAAACACAATTTTGAACAATTCAAGAGATGAATTGTTGTCAGTGTGGCATGAATCTCTCTAAGTAGACATGCAAAGGCATAATAGGAGATTAGGTGGTTAATTCAGTTCTATTCTGTTATATTATGGATCAATAACTTATTCCATGATATGTACAAGCATTGATATTTCCAACATATACTTTATGGCAGGAAAATATCAATTATATCCATGAGAACTACAAGTAAAGCAGTCAAAACTATCTGATTATACTTGAGTGAGTATAAAAGATATATACATGGTTTGTAGAGAGGAAGGGATACTATTTTTTAGGGGACAAAAACTATTATTATTTTAGATAAAATTGATCTAGTATCATAGTTAGGTATGGTGTTTAGTGATAAAAGATCATATAATCCATTGGTATCCATACCTAAAATATGAGTATGTTGCAGCTTCTGAGGCAGCTAAGAAGCAGTAATTAAATGAAAAACTTTGTTTTAGTTCTTGTAATCACACCTAGTAAGTAAGTTTTTATCATTATGATAATTATATTACTAAAAATAGCAAATATTTCAAGTTATAAAAGTGGAAAAGAGTATATATACTTAGGGTTTTCCGTCTCTAGTGAAGTTTTAGTCAATGAGATGAGGTCTCATATAGTATAATATCCATATGGAATAAATGTTTCATAACTTGAAAATAGATTCGTTACTCAGAAAAAACATTATCTTTGTCACGTGAGATCTAACATGGTTCATTAGTAAGTTGGATCTAGTGCAAGTTGCAGTGTTGTAATAGTGGGTTCCCTAGACCCAACTAAACAATACTTTTGATTACCATATCGTGTATACAATTATCTATACATGATGTTTACCTGCCATTATAGTGTAGTTTTTTATGTATCCACTATTTAATGGTAATTTTCATATATTAATTTTTTTCTCAAAATGTTATAGCAGGCCCTAGGCTGTAATGAGAACCTTGAGATATTATGAAATTAATCTAAAACAAAGGTCATATGGTCTCGATACATCATTCTGATTGGACACAGATGATGTCTGAATATCAGGTGTTGGGGAATTATAATCATTGAGACTTATTCTCAAGAAGTTCGCACTTGGTGATATCTAGTATTGAAATCATTAGGATAGACCCAGAAATAGGAACACCGCATCATTTGAGTGTCATTGGTTGTTCTTATCTATGGACATGTGTATTGGTCTCCTAGATTGAGATCATTACCGGTGTGTGTCATTTGATTGTGTACTTTGATGCAAGGAAAAAATCATGATAATGAAATTGTGGCGAGTTAGTTTATGTTGGGTGTTCCATTAGTGGTATGTAATTGGTTAAATGGTCAATAAAGGATTTTTCACTTCTGAGTTGAGGAAGTTATATATCTTGGTCCATGTTGATCATGATGGTAGTACCTTCATAAGACCTTAGACAAGGTAGTAAAGGTTAAATTAATCTAGGTAGATCAATAAATAATAAATAGATAAAATGGAAATGACATAATTATGCATCATGTTTTATGATATATGAAAGAAAAAAAGATTATATTACATAGTGCATTTTTGTAGGTTCATTGTCATTGATATGAAATTCCTTATCTATTTAGGGGCCTTGATGGGTTTCTAGACTCCACTCTTGGTCTATGGATTTTATTCACTTCTATTGAGATAAGGGCCTATAGGGTCACACACAATAGCACATTCAATAATCTACGCTATTCAGTTGAATAGATATATTGGACATGGTGGGCCCCACCACAGGCTCCTGGTGTTGTCCAAGTTATCAATCACCAAAGAAAAAATAAATTCATATTATTCAAGTTAAGAATAATTGGGTTGAATTTATATATTAAAATTATTTATAGGTTAATTAAATAAAAGGACAAATATTAATCGAATAAATATTATTTTAATATTACAGGTCCGTTTAATATTAAGAGGGAATTACAAGTCGAGTTAACGACTTGGTTTTATCATGTAATATATATAATATATATATTAAAGGTATGTGAAAAAATATAAAAAATATTTATGACGTAGTTTAGTTTGTTAAAATATATTTATATCTTTTTAGTGGGTAATATATTTCTAGGGGCTCGGGAACCCATCCAGGTATTTTGACTCCCATGTCAAAGTAGGATATAGTCTCATTATCATTGTGCTATTAATTTAAATGAATTTATGTACTCTCTCTCCTTCTACCATCTAGTGAGAGAAAGATTTGCTCTCAGCCATAATCCAAGAAGGCCTTTGAGGAATCCAAGGAAATAGATCATGGTGTTCATCGTGACACCAACAGAATCATTGGAACTCTATGATAGCACCCAGATTATGAAGAAAAACAAGCACATGGATTTCTGAAGAACATGTTGATGATCTAGAGGGATCCTGTGATGGATCTTTCATGAAGAAATCTCTGGTGAATAGCATACGTTGAGTAAGAATTTGGTTTTGAACAAGATATGTGTTCCTTTTATTTTCTATGCTCTGTTTAATATAAATGAGATACTCAAACCATATCGAAGCATGGATCATTGGAGATGACAAGTTTTGTCACTTTGATAATGAAATTTTTTAAAATCCCCAACCCACTATCTTCCACTACAACCCTGGTACCTTCATAATATAATATACACTTAAACCATGGGCTTCCAAACTCAAGTTATCAATGCTGATTTCAAGGCTCTTCAATGGTTTCATCACCCTCGCCATAATCTCACACCAACTAAAAATTATCGCATGCCAAGGACTTATAAGTTTGATCATCGAAAGGATCTCCAATCTTGGTTGGAAGAAGGAGGAAAAGGCTTTCTCAAAAATTGAGAGGCTCCATGGAACATGCTCAATACTAAGGCATGGATGTGTGCAAGAGACTACAACCATGGTGCAGGATGAAAAACCACAACACATGGGTGTGATAGAAGAAAAAAACCATTGTGTAGGGCTAGTCCCTATGATGTAAAGGTGCAATAAAAAGAAACACCACATCAAAAAGAGGGTGACTGATGTATAGGGATGCTCTTCAAAAAAACCACTATGGCATAACATAAGAACTGTGGTATAGAGTCATCCAAGTAGAAACTCGGATAACTGGTACTATGAATAATGAAGGTGAAAAAGGTTGGGTCCTTATAGGGGGAACTAGTGAAAAAACTCGATTTAATTTCATGTTTTTTCATTTTTGATGTTGTTTTTTAACCAATGTCTATAATGGTGACATAAAAAATAAGGTTTTTGTTGTCAGTTTTTAAAAAACTGACACCGAAAATAATGTTGGTCATAGTTTTTAGCATCGGTTTAATAAATAAACCAACACTGAAAATTGAGCAGAGTCTTTTTTCGGCATTGGTTTATTAGAGAAACTGGTGCTGAAAAATTGGTATTTTTTTAAATGGTTTGGCATTGATTTTTAAGAAAACTAACACCAAAAGTTAAAAAATTGAATATTTATAATATTACACTTCCAAAGTAATCCAAATCCCTATAATAGAAAAATAGTATACAATAATCAAACAGAATCTATAATTGACTAAAAATCTATAAAAACTTACATACTTTGATCTAGCTAATCAAAAAACCTATCTATGCCTTTGTATTATAAAGTAGAATTAAAAAACACATACCAAAAATTTAAAATAAGACCATTTTTTGTTATTGTTGAAGAATTGATTTGATATCATTATGTTTAAACACATATTATATCAAAAGAATTAGTTTTGAACACATGTTTTTTAGAAAATGTAATATTATTCATAAACAAAATAATATACAAACCTTAAATCATAATCATACTTGACAAATAGTTCGCAAACAAAGATTGAATATGGGTAAGTTCATTTTGTGTATAATAATTCTCATTATTGAATGTGTACAATAAAATTGAATCATATGAGATTAAAAAATAAAATACTATGACATAAAATATAAAATAATTAATATAACTAACCTTATGAAATTCAGTAGTTACCCAAGTTGTGACTATCTCATACATAAATCATATAACATAATAACAACATTCAACATTTCCTTGTTGAAGATGACACTGCGGTTATAAATCATTAACTTGATAACAAAGACCAATATATTTATATATATATATATATATCAAAAATCAGAAAATTATCTAATATAAAAAACAATTATTATTACTTTTTCATATTGGATTGCATTTGGTTTCTTTATCAACATGTGTTCTTTGTTAAATGTTTTCCATGAACTACATTTTCATATGTATAACTAATAATACATGCATAAACAATTATAATTAAACATAATGATCTTATAAAAACAAAAAAAAAACTTACATATTTAATATGGTGGAAATTTTTTGACGAACACCCCCTGATAAAGAGAAAAACCAATATGAGGTGCATTCACTTGGGAAAAATACTCCTAAAATCCAATGTCCCCTACAATACAAAAAAGTACATAATTAATTCCATTGTAATTTTCATTAGTTAATAATTATGTTTCTGTTTGTACTTATCAATAAATGGAAAAAATCAACACCCAATATCTGTCTATAACAATATCTCACATATATATGCAACTCTATTAGGATTCTTCACATATTTCACATTCGTGGAAATGTATTCCAGATCTATAAAACCATAAATGAATGTGTTATCAATTTTTTATAACAATCATGTGTAGATACCTAATTAAAAAAGTAATATAGTTAGTCAATCTAACCCATCTTTAATTAAAGAAATAAAAAATTAAACATAAATTTAATTACATTGAAAACAACTACAACACATTCACTTAGAGATATTAAAAATCAACTAGATGCATGATATATTCTCTGATTATTCTCAATGGATAGTCTCTTATGCATATATCATATGTCATCTAAAACTCATAGATATTATCCAATGAAGAATAAGCATGAGATAATCTTTGTATCCCATCAGAAATATCAGAAGTCTCTACAATCGATTTTTCCTGAACCTTTTTTTTCATTTATAAAATTTATTTTGGTTTTAGATAATCCTATATAATTTAAATGTCATAAAACATTATAAGTAATTTTCAATCATATGTAATAAATATTTAAAAAAATGAATTCCTCATGTGAAATATAATGAATAAGACCAGCTGCCAAAAGTAAATAATGACCTAGACAATCCATAACTCTGGTAACCTCCTCATTAAAAAATGGTAGTAGAGGATCGGGATCAATAATATCAAGTACTCATACTCTAACCTGACCCATCTACATGAGTTGGTGACGTATATAATCCCTTAAAATGCATTATTACTAATGCTATAATATTTATATGAGGATCTCTAAAATATAACTCAAATTATAAGGTTTGGCCTGAGCGAGGAGGTGGAGGATCAAAGTAGTTAGGCTGGGTAGGGTAGTCTGACTGGGATGGCTATTGGGGCTACACAACTGGCTGGGCAGGCTGGGAAGGCAGGGAAGGCTGGGAGGACTGCACGGACTATGATTGTCTTGTCAAGTGTTCTAACAAAGCATGTTTCACAACTACTTGAATTTGATCACCCATAGACTATTTCATATATTTCAACTTAGATTTTAAGTATTTTACTTCTGGGTATCTTGATTTCTTACTATAATGAACAAAAACCTTTTGAATAATAACAACCTCCTGAAAATCTCTAATAGGGATGAGGTGTTCTGGCTTTACTAAATAAATGGATAAGATGTTCATCCTACCCTCAGGGATAAAATATCTCCATGCCTTTTGGTCGTGAAGTTCATCCTATAATGAAAAATTAAAAAATTACATTAGTGTTTATAAATTATAAATTAGAAAAATTCCTGACAAATAAATAATATTTACTTGTCATTTTTTTAGATACTCCTTTATCTTTCTCTATAAGAAAAATATCATTTTTTTTTCTTCTCTATCTTTTCTATTTTTCATGGAAAGTGGGGGAGAGATGGAGGATCGAACTGGACCTCATCATAACCACTAGTAGAGTGAGCTCTTAGTTCTTAAAACTTTTCCTCAATCATTTTTTTCTCCAAAAAATGATACCTTATATGTGACAAAGTATGAGGGTATAAATTCTTCAATTAGATTTCTTGATGGTATTTCCTAGAGGCCCGTTATATGAAAAGTAAAATAATAAGTAAATAGGTACATATAATTGAAATTTTACAATATAATATAATTATCATATCATAAAGGCTCCATCATGTCAGTTGGAAACAACATTATTCCACATATTTGCATCTATAAACTCATACTTGAGGCATGGGTTTTAATTTTGTCTATTTCCAAAAAACAGAATTTTTTGTCAACTTCGTTTTGAAATCTATCTATCTAACCACCGCCAAAATAAGACATTTTTTAATTCATTTTTTTTATTCAAAAATAAATTTCATATATAATTGAATAAAAAAATTTCTCATTTAAAATATATAATATTCAAAAACTATGAAAAAATAAATAAATAGAGATATTTTACCATCACAGCCTCCCAAAGATGATATTTCTCCATCTTATCGATGACCTTCCAATCAGGATATAATATTCTAATCCTACAACGGCCTTGCATGAAGATATAGCTGATAAATTGTGTTTCATTTGGTTCAATTTCAATTTTATTATCACCAAAATTAATATGAAATTGCTCATCTCCACAAGAAAGTGACAGTTTAGGTAAACATGTAATGCCACGTTTACCAACTCAAGAACTCGATTTTGTAATAGTATAAGAAGAGGACTCTACTGCTGAGGTATCATTAGTATTCTTTCAATTATTTTTTGTAAATTAAATTTTTTTCATTAAATAATTATATTAATGGATATTTAATAATATGAAAAAAGAAAAATACCTCGGTACATGCTCTTCTATCTCTGTATTAGTATCCATCATTGAAACAGACAATTGTAATGAAATTTTTGTGGACCTGTATATTATTAGCCAATTGAATAATTAGAAAATAAGAAAACTAAAATATGTAAGTAAAAAAAGGCACACATTTGTAAGTTAAAGAAAAAATAATGATGTTATGATTATTAACCAAAAAAATATAGAAGGTAAACTATTAAATATATACATCACTTCTAAAATGATAGAAACATTTATAAATTTAAATATCAAATAGTTATTAAATAATATAGTTTTTACACATGTAAATTTAATAAATGAAAAATAATGTAAATAATTACCAGATTAATTATGATATTAAATTAGTGTTTTCCCATATCCCTTCAGCATGATCATTTTGTACTGCATGCACTATGTCCATGTTATAGTCATTGTTATCTGAAAATCATGTAATAGGAAAAGAAGCGTCATATAAGTCAACAACATCATCGTCATCATCATCCTCATAATCCAAATGGATTAGTTTCTCTTGAAAATGAAAAATCACTGATCTTTTAATGAATCAATGACTTAAAATATTTTTTTCATGTGTGTCCATGAGAAATGGTTCCTTGTTGAGACTAAATTTTTTCAAATCAACTAGTTTAAACCCATATTCATCATGTTTCACACTACTATTACTTGAAACTCAATTACACTTAAACATGGTGACTAAAAATTTAACATAATCATTTTTCCATATGTCTTCACCAACTCTAAAATATGGCATTGATGCAAAAATTGTGTTTTTATCTTTGGCACTTGAAAAATGTAGTGGTTCAGCAAAGACCATTACACCATTATTCTGAATAGTACTCTTGTCATCCAGATTTTTTGTGTAAAATGTGTACCCATTAATATCAAAACCAAACCATATTATCACATTAAGAGATGGCACCCTTACCAACCACTTCAATGATTCTAATGTAGATATATCTATGGTGAATTTCTCTTTAAACCATAAAACAAATGTCTTATGATCAATCATCATCAACTTTTCATTTCTTTTCAGATATCATAACTTTAATTCAGACATATGTGATGATATATATGATTGAACTTCATATGTGTTGTTCAAAATGCATAAATGTGCCTATATCACTTCATCAAATGGAATGAACATTACCTTTAAGACTCAAAACCCTATACCTTCACTATCAAATATCATATTTCGAGATATAAGGAGAACAATATTCTCCACTTCATAAAAATAATCAGTAAAAAACTCAATCACCTCTTCCTATACATATTTTTTTAACAATAGAGGCCACTATTTGATAAGAATTTTTAACATATCCCTTCAAAATTTTCATATATCTTTCAAAATTATACATCCATTGTAAATAAACAAAACCACATATTCTTATCTCATGAACTAAATGAATCACTAGATGAACCATTATTTCAAAAAACATAGGAGGGAAATACATTTCTAGTTGACAAAGAATTAGATCAGCTTCATTATCAAACACATCTAACCAATTTGGATCAATGAGTTTTATATAAATGGATTTGAAACAATTATATAACATGATGATAGTGTTTCTAATAGTTTTCATAATTATACCATGCAGTGCGACTGGTAGAAGTCATTAATATATGAAAATCATGAGATTTCATAACTATTAATTTACAATACTTCAATGAAACCAAATTCATCACATTTTAAGAATAACCACCAGGTACATTAATACCATGAATACACTAAAAAAAATTCATCTTTTCAACCTATCTTATTGTGTGAAAAGATGGAGGTAAATATGTTTTGTTTCGTTTTATAGTGAGAGCTAACTCTAAACATGTTCTCATTGATATCAAGTCTAATCTAGCATGAAATCCATATTTTTTATTTCATTTTATGTCTAACAAAGTTCCAATCAAACTATCATATATGTTTTTCTCAACATGCATAAAATTGATGTTATGTTTTATCTCTAAAAATCTCCAATAAGGTAGTTCAAAAAAGATAGATCGTTTCTTCCATATATTTTTTTAAGACCATAACTTATTTTCTTTCCAAATTTTGAATCAATATTTTTCACGTTGTCATAATATTTTTTGATTGAAAATGGTTAAGGGGGAATTTTAATTCCTATAAATCATTAAATGATTTTTTCAATCTATGATAAGGATGATCAATTCATAAACCAATTTTGATGTCCCATGTACACTATCTTTCTTCCATTCTAAAATTGATAATATCAAGTCTAGTCTTCACAAATTGGACATGATTTATGTCCCTTAACACTATATCCAAAATACACTAGTGCAGAAAACGTTATTTACATCGGTTATTTTTCATTTTTTACGTCGGGTTTTAGCCGACGTTAATACAGAAGACGTTATAAATAAAGTTTTTTACATCGGTTATTTAAAAACCGACGTAACATACATAACATATCGGTGTTTATCACGTCGGTTAATTAATAACCGGCGTGAAAAAACCCGGGGGGGGGGCTTTATCACGTCGGTTATACAATAACCGACGTCATAAACACCTACGGGTGACTTTATCACGTCGGTTATTGAATAACCGACGTGATAAACTCCTGGGATATGGTTTATCACATCGGTTATTAAATAACCGACGTGCTAAACCAGTCCCGGGAGGGGTTTATCACGTCGGTTAATCAATAACCGACGTGATAAAAATCCTGGGAAATGGTTTATCACGTCGGTTATTAAATAACTGACATGATAAACTAGTCCCGGGAGGGGTTTATCACGTCGTTTAATCATTAACCGACGTGATAAAAGGCTAAGGAAATGGTTTATCACGTCGGTTATTAAATAACCGACCTGATAAACGCTTCTTGATTTCTTTATCACATCGGTTATAAAATAACCGACGTGAAAGACAAAAAAAAATTAAAAAAAATCCACTACAATCCTCTGCTCTCCCCCAAAATCAACCAGAAACCAAATCAATAATTCATACCACAAAAACAGAAGATCAAAACATGAATTAAAGAAAATTTAACCATTTACATTGATAAAAGATAAAACTTACCCACTTGATAGCCCCCGCCCTCATGTATACCCCCTGTACAGCCCTCCCCCACCCCATTGGAGCTCCCACCACACCCCTAGACTGCCCCCCGACCCCCTGGACAGCCCCAAACACCCCTCGACACCCCCCCCCCCCCCCGTTCTGAACAGCACCCCCTCACCCCCTCACCCCACTTGACAACTCCCACCACACCCCTGGACTGCCCCCTGACCCCCTAGACAGCCTGAAACACCCCTCGACAACACCCCCACCCTCCTGAACAGCACCCCCTCACCCCCTCACCCCACTTAACAGCCCCCACCACACCCATGGACTGTCCCCGACCCCCTGGCCAGCTCCAAACACCCCAGGACAACCCCCCACCCTCATGTATACCCCACATACCCCGGATAGCCCTCCCCCACCACATTGGAGCCCCCCACCACACCCCTGGACTGCCCCCCCCCCCCCCACCCTCCTGAACAGCACCCCCTCACCCCACTTGACAGCCCCCACCACATTGGAGCCCCCACCACACCCCTGGACTGCCCCTGACCCCCTGGACAACCCCAAACACCCCTCTACAACCCCCCACCCTCCTGAACAGCACCCCCTCACCCCACTTGACAGCCCCCACCACACCCCTGGACTACCCCCCGACCCCCTGGATAGCTCCAAACACCCCGGGACAACCCCCCCCCCCCCCCACACACACCCTGGACAACCCTCCCCCACCCCATTGGAGCCCCCAACACACCCCTGGACTGCCCCCCAACCCCCTGGACAGCCCCAAACACCCCTCGACAACCCCCCCCCCCCCCCCCACCCCACTGTACAGCCCTCCCAGACCCCTGGACACCCCCAACCCCACTGAACACCCCTCACACCCTTGAAACCCCTCCCCCCAGACCAGAATCCATACCAGAAAAACCATCATAAGTAGACCAAAACAAGAAGTAGAGTAAAATTAAACATTCACATATATAACATTCAAAACCTACACTGTCAACTTCAAAAAAAAACTAAATCCAACCTAAAAGACTACCAAATACACAATTACAATGACAATATTCAAAATTACATTTTACATTACAAACAACTAAAATTTAATCAAACCTGTAAAATAATTTGACCACTGCACTTGTAGTTGTTTGATGTCTTCAGCATTATAGGGTTGAGGGTCATCAAAAATATACAAATGAAAAGGATAGTAGTTAACGTGTATAATGAGTAAATCAAATTGAAATATTATGGCAAAGTTTAAGAGGAAATCTTACCAGGTCAAAATTCACAACTGTCCCAGTTGTTATTATTTCATAAATAAATCTTAACATATAATATCCGCATTCGATGACACCTTGTTGTTCATGACAATTCTGTTTGAATGAGTGTAAATTCAATATATTATTTTAATGTAATAAATCAAAAAGTAAAAATTATAAATGGATATTTACCTTCACATTTACATATTTGATCTTTGCATTCCTTTTCTTTGCGTTTTTTCGAAAGTAGACCCATGCCTTGTTAGAAAATAATACTAATGGGGTAAATTTAAAATTCATTATAATATATAAAACTATGAGAAATTGAAACTTACTTTTCTAATATATTCTTAAAACTTTCCCGCACATCATCATGGACAGATCATATCCAATAAAGTGCTTTCTCCCTTGGGAAAAAAACCACTAACATCCAATGATCACTGATAAAAGGAAATTTAACTTTAGTGGTTTTTTATGTTAAAAGATAATTAACTCTTTGAGATAGATGTTTTTTATACCTATCACAAAAAGGCATCATCCAACATTGTGTGACTATATTCTTTTCAAATCTTTCAGCAATATAAAGCATTCTTTGTTCCTCATCCAATGCACATGCTTCAGGGGAAATCAATTACAGGTCCATGAATCCATATACATCTATCAGCTCATTCCTCTCACAAATTTTATAAAGATACCTAATACAAAACAGACCTAAGTATACATTTTTAATAAATATAACGCAGGGAAAAGGTGTTAAGACTTACATGGAAAAAATTTGCACCACGTTGATGCCCAACTTATCTCCAGTAATAAGCTCCATGATATCAGTTTTCATAATCCCCACATTTATTTCACATCCAAAAACATTAGCTTACATTGGAAACTCATAATGTTCCGCCAACAAATATGAATATCTTGACAATCTGTCAAGACTACTGGATTCTATATCTGATGTCATAGCGATTTGTATTTGTTTTTGTCTATACAGTATTTCTTTACCTTTGAAGTATTCTTGTAAAAATAAATTGAAAAATATATTAGTTTTCAAATGATAAAACAACTTTAATAAAAAAAATAAAATAAAAGATATAGCATTCACACCTCTATGGTAATTAGTCGAAGAAGTATGGATGACCAAATTAAAAAATGGCTGATACTATGTCCAACTGTCGCCACCTCATCTGTAGGTAATGGTACCTGAGCTGATCTATCTATAATATCCTGTACAGTGACCCTCTGATTCTCTACCTCTAATTGTTGATGATGAACTGTATCTCCTATACAATATACCAACCCATATTCTAATATATTCTGTTGAGAATCATCAACATACAAATCTCAATAAGTAGGAAGCTACGGCGGAGGAGTAGGATAAAAAATGGGGTCATCAGGTTGAGGTGGGGGAGTGGGAGCTACTGGCGGAGGTGGAGGATAAATAATGGGGTCTGCAGGGGGAGGTGGAGGAGTGGGAGCTGCAGCCAGAAATTGCCTTTGCATGTCTGCAAACATAGACTACACCGATGCTCTAATCTTTTCCTCCATCATTTCATTAATATTATGAATTTCAGACTCCAAGGAATCAATTTTTTTCTTATAAACCCCCTCAATGTTTGAAGTTGAAGAACATGGAAACACTTTTCTTACTGATACACCTGCCGGATATCCTCTTAAACGACCAGGATGTTCGGGCCTTCCCCATGCTATAGATAAAATATCTTCCCTCCCAGTAGCTGTAAGTGTCCCCTATGAACTCTTCTCCTCAAGAGAGTCCTGTATTAATTAATTGAACATTTCTGTAATGATTGAAATTATATGAAGAAAATGGTTAACTTAAATAAATAAAATATATATCTTACAATCCTCTCAGCTACGATTCTTGATTCATCCGAAAGATATTGCCCTTATTTTCCCTTCCGAGCTCTCTTCCATTTTTCATGTCTAGATGGAGGGGATGGAGAGGCCACCTCTCCAGATCTTTAAGACTTAGCTCTTAGTTGTTTAAATTTTTCAGCCATCATTCGTTCTTCCAATAATGCATACCCTCCCGAGATAAACTATGAGGGTATACATTTTTAGATTGGATCTCCTAATGATATTTCCTTGTTTGCTGTAAATTAAGAATAAGAAATCATTAAAAAAACGTTAATAAGATCATTTATATAAGAAATATTATAAAATTTTACACTTCCCTTACCAAAAATGACTCTTTTCTTCTACTTTCGAAAAACTGTCTCCATGTGTCTTCATCTATAAAGGGATATATACGACATGGATTGTCATGAATCCTATGACCATAAATGAAATCAGATGAGAGGTTTGATTTGAAATCCCTCCATCTCTTGGAAGCCAACGATAGGCATTTCATCCTGACTCCTCCAGTGTCAGGAATATCAAATGTCATCTGATAAAGAAGAGGTTAAACATATTATATATACTAGAAACATTTAAAGAATATTCAAACAATAGCAAAATATCTTACCAATATCGTCTCCCATAACTGAGAGATTATCGCTTTATCCACACTTCTCCAGTCATCATACAGAATACTTACTTTTCTCTTAGCCTGAGTTTCTACAAAACTCTTAAAATCTTTTGCATTTGGACCTCTAGGAATATCATCATCATCAAACTCAATGACTATCCTCTGATCCTGCGTACGGGAAACTGATAATTTTGGTAAACATGTGCACCCACTTTTACCAACCTTTGAACTCTTTGTTCTAATAGCAGCATGTGAATGTTCCTCCCCAGAGGTATGACCAATATTCTCATCTCCAGAATCATGTGGTTGATCAACTGAATGATCTGTCATTATCCTTTAAATGAAAAAAACAAACGTTAGTTCAAAAATATAGAAATTCAAATATTTTAATACTACTGTAATCAGAAAATAGAAAAGTGTACTAAGTTACGTAATAGTAAATATTAGTAATATGGTAAGCATGTTAAACAATGGTAAAGATGGTAAAGATGGTCAAGATGGTAAACAGGGTAAACATGGTAAACCTGGTAAACATGGTAAATTAATTGTCACTGAACAAAAATAATAGATATATAATTCATGTAATGGTAAACATGATAAAGTAAACTAAAAAAACTTAAAACAAACAAAAACTTATACTTATTTTGTTTTAAAACATGTTTTAATAAATAAAAAACTTACAACATCTAACATTTATGAAAAAAATAAATGTAAAAAAGAAATAAACATATGTTACCTGTAATTTTAGGAATGTACAAATGGATTTTTTCCCAAATTCCTTCATTGTGATCATTCCTTATGGCACAAACCATGTCTTCAACATGCTCATCATTATGTTCTGTTAATCTTTCCATGGAAGTAGGGATCTCACATAAATCAGCATCTTCATCAACTTCATCCTCACCAACATATTGTTTTTTCCCTTGTAAAACAACAGCCCACTACATATCTGATTGATCTACTACATAGAAAAAAAAATTTCCATGTGTTCCGATTATAAAAGAATTAGTTGTGTCTTCCAATCTATTCAGATTAACAAGTGTCATTCCAAATTCATCGTTTCTGACACTGTTGTTACCGATAAACCATTTACAGTTAAAAACAGGAACTTTAATTTTAAAGTAATCAACCTCCCATATGTCTTCAATCACTCCATAATATGAACTTGATGCAGAAATTGGGTTTTTTTCCTTAGCAC
This sequence comes from Viscum album, assembly GCA_963277665.1. NCBI lineage: Eukaryota > Viridiplantae > Streptophyta > Magnoliopsida > Santalales > Viscaceae > Viscum > Viscum album. The sequence goes on from OY728136.1 coordinate 1,838,733,613, forward strand.
TCGAAAAATGCATTGCTTCTGCAAACACCAATACACCACTATTCTGAACTGCACTTCTGTTGTCCTGAACCTTCGTATGACATTTATAGCCATTAATTTCATAACCAGACCATGTTATCACATTTAAACATGGACCACCCACTATCCATTTTAATGTCTCTGATACATCTGATCTAACAAGAAAAGTCTTTTTAATCCATGAAAAAAAAGTTTTGTTGTGCTCATTCAAAATCCACATTTCTTTCTTCTTTGGATGACATTGTTTCAACTCATTAATATGCAATGTGATATATGGTTGAGCATCAGCTATGTTATTCAAGATGTATGATTCTAACTTCTTCATCTGTTCAGCTGACAATGATTTGACTTTCAAGCCACGAATCCCCTTTCCCTCATTATTAACTCATTCATGGCGATATGGAGGAAAACCTATGTGTTGCGCCGCAGCCAAGTAGCATGTACAAAACTCTGCTACCTCCTCAGAAATATACTCTTCAATAATGGAGGCTTCAGGCCGATATGGATTTTTAACATACCCCTTTTATATTTTCATATACCTTTCAAAAGGATACATCCAATGAAGATATACAGGTCCATAAAGCTTTATTTCTCGAACCAGATGAATCATTAAATGCACCATTATATTAAAAAAATTTGAAGGAAAATGCATTTCCAATTGACAAAGTATAAAAATTTCATCATTTTACAAAATGTTCAAAGCATTCAAATCAATTGCCTTGTTACAATTTGATTTGAAAAAATAACACAACTTCATCATAGTCTTTCTGACACGAATGGGCAATATTCCACGCAATGCAACTAGTAGAATTTGTTGCATCATGACGTGGCAATCATGTGATTTCATACCTATAAACTTCAAGTCCTTCAATGAGACAAAATTTTTTACATTTGAAGAATAACCTTGAGGCACTTTGATATCATGAAGACACTGAAAAAAGCTAATTTTCTCCCTCTTTGATAATGTATGACAAGCCGAGGGAAGAAATATTCGTCTTCCTTTAGGAGTGGGAGCTAAATCCAAACATATTCCCATTGATAGTATGTCTAATCTTTCATTCAATACATATTTAGTCTTTCCTTTAATATCTAACAATGTTCCAATCAAAAAATCACATATATTCTTCTCCACGTGCATGACATCAATATTATGTCTAACTTCATGATACCTCCAATATGGTAGCTCAAAAAATATTGACCTTTTCTTCCAAATATGTCTATCATTACCAGATTTCTGTGTCTTTCCCAATGTCACATCATGGTTTTTCACCCTCTCAAAATACAGATCCGGTGATAAAGGTTTTGGAGTAGTATCAAATTCTTTTGAGCCATTGAATTCCTTTTTAAGTCTTCTATAAGGGTGATCCATAGGAAAAAACCTTCGATGACCCATGTACACTGTTTTCCTCCCATGATGCAATTGATAATATGACGTATGTTGTTCACAAATTGGACATGCTTTATGCCCTTTAACACTGTATCCCGAAAAATTTACATACGCTGGGAAGTCATTTATAGTGAACAGAAGCGCTGCATGCAGTTGAAAATATTCCATTTTATAAGAATCATACACCCTAATATCATCATCCCATAACAGTTTCAAATCATCAATCAACGGTGACAAGTAAACATCAATATCATTACCGGGTTGCTTTGGACCAGAGATCATTATACTCAACATGACATATTTGCGCTTCATACAAACATCAGGAGAGATGTTGTAAATTACCAATAAAACAGTCCATGAACTATGTGTGCTACTGAGGGTATGGTATGGATTCATTCTATCTGTGCACAACCCTAATATGAGATTTCTTATTTCATTTCCAAATGTAGAGTACTGCGCATCAATTTTCTTCCATTGTGGACAATCATCTGGATGACGTATTTTTCCATCACATACCCACTCATCAGCATGCCATCTTAACCTTTTTTGCATCATTTGAATTAGAAAATAAACGTTTGAAAAGATGAATTATAGGAAGATACCAAAATACCTTTGCAGGGAGCTCTGTAATCTCTACATCAGCCTGTGATTTCTCTTTCTCCTTATACCGTGATTTCCCACATTTAGGACACTCTGACAGAAATTCATATTCCTTCCTATATATAATGCAGTCATTCGGACAGGCATGTATTTTCTTGTATCCCAATCCCATCGGGCATAATATTTTCTTGTCCTTGTAATGTGAATCTAGAAGATCATTATCTTTTGGAAGAATGTATTTCATCAATTGTAGCAGCTCTGTAAAACTTTTGTCACTCCATCCATGTTTCGCCTTCAGGTTAATCAGTCTTAACACCGCCGACAAAACCGTAAAATCTGTACAACCAGGATATAATGGTTTTTCAGCATCACCATATAGACGCGCAACTGTTGGTTCTATCTCAATTTGTTCTGCTACAATATCGCGAATCATTTCTTCAATTCCATCGGAGTTACCATATTGTGAATCATCATCATCAGTGACATTTCGTCCAGTTTCACTATGCCAAATCCAAGGGCTGTAACTCAGATTAAAACCATGACATATCAGATGTTATTTTATCTCTCTACATTTCTACTTCTTCATATTCAAACATTTCAGACATGGATAGAAAAAAATGTCACTACATGGAACATTTCGTTTAGAAAATTCCAAAAAGGCATCAACACCTTCCTCATATTCATTGCTCATTCGATGTATCGTAATCCAACATCGACTCATTATTACCTATAACAAATATCAAAAATATATATATTTTTAAAATAAGAGAAATATAAGTTTATATGAAAAAAACCATAATTTGAATGTAAAAAAATTTTAAAATATAAAACAAATCTATGTGTATTTAAAAAAATATGCTTGAATATTATTATTAAAAGAAAATATAGTTAGATATAACAGTTTTAAATTCCATTAAATAAAAGAAAACCATGGCACCTACATGGTTGATAGAAAATTGGAGAGAATGGAGTAAACCTGAGAATCAAATCATATTTAAAATAAAAACTCATATGGAGAAAATCAAAATGTAAATCCAAACACCCCTGGACACCCCCCAACCCTCTGGACAGCCCCCCACCCCCTGGACAACCCCCAAAACCCTCTGGACAGGCCTCCACCCCCTTGGACAGTCCCCCACACCCACCCACCCCCAGGACACCCCCAACCCTCTGGACAACCCCCCAACCCCCTGGATAGCCCCCCACCCCTCTAGAAAACATCCCCACCCCTCCTGGACACCACCCCCACCCCCTACCCCCTTGGACACCCCGCTGGACACCCCCCAACCCTTTGGGCATCCCCCCCCACCCCTCCGGGACATCACCCCCACCCCCGACCCCCTTGGACACCCCCCCCCCTGGACACCCCCTAACCCTCTGGATATCCCCCTACCCCCCGGACAACCCCCAAAACCCTCTGGACAGGCCTCCACCCCCTTGGATAGCCCCCCACACCCACCCACCCCATTGGACACCCCTAACCCTCTGGACATCCCCCACCCCCCCCCCGGAAAACCCCCCAAACAATGGTTTACATATAAAACTAGGGATGGTGAACAACAAAAAACACATGCATTTAATATATACTTCAGCATGAAATAGATGGAATTAAATATTATTAAATCTGGCTACTTAAATTATCGTGTGATAATTTAAAATAATCATTGATATTCAACTAGTCAAATGATCATAAGTTTCTCGATAACTAATATCAAGATTTATTTTATCAAAAAAGTCACACAACATAGTCCACAAACATGTTTCTCACCAACATCACAGTTTAATAAAACAATTCCTCAATTTATAAAACAGTCTGAAAATGTTTGACATCTTAAATCACCTCTTTACCTTTCAAAAAACCCTTATTAGGTGAATAACATCTCCAAAATATTGCATTTACACCTTTTTATCACTTTTTTTAACTCACTAAATCATTTTCAATTTTCATAAAACAATCCCAAGAGGAACAACCATGTTTTTCACACAAAAGACATTCCAAAACCCCCATTCAAGAAAAAAAATCATACCAATACAAATCCAAAATATAAATTTCATCTCAATACACATTTATTAAACCACCCCCATATTTTAATAATTTACCTCAAATAATTTCACAAATAATACACATGAAAAACAAACTTTTTCATAAAACACCTTCAAGAAGTGTGACAAGGTTTTACACATAACACCCATTCAAAACCCCCCTATTGAGGCCCACATGACAAAAAAGAATTAAAAAACCATAATTGGATTCACCTTTCAAAATTAATGGATCACTTTCATAGGTTATAAAATACACCCAAATATTAACCTAAGAGTCACACATTAAAATCACCCAATTTCAAGATAAAATGAATATATAAAATTAAAGACATATCCAAATCCAGCAAAAAAAATTTGGGACCACAAAAAATATACGATGTAGGCAAAACGAATGAAAAAAAAGCACACAAAAATATAGTGTTGTGAGTTGAAGGCTTACATGAAATGGGGGTTTTGGAATGTATTTTTTGTTGCGAGTTGAAAGCACACAAAACGAGTTGAGATGATAGATCCGAGAAAAAAAAGAACACAAAAATCGAATGAGTTGAAAGCACACAAAACAAACGAAAAAAAGCACACAAAAATCGCAAAACATAAATATAGACTATCCGGGAAAAAAATGAACGAAATAAATTCGTGGAAGGCTTACTTGAGTGTTGCGAGTTGAGATGATAGATCCGAGGAGAGTAAAGATGATAAAAATTGTAGGCAAAACGAGTTTAACGCAGCGAGATTGATGACCCAATTAGGGTTTATCGCGTGAGAGAGACGAGCTGCCGGACTGTCGAATGAAAATTCATAGATGACAAACCTCGGGGGTTGTTAATTTTTTAAATGTTTTTATAACGTCGGTTATTTAATAACCGATGTTATAAACTGTTTTTTACGTCGGTTATTCTATAACCTACGTAAAAAAGACATCAAAAATCACAGTTGTTTACGTTAGTTATAACATAACCAACGTAAAAAACACGTAGATATCTCATTTTTTACGTCGGTTATTTTATAACCGACGTGAAAAACCCCCCGCGCTTTGGTTTTTTAGGTCGGTTATTTTATAACCAACATAAAAAACTCATAGATATCTTATTTTTTTACGTTGGTTATCAAATAACCGACATAAAAAAACCCCCGCGCTTTAATTTTTTACATTGGTTATTTGATAACCGATGTAAAAACTGAACACGAGCGATTTTTAACGTCGATTATTAAAATAAGAGACGTTAAAAATCTACTCACCACATTTGTTATGTTGGTTATTTTATAACCGATGTAAAAAACCACGTTTCACATGTTATCACGTCGGTTATATATAACCGACGTCAAAAATGGTGACATAAATAACATTTTCTACACTAGTTATAGTTTCCATTTGCAGGAAAGTAAATTATAGTGAAAATTATCATAGCACGTAAAAGAAAATAATCTTTATTACATGAATCAAAAACATTAACACCTATCTCCCATAGTAGTTTCAAATAATCAATCAATGGTTAAAGATACACATTAATATCATTTCTCATCTATTTTGGTATATAAATCATCAATATCATCATAACATTTTTTTATTCATACATAGATGTGGGGAAAAGTTGTAAATTACAAAAAAAAAGGTTATGAACTATGTTGGCTACTTAGGCTCTGATATGGATTCATTCCATCAGTACACAATCTCATTATGAGATTTCTAACTTCACTTCCAAAATTATTAAATTGTATATCAATTCTCTTATATTGTGGTGAATTATTAGGGTGATGTAAGTTACCATCAAATATTCTCTCATCTGAATTCTATCTTAGCCTTTTTGCATCAATTTAATTTGCAAATAGAAACTTCAAACGAGAAATTATTGGAAGGTACCAAATTTATTTAGTAGGAGCTTTGATTCTGGTACCTAAGAATCATCATAGTTGAATTATCATAATTGTATGAAAAAAATATTGGATGATATCATTAGAAAGTGAAAAATTGATTTTTCATGAGGTTAGATGACAATACCTGAGAATGAATCTGAGTTGACTTTTTCATTTATCTTATAGCATGATGTCCCACATATAGGACAACCTGCTAAATATTCATATTCCTTCTTATACAATGCACAATCATTGGGGAAATCATGTATCTTTTGATACCCCAATCCCATTGGGAGTAATAGTTTATTCTCCTCATATTTGGAATCTGGAAGCTCGTTTCCTTTTAGAAGTAGCTCTTTTAAAAGATCAAGTAAGTTGGAGAAACTTTTATCACTCCACCCATTTCTTTCTTTCAAGTTAACTAATCTCAAAAATGCTTATAACATTATACATTTACTACAACCTAGGAATTTATGGTGTCTTAGAATCTCCATATAATCGTTCAACATTTGTTATTTTTTTGATTGTTTCAACACCTACATCATGAATTAATTCTTCAATATGATCCTCTACCTCATTATAAATATTGTTGTCAACATTAGATATTGAATCTTCAGTTCTTTCACCATGCCAGATCTAATGCGTATAATTAAGGCTAAAACCATAGAAAATGAGATGATCCATGATTTCTCCAGAGCTTAACATTATCATATTCAAACACTTCACACATGGACAGAAAATCAAATCAATTTCTTGAAGATTTTTTTTAGAAAATTCCAAGAATTCCTCAGCTCCTTTTTCATATTCACTAGTGGTTCTTCATAAATTTATCCAATTACGATCCATTCAATACCTAATATCTCAATATGATTGGTTAATATATTAATACATATAAACATTTAAATATATATATAGATAAATATAAAAAACACATTTAATAAAAATTATTGGTAATTAAATTATAAAGTCTTGGTTCTCACAACATCATCAATAGGGAATACAACATCCCTTAAGGAATACGACATTCCTTCATAACACATCAATATTAAAATATAACATCAATGTGATAGAAAATAATAATTACATCAATAATATATAATTTAGTGATATTTTTTATATCACATTATCAAATTATATCCAAATCACAATATCATATCAATTATTTAATAACCTTGTCACGAAAAATAATTTACCATATAATTATATAAAATCACAACGACCACTCATAAAAAAATATCATAATATTATTTATCAATTCACGTGATCATTTCAAAATTTCATTCCAACTATTCAAATCATCATTATTAAGAAAACACAAATTCTACTTAAAATCACACGATTTAGGTGAATTTATTCAACTTCCACTATTTTTATATTTTTCCTATTATAAATTCATCTACATTCATCATCATCATCAACTGACTATCATCCACTTATCCTTGGTTATCTAATATAATTAAATATTATATTTATCCATAACATCTTCTAGCATCTCATCATAATAGATCAAGTTCAACCACTTTATCGTAAAAGTTTCATCAAATCATTAATCAATATTTAACACACATCACAATATCAATACAAAAATATGAAAGAAATATATTTTACATATCATTTCTTCACAAAAACATTTATCAATATATATCATCAAAACCATTAGATAATTTCATCAAATAAAAAAAATTCAAAATAAACAAGCTTTAATAACAACATTTATAAATAATAATCAACTTCAAATAAATAATTGAAACAATAACTCAATAATAAAACTAAATGATAAATAATTTTACTTCAAAATTTAAAAATAACTTACAGAATTCATATTTCACCAAGGAAAATGGATCTCTAATTTGAACTTTCTCCCTTAAATTCATTGGAAAAACAAACACTTCTAGATATTACAAAAAATTTTGTAGATATGAAAAATAAACAATAATAAGAAATAAAATAAAACTACAAATTATTGTTATCTATAAAATGGTTTGTGAAGAGAAATTCATTTGTAGATGATGAAATAATGAAATATAATGAAGAATTGAACCACATGTCATGAAATAATGACAAATATCATAGAAAATAATCAACAATCACTGTTGGGATCACTAGGTCACCACCGTAGGGTTCGTCACGAGTGAGAGAGGGTTTCAATGTTTGAAAAAAAAATGATGGTTTCCTACTCTCGTATAATTTTTAAAAACTTTTCGGTGTCAGCTATTCAGAAAACCAAGGCCGAAGTACTTCTTTTAATTTATGTCATTGGTTTTACAGAAAATTTATGTCTAATTTTTTTTAATTACAGTTTCTATTTTACTTAAAACTGATGCCAAAATCATTTTTTTTATTTATGGTGTCAGTTTCTTAGAAAAACTAATGTCGTAAATGAACCAAAGTTCTCTTTTTTGTGTTAGTTTTTAAAAAAATCTATGCCAAAAAAATCTTGCAGCTAACTTTTTCATCGGTTTATAAAAAACCAACACCATATCTTCAACGTTAAATCCACTATTTATACTAGTAGGATCTTCCGAGGGTTGAACATGTGAGAAACCCATCATTAAATACCTCATTAAATACCCATCATAAAAACCAAAATTATTTCCCTTCATCAAAATATACTATTTATGAGGATTTACTCTGGATAACGAAATGGATAGAACCACAATCTGTAACTGACATAGAGAAGGTCTATGCGGTGTGGTCAAAGACACCATGGTGTAGCCTCCTACTCCATAGTGATGTATTATAGTGAAAACCCCATTGTGATATTCGTTATGTTGAATCATGTGGCTCAATGGTTTGGATTTATTATGTGGTTGCAATACAACATAGTCACTTTCCACTATGGTGTATCCAACTCCTATGTAGTGTGGTCTTGTGGGTTATGGAATGGTGCCACCTGATTTGGTCATAAAGGTCACCAAAATTCTTCTAAATCTTTTTCAAGATTCTAAATCCCACTATCCTTCCCCAAAATAAGGCTCAAAACACAAAAATAAGGAGTAGAAAGAGGGAAATAAATCTTTTCTTATGGAAACAAAAATTCACGGTGTTACAATTCTCTCCCTATAAAAACTTTTCATCCTTGAGAAGTATCTCCAATAGTCATTCTCTAAAAACCATAGATAAAACAAAAATCTTAAACAAATCCACAACCCAATTTTGATCAGGAATCATTATCTTTTTCCACACAATATTCTCCAATGACAAAACACTATAGTTTTCTTCAATAAGTAAAATCTTGATATATATCCACTGTGCAATCAAAGGTCCTTTTCCATATTATGGAAATTCTTCAATGGTTTCAAAATCATTAATACCTTTTTATATTTTCAAAACTATTTCAATTTAAAATATTACACATAACCAAAATTCCATATTAAAACATCATAAAAGGTCCTTGAAAATCAGTTTTAAAAACCAAAAAATTGAGAAAACACACTTTTTGGTAATTAAAAAAACTATCAAAGAACTCAACAAACTTTTTTTGTGCCCAAATTTTGTTTTCAAAAAGGATTTAAAATCCTAACTCAATGTATTAAAGTTAAAACAAAACAAGATCATGAAACAGTCCTCCCAAATAAGGAAATAGAAATATTCTCCTACAATAACCAAGATAGTGATGAAAAAAATAGGATCATGCATCGGACTGTATGAGGTGACATTCCCTACACTATAAGAAAAATTAGGAACATAAAAAATTACTCACCATTATATGGGATTAAACAAGGTTATTCTTATGATTCTACCCACAACCCAGGATATACCCTCCTAGAACTAACCCTGGTCTCCATCTTTGAATGTTAGTCATAATCACCGTATATATACTAATACAATAGCATACTCAATTCAACTAATTAAATAAAAATAAGACATATCTAAATATAATCACAACATTGATATATCACACAGTTGGGAATCTATCCTAAATAGATATAAAATACAAGTAATTTAATTAAAGATCTAATATATTGCACAACAACGGGTATATATACAAGGAATGTGAAACTACATTCCTCTCCATGAGGCATGAAGTCACACCAAAACCCATAAATCACATATTAATATCATGTACATAAACCAAGGTAAATTAAATCAATGGTAACATCAAAATATATAAATTACCCACTTTATAGAAACTCATAGGTCTGCTATGCCAGCTAATCAGACACTAGCATAGTTCCCCTACCTGAGTCCCAACTATCCTAACTCTTGTGTACCCTATACCAAATCAAGGTAAAAATAAAAGATAAGTTAGTTAATCTTGGTTTTGTGATGAAATTTTGTAACATCCCACCCTAAATAATCAGGTCCAAACTGGAGTGCCACATGAACTCATGTGCACCTCCTCATATGAAAGAGTTCATCAAATGGTGAAAAAGGTCTAAGTCCATCGGTGGGGATACTATACCCTCGGTATCATTTCATAGGAAATATATTAAATAATAAAAATATAAATAAATAACCATAGAAACATTTGGTAACTAAAATATGGTATACATTATAAAATAAACCATACTAAACATGGATCCAAGTATAGAATAATTCTAGTAATAAAAGGGTCAAAAAATGTCCCAATCAAACTCCATCTAGCTACATCATCATCCTATTTCTATACCTATTCAACCATCTACCAGAGGTCCCTTTCCCTTTTTCGGATCCTTAGTCATGAAATACTCAAGCACACTGAAATTACTGAGTAGGTTTTGAGTACAATACTCAGTAAGACACCACCAATGACCCTTAACATTAGTGCATAAAATATACAAGTGTATGTCACTATCAAAAACAAGATACAGATATACAAAATAATACATCACATAATCACAAACCATATTTTGGGTCCATGGGGATTATCTCAACTTTCTTTGGCACCATGTTGGAGGAAACACGCATGCTTCAGCACCAAGCTGGTAAAAACATTCGTAACCAACCTGACACATCCTCCTTAATGGATATCCTCAAACAAGTGACACATTAAGCCATTTGGGATAGTCCAATTACTTTTCAAACCAAATTCTATCACATCCCCCTCGAGTAGATTTCCCCAAACATGTGTCACGTCTCACATTCCTACTAATTATGTCAAGCCTGTACACTCCACTGTAGAAGATAGAAATATATAATATACGTTGAAAATATATAATACAGATCAAACATCACATCAAATCAACAAGTATTATAATCATCACAACCCATATTCAAGAAGCACGAGCATAGGTCAAGGCTATACACACACACACCTCATGTGATCAATCATAAAACATAAGTTTCACATGATACACACGTAGTCCAAAAAAATTATGCCAATGACATATAATAGAACATGTGCTAAAGTCAAGGGATTCCTAACTCAACATATCAACATCAATGTTAGGGAATTTCAAGGGTTTCATCACCTGCACCACACTTGTACACCAACTAGAAAATGATCACATGAAAAGGAATCCTAAGGTCAGTAATTGGAAGGATCTCCAAAGTTTTTTGGAAGAAGGGGGAAGAAGGATTTTTGGAAAATTGGGAAGGTTCTATAGTGAAAGCTAGGTTCTATGGTGTGGAGGTGTATAGAAGATCGCCACAACGGTGGATGATGTAATACCATGGTACAGGGGTGTGCTAAAAGAAAAACACAACAATGAAGGTTCTATAACTATGTTGTAGAGTTACACTAGTAGGAACCACCACAGCATAAATAGGGAGACTACGATGTAGGTCTACTCTTCAAAACAAACCATTACAGAGTAAGGAAATTATTACGACATGGAGTCATCTATGCATCAACTTGGAGAACTAGTACCATAATGAACAATGGTGAAGGGGTTTGGGTTCTAATAGGGGATCTTATAAGGGTATAATGCATGATAAACTACTTTTTAAATACCTCATTGAATACCCCTCATAAAAACCAAAAAAAAATCCCCTCATCAAAATAGCCTATTTAAGAGTCTTTACTATGGATTACCAAATGGATGGAACCACGATCTCTAATTGACATAGATAAGGTATAAACATCATTTTATAAGATACAAAAAACATAGAATCCTACTCCATGGTGATGGATTATGGTGAAAACCCCCTTGTTTTATTCATTATGGTGTTTAATATGGATCTAAGGCATATACTTTGCTTCATTGGATACATAACAGCACAGTAACTTCCCATTATGGCATAGCCCACTCCTCTGTGGCATAGTCTTGTGAGTTATGGCGTAGTGGCACCTGATTTGGTCAAAAGGATAACCAAACTCCTTCTAAATCTTCCTCAAGATTTTAAATCCCACAAGCATTCACCCAAGAAAGGATTCACTCAAAAAATATGATGAGAACAAGGTAAATATGGATTTTATTATGGAAAAACAATTTAGGATGTTACAATATTCACCACCTATTTGTTTTTGTACGGTGTATACATTATCAAGGAATATATTTTCCCATATTTCTCAGGAAATTTAATGGATTTACAAGGCTATATAGTTATCCCTCTCTCACATTCTTTTGATTCAAGAGTTACCAAAATCATTGTAAAACTCAATCTTTTCAATTATGGAAAAACCATCCAAAGTTTTGGTTAAGTAAAAGTGTGTAAAATTTCTTAAAAAATACATCCCTATATAGATACTAGAAATTTGATGTGGCTTTGGAATAGATGCACATAAGGGTAATCACCCTAAAAGGGTTGGTTGATCATTGATTCAATCATCACCCTGATGCATGATGAGTAGGCCTAAGACTATACACACTATGAGATACTTCTGAGGGATGTGATTTTTAATATTTACATGCTCTAAATAAACCATGATGATGGATTTTTTCTACCATTTCCTCAGTATTCTACAAATAAAAAAACATTGAACCCAATTACTATATTATATAGATAATACAACACAATCAAAGTACCCTAGTTCCTATATTTCTTTTATAAGGTTGCTACCAGTTACTTTGATGATACCCCATATATTATAAGCTGGTTAAGGGATGTTCTCCTAGACATCTGCATTATTCTATTAAATGGAGAAGTATTTTTTTTTTATTTTCCAATATATAGATTTCCATTTTTTTATTCATCCATATCTTTCTTATGGAATGGTATGAAATTTCTTGATGACTGTTATAGAGAATTAATTATACTTAATCAAGTGATTGGTGGGGGCCATAATTATATAGCCCCTTGATTCATCAACTGGTATCATGAGACAAAACATGTTGGGTTTTTTATGTATACCTCTTCCCATAATTGGATATTGTCTTGGCACAAGGCCTTTAAATAATTTTTTGATATCTGGAATTATTTATTCCATAATAATGAGATCAATGATTATTTTTATCCATATTTTCATTTATTTTTCATGTATATAGTATGCCCCCAATTTCAGTTGATTACGGATTTATGTTGTTCATTTATTCCTTTCATATAACTTATTCCATGCTTATGTCATTATAGCTTCCAATTTATGATACTACTTACTTATAGAATTAGCTTTACCTTATTTTTTTCCTTTCCCTAGGAAACCTAGAGGAGAACTTTGTGTAATTTTCATGGATATTATGGAAGTCCTAGTTATGTTCCCACAACGAGTTCATATTGTATCTTATATTTTCAAATGTAATGTATATATGTATATATTCTTCCAAGACTAATAATTTATCTGATCTAATGAGACATATTTTATTTTTTACCAATAAATTAATATAAATACTGACTCTGGGTTTATAGAGTTTGGGATGTTATAGGTTCTGGATCTCTTGATAAGTGTTTAAGAGATTATTTTCTTTTTATTTTCTTTTTATTTATTTTTTCCTCCCACTCACAATTTCTCCTTTTTTCAATGCATGCACATGGGGGAGGGGGTATCCCTATATTGTGTAGTCAAACCATGAGGTAAGTGGAGGAGGTGGCATTGGCTTCATTTGAGGGGATTGATCGAGACTAGATCATCATTTGATGGTTGTGGAGAGTAGAACTAGTCTTTAAGTATTTGTTATTTCACTGTGATTTTTTCCTTTATTTTTATATTGTGAAGATGGTCCATTTAAATTAGTTTTTTTTATTTTTAAAATTTTATGTGGACATTTTAGAGAACCTTGAGGATAGTTATAGGGTGATTTTGGGAGAAATTGGGGTTTCGGTTTTTGCAAGGGGTTTTTATTTGAAAAACCTTATCACAAGACATGTATTACAAGAACACACAACATGTGTTATTCTTATATGGGGAAGGGAAGAATAAGAATACTACATAGTGTGTAGTCTATGAGGACATTTCATTTTAGGTGACTCATGGTGTGTCTAAGTACATGGAAAAACACTTCATATGGGAACACATGGCCAGACCCCATGTGTGGAACATGGATAGAAAACGTGTTGAGTATTTCGATATATAATGTGTAATCCACATAGCCACTTAACCCATTTTGATGACGCACCATGTAAGTATAGTGAATGCTGTGAATTTGAAAAATACATGCCATTTCAGGTTTAAGTATATGGACAAAGTGGGGTTTGGGGGATTCACAACATGTACTCAAGATAAATGGCATGTACTTTCCCTTTTAGTAAGGTTTTATATGTTTTCTCAGCCTTGAGCTAGAATTGGACTTGTGAGTAGTTCATCCTGATTTGTTTTCTGCATGGGATGTGATGGTGAGGACCTCATGCAGATTAGTGGTTGTTGGTGATTTTTTTTGGAGTTGGGAAAGATATAGAGGAAGGTTTGACTTATGGTTTTAGATTGATATTTCTCCTATAGAAGGTGTGGTGAAAGACTCTAGGGGAGGTTGTGGGAATGACATATGACTTGGAACGAGACATACCAAGGGTTTTAGCTTGGAATTATTCAGAGGGTTCCCAAAAATGGGAATGGGTAGTGAATTAGATGAGTGGATGGAGTTATATACTAGATTATTCAGGTCTATATTTGATGGATAATTTTGGATAGGTTGACATCGTGGGGTGTTAGATGTAACATTATAATCAGAACCACTAAATTCTAGTCAGAAGGTCACATAACCTCATGCGTGCCTCCCCATATTCAAGAGATTTCTGACTAGAAGCTCTGAGTCCATCAGTGGGAATACTATACCCTTATTATCACGTCATATGATCAATAATAAACAATAAATAATAAATTAAATGATCATAGTAAACATAAATAAACTAAATAAATGTCCTAAATATCACATAAATAAAATAACTCCCAATGTAGAAATCATATCTAGTGTAATAAGTAGTAGAAAATAAATAAATAACCCCAAATTGGGGTTCCTATGGAGTACATTCTGATCCACCACTTTTTTTGTGCTTCTCTTCTTATCCATCTACCACAGGTCCCTTTACCATTACCAGATCCCTCATGAAATCTACAAGCACATCAAAATGCCCAAGTAGGGTGTGAGTACAAAACTCAGTAGGACACCACCAATGCATCCTTAACCTAATGTTATAAAGTATAAAATGTGTATTTTATAATTATAATAAATTCATAACAAGCATAAACCTATAGTCCAAAACATAGTGGTAATGTGCTAACCAAGCTGGAACAAGCCCCCGGTAGTACCTTCTTTGGCTCCCCTATATAAGGACAGTCATGGTATGTTGTAATAATAAAGGACTAGTACAAAGAATTAAATCCATATCTAGTATTTCATAATGATAAAGGATCATCACTAAGCTCTAAATCCATCTCTCGAAAGTCATATGGCATCGAGTTGGGTCAATCCACAAGGTCGTCATATCTCGACTCTATCCCAGGTCATGCCCCAAGGCCATCAAGCCCCTCGAGTGAAGGCCGTAGGACTTCACACCCCATATATGCCTTGGGTTATGCCCCAAGTCCTTCATTCACCACAATTAATACCCCTAGGATATCATTCCCCTAATGTGCTACCTCAGGTTACACCCCAAGGTCGTCATGCCTCGTACCTTGTTCTCAGGTCCATAATTATTTTCATCGCAATCTCTTCACACTACCCATCTAAGGGATACACATCACATGATGGTCCACCTATCTGAAGTACCAAACATAACCTCTAAGGAAATGGTGTCACGTATTATAGGGTATGCATACAAGGAAGGTATAATATATCATCATGAGAAATAAATTATCAATGCATAAAAACATGTGATCATAATCCAACATGGAAATAAGCTAATATAACAATACTCATGGAATCAAAAAATATAGTAGGTCTCTTGGTTTACACTCACACCCACATTTTATAACTATCATGAACATTCATAAAATATTCCAATATAATAATCATATATTGGAAACATGTGTAAACGAGAACCCAACAGAGTAAGGAACTTCCTACCTTAGTTACAATGATGATAGATGATGAGGGTTGACCTCCAAGTTCAATTTCACTAACGAATCCTATAACCATCCCCATTTTAACATGATTTATAATTATCACTATTTTTTATAATTAAAAATATTAAATTAAATCATGATATAAAATACCTCACTACCTTCAAAAACAAACTTAAGAATAATTTTCTACTCATCGAGATGAACCCAATGGCATTGACGGAGCATCAATACAATCAATATCATAGAATATATAGAAGATAGAAGCTTGGAATCATAATAAAATAAAATAAAATAAAGAGAGATAATATAGGGAGATGTGAGTAAAGGAGAGAGGTCTAAGGGAGAATTTCTCCTATTGGTAGTTGCACCCCCTTTCCCCCATTCACATTTTCTAATTTTTTTAAATTTATCATTTTTTTATTTCCCCACTCTCCTCATGAATTACACGCATGAAAATTAAATTCTCCATAAAATCTATATGCCATGGACCAAGTCCCATCTCTTCTATCAATTAAATATTTTATCATTTATTATTTTATTTCCATTATATTTATTTCCTTCTCTCAAATTAAAGTCATGTTCCTCCCATGGGTTTCTTCATGGATTTCTTTCTAAATTTCTATTTTAAATATATTAAATCATCCATTAATATATATTAAAAATTCATCCATATATATATATATGCATTATACACACACTCACACAAATATATATTTATACACTCGTGAATACACATGCGTACACACATACGCACGCACACACACACACACACACACATATATATATATAAACACACACATACATATATATTTAACTCAAATATATATATATATAAATTATATACAGACACACACACCTATATATACATATATACACTGACACACAAACACACACACATTATATATATATGCACTCATGCACACACACATAGATATATATAATCCATATATATATATATATATATATTTAAAACACAAAAATATTATTTTCCCATTTTAGTAATAAAAATAATAATATATTTTGTTATTATGAAATATTTACCATCATTATCACCATAAACATTTCAAAAAAACCTTCATTAAAAACTGAAAGTATTTATTTTTCACAAGTAATAATATCACTGTTATTATCGAAACTCCAAAAAGAGATTCATCCTAGGAAAAATTTCACTCATCAATTATGTGATTTAAAAATATTTAATCAAACATGTAATTTCCATTAATTTTATTCAACATAAATAATAATAATACAATTATTATTGTTATTATTTTTAACTATCGAATAATTATTTGAATGCCGATTAATTTTATCAGCTCAGTTTATCTAATAATTTGATAAATTTATTTATAAACATATATTCTTCCTTTTTTATAAAATTTTTACCCAAAAATGGTGAAAAGAAAAATATTTACTTGCAATTTAACCAAACATCTGACACACACAAAGGTTACGTTGTACATAGGGAAAAACCAACATTTTTTATTTAATTATGGTCTCATATTTCTCATATGAAACACCATTTGAGAGATATTTTTTGGAAAAAATTACATGAGTTTGATATATTATATTTAATATTTTTATTATATTAGTACCAAGACTATAAAGGCCATGAAATCCCACACTAAATCAATTCCTAACTCTGAAAATACTCCAAAGAATATTCCAAATTGTTAAATGGGAATAGACCCTCACGTAAAGCCTTAATAAACACAAGTATTGAAAAACTACATTTTTACAGAAAATATAATTGTAATTTATTAGTAAAAGAGGGTTTTATTATCATTTAAAATTGAGGATATTACAATTCTCCCTCTATAATGACTTCTCATCCCTGAGAAGTATCTCTAGTAGTCTTGTTCATATAAATCAAACCATTGGGATCAAACATTAAACCCCCTATCCCATATCTATGAGGTAGCATCTCTCAAGTAGAGATAATATTATGAACATAAATATATCTTATCCAGTATATGGAATCATACAAAGGATTTACTAAGAGTCTACCCTCATCCCTAGGTATACCCCTCCTAGAACTAATCCTGGCCTTCATACCTAAAAATTACTCATAGTAATAATATATATACTAACCCAATAGCATGTTCAGGTCATCTAATTAAATACAATATAGATATATCACAACATCATGGGAACACAAATATATCACACAAATAAAAACTATATGAAATAGATAGAACAAGTCAATACATTTAATTAAATAACTACTATGCATCACAACAAGTGTATATATGGTATGTGAACCTACATGCCTAGTCATGATGAATGAACACACCTACAATATCACAAGTCACATATCAAAATCATTTGTATCACCCAATTTTAATTTAATAAAATGGTAACAGCAAAACATGTTTCCCCCCACATTATGGAAACTTGTAAGTCCACTATATAGTGTTATCTAGACACTATCATAGTTCAAGTGCCCGAGTCACAACCATCTTATATTCTATCTAGCATGTCCCAAACCAATACAATATAAGAAATAATTTAATGAATCATGGTGCTCTGATACCATTTTTTTAACATTTTTACCTGAACTACTAGGTCTAATCAGTGTGTTACATGAACTCATACACACATCCCCATATGAAAGACGTTTCCAACTAAGAGTGAGGGTCTGAGTATGTCAGTGGTAAGACTATACCCTCAATATCATGTTATAGTATCAACAATAAATATATAAATAATAAAATAAATGATCATAGTAAATGCATAGAAACTTAATAAATGGCATACATAATATACAAAAAAATAACTCCAAATATGATAAGCATGTCCAGTGTAATAAGAAATAGGAAAAAATAAAAGCACTATGGGGCCCTTCATTTTCCTACTCAACCTTCCACTTTCTCTTTGATCATATTATTATCTATCCATCACACGGCCCTTACCCTTTGTCGGATCCCTGATGAAATCTACAAGTGCACCGAAATTCCCAGGTAAGGTGTGAGTAAAAGACTTGGTAGGACACCACCAATTTTTCTTTAACCTAATGTGCTCAAGTGTAACATGATTAATCCACAATGATAATAAATTTGTAATGAGTATAAACATACAATCCAACATTGAGTGGTCGTGTACTAACCAAGATACCATAGACCAATGGTGGTACCAACTTTAGCTCCATGTAGGAAATATATTCATGGTATGTCGTAATAAGGAAGGTCTAACACTAATCTTGAAATCTACCTATGGCATGTTGTAATGAAAAAGGATCAGAACTGAACTCGGAATCTATCTCTCAGAAATCATAGGCCATAGATTTAGATTAGTTCCCATGGTCATTGTATCCCACCTCCATCCTAGGTCAGGCCCCAAGTCTGTCATGCCCCTCGTGTCAGGACCCCAGGTCCTCACAACCCATTGATGCATCGGGTCAGGACCTAAGGCCATCATGCCCCTCAGGTTATACCATCATGCCCCTAACACATTTCCTTAGGTAAGTTTCCAAGGCCTTCATGCCCCCATTCCCTATGCTAAGGTCCATCATCATTTTCGTCACAAGCCATGTACACTCCCCCTATAAGGGATAAACATCACATGATGATCCACTTATCTCATGTACCAAACATAACCTCCAAGGAAATGATTTCACGCATCATAGGGTATGCATACAAGGTAGGTATAATATATCATCATGTAAAATAAAGTAACAATACATGAAAAAATATTATAATAATATAACATAGAAACAATATACTCAAAGAATACCCATGAATTCAAAAATCATAGTAGTATCATGGTTTACACACACACCCACATGAGATAACTATCAAGAATGGTCATCATCTATGCCAAAGCAATAATCTTATAATGGCAAAAAGTGTAAACAAGATCCCAAGAGAGTAAGGAAATTCCTACCATAGGTATAATAATGATATACGACAAGGGTTGACCTTTGAGTTTGATTTCACACTAAATCATCAAACCATTCCTATTTTGACATGATTTAGAATTATCTATATTTTTAATAATTAAAAATATTAAATTAAATATGGATACAATGTCTCACGGCCTTTAGTTGATCTGGAAAAATTGTTACACTCCATATTTGTATGTTTATCCTTTTTAGGTGTCTCATGCTAATTATTATATTTACATTACTTCCTCTCTTTTTCCTTTAGATTTTTATTCCTTTTAGAATCATATGAAAATTCTTTAGGTGATTTATTTATGCGTATCTCATCTCTATGAACTTTTAATCCACATATTCTACAAACTTATTTTAAGCATTAATACCTATTTTGTAATGGAAATTTTGGCGAATTTATTTAATAGCTTGTTCTTATCTGTTCATTATAGATCCCCCTTGGCTCATGTTTGATTCATGAAAATGACATGTTGTACTGTAAAGAGTAGTATTTATGCCCATATTTCCACAACACCATCAAAATAATTTGAACCATGATCGTCTATTATTTTGATAAACCTATCCAGAAAATTCATGATTTGGTCTTATTATAAACCATTATTTATTTTTCCTAGGAAGAAATGATATTTATAGAATCGTCATATAATCATTTGATGTGGTAAAATTAATCTCCCATGACTTCTTATTCCTCACATATTCACCTGTACTATTAGTGATATCATACATATTTTGAAACTATATAGTAGAAAATGTACCTTGTCTATTGATACCATTCATCTTACTAGCTTGAGATTACTTATTTTTTATATCAACGAACTTATTTAATTCTTATCTATGCTTCTTAAATTAATGTTAGACTATTATATATATTTATTGTCTCAGATAGATCTTCCTCCTTGTGAGTCATTTTCTCTTCAAGATCAATCATCATATTTTCTAACTTAGATATATTCAATATATACGTATTTTTTCATCAATAAGACATATTTTACTTTTATCATGCTCTTCCTTTTCAATAGGTAATATTTCATTACATTTTTTATCTTTCTCTTCACATTATTGAGCTGGGTTTTTTCTAAAGAGTAGCTTCCAAATCTTCTTTCATCCATCATTCCAAATATTTTCTGACAACACTATCATTATCACTACTTGAATAATTTGATCCATTTTCCACATGAGAAAATAAATTTAGTTCATATTCTTAAGAACTTCTAGATAATGAATTTTATTGTGTATTCTTTCTCATTGAATTCCACTTTCTATTACTAGAATACTTATTTTTTTCTTATCCTATTTATATTTATGAGGTTTCTTACTTTCATAAATCGATTCCAATTTAGACATTTTCATTATGGAATTTAAGGAAAATTTTCTTATACCATTACATCTGAAGCACTTGAGTTGTTTCGTGAATTTTTCTTTTAATTTTTCCTTTTGAAACCTCTTTTAATAAGAGAAAAAATTAACTAAGGTATTCATCAACTTCATCATCGTCATAATCACTTGATTCCTCAAATTCCACTTCTTTTAACTTTACTTTTATTATAGCCTCAAATTCCATATTTTCTTTTACCATAAATATTAATTTCTAATCCTTTTTCATTTCATAATATATGAGCATATTATGTAACTCATCCAATGAAATTTCTTCCCTATCTTCTAAGGATAAAACCTTGGCATCAAATATATTTTGGAAAGTTCTCATAAGATTTTTCATAATTGTTAAATATTCTATCTTCTCACCAAATACACATATATTACATACAATATCATTAACTCTAATGAAATAATCATCAATGCTTTCATAATATATTATTTTAATATCCTCAAACTTGATTCTCTATATTTAAAGATTAACTTCGCTGATTATAATATTTTCTTTTATAACTGCTTCTCTGTTTTTCAAAAACCCCCTTTGTAGTTTAAAGACCCGTCACTTTAGTGTATACATTATCTGATAAATCTTTCAGGATAGAATTTTGAGCCTTGACTTCAACTTCTAGATTTATCTTTTCTTCTTGAGACATTGTAACATCATCAGCAATAGGTGGGAATCCCACTGTTGTTGTATATCTCAATTTTAGGCCAAGAGATAGAAGAAAATAAAGCATCTTGTTCATACATCATTGGTAGTTATTACTATCAAAATTAGTTATTCAATGGTTTTTTTACTGAATTTTGATTCTCCATTTCCAAGAAATTTCTTAGATATTCATAGGGTAACTTTCTTTGACACTAATTGAAGTTTCCAAGGATAGGTTAGGTACCACTAAGAGGGGTGAATCAATGCTACATTGTTTTTAAAAATTATTTCTTTTAATCAAACCTCTATGACAAATAAAATTCCTGATATTTAATATTTAATTCTCTAACTCTACCTAGAAGCCATAATAAAAAAACAATCACAAAACGTATGGATTTTTATAAGGTTTGGTACAAAGATCTACTCTTTTTTTCAACTCGTTATTCCCCCAATTATAGATTCTTTACAAAATGTAGGTGGTTACTACCAAGGAAACTCTCATTCCCATCAACATTGAGTCCCATAGTGTTCCACTCTAGAGTCCCACTATATATTATAATTTCCCACCTATACTATCAACTCGTTAGTCCCATAAGAGGATCTTTATACTACATCTCATAGTGTTACCAATATCCCAACGACCTACTATAGAGTCTCACTGGAGACTTCTTGTACTTTAGAGTCCCACTTAAGACTTTCCCTGATATTGAGTCACCTAAGATATGATCCTCTGATAGAAATATCCTTATTGGATTCAGACTACTTCATAACTGCCTCAAGATGAATTCTTTCTCCATAAACAAACTCTCTCACCTGATATATTCATGTACAATATTCAAGAACTTCCAAAACTGATAAAAAATACCAGATCCTACACACTATCTACTAAAATTCAAATTCTATGGACTTATCTCAACACACTGACTACTCATGTATATTTATTCTAAATTAATTCTTGGAAAAACACTGAAAAATATTAATGCTTTTTCATTTCTTCAAACTTCATACATGTATGTAATACACTGATTGGTTTTCTCAATTTAATATATTCACAAATGAAAAAACTTCTCTCATTTTATACATGAATTATTTTACGTGCATATAAATACAAACACTATATACAATTCCTTTATAAAATATAACACCACATGGGTATTCCACTTTATATTCACATTATTTCATGTATGTAGATTTCATATATCATACACAACTCAATAACACCACTTCATTGTTCCATCATGCAAATATATCACAAAATAGTATCTCCTACTATCTCTTCCTGAAAGAATATCATTCTATCCCACTATGTTTTCATGTAACAAATGTATAAGTGATTTATTACTCAAATAATACTCGCTAAACACCCTTTATTCATGGATATAATTTCATGCAGGATTCATAAACTCCTTCTCATAATAATATACGTAAAATTTTCTTCTATATTTATTCTTTATGTAACAGTATACAAGGGTTCTCTTTTCCTTTCACCTTTGTGTAACTTATGGTGAATGTATACACTATTTTTTAGAAACAAAACCACATCGTGTGATTGTGGAGGTATATAAAGTCACAACATTAATTCATGGAAACTCTCACAAGAATATAGATCTTGTTTAAGCCTCTATTTCAGTCTCCTATACTCTCAAAATTTTCCTTGGATATGCGTTAAGATCATAACTACAAATGGAGTAGTCTGTGGTATTTATGGATGAATTCTCCACTAAATTATCTCATTCAAATCACCACAATATTTCAAGAACACTGACTTATCTTGTACTTTGTGACTTTGTAAAAACACCTACTCTATAAAACCATTTTTCTTCACACTACATATCCACAGTTTAAGAATATCACTCTCTTGAATACAAATTTTCATGTTGATTCGATTAGATTTGAATCATCAATAATATAAAATGATGCTCTAATGCCTATCTAGATAAATTTTACATTGTGAAATTTAGATCCCAATAAACAATAGATTCTTAGATGATCTTAAGGTAGAAGACAATCATAGTGTAGATTAAATGGAATATGATGATTAGAACATATGGTTTTCATTATTTGGGTATGTTTAATGATGGATCTATAGTATCCAAATTCAATTCATCCTACATCAATTTCAATCTTAGTTGTGTTCTTCCTTTTATAACAATATATTCCCTCATCCACCCTGAAGTGAGTACTAGGGTCCGCTCCTGACCACCTCTAGCATAGCCTCGTGCCAACTCCCTCTTCCACCATTGCACCACCTTTCATATTGGTTCAACTATGGTTCCATATGACTCTACGTGGGTTCATTATGAACATGGTCACCCACTGCTTCTCATGCTAGTTGTCTAGGGTTGGACTTCCCACCTTATTAATGTCCATGGTCCTCCTTGAGTGGCTAGTGTGGGAGACCATTTTTTTTGGTTCATCACAAATAATATCCAATTCCAAGATACTCAAATATTCCTCATGAAAAATAAATCATATTTTTCATGGCCATATTCTTCCAAACATTAATGTCAAAATTTTCCATCCTAATTTTCATGTGTCTTGGAACTTAAGAATAGTTGAACAATTGACACAATTAAAGCCTCATTTACTTTTTCATAGCCTATTAAAAATAATATCAACTTCAACACAAATAAACCACTTGGTTTTTCAAAATACCTAGAGTTATTCCTAAGAAATAAATTATTTAAACCTCTATGGTCACACTATAAATGATTCTTACTATATCATTCTATGTTTGAGCCTAGTTATTTTCCCAAAAACCAACCCCTGAGTCACTCCAAACCCCTAAAAAGGATAAAAACAACACATATAAACCTGATTAGTAAAAAATTAACCAACAAAATAACTTGAAAATCGAGGGGTTTTAAATGGTGTATGGACCTGTTGGTTCTAGATGTGTTTTTAGTGTCATGGTGAGAGTATGGGTAGACACTCATGGTTTAGGAATATCACATAGGTAGTAGTTGGTCATTCTATTAGATTTTTCATGAGTGGGATGCCTTGATTTTGAAGTGGAGCTCTAACGGTGTTCCATCTAGATGCAATTCACACGTGATAAGGGAATATTCAATGTTTTATGAATATTATCCTAGATTTTATAGGACATGGATCATGTGATCATAATTCTAGTAGTATGATTGGGTTGTGTGGGAGAAAATTATCATTAGGTTCAAGTGAGACTAGGTAGGATGGTGTGTGAGAGCCTTTGAAAATTTTTTGGAGAATCATATTGACTTAAAGAGGAGATTAGTTGTTGGAATGTTTTTTGGGAAAAATCATTGGTGCGTGATGTAATGTCCCGCCCTGAGTTCCATTGAAACATTACTCTTAATAGTAGACCAAAACACCTCAAGCACATCTCTCCGAACGGAAGAGGCTTCCGATCAACATTGAGGGACTTGGGTGTGTATGTGGGGAGACTATGTCTTCATGGATCAGATTATGCATAGTGGTAAATGATAGAAACAATTTTTGAATAATATACTAGAAATATCAAAATAAATATAACCATAAAGAAAACCATGGAATAGAAATAGATAACTAGAATAAACTGTATAAAAATAATAAATACAAAATTATGATCATGGTATGTCATGTGTCTATACAAAAATGTGAGTATAGGGGTGCAGGGGAGACAAGTATATACTACAGCTATACAAAAATTTGAAAAGACCAAAAGCTACTAAAACAATCATCTCAAGCATAGGATCGGTCCTCTACCCCAAATCCCCATCATGATGTTTTAAATCAGTCAAGTATCAGAAGCTTCACACTTCCCTTTATCCATACCTACGATCATGAAATCTTTTTAGGTGCTAAGGGCCTACCAAGCAGGGTGTGACATAAAATCTCATTAAGTTAGCACCCATAATGTATAAACTGGTCCATTTCATGCAATAAATGAATAACATCGTTCCATAAGAGATAAATGTAGCAAATAATTAAATAATCGAATAACTACTCGGTTTGGGTTCCTAGATAGACACATGATTGATACAACCTACTTCATTATAAGATAGATATTTTAAAGGATTTACCTGTGAAAGTAATAATATGTATCCAAGGGCCATTGAAAACATGGAAACCAAATAAGTCATACCTATAAGCATGTTCTTTATCTTTCAGTCTCATTTTCATATCATCATTAAACAATTTCTAATTTAATTATGAACCATCACTGATAGAAAATTCAGTAAATCTGTAAAATCCATGGGTGGAGTCTTAATCTCATTCAAGGTGATCTAAACATAATCCCTATGTTCACTACAGGTGTCTCTGATAGAACCAATACCACTGATTCCATCTAAGGAAACCCATATAGGAATTCCTTGTATCACTCATGGAATAGTGACTCTAAGTCCATAATAAGTATCTCACATAGGGGACCGAGTATCACCATAAGGATAGGTCACATAAGTCTTGAGAAACCCTTAAAATAATTTATTAAAAAAATGAATCATCTTCCGAACTGTCTATCGAGCGGTACAATGAAACATCATTTAAAATGTGATGAAATGAGTGGGAAAGACCTAAACCATCTACCTCTATGTAATAACACTCCACTCATCTGTTATTGAGGATCGATTTGACCTAGAATTTAATAAATCAAATTATTTTTCAAACACCGTAAAAATAGGTAAAAAGATGTTGCACCAAAATAACACAACAAATGGAAGAGGAACCTCAAAATAGAAGTGTTTGGAAGGAACAGATTTCTGAGGGCTTTATTTTTCTTCTGATAGTGAAAGATTTGAGCACTGAATGAAGGAGATAACACAAACCCTATAGATGAGGAGAATATGGAGCTTCATAAATGGGGGAGGAGGAAAATCTAGTTGGAAAGTTAGGGGAGAAACAAATAATTCAAGAGGGGTGAATTATTAATTTTCCCCCAAAATCAACTTCACATGGTTTGACCACACTGTTTGGCCAAACCATGCACCACATGTTAACCATTCACTACTGTAAGGGTAATCCCGTACGGTTTAACTAACTATGTGAAAACAGCATGAAACCTCTATATCAAAAACTTGAAAGAGGTCACACAATCATGTGTCCTTGGTCATACTATTACAGAAAAACCATGTGGCCCCTAAGTGGCCACTTCATACAACTACACAGTTTAGGGAAACCATGTGGGTTGGACTGCATGGTCTTCTCTAACTTTGTAGCCCAATTTTCCTCTTCCCATTTTGGGGATTTGAGCTTTGAACAAGCCCCAAACACACTTGAGACCTCATTTAACCATTTAGGCATTATTATTATGGCTGTTTAAAGGAATTTAATCCAAAAAATAATGATTTGTTCAATTGATTAAATCCCAGACATTACAACCTCTCCTCTTTAAGACAACAAATCCCTATGTTTCCCTTATAAGGGTGGTACAACATCATCTAAAAAGAGTTATGACCATTGTGCATGTACATCAGCCTCCAACTCCTAAGTCTCATACTGTACATTCCCATGCTTCCATAGCACCCTAACCAGAGTAACTGACCTACCTTGAAGAACATTCATGCTGTGATCAATGATATGTATTAGATTCTCCTCAAATTATTCATCTATCAACAACTCTATATCCTCAATATCAAACTAATGAGACAAGTCTGGATGATAATTTTGAATATAAGATATGTGGAAGAGGCCATGCATAGAATTGTACCTATGAGGTAGTTGAAACCAATAGGATACCAGTCTGACTCTATCCACTATCTCTAAAGGCTCGAAATATCGAGGTGATAACTTTCCTTGTCTCTTGATTCTTATATGATATAATCTAGGTGAAACACATAGAAAGACCCGATGTCCCACCTCGAACTCTAGAGGTCAATGGCGATAAAGTATATATGACTTCAAGATCAAATGAGATATATCCATATGATTTTGAATCAGTTGGAATTTCTTTGAAGTCTCCTAAAAAAGATGGGGACCCAGTAGAGTTGTCTCACCTACCACTAGCCAGCATAGAGGTGAACGATATGATCTACATTGGAGGACCTCATACGAAGCCATCTGAATTTTTTCATAAAAAATATTATTGTCAGAAAACTCAACCATAGTAATATGAATTTCCCATGAGCCTCAAAAATAAATAATACACACCGTTAGAATATCATCTAATACCCATATGGCTGCTTGGATGACCCTTTGGTCTAAGGGTGATATGCAGTACTTAAGAGAACATGTGAACCTTTTTCCTTTTGTAATCCTTGTGATGCTAACCATCATTGAAGCCGGTCAAAGTTTAATTATTTATATTCTAAATAACTACAGTATATGTGTCAAGTAGGGTCGAACCCATAGAGAAGGAAAATTTGACCACTATTCTTCTAAAAACTTCCAAAAAGACCCCACGGTTGTCAGCAGTGGGGTAGATTTTCTGTTTTTTTAAATTTTTTTATAATTTTTTAATCTTATTTATGCATTTATTAAGCATTAATGTGACTAAACATTTAAAATCCTATATATAAACTAAATTGAAGTAATAAAGAGTTGAAAACATATAGAAACAGAGATATAGAATGCTGATAAATGAACAATCAAGAAAAACACTCAGGAAAAAATCTTCATTCTACTAGTTTTAAAAGTATTCTAATTCACTTAAAAGTTATTACAGTTTACCACCATAAAGAGAATAAATTACCTCCCATGTTAGGAGTTAATTTACACAAGATGATCAATTTTATAGTTTTCCACTCCAAAATAAATCAACTGTGAACAATTTAATTTGAAAAAAATCAATAGGATGAACTCGTTGTAAGTCCTAAAGTATTTTGAGTTTATTATTTTTTTTAAAGAAGTACCCATGATCAATATCGTCGAATAATTGTGTAGTTTTAAAATTAAGTTCTAGTGGTAAAAAGAAATTGAATGAATTCATAATTGATCTCACCGATCAATACTGAATACATCAAAATGATAAAGTGAAAAGAAAATTAAAAGATAACCAGCGGAACTTCGATTTCTCCCCGAACAAAAATATTTAGCCTAAAATTAACTCTATTATGTAAACATAAATCATTCAATTACAAGAAAGTAATTTTTAGGAAAATAGAGGAAGAGATCTCCCTCTTCAAGCTTGAATCACAGCTTCTCCGGATCCTTGGATTTCCAGGAAGTGGTTCTCTGAGAAGCACTCCAAAAATTGCCACAAGTTGTCCCTCTACTCTGGACGGAAGTGGATGATCGAATTTATTGAATGAATGTCCCCCCACTCAAAAATTCACGCTGCTCTATTTTAAATTTACTGTCACCTACTGCATGTCACCCATTGTTTTCCACTGACTTCAAATGTCCTTCACATATGCACCGCACACGTGCATTTTTTCATGACTGACATGTCGTGCTATCCTTGCCCATGTAACTAACCCCTGGTGAGTTAGTTGAGTGAACCTGGACGTGTTTCTAACTCTTGCATGAACCTGCAGAGTAAAGAACAAAAAAACAATTAGAAATGAAAAGAAAGTATTATAGTTATTTTTTAGTTTAAGGTTATATTACTTATTAAATACTTTAATTAATGATAATTAATAAATATTTTAGTTGATAATTATTATTTACTTTTATATTATTTATTAAATTAATTATTTAATATTATTAAGATAAATCTTAAGTTTATAAAAAAGTTATTAATTTAATTAAATAAATTATTATATTCATTAATTTATTAAGTTTGTGATTTTAAACTAGAATATTAAAATAATTAAACATCATAAGTTAATTAAATAATTATATAATTTATAAATTAAATTGAATTAATTATTTTATTAATTTTATTATTATAATTATATTTATTTTATTAATTAAAAATTTAAACATATATAAATGTATTTATTAGTTTATTTTAATTAAAATAATAAAAATTAATATTTTTGTTTTAAATATATATTATTTTAATTAGTATATTTTAAAGTTAATTTAATTATTATTATTTATTATTTATTTATACTCTTAATAATATATTAATTTATTATCATTATTTATTATATATTTATTTTTAGGTAAGTTTGTTTTTAGTTTCTTTTTAAATTTAATTTAACCCCCCTTTTTATTTATCTCCTTCATTCCCCTCCCCCCTAATTTGGCACAACAAGGGGGTAGGTTTTCCGCCCTATTCGTCTTCTCCTTCCCGAAGAAGCCAAGTCGGCTATCCTCCCTCCTCCAGTGGTGGACTAACTTCGGCCCTCTCCATGAGGGCAGTGCGATGTCGGGTGATTTCATCTGTCAGCATCTAATCCCACCAGTTCACATGCTAGATCCATGGTGGGGCGGAGATAGTCGAGGTTTGTGTGGAGGACCCTTCCTCAGCTTCGGATCCAACAGAAGCTCAGCTGCAGAAACCACTTGTTCAACCAACACAAATGCGGAAGGTGGTGGAGTTTATTCAAGTCACGGTTTCTAGATCTGAAATCTATTGATGAATAGTGGTTTAGAGCTTGAAAAAAAGTGGCAGTGGATCACAGCATTGTGATGAACTAGTGGCATGAGGGATTACTGTAATGGGGTGAGAAAGTGTCTCAGCGTGACACCATCACAGTGATGGTGGAAAGGTCTCAGTGAATATGAAGAAATGCATGAAACAGTGGGATGGGAAGAGGGAAATGGTGTTGTGGAAGATAGGTCATGGTGGCTGGTGCTTGTAGTTTGGATGAAAATGTGAGGAGGTTGTACCATGAAGGTGGTTTACAGTGTCAAGGGGAAAACGGTGGTAGGGGAAAAGTGGAAAGGAAACGGTTTCAAGAATTGATGTGCCACCAATAATAGAAACGATGCTTGGAATTGTTGTGCCACCGGTTTGGATGGGGAAGCAGTAGCAGGAGTTATAGTGGCTGAAATTACGGTGACACCGTAAAGGGGATACAGTGCCACAGTAATGGGTTGATATGGTGCCACTGTATTACAAAACGGTGGCACAGTTGAGGAGTAAACTAATGGCATCAAACTTAGCCTACAAAGAAAATAAATTAAAAGCAGATTAAAAACTTAAACTAAGATAAATACTAAATAATTGATTTAAAACTAAAATTAATTAAAATAATTATATATAACTTAAAAACTTAAATAATAAGAATGAAACAAATAAAATTTTTAGATTATTATTAACTTCAAAAAAGTAAATGAAAATTGGAACTATACTAAAACTTAAATTAAGATACAATTACATCATTCATAGTTAATATAAAAATAAATTAGATTTAAATTAAATATTCATATAACCAAATTTAATTATTGAAAATAATTACTTTAGAAAATTAAGTAAAAGTAGGCATTTAATTATTCTATTGTTAAATAATTATGTAAAAAGTTTAAAAACATAAATCTATAATTAATGAATTTTTGAATGGTATCTAATAATTAAATTAAGTTATTTCAATTAATACTTAAAACATGAAATGATAAATTAAAAAAAATAAGTTATCTAATTGTAATAAAGACTTTAATTAATTAATTAATAAAAAATACAAATTATTAAATATGAAGGCTAAGACACTAAACTAATTAATAAATTTCAAGACTATAAAATTAAAGTAAGATATTAATTAATTATTTATAGGATAAAAATACAATTTTAATTACAAAATTTGACTAATTTAAAAATTTGACTATAAAAATATAAAAGATCGCTTATTTAGTAAAAAGTGTAATAATAATTAATTAAATTGTTAAAAAAACTTAATTATATGTGGAAAAACATGTGTTTTTAAGGACATATCAAATTCCCCCACACTTAATGATTGTATGTCCTCAAACAATCTCATGTTTTATTATCTTTGAAAATAGAAGTAGAATTTAAAAGTCAGCTGAAACTGTAACATGTTCAGCACTTAAGAATAGAGGAGAAAAACATGAAAAAAGGATTTTTGAAAAATATTTTTAAAATGATGTATTTCCTTGAAAAAATACTCAAATAGTAATATAGAAAGCTATGAATCATCAAGAAATGAAGAGGTCATGCCTCATATGTGATACAACTTAATGACTCATTACAATCCAAGATCAAGTTCTAAGTCCAAGAGTGAGAGGAGGTAAAGTTTGTGCGGAATTCAAAACATAACAGTGGGAACTTTATACTTTGACTCAATCATAGATTCCAAAAATAATTTTTTTTTCTTGAATCAACTTATTGATACAACCTAAATGATTCCCATATAAACAATTTGTCCCCTTCTTCATCCAGCGTTCATTATTCCCCTCACCATAACGAACTCATTTTTGACCCTATACACTTTTTTTATTTTTTCCAAGACATGTATCATGTGCTAAGAACAGTGCAATGCACTTATTCAAAGTGTATAGAGGACTTATAGTAAAAAGAAACACACCCATCATCTAGGGTCTTAGAGACTCACTACGGGATCCCAGATGCCCAAACTACTCCAGTTTGAAAAGATTTTTATGAAAATCATCAACATTGGATCATTAAGGTGATTAATTTTAAAAAATAATAGAAAAAATGAATCCCCTAGGATCAAGATCAAACACCTAGTTCCAAAGGTTACAGTCATAACTTCACAAACAGTTTACCCAAATCACTCTCAATAGTATACCTAAACCAGGATCTTATAAAACCACTAAGCAAGACCACTCAGCAATCATCCAACCACATTAATTTCATAATCAAAGCAGTTCTTAACTACTAATCAAGCAACATCCTTAGGAAAGATCCAATTCAAGAAATAAGCAAGCCTAAAATTGTGCAAGAGTTTTGAAAAATTGTGAAAAAAAATTACCCATTTTTTGAAAAAAAAAGTTCTAAGTTATAGTGGGAATTGAAGGGATTTTAATTAAGCATAGTTCAACACAGTCAAGAATTTACCCCATCCCCTACACTTAAAATCCAACTTTGTCCCCAAAGTTGACTTCTAAATGTGGATAAGAACAATTGTAACAATTATATTTTAAATAATATTATCAACTTAGTAGATTTATTCCATGAATAGGGTCTCAATAAAGTTCAAAAATATTTTTTGCCACAATAACATTACAACAGTAGGTTCATTAGCAAGAAAATGCATTGAAATTAAATCCAGTGACACATGTTTTCCATTAAAGTTAAAACATGAAATGAAACTTGTGAGTGCAGAGAGAATTGGGTGTAAGCATTTTAACAGATTTAGTTCAATAAATTGTTCAATAGAGTATAAAAATGAATACTAAAAACCCCAACCTATACAAGTAGATTCAACAAAAAAAACACAACAGTAAGCCTGTACCCCCCACACTTAATTTCACATAATGAGAAGTTTTAATCCATTGAGTTCCAATTTCCAGCAAAGAAGAGAATACATAATTATTTTTAGCAGGGTGATATATCGAAGGATTTTTAAATAGATAAATTCATGAAACAAACTTATTTAAAAACAGCAGTATATGTTTCAGAATTTTCTACAAGAAGAATTTTTTAAACAATAGTACACATTGACAGCATAATTTTTTTCTAAATCACTAAGGAGAAAAAAAATGAAACACAAATTTACATTAAGGTACTTCCCTGACTTAAAGTTTCATTACTCCTTCTGTATGGTAATTCCACTCCTTAGATGACACCAGCAACAGCATCTGAAAAATCACAATGCAAGCAGAAAGAGACAAAAATTTCTCACAAAGACATAACATACATAAGGCAGCAAAGCAGCACTTTATTCAACACAAATAGTAAAAAAGTGAAAACAAAGAAAGAGAATGTGTTTAATCCCATGAAGCACTGAGTTTAAAGTCCTAGGTTAGACTTTATTTAAGCACAATTTTTTATTTATTAAAAAAACACCATGGGTTTCCTCCCATGAATCGCTAAGTTTTAAAGTCTTCATCCAGACTTTATTTAAGATCAGTTTTTAAGAATAGTGAAGGTAGCCAAACCCTTCAGTTGTCCCTCAAAATACAATTTCACTCCCTTACCATTAACCAACATGGGTTTGTTCTCTTCACTTACAATTTCAACAACTCCATTCTTAAGCACTCTTACAATAGTGAATGGTCCATACCACTTGGACTTCAATTTTCCAGGAAAGAGTTTGAATCTAGAATTAAAGAGGAGGACATTCTATCCAGGTTTAAACTCTTTGGTTAGTATGATGGAATCATGAAATATTTTAGTCCTATATTTGTATATTCTTGAATTATCATAACACTCTCTCCTAATTTCATCCAACTCACTCAGCTTAAGTAATTTCCTCTCACCAGCACTCTTAAAATCAAAATTTAGAGCCTTAACTGCCCAATAAGACTTGTGTTGCAACTCCATAGGTAAATGAAATCATTTTCCAAACAATAACCTATATGGAGACATACAAATTGGATTCTTAAAATCAGTTTTATATGCCCATAAATCTTCATCCAATTTAAGGGACCAGTCCTTCCTAGAGGTTGACACAATTTTTTCAAGTATTTGTTTCACTTCTCTATTTGAAATCTCCACTTATCCACTAGACTGTGGATGATAAGGAGTTCCAGTTTTATGAACACAACCATATTTTTTCATTAAAGCTTTAAATTTTTAGTTCTTAAAGTGTGTTCCATTATCAGTGATAAAGGATTTGGGAACTCCATATCTTGTAAAGATGTTATTTTTGACAAATTTAATTACAGAATTGGATTGATTGTTAGACAATGCAACTACCTCAACCCATTTTGACACATAATCTACAGCAACAAGAATATACTCATTCCCATGATATAATGGAAATGGATCCAAGAAATCTAAACCCCAGACATAAAAAATCTCTACTTCCAAAATGCCTCTTTGGGGTAACTCATGTTTCCTACCAACATTTCCTAACCTCTGACACTTGTCACAACAAACTAAAAAGATCCTAGCATCCTTAAAAACAGTAGGCCAATAAAAACCATATTGTTAAAAAAAATTAGTAGTCCTTTCACCACCATGGTGACCTCCCCAAGGCGAGGAGTGACAACTTTCTAAAATAGGCAGCATCTCTTCCTGAGGCATACACCTCCTAAGAATACCATCTGTACATCTCCTAAACAGTAGGGGATCATCCCAAAGGTAGTATTTTAGTTCATAAATGAATTTATTTCTTTGTTTATTTAACATATTTTTGGGAAAGACACATGCTTCCAGGAAGTTGGAAAAATATTTATACCAAGCAGATTTCCTGATTCGCATAATAAGTAGCTTTTCATCAGGAAAGGAAGATTTGATATCCCTTGGATCATTATAATGGGTATGAGGAAGCCTAGATAGGTGGTCAAAAACTAAATTTTCAGATCCCTACTTATCCTTAATCTCTAAATCAAACTCTTGCAACAATATAATCCACATAATTATCATGGTTTTGGTTTCTTTCTTAGACAGAAAGTACTTCAAATCATAATGATCAGTGAAAATGATAACTTTTGAGCCTAACAAGTACTACCTAAACTTGTCTAAAGAGAAAAAAACAACCAAAAATTATTTTTTAGTAGTAGTGTAATTCTATTGGGCCTCATCTAGTAATATGATAGCATAATATACCTCATGTAATTCTCTATCTTTCCTATGTCCAAGGACAGCACCTACAGTCATGTCACTAGCATCACACATAAGATCAAAATGTGGTTTCCAATCCGGTGAAGTGATGATAGGTGAAGTAGTGAGTTTCTCTTTAAGAAATTTAAATGATTTCAAAAAGTTTTTATTAAAGTTAAAAGGTGTATCCTTAACAAGAAAAGAACATAAGGGATTGGTTATTTTGGAAAAGTCTTTTATGAATCTCCGTTAGAAACTGTCATGCCCTAGGAAACTTCTAACACCTTTTACATTTTCAAGATGTGGGAGTTTTTGAATGACTTTTATCTTAGCAGTATCAACTTCTAAACCTCTCTTTTACACCTTATGACCAAGCACTATGCCTTATGTGACTAGAAATTGACACTTCTCCCAATTAAGAACAAGGTTGGTTTCAATGCATCTTTCCAAGACTAACTCAATATTTCCAAGACATGTATCAAAAGTGCTTCCCACAATGTAGAAATAACCCATGAAAAGCTCAATGATTCTTTCAATCATATATGAAAAGATAGCCATCATACACCTTTTGAAGGTGGCTGGAGCTCTAAAAAACCCAAAATGCATCCTCCTATAAGAAAATATCCCAAAGGGGAATGTGAAAGTGGTCTTTTCCTGATCCTTTGGAGCAATGGGAATCTGGTTGTAACCAGAATACCCATCTAGGAAACAGAAAAATTCATTTCTAGAAAGCCTCTCAAGAATTTGATCCAAGAAAGGCATTATAAAATGGTACTTTCTAGTAACTGCATTAAGCTTCTTGTAATCTATACAGACTCTCCATTTTGTGGCTTTCCTAACTTGGATTTCTTCATTTTTTTCATTTTTTACTACAGTGAAACCACCATTCTTGGGGAAAACCTGGACAGGGCGGACCCAAGCACTATCTAAAATGAGATATATTATTCCAGTGCCCAAAAAATTAATCACTTACTATCTCACAACTTATTTCATGTTTGTATTCAATCTTCTTTGACACTCTACCCTAGGCTTATGGTCATGCTCCATAGGTATTTTATGCATGCATAATGAGGGACTAATACCATTTATATCTACTATTATCCAGTCTATGGAATATTTCAGCTTCTTCAAAACATTAAATAATCTATCCTATTGATTTTCATTAATATCATTAGAAATTATGACATAAAAAGTGGAATTATCACATAAAAATGAATATTTCAAATGAGAAGGGTTTGGTTTTAGTTCAATAGTGGGAGGTTCTACACTAGAAGGAAGAATATTAGGCTTGGGAGGTCCAAGATCTTCAATATATCTATTTTAAGGAGTTTTAAATGATGAAATATTTTCAATCTCACACTCAGATTTAGAAATAACAGTGTTGTTGTCCAAAGTGGAGAGCATACTGTCCAGACTTTCTAGATCATAACTCAACAAGGTTATCAAAGAAAAATCATCACGTTATATCAAAATTTCTCCCTCAACATCATATAAGTGTTCAAGAAGGTTAGTGCTAACAAAAACACCCTCAAATTCACTCAAAAATCTTCTATGTTTAGAAATAGTGGACTCTCCTATCGTAGAAACTGAATAGTTTTCCAGTTCTGGAAAATTTTCCAGATTTGGTATTTGAGCAGAATTTTGAACTTCTAAGACTGATTCAACAGAATTTTCAGCTTCTAAATTATTTTCTTCAACAAATGATTTATTTTGATATTCTTCATAGTTTCCGGTTGGGTTATAATATTCTAAGGACTCTACCATTGAACAGTTTTCCGAAAAAGTTGGTCCTTTAAGATTTTTAAACACATTCAACTCTTCTTCTTGTTCTCCAGTTTTGAAAATAAGTTTACCCTTTGAGACATCAATAACAGTACCACCTATGGCCAAGAAATGCCTACCCAAGATTATGGGAACCTCTTGAACACACTCCATATCCAAGACTAAAAATTATGCAGGTAGAAACAGTTTACCTGCCCCAACTAGCAAGTCATCTACCCTACACACAGGATGAGTGAAAGATCTATCAGCTAACTGTAGTATGACTATAGTGGTTTGAATGTCACCCAACCTCAACTTTAGAAATAGTGATTATCAAATAAAGTTAATACTAGAACATAAATCACACAAATATTTGAGTTGATCATAATTTCCTAGGGTTAAAGGAATAACAAAACTACATGGGTCTTTCAATTTAGGTGGGATTTTCTTTTGGAGTACAGCACCGCACTCTTCAATTAGGCTGTAAGTAGCAAATTCTTCCAAAGTCGTTTTTTATAAAACAATTTTTTTATGAGATTTCAAGTAAGATGGAATTTTAATTAAGGATTGGATGAATGTAATGTTTACTTTATGTTTTGAAAAGAGACCAAGGAACTGAAGAAGTTCAACCCTGGTGTAATTTTGAGGTTTCAGCTTCTCAGGGAAAGGTATGGGTGGGGAAAAAATTTAAGGACAATAGGTATATACCTCACCTCTTCATAAAATTTTCATTTTTTTATTCCCTTGATTTTTAGATGAATTTATAGCATGTGATTCAGGTAATGAATTCAGATTTTGATCATTTCCTACAGCTTTCTGTGAATTTCCAGCATCTGAACAAAGTAGATTTTTATTACCAGATTCAAGATGATTTTCATTTCGGGAATTTATATGGTATTTTTCAGAAAAAGTTTGAGTATTCTGCCCACTTCTAGTTACAATATCTATGACATTCTCTCTAGGGTTAAGCTCAGTAGTACTTGGAAGTATGCATTTTTTCCTAGAAGAAAAATCTTTAGAAAGTTGACCTAGTTGTGTTTCCATGTTCTGAATTCTCACATCAGTTTTCATTTTATCAAGATAATATTGATTTTGATGTTTGGTTAGCTGAGTCATGTATATTTCCTCTTGAGAGTTAATTTTTTTCAAGATTAGATCAAGTTTATAAGACATTTGATTATCATTGTTTCCTTGCGCATTTGAAGACTCACCCCTTTGTTGATTTTTAAAGTTTGATCTTGGTTAGTTCTGATAGCTAGGGGTAGTGGATTTCTTAATTAGGCCTTGATATTTCCAGGATAGATTTGGATGGTTTCTATATCCTTGGTTGTAATTATTATATAAAGGATCTTCTTTATGAGGAATTCTAGGACCATAATTGACAAAGTTAGAATTCTCTTGTTGTTGGGATGGCATCTCAAAGTTAGGACAAAAGTTTTCAGTACGCCCAAACATACCACACTGGAAACATTGTTACCTTAAAGATTGATTGGTTTTTTGACAGACCAGTTGATTAACAGTTTGTTATGAATTCTATTTCGTTATGGATTGAAGTTGGTTGGTGATTTTAGTAATTTGATCTTGAGTTTTATTTGTTGAAACAGTGTTAACATTAACATTTCTATTGAATCTTTTCCTTCTTGAATTTTTATGTTGTGAATTCAGTGAAATATTATTAAAAATTTGTCTAAGTTCTTCATCTTTATTGTCATTATAATTACCCCCATTAACTTGATCAACTAGATTCTATCCCTAGGATGACAACCCTTTATAGAAGGTATCCATGAGAAGGTGAGACGGGAGTTGATGATGGGGACACTACCTAAGAAGATCCCTGAATCGATACCAATCTTCAAGAAAAATTCTCCATCCTCTTGATAGAAACTATTTATCTTTGTTCTTAGTTCACCTTTTAGTCTTTGGGGATAAAACTTCATGATAAATGAGTTATACACTTGATCCCATTTTTTAAAAATGTTATCATCCATGCTCAAAAACCAATTCCTAGCATTCCCTTTAAAGAAAAAAGGGAAAGACTCTCATTCTAAGTTCATTATCTACAATTCATGGAATAGGTAGTTGTTTTATAGTATTATAGAAGTCTCTAATGAATGAAAGAGAGTCCTCATTATAGAGTCCATTAAAAGCAGGAAATAGTGAGATGTCTGACTATTTAACCTCATAGTTTCGAGATCTAGGAGATAACCTAATGGAAGATGGATTGCTTGAAACTTGAGGAAGTTGAAACTCCCTCATCCAAGTCCTTTCTACTTTATCTAAGATTTCTAGTTGATTTTAGAAGTTTTTAGGCTTAGGAACCCTATTATTTGTGTTCTCCATTTCAGATTTTTGTTTCTTTTTCCTGAGAGCAGTAAGATGCTTATCTATTTCAAGGATCAATGGCTCTAAAATAACACCAAAATTTCTTATGCTCATGAAAAAAACAACAGACAAATTTCAGTAGTAAGAAAACAGTAACAATTCAGAAAGAAAAGAATCATTTTTTTACAGTTTTCAAATTTTCCATTTTTTTGAGGTTTTTTATGATTTTTTTAGTTTTTTAAATGTAATGGCTCGTGTATTCCCCAAAAAGGGTGCCAAAAACTTGATGTTGACCGTCGTTAAAGCTGGTCAAAATTTAATTATTTATATTCCTAATAATTACAGTATATGTGGCAATTAGGGTTTAACCCATAGAGAAGGAAAATTTGAACACAATTCTTCTAAAAACTTTCAAAAAGACCCCACTTTTGTTAGCAGTGGGGTTGATTTTCTATTTTTTACTTCTTTTTATAATTTTTTACTCTTTTTTATGTATTTATTAATAAATAAAGTTAATTAACATTTCAAATCTTGTATCTAAACTAAATTGAAGAAATAAACAGTTGAAATCATAGAGAAACAGAGATATAGAACGCTGATAAATGAACAATCAATAAAAACACCCGGTGAAAAATCTCCATTCTACTAGTTTTAAAAGTATTCTGATTCACTTAAAATTTATTGAAGTGTACCACCAAAAAGAGAATGAATTACCTACCTCTCCAAGAGTTAAGTCACACAAGCTGATCAATTTTAGAGTTCACCACTCCAAAATAAATCAATTGTGAACAGTTTGATTCGAAAAAAGTCATCAGGACAAACTCACCGTAAGTCCTGAAGTATTATGAGTTTTTTTAAGAAGTATCCAATATCAATATTTTAGATTGATTGTGGAGTTTTTAAAATAATTTCTAGTGGTAAAAATCAATTGAATGAATTTAGTATTGATTTCACCGATCAATACTGAATACATCAAAATGATAAAGTGAAAAGAAAATTAAAAGATAACCGGTGGAACTTCGATTTCTCCCTAAACTAAAAGATTTAGCCTAACATTATCTCTATTACATAAACAGAAATCATTCGATTATGAGAAAGTAATTTTTATGAAAACAGAGAAAGTGATCTCCCTCTTCAATCTGGAATCACAGCTAATCCTAATACTTGGATCTCCAGGAAGTGGTTCTCCGAGAAGCACTCCAAGAATGGCCACAAGTGGTCCCTCTACTCTGGATGAAAGTGGATGATCGAATGTATAGAATGAATGTCACCCTGCTCAAAAATTCTCGCTGATCTTTTTTATATTTATTGTCACTTATTGCATGTCACCCATTATTTTCCACTGACTTCATATATCCTTCACATGCGCACCACACATGTGCATTTTTTTCATGAATTACATGTCGCGCTATATTTTCCCAGGTAACTAACTTCGGGTGAGTTAGTTGAGTGAACCTAGATGTGTTTCAGACTCTTGAATGAACTTGAACAGTAAATAAGAAAAAACAATTAAAACACAAAGAAAGTATTATAGTTATTTTTTAGTTTAATGTTATATTACTTATTAAAAAGTTTAATTAATGATAATTAATAAATATTTTAGTAGATACTTACTATTTAATTTTATATTATTTATTAAATTAATTATTTAATATTGTTAAGATAAATCTTAAGTTTATTAAATAATTATTAATTAAATTAAATAAACTATTATATTCATTAATTTATTACGTTTATGATTTTCAACTAGAATATTAATATAATTAAACATCATAAGTTAATTAAGTAATTAAATATTTTATAAATTAAATTAAATTAATTATTTTATTAATTTTATTATTATAATTATAATTATTTTCTTAATTAAAAAGTTAAACATATATAAATTTATTTATTAGTTTATTTTAATTAAAATAATAAAAATTAATATTTTAGTTTTAAATATATATTCTTTTAATCAGTATATTTTAAAGTTAATTTAATTATTATAATTATTTATTTATTTAACTCTTAATGATATATTAATTTATTATTATTATTTATTATATATTTAGTTTTAGGTTAGTTTGTTTTTAGTTTTTTTAATTTCATTTAACCCCCCCCCCCACCCCTTTATTTATTT
Source organism: Viscum album (assembly GCA_963277665.1). Lineage (NCBI taxonomy): Eukaryota > Viridiplantae > Streptophyta > Magnoliopsida > Santalales > Viscaceae > Viscum > Viscum album. The sequence goes on from OY728136.1 coordinate 1,838,775,400, forward strand.
CCTTCTTTACCCTCTTCCTAATTCAGCGTAACAAGGGGGTAGTGTTTTGGCCCTATTCATCTTATCCTGCCTGAAGAAGTAGAGTCAGCTATCCTTCCTCCTCTAGCGGCAGACTAACTTCAGCCCTCTCTATGAGGTTGGTGCGATGTCGGGTGATTTCATCTATCATCATCTGATCCTAGCGGTCCACAGACCGGATCCATAGCGAGGCGAAGATGGTCGAGGTTCATGCGGAGGACCCTTCCACCTCTTGTGATCCAGTAGAAGCTCAGCTATGGAAACCTCTTGTTCAACCAACACAAATGTGGAAGGTGGTGGTGGTTCTTCAAGTCACGATTTCCAGATCTGAAATCTATTGATGAACAGTGGTTCAAAGCTTGAAAAATAGTTACAGTGGATCGTGGAATTGTAATTTACTCGTGGCATGAGGTATTACTGTAATGTTGTGAGAAAGTGTCTCACTGTGACACCATCATAGTGATAGTGGCAAGGTTTTGGTGAATATAAAGAAGTGTGTCAAATAGTGGGAAGGGAATAGGGAAATGGTGATGCGGAAGATAGGTTACAGTGGCTGATGCTTGCGGTTTGGATAAAACCGTGAGGAGGTGGAACCGTGAAGGAGGTTTACGGTGCCAATGGGAAAACAGTGGTAGGGTAAAAGTGGAAAGGAAATGGTTTCAACAATTGATGAGCCACCAGTAATAGAAATGGTGTCTGGAATTGTTGTGCCACCGGTTTGGGGAAGTAATAGTAGGAGTTAGGGTGGCTAAAATTATGGTGAAACTGTAAAGGGGATATGGTACCACAGTAATGGGTTGATACGGTGCCACCGTATTAAAAAATGGTGGAACAACTGAGGAGTAAACCGGTGGCATCAAACTTAGTCCGCAAATAAAATAAATTAAAAGAAGATTGAAAAATAAAACTAAAATACATACTAAATGATTGATTTAAAACTAAAATTAATAAAACAATTATATACAACATAAAAACTTAAATAATAATAATGGAACAAATAAAATTTTTATTAGATTATTATTAACTTCAAAATATTAAACTAGAATTGTAACTATACTAAAACTTAAATTAAGAAACAATTACATCATTCATAGTTAATATAAAAAGAAATCGAATTTAAATTAAATATTCATATAACCAAATTAAATTATTGAAGATAATTACTTTCTAAAATTAAGTAAATGTAGGCATTTAATTATTCTGTTGTTAAATAATTATGTAAAAAATTTAAACTATTAAATTTATAATTAATGAATTTCTAAAAGGTATCTAACAATTAGATTGAGTTATTTCAATTAATACTTAATATATGAAATGATAAATTAAAAAAACTAAGTTATCTAAATTTAATAAAGAGTTTAATTAATTAATTCATAAAAAAGTCAAGTTATTAAATATGAAGGCTAAGACACTAAACTAATTAATAAATTGTAAGACTATAAAATTAAAGTAAGATATTAATTATTTATTTATAGGATAAAAAACAATTTTAATTACAAAATTTGATTAATTAATAAATGTAACTATAAAATACAAAAGAGCACTTATTTAGTAAAAATTTTAATAACAATTAATTAAATTGTTAAACAAAACATAATTAGATGTGGAAAAACTTGTGTCTTTAAGGCACATCACCATGCTAGAATTGTGATGTGAACTGATCGCATCGATCTGAAATGATAGAATGGGGTACACCATGAAGTCTCGTTATCTTCCGGATGTATATCCTTCCAAGATAATCAATATAGAAGTTTTCCTGGATCATTATAAAGTGTCCAACCTTGTTTAGTCTATTAAGGATCACCCATACTACATTACTGCCACAAGGAGATCTCAAAAAAACTATCATGAAATCCATGGTGACATCATTCTATTTCCACTCAGGAATGGAAAGAGGTTGTAGAAGTCTAGAAGGTAATTGGTTCTCTTCCTTCACTTACTGACAGGTGGAGTATAGAGTGATAAAACCTTCTTTTTATCTCTTCATACCTGGAAACTATTACTAATGATGCATATCTCTGTACATCTTGGTAATACTAGGTTGAACTTCCCATATAGAGGCATGTGATTACATCCTCATATCTTCCCATATGTATGAAGGAACCCATACATGGCCATAGAAGAGTAGATTTTCACTGCCATCAACAACCCAACTATGAGGTGGGTTCTCTCCTGTGATGCTCTCCCACAAGATGAGGCCCTCAGAATCTTACAACTACCTCATCTGGACCTACTCCAGAAGAGAGGAAGTTGATGTCATAGCTACTAAGACTACTTTTCCATGTTATTAATAAACTTCCAAGTACAACTTATAAAACATAGACATCATCTCCCACTCACTATTGGCCTTCTTTATGGCTTGTGTCTATATCTTCCAGCTCAAGGCATCAACCATAGCATTACCCTTATAGGGTGTACAATCCATCTCAAAGTTGAATGATTGGAGGTATTCCACCCACCTACGCTACCTCAGATTCAAGTATCGTTGTGTGGAGATGTATTTGAGACTTTTATGAACCATGTAAATAATTAATAACTCACCAAAAAAGTAATTAATCCAATGACATGGAGTGTGAACTATTGATTCTATCTTGAGGTCATGCATTGGGTAATTCTTCTCATGTGACCTTAGATGGAAGGACCCATATTCCATGACTCAATCACCTTACATCAAAACTTCACCAAGACCAATTCATCAAGCATCACAATAGATTGTATAACTCTTTCCCGATAATGGAATAATTAGTATCGGGGTTAAGGTGAGTATTCTATTTAAATCCTGAAAATCCATCTCACAAGCTTCAGACCTTAAGAACTTCACACTATTCCTAGTAAGGTCTATAAAAGGCACTACTAAGAAGGAGAAGTCCTAAATTATTCTCATGTAATTTCCAGATAGCCTAAGAATCTTTTTATATCGAACAAATTCTTGGGATGCTCCCAAGAAACCATGAAACTCACCTTATCTAGGTCAACTATTTCTCTTGATTCAGATATGATATGACCTAAGAAGTGAACCTTATTGATCTAAAAGTATCATTTTATGAGCTTTTCATATAGATGGTTCTCTCTCAGTTTACTCAACACGGTCTCAAGATGATTGGCATGGTCTTTTTTGGTGCGTGGGTATACTAAGATATCATTTATGAAGACCACCATAATGGAATCAAGATACGAGTGGAAAACCTGATTCATCAAATCCATGAATATAGTCAGTGTGTTCTTCAGATCGAATGACATAACCAAATACTCATACAGGTCTTACCTAGTTCATAATTCCATACATGGTATATCCTATGGTCTCTCACAAACCTGGGGGTAGCCTGACCTCAAATCAATCTTGGAGAAAAATGTTCCTCCTTGGAGATGGTTGAAGAGGTCATATATATGAGGCAGTGGATACCAATTATTCATTATGAGTTGGTTTGTTTGGTGGTAATCCATGCACAATCTCAGAGTACCATATGCCTTCTAGGAAAAAAGGACTGGTGAAACCCATGGAGATGTGATTGGTCTAATAAAACCCTTATCCACTAAGTCTTAAATCTATTTTTTGAGTTCTTGTATCTCTATAGGTTCCATCCTATACTGATGAATGGAAACCGGTTCCACACTTGGAACTAGATCTATGGTGAACTAAACATCTCTCTCAAGAGGAAATCTAGAGAAATCATTAGGGAAGACGTCCTTGAAATGATCCACAACAAGAGGTAACTCTACTAACTACATTCCTTAATCGATCATAAAGAGAATCTACAACTGAGTTGTCAATTTGCCAAGCCTAGTTTTCTTGGGTCCTGCTTGTAAGGACCTGAATCTTCATTTCAGGTATGGATCTTTATTTTAGGCTATTTTTGAGGAAAAATGAAGAAATGAGAATTCTCTAAGTACACGTCATGTACTTATGAGTACACACTATGTACCCAGGTACCGGGTAAAGCTATGTACTGGCCATGTAATGGTCGAGTACCTGTCTGTATAGGTAACCTAGTTGATCGCCTAAATCTGGGGCTAGTTGAGGCTAATACACAAAGTTTACATTTAATGAAAATTCCATTTACTTTTATTTTTACTTGATAAATTAGTGTGGGGTCACCTCTCATCCTCATAAATGTCTTCTTCTCCCATCAGTTTGTATAGGAGAGTGACAGAATAACTGTGAACTTCAAGCCCCTCCTGGTTCTCTGTTCGAGCTCTGATTAAGACACTTTCAGTTGCATTGGAATCCCACCGGTGAGTTCTCAATTCTCCTAGATCCTTTATTACTGATTATTCTTCTCTTGTGAGTTATCAAGGGATGATAATTTTTACCCTTTTGTAGATCTATGTCATTTTAGGCCGATTCAAGGGATGACGTTCAAGAGTATTGATCGTACGATATCAAGTTAGGTGGTTTGTGCCTTTAATTGTTCATATTGGAATTATATATGATAAAAGTGCCACATACCCAAATTTGGGTTATTTCTTGATTGTGAAATTAACCCTATTATTCACCTGATATGGTTTAATTTATTTAAAATGGGATGTAGCATATGTTTAAGGTTATATGACTTGTTTATAGGACACCCCATGGGGGTGTTTCCCTAGTTTGACTATTTATGGTCATTTGGTCTAGGTTGCCTATGAGGCGTACTTTGTTTCCATGCCTTCTTTTGTTTAGGATGGAGTTTGGTTGATTATATAGATTGCATGTGTTATTATTGTGAATTTTTAGACATTTAGTAGTTATAGATTACATGTGCTTATTGATATGATATGCACACTATTTTTCTAATAGACCGTGAGAGACTTGGACCAGGAAAATGGTGGGTGGTTTCCATGTTTATTTTCAAAGGACTGTGAGAGCCTTGGTATAGATATTGACCCAGGGGTATTGATTGTGAGAGCTACCCAGGATGTCTTTATAAATTATTTATTATATGTTTACTCAGGGTTTATTGACCCCGAGAACTACCCGGAGGTCATTTATAAATTATTTATGATATGTTGACCAAGGGGGTATTAACCGTGATACCTACCCAAAGGTCGTTTATAAATTATTGATGTTATATAGACCCAAGGGTATTGACTATGAAAGCTACCCTGGAGGTCGTTTATAATTACTCTATGATATGTGGGACCATAGGGGTTATACTATGAGAGCATTCCCAGGGGTTTGTTTGTAAATAATTGTATGATTGTGATGAGTTTCCAAGACAAAGCACAATCTTGGACTCTGACTTACTTGATTATTTAGATGGCCTTCTGAGACATCTGTTTTTGTTACTATTACACAAGGGGATATAGAGATTAGGATATATCCTAAGTTTACATTATACAATGGATTAAATAATTAATCAATGTTAATTAATGTAATTAAAAACTATAGGATTGTTTACTTTTGAGTAATTTCTAGTTTATTGATTAATTTATACATATTACCTACTATATATATTCACTGACTGTTAAGCACAGATATTTTGGTGGTTGCCTATTGGGATTCATCTCACACCCTATTTTGGTCATGGTTTTGGACCCAAACATATTATATGGTTATAGGTATAGAAAAGGTAAAGTGCCCTTGTTCATCAGGTACTTGATTGCTATTGGATCTGGAGAGCATGGGACTAAGTTAAGTCTTGCGATGTTGTTGCAGTTTACTTGATTTTTCGTACTTTGGTTTTTTATTTTATTTATAGCATTGTGAATTGTTTGGATTCTTTCCTAGGAACATGTGACATGCATCATTTATATATTCTCCAGTTGTTATATTCCTATCAGTCTTCTATTGTTTACTTCTTTTGTTGGTATTACTACTTCCGCTATTGTTTACTATTTTTTATTCTTCTATGTATACTCTACCAATGATGGAATAATATCCCCACTATCATACCTTGTCCCTCACTGGTAGTTGGAAGCCTCTGGCATTTGGGGAAATGTGCTTGAGGTCATATGACTAACCGGGTACGAGGCACCCTTGAGCGGAACCCAGAACTAAGATGTTACAAAGTGGAATCAGAGGAAGTTTCTTTTCTTATTTGTTTTACTATTTGGATCCTATAAATTGGGATATAAAGGAATGGGTAGTTTTTAATAAGTTATCCCAGGGAGTATCTAACCTGTGTATCGGGAAAATCCAATTTAACTAGAATATTTCAATTTTTCTGGTTTTTCAATTATTATAGTTTATTTGATTCCACCATTTGGTGATGCACTTTTTTTGTTCTGTTATGATTTGTATCATTGTGGTTCTACTTCCATTTCAACCCATTGAGATGAGGGTATGTCATCTCATGCATCATATAGGCACTTGCTAGAGATCACATGTCATGCATTCTTATCATTCAATTTAGGGTTCATTATTGATTACATGATATTGTGATATATGTTGTGCTAGATATGCATGATGTTGTGATATATTTCATGATATAACACCTTCTATTTTTTATAGGGTATTGGTATAAGTAAAGTATCATTTGGATGGACTCCAAACTTTGGTCCCTGAGGTGTTATGGGACCTCTTGGATCGTAATTTGGTGGATCATGTTTGAACTTTAACAGGATTCTATTATGTTATGACATGAATAAGGATGCCAAAATTTTATTCACTGGGATTATGGGATCTCACAGATTGGATGTTGGAATGACTTGGCCAAACTTTTATGTTTTAAGGGTTATGGAGAAGTTTCAGAGGCTTACTATTCAGAAACCCAGACAACACAGTGTGTGATGTTATGAACACATGTTATGTGTTCTTTTTTTTATGAAAGAAATAACTCCTCTTAAGTACATGACATGTACTAGGAGTAAACTCTGTGTATTGATTGACAGTGTGACTAATTGTGTGAGAAGTGAAACGGGGTTGGGAAACTTTTGGTAGAACACATTGTGTCTATATTGTACACACTGTGTTGTAAAGAACCGTGTATCTGGCCATGTGACCAACGACACAGGTGGATGAAACTTAGGTTTTACGTGTCGTGTATCATTTATGAACGTCATATTGTAATCAACCATGTATCTAGCCATGTGACCAATTACATGGTTTTATGGAACTTAACCGGTACACGCCGTGTCTAGGGTGAACACGCCGTGTAATGTTACACCAGCAGAATCATGTTGTTCGAGCCGTGTAGAAGTACTTGGGTTGGAGGGAAAATTCAAGTGCGCATTGTGTCATAGGAGGAAAACCCTATGTGTAATGGTGTTACATGACTAGGATTGGCATAGGTACACAACCATGTTAAAGGATTAAGGTAACACGCCATGTAGAGGTTATACATGTCGTGTAACCCTGTTTTGTAAAATGAGAATTCCCTCCTTCTCATGTTCCATTATTTCACTTCTAAGTTTATATCCTTAACAATATTTAACTGAGGTGTGTGATTGACCTTGGAAAGTCATGCTGGAAATACTTCCTCTGGTTTGATGCCAGGTATAGGGAAATTATTAGACACTAGAAATTTTAGATCAGGGACTATCGATAGATCCTACCATCATGCTTGTCTTGGCACCAGCTGTTATACTAGACGTAGGTGCTAATGCACAATTCCGTGAAGGATTTTTGAGGATGATGAAGACATTACAAGAAGCACCACATCTTGTCCCAACTATGTCAGAGTTGACGTGGGTGTTCTAGTAGCAGCACCCTCCCACCTTTTCTGGGGATGGAGGACCATATGTTGCAGAGTCATGGTTGGAGTCCAGTCTTTCTATCTTCAAGAATCTGGAGACGCCTTCTAAGAGGAGGGTGAAGCTCGTGATGTACATGCTACGTTATTCTGAAAATAGATGGTGGGATTATTATCTCACAGGCAGGACGTCATCAGGATATGTCCTGGGAAGAGTTTCAGATGACCTTATATGACTACTTCTACCCCTAGATGTTGAGGGCCAATCAAGCCCAAGAGTTCATGCATTTAGAGAAGGGTTCTCTTTCAGTGAGGTATTACTCATCTCATTTCACAAATCTTCATCTCTTCACATGTGTTTTGGGAGGTGATGAGTTATCATTGGCTAGGAGGTCTGAATATTGTCTCAGGAATGACATCCAATTGTAGTTGAATGTTTTCAAGATGACTTCAGTGACTACTATATTAAATTAGGCACTGATTACTGAGTGCAATCTGAGAGAGTTGGGAGCTGTGAGCCAGGGCGGTTCAACATCTATGGCTTTTACTCCTTCATTTGATAGTAAGAACCACTATAGGGAGCCTTCACATGGTGATTCTAGTAGCAAGGATGTGTGTACAAGTATCCAGGTGAGGTGATACCAGTACATGAAGTGTGGGAACATGAGACCTCAATGCCAGAGAGACCCAGTTGAGTGCCGATCTTGTGGTAAGATGGGTCATCTTTATCATTTTTTCCTGTTTTTATCACTAGAATCTAGAGAGAGGGGATCTGTTATGACTCCACATTCTTGGGAAGGAACACATGTTTCTCCTCAATCAGAGAACTGGAGTTCGTTCGGCCGTTTAGGCTGAGGAGGTTGTTGTGGTCGTGTTATCTAGATGACAATTTTTCAGTGACAGCAAGGTGGATTAACTTAGGGTAGTTAGGTAGGGTCTCAGGGTCATGGTACATGCCAGAATTTTGCGATGAAGCAAACCTAGAAGAAGTAGGATCTCGAACCCTCAATAGTTTGAGGTGCGATTCTAGTTGCCTCAATTTTATCTGATGCTCTTTTTTATATAAGGGCTTCCCATAGTTTCATATATTTTTCTATTATGGAGAGCTTTGGGTTATGTATCATTGTATCTGATGATTTTATGACACTGGACACTTCCTTGAGGATTAGGACGGCTAGTGTACATTAGTGCAAGGAGTTCCCTCTCGAGGTTGTTGGGTGTCACTTCTTATGGGACCTCTATATATTAGAGTTGACAGGATTCAATTTTATTCTCGAAATGGATTGGTTGGTCTCCTTTTAGACCTTTGTTGACTACTATCATTGCAAGGTGAGTTTCACATCATCAGAGGGTGGGTCTTTTCTATAAAAGGTCGAATGGGATGTCCAAGAAAGCAGAGTTGTACCCGACCATCATGGATTGGGTGGAATTACATCCCATATTTCTATTTTATATTTGGATGACCAGGGGACTTCTCAATGGAATTTCCTCCAGTGGTGAATCATTTCAGATATGTATTTTTAGATGAATTTTTAGGTTTATATCAAGAGAGAGGTATATTTCTCTATTTATCTTGTTCTAGGAGTGGCACTGGTGTCTATTCCTCCTTATAGGATGGATACACCAGAGTTATAGGAGATCAAGAAGTAGTTAAAGGAGGTGCAGGAAAAGGGTTTCATCTGACCTAGTAATTATCCTTGGGGGTTGCCTATCCTTTTTGTGAAGAAGTAAGACCGTACCCTCAGACTTTTTGTGGGTTATCATAAGATGAAACAATTGATAGTTAATAATTGATATCCCTTTACAAGGATTGAAGATCTCCTTGATCATATTCGAGGAGCTCGGGTGTTCTCGAAGATTTAATTGAGATCTTTTTATCATCAGTTTCATGTTAGACCATCATATATACCCCTTACAGCCTTTTTAGAGTAGGTATGGTCTATATGAGAATTTGGTTATGTCGTTTGGTCTCACAAATTCACTGGTAGTTTTCATGGCACTGATGAACCGAGTGTTCTATCCTTACTTGGATTTTTTTGTTGAAGTATTCAAGGAAGATATCTTGGTGTACTATCACACTCGACACGACCATTCCATTATTCTTGCGATCGTATTGAGTTCACAGAGAGAGCATCAGTTATATTCCAAGCTCACAAAATGCCACTTCTGGATGGACTCGATTTACTTATTGGGTCATATCATCTTATAGATATGAATATTAGTAGACCCAAAAAAAGTGATATAAGTATTTTCCTAGGAGCACTTGAAGAACATATTTTAGGCAAGAAGTTTTGTGGGGATAGATTCATAATAAATGTGCTTTATACAAGACTTTTCATGCTTATTAGCACCACTAATAGGCATGACTAAGAAGGTTGAAAAGTACTTGTGGACATATTCCTACAATTCAACCTTTCAGGAGATGAAAGGGAGATTTACTTCAGCACCGATACTGATTTTGTCGGAGCCAGGCAAGAGTTGCACCATTTACTGTGATTCCTAAGGTATCAGGCTATGATAAGTGCTTTTTTAGGGGGGAGTCATTCGGTACTAGTCTCGGCATTTAAGATCACACGATAAGAACTACTCTAAGCACGATCTTGAATTAGCTACAATTTTTAATGTTTTTCGATGTTGAAGACATTGTCTTTTGGGAGATCATTTTGTGGTATACATTAACCACAAAAGCCTCAAGTATATCTTTACTCAGCATGATCTGAATTTGAGATAGAGAAGGTGGGTTGAGTACCTTCAATCCTTTGAATTTGAGCTTTCCTACATGATTGGGAAAGGAAATGTAGTGTCTGATGCGTTGAGCAGGAGGACTCAGATACAGGCAATTTAGGAGGCCAGCAGTGAGTGGCAGCTTATGGACCTATTCTCTAAGATGCATTTAGAGGTGCACGATAGATAGAGGAATATGTTTCTTTCTTCTATAGTTGTTACCTCTACTCTACTGGATCGAGTGTGAATGAGGAAGATATCATATTCCAAAGGCCTATGTAACACCCCGCCCATACCTCATTGGCTTGAGGAGGCAGTGAGGGATACTTGGCCTTAAGAAACATTCCCAAGACGCCAAAGGCTGGAAATAATTGTTGAGGGCTTCAAGATCAAGTTGGGGAATGATTTTCCCTTAAGACAAAACCAACCAAACCATCCAATAATAGCCATTATATGATGCATGTCAAATAAATTTCCAAACCATGCATTCCCAAAAGCTAACTAAGTTGTTCCACAACACAACTCGAAATCAATACAACCTGACATGTCCACAAAACATCAGAGTACACTAAAGAAACTAAAAAATCAAACACCACCAGCCATGACACCACCACAGCTCCACACCAAGCTCCAAGCTCCAAGCTCCACCAAGGGATCAGAATGATCCACTAAAGGAGGGTGATGCCTTAACTTTTCCCGCGTCACGGTACATGACATCTGCAAAGACTCAACAGTGCCAAAGCAGGGGGTGAGTACTAAAACTCAGTAGGATTTCCCCAAATGAATTCCCTACACACGCCACTAGGATAAAACTGTTAGAACATTTATATAAAACAATTTTTATAAAAAAAGTCACAAGTGAAAACATATCCATAAGCCAAACACGCCCTTACCAAGCCATCTCACTCAAACCAAGCAACCAGGGGAAAGCCAAAGCAAACACGCCACAAACCATTTCATCATTTACCCATTAGCACATAAACTTCCATATTGCAAAGCAATGCACAACAAACAGCCAAAACGGTGGGACTTTTGCACAACCCGTTCACCCATTCACACCAAAAAAATCAAAATGGTGGGACTCCCGCCCAACCCGTTCACCCATTCACAACTAGCGGTACTTCCCGACCACTACTCATATGGTGGTTCTTCAGACCACTATCCATCCCCTTTTTATAGTGAGACTTCCCACCCACTTCCATAAAACATTTCACACAAACCAAACCAAGCATAAACCCACCAAGGTCACAACAACATGCAATCAACCAATTCTATTGCATATCAATCCACTTCAATAAATCACCCATTTATTGAAAACCATTTTCCATGCCAAACAAAATTTCAATAAAACAACCATTTTATTGAAAACCCTTTCCATAAATCATTTTCACAAATCAACCATATCATCCCATTTTAAAATCTCCATTTTAAAATCCACAAAATATCATTTCACCATAAAACACCCTTTTTCCCAAAAATCCCCAAAACATCACCCAAGGGATTTCCAACCAATTTCGCATAACAATTCATAATTAATTTTCAGCACAAAAATTAATTTTAACAAGGAACCACTAGTTCTAACGAAGTGGAGTCAAGAGAGAAGCCACTTACCTTTAGGGTTCTCGAGAAATCGACCCACAAGCCACAACACCCCAACTCTGGCGAACGCACCACCAAAACCTCTCTAGATTCCCTTTCCATAACATCCACAAGCCTTAATATTAACATCCAAGGCAACCACAACCCTAGATCTACACACAACAAGTGTAGATCTAGAAAACCACGAAGGAGAGGGATGTAGATCTAGAGGAAAACACAAGAGAAATAAGAGGAGAGACTTACCCGAGAGAAACCACCTTCAAACCACCTTGAAACCCCTTTGAAACACTTCCAAATCGAGTGGGAGAGCACCCTTAACCCCTGAGAACCCAAAATCCCAAGTGAGGCTCAAGTGGAAGGAATATTGGAGTGAAATAGGTTAAGACCGAGGGAGCTCAGAACTTATAACCCTATTTTTAAGTGCCTGCATGGTTATTCCGCACGGTTTATAAAATTGTGCGCACGCTACTGCCTCGAGAGAAAGGGTATGCATGGTTTCATCACACTGTTTGTTAAACTGTGCACAGGCCGTGTGAAGCCTACTGTCTCCCTTGCAAGGCTTCCTGGAGAATCCGCATGGTTTCTACTAACCGTGCTCATACCGTGCACCCCTTTAAAGGCCTCCAAACTCATCCAAAACCATTCCAAACTCTCCCAAACTCTTCCCAACTCATCCCATGCACTTTAAACACATAAAAATGCATAAAAAAGGCCACATACCTCAAACCGAGGGTGCTACATTCTCCCCACCATTGGAATTTCCGTCCTCGGAAAGTAGTGAACCCGCCCTTTGCCAAAAGAGCTCAGGCCACTGCTCGACCATCTCTTTCTCCTTCTCCCAAGTCTCCTCTTGAATCTGACCATGTTTCCAAAAAACATGAACTAAACCGATGATTTTACCATGCAATACTTTCTCTTGACTATCCAGAACCTGCACTGGCATGTGCACCAACGAAGCATCCGGTTCTAGCTCAACATGATCCCATCGAATCACATGGTCATGATCCGGCTGATACTTTTTCAACTGCGACACATGAAACACATTGTGCACCACACCGAACCTAGGTAGAAAATCCAAATGATAAGCCACCTCACGAACCCGCTCAAGAATCTCAAAATGTCTAATACACCTTGGAGATAACTTTACCTGCTTCCCAAACCGATGATGTCCCAACCTAGGAGAGATCCTCAGGAAAACATGATCACTCACCTCGAACGACAACGGCCATCGATGATGATCCGCATACGATTTATGATGGATCTGAGCCGTCTCCATTCTCTTCCTGATCAACTTTATCTTCTCTGTAGTCTCCTAGACAAGGATCGGTCCAACCATCAAGGACTCGCCCATTTCCATCCATCATAGTGGAGAATGGCATGAATTCCCATAAAATACTTCAAACGGAGCCATCTGTATGGATGCATGATAATTTTTACTGTATGAGAACTCAACCAACGACAAGTGCTCCTCCCATGAGCCACAAAAATCCATGACACAAGCCCACAACATATCCTCCAGAGTTTGTATCGTCCTCTCAGATTGACCATCCATCTGAGGGTGATACGCCGTGCTCATATTCAACTGCATCCCAAGGCCTTGCTACATGGATTTCTATAAATGAGATGTAAACCTTGGATCTATCTGATACAATCGAAACTGGAACACCATGCCTCTTTACCACCTCGTGGATATATATTTTGGACAGATCCTCCACCGTATGAGATTCACGAATTGGGATGAAATGGGATGACTTTGTTAGCCGATCCACTATCACCCAAATGGAATCATGATTTCTGACTGTTCTTGGGAGACCTGTAACAAAATCCATCTCTATCTACTCCCACTTCAAAAAAAGGATTGGTAAAGACTGCAACATTTTTGCTGGCCTCTGATGCTCTTCCTTGACCTTCTGATAAGTCAAGAATCTCAAAACAAACTCATCCACACTTCTTTTCATACCAGCCCACCAGAACTGCGGTTTCACAACTTTATACATTTTCTAAATTCCAGGATGAAAATACCACCTGGAATGATGATACACCCTAAGAAGATCCTCCGGAAAAGAAACCGGTACAACCAGCTGATTCGAAAAACAAAAAACTGAATATCCATTTAGTTTCCAACCCTCAATGGTCTCCCCACCATTGAGTCTCGACCCCATGGTCACACACTTGGAATCAGATATCTATGCCTCTCTAACCAAGCCAACAAAGTCAGGAATCAACAAAAATAGAGATAAGACCACTCTATCGCATTGGTCCTTACATTCCAACCGCATATCAGCTATAACCGGCATCAACTGGCACTGATCTGATGCCTGTTTCACCACCTGAGCATATGATTTTATACTTAATGCATCCGCCACCAAATTTCCCTTACCCGGTGTGTACATAAAGTCAAAATAAAACATTTGAAGATATTTCAGCCATCTTCTTTGCCTCAAGATCAAATCCCTTTGTGATAAAATGTGTTTTAAGCTCTTATGATCTGTATATACCATGAATTTCTCACCAAATAGATAATGACACCATACTTTCAAAGCATAGACAACTGCTGCCAACTCTAAATCATGAGTTGGATAGTTATTATCATGCACTCTCAACTACCGTGAGCCATATGCAACCACATGATTCCCTTTCATGAGAACGCACCCCAACCTTGATCTTGATGCATCGTAATACACTACATACACTTTTCTTGGTTCTGGAAAAACCAAGATTGGTGCTGATGTAAGAAGACCCTTTAGCTCTTCAAAACACTACTGACATTGTTCATTCCACTAGAATTGAACATTATTTCTTGTCAAAGCTATCATTGGCGAAGCCAAACATGAAAAATCATGAACAAAACACTGATAATACCCAGCTAGACCAAGAAAACTCTGTATCTCAGACACATTATTTGGTGATTGCCATGAGATAACAGCCTCTATCATTTCCGGATCCACTGAAACACCTCTTTCAGATTTCACATGGCCAATAAAACGTACTTCCTTTATCCAAAAGTTACACTTTGACAATTTGGAATATAACTGATGATCCCTCAAGATCCCCAGCATTGTCACCAGGTGCTGCTCATGCTCCACCCTTGTATTTGAATACACCAAAATATCATCTACAAACACCACCATGAATAAATCCAAATATCTCTTAAATATCTGATTCATTAATGCCATAAACACTACTGGCGCATTCATTAGACCAAAGGGCCTGACCACATATTCATAATTTCCATATCTACTTCTGAAATATATTTTAGGAATATCCTCCTTCCTCACATGCAATTGATGATATCCCGACCTCAGGTCGATCTTGGAGAACCACTGGGCTCTCCTCAACTGGTTGAACAAATCATCAATTCATGGAATTAGAAATCTATTGTTTATCGTAACTTGGTTAAGTCTACGATAATAAACACAGATCCTCAAAGTTCCATCCACCTTTTTCACAAACAACACCAGTGATACCCATGGAGATGTGCTAGGCTAGATAAACCCTTTTTTTTCTAACTCTTCCAACTGGACATTCAATTCTCGCAATTCAGTAGGTGCCATCTGGTAAGATGGAAGTTAGATAGGACTGGTCCCTGGAAGGAGATCAATTGTAAACTCCACTTCTCTTACGAGAGGTAAGCCAGAGAATTCTTTAGGAAAAACATCCATGAACTGATCCACCACTGCCGGAAGAACACTCTGCTCAACACCCATTACCAATTCTAACGACAACACCACCAACTGATACAATAACGTACCCACTACTGGTGCCAAAAAACCCACTTCACCCTGCCTTTCATGCTTTTATCCTCTAAAGAGATATCTAATGCCATAGTGTGACATAAAATCCAATGTTCGCGCATCACAATCGATGTGGGCCTTAAAATCCACCAGCCAATCCATTACCAGGATTACATCATACCCATCCATCTCAAGCACTGAGAAGTTCCAGGTTATCTCAACCTCACCCACAACGATACAACATGCTCTACACAAGAAGGATCAACACTCTCTTCAACCCAGAGGAGTTTGAAGTTTCAAAACCGAGGGTATCATCTCCACCCTTAAACCCATCAAATCAACCACATGTGCAGCAATAAAAGAGTTTGAATCACCCATATCAAACAGCACTTGCATCAAGGTAGAATTTAAAAGAATAGTACCTCGCACCGTGGATGGTCCCAACTGATCATCCACCACAACCTGCTTATCTCCGAACACATGTTTTCTTGCCACACACTGCTCTTTATTGCTCTACTGAGGCGTTGTGGTATTCCAAGAATCACCATGACCCACTTTACTCTACTGACGAGGGGTATGCTGTTGTCCCCATCCCATAGAAGCATACGAAGTCTGCGATCCCTAAGGAGTGTCACGTGCACCCGAACTTGGAGCATTCCTACAATAACACTGTAGATTCCACCTCTTCTTACAATTATGACATGATCGAGGTTGTGCCATACAATCTCGCTTGATGTGGCTCATAGAACCATACTGAAAACATCTCGGCTTTCTCCGGGGCTTCAATGGAAGATTTACCCATCCTACCGTCAAATTATATGCCATATTCTCGCCCTGGGAATAAGTGTCCCTCCTTCGCTTGATCCCAGTGTTAGATTTCCCACTATTCCCCATGGGTACCATCATGCTTCCCCCGCCTGAAGCTCCCAACAAATCCCGTTTAGCCACTGAGGCTTTATTCACTATCTCTATGTAATAATCTATACACAGTACTACTATCTTTGAACTGATTTCTTGCCTTATTCAAAGATCCCTGCCTTCAATGACATGCTACCCGCCACCTCAGGTGCAAACCACACTAAGTTCATAAACATAACTGAATACTCTATCAAAGACATAAGCTCTTGCTTTAAACTAATGAAATCAGCCGTACTCTAAATTATAAACATATGTGGGTAGAATTGTTTGTTAAACAATTCCTCAAAGCCTTCCCACATCATTCCATGGTTCATCCCCGCTTGGACTACCAACTCTCACCACTGAAGGGCAAGATCTTCCAATATATATGTGGCCAACTTCAAATTTAGCTCTACCAGAATTCCCAAGAACTCAAAGATCTTGTTCATTCTATTCAACCATGCTTCTTCCCTCTCCGGATCTGAATCACCCCTGAAGATGGGTGGATTATACTTTTGAAACTAAACTACATGATCCACATTCCTTGGTTCATCCATTTTATTTCCACTTTCCACGGCTTGGAAAGCTTTCACTATGATTTTCACTAACTATTGGTTCACCTGAGGCTCAGGTGCAACCACATTCTCAGAAGCCTCCTTAGGTTGGTCTCTACGATGCCTACCCGGTGCTATTTCTATAAACAGAAAACAACAACCATGAGTCTCACTTCTGTAGACATCACAAAATCCCATTTCAAATCACATTACACAACACTATCACAACAAGGCTTTCCAGAAGTTCACATTTCCCATGTTTCACCATTTTGAAAACCAACCCATTTCCAAAATACAAATTTATCCACATTACAATTTCACAAATTTGAAAAACCATTTCTCAATTCAGCCCATAAATCATTATGCCCAATGAAATATGAATCCTAGTGGGAATTCATTTCTACCATGCATGTCATGCTCATCTCATTGGCTACACCCACGACAATGATATATCCAATGCTTATAAGTGTCTCCAAAACACTTATGTACCCAACTCCCTGGTAACATGAATTTCAGTATAAAAGGGTTAGCTATGTCCTTTTATACTATACATTCCCAGTTCCAACAATCCTATGCCTTGCTACCATCCCGAATCCGGGAATATACCACAACAAATGTCAACACCAAATCCGAGAATCAACTCCAAAGGACTGAACAAACTGATACCGCTTGTAACACCCTGCCCCTACCTCATTGGCTTGAGGAGGCAGTGAGGGATACTTGGCCTTAAGCGATGTTCCCAAGAAACCAAAGACTGGAAATAAATGTCGAGGGATTCAAGATCAAGTTGGGGAATGATTTTCCCATAAGACAAAACCAAAAAAACCATCCACTAACAACCACTATATGATGCATGTCAGATAAATTTCCAAACCATGTATTTCCAAAATCCAAATAAGTTGTTCCACAACACAACTCAAAATCAATACAACCCGACATGTCCACAAAACATCGGAGTACACTGTGGAAACTAAACAACCAAACACCACCAACCATGACACCACCACAGCTCCATGCCAAGCTCCAAGCTCCAAGCTCCACCAAGGGATCACAATGCTCCACTAAAGGAGGTTGATGCCTTACCTTTGCCCACGTCACAGTACACGACATCTGCAAAGACACCACAATGCCAAAGTAGGGGTAATTAATAAAACTCGGTAGGATTTCCCCAAATGACTTCCCTACACATTACACTAGGATAAAATAGTTAGCACATTCATATAAAATAATTTATATAAAATAGTCACAAGTGAAAACATTTCCATAAGCCAAACATGCCCTTACCAATCCATCACACCCACACCAAGAAACCAAGGGAAAGCCAAAGAAAACATGCCACAAACCATTTCATCATTTACCCGTTAGCACAAAAACTTCCATATTGTAAATAAATGCACAAAAAATAGCCAAAATAGTGGTACTTCCTCCCAACCCATTCACCCATTCACACCAAAACAATCAAAACAGTGGGACTCCCGCCCAACCCGTTCACCCATTCACAACTAGCGGTACTTTTTGACCACTACTCATATGGTGATTCTTCCGACCACTATCCATCCCATTTTAATAGTGAGACTTCCCACCCACTTCTATACAAAATTTCACTCAAACCAAACCAAGCATAAACCCACCAAGGTCACAAAAACATGCAATCAACCAATTCCATTGCATATCAATCCACTTCAATAAATCTCCCATTTATTGAAAACCATTTTCCATACCAAATAACATTTCAATAAAACAACCCTTTTATTGAAAACCCTTTCCATAAATCATTTTCACAAATCAACCATATCATCCCATTTTAAAATCCACAATAATAGAATTTTACCATAAAACACCATTTTTCCCAAAAATCCCCAAAACATCACACAAGGGATTTCCAACCAAATTTGCATAACAATTCACAATTAATTTTCAGAACAACAATTAATCATAATAAGGAACCACTAGTTCTATCCAAGTCGAGTCAAGAGAGAATCCACCTACCTTTAAGGTTCCCGAGAAATCGACCCACAAGACACCGCACCTCAACTCCGGTGAAGGAACCACCGAAACCTTTATAGATCCCCTTTCCCTAACATCCACAAGCCTTAATATTAACATCTAAGGAAAACAAAAGCCTAGATCTATACAAAACAAGTGTAGATCTAGAAAACCATGAAAGAGAGGGATGTAGATATAGATGAAAACACAAGAGAAACAAGAGGAGAGACTTACCCGGGAGAAACCACCTTCAAACCTCCTTGAAACCCCTTTGAAACGCTTCCAAATCGAGTGGGAGAGAACCTTAACCCCTGAGAACCCAAAATCCCGAGTGAGGCTTGAGTGGGAGGAATATTGGAGTGAAATAGGTTAAGCCCGATGGAGCCCGGAACTTGTAACCCTATTTTTAAGTGGCCACACGGTTTGCCCTCATGGTTTGGAAAACTGTGCGCTAATCATGAGCATGCTACTACCTCGAGAGCAAGGGTCCACACGGTTTCCTCACATGGTTTGTCAAACCGTGCGCAGGCTATGCAAATCCAACTGTCTCCCTTGCACAGTTTCTGGGGGAATCAGCACAGTTTCCACTAACCGTGATCAAACCATGCACCCCTTTAAAGGCCTCTAAACTCATCCAAAACCATTCCAACTCTCCCAACTTCTTCTCAACTCATCTCATGCACTTTAAACACATAAAAATGCATAAAAAGGTCACATACCTCAAACAGGGATGCTACAGCCTAGTCCTAAGGGAGAGTGTGTCTTGTGAGGACCCTACTCTAGGGTGGATCATAGGTGAGGATGAGGTTCTATATTTTCATGGATACGTATGGGTGTCAGTAGACATATGTGAGGATATTTTGTGAGATTTTCATGCCTCCAAATGGGCAGTTAATCCTGGTGTCACCAAGATGTATTGAGATCTACACTATCAGTATTGGTGGCCAGGCATAAAGAGGGATGTTTCGGGTCTTGTTATGAGATGTTTCACCTATCAGCAGGTGAAGTCAGAGCATTAGCGACCATCAGGGTTATTATAGTAGTTACTCATTCCCAGGTGGAAGTGGAATGATGTCGCAATGGATTTCGTGATGGGTTTACCAAGGTTTCCATGAGGAAATGATGTTGTATGGGTTGTTGTTGATAGACTCACAAAGGTTTCACATTTCCTCATGATCAAGGAAACTGTCAGTGTTGATGAGCTTGAAAAGTCATACATCTGAGAGATTGTAAGTTTTTATGGGATTCCTCACTCTATCATTTTAGATAGGGACGCCTAGTTTACTTCTTGTGTCTGGAAGGGACTACAGATGGCTATGAGTACAAAGGTACTTCTGAGTATAACTTACCATCCTCACACAAATGGCCAGTCCAAGTGCACAATTCAGGTTTTAGAGGACATTCTTTGAGAATGTGTCCTAGATTTCGAGGGATCTTGGGAGAGACACATACCCCCTAGTAGAGTTTTACTACAATAATAGTTTTTAGGAAAAGATTCAGATTTAACCTTATGAGGATTTGTATGGTAGGTCATGTCGATCACCCCTATGTTGGATAGAGGTAGGATAGGCCGCTATGCTGGGACCTTTTCTTTTCTGGGAGACCATGGAGCAGGTGGAGTTGATTCAGAAGAGGATGGATACTATACAATATTTTTAGAAGTCTTATGTTGATCGATGGAGATAACCTCTGGAGTTCAAGGTCTGAGATTAGGTTTTCTTACATGTCACACCAAGGTTGGGACATGGGAGGATTAAGAGACAGGGAAAGATTTCACTAAGATAAGTCAAAAATTTTGAGGTTTTGGAGAGAGTCGGTCCAGTTACCTATCAGTTGTAGTTACCTCATAGGTGTCGGGATATACACGAATTCTTCCATGTTTCTCATCTATGATGTTACTTTTCATACCTGTATCATGTTTTTCAACCTTAGGATGTTGAGTTAGAGGTGTATGCATCCTTCAAGGAGAACCCTATTCAGATTTTGGATCACAACAAGAAGGTACTCCATGGTCGGTCTGTTCCTCTAGTACAGGTGTTGTATAAGAACAGGCGAGTACAAGATAAGACTTGGGAGAGGGAGTCCAACGTACGATCCCAGTGTCTAGATTTGTTTGAATTTTATTCTTCGACACCCTTGGAAGGGAAATTTTGGGATGAATTTATTTAAGGGGGAAGTTTGTAAGAACCTGGATCTTCATTTCCATTATGGATCTTTATTTCAGGTTGTTTTGAGGAAAAAGGAAGAAATGGGAATTTTCTAAGTACACATCATGTACTTATGAGTACACACCATGTACCTGGGTACCACGTACAACCATGTACTGGCCGTGTAACAACTGATCACATGGCCATGTAGGTGACCTGGCAGACCACCTAATGAGGGGGTCGTTGAGGCTAATACACAGTGTGTACATTTAATGAACATGTCGTGTAATTTTCTTTTTACTTGATAAATCTATGCGAGGTCACATATCATCCTTAGAAATGTATTCTTCTCTAATAAGTTCTTATAGGAGAGTGATGGAATGACCATGAACTTTAATCCCCTCCAAATTCTCTATCTGAGCTCTAATTGAGACATTATCGGTTGTGTTGTAATCCCATCGGCGAGTTCTCAATTCTCCTAGATCCTTTCTTCCTGATTCTTCCTCTCTTGTGAGTTATCGAGGGATGATCATTTTTTACCCTTTTTGTAGATCTATGTTTTTCTATGCTGAAGTTCAAGAGTATTGATCCTACGACATCAAGGTAGGTGGTTTGTGCCTTTCATTATTTGTCTTTTAATTATATATGCTAAAAGTACCACATACCCACGTTTGGGGTTTTTCTTGATTGTAAAATTAACCCTATTATTCACCTTTTATGGTTTAATTGATTTAAAAGGGGTTGTAGAATATGTATAATGTTAGATGTCGTGTTAACAAGACACCCCATGGGTGTATTTTCCTATTTTTACTATTTATAGTCGTTTGGCCTAGGTTGCCTATGACGGATACTTTGTTTCCATGCCTTGTTTTGTTTAGGATGTATTTGGATTGATTACATGGATTTCATGTGTTATGCTTGTGAATGTTCATCCATGTAGTAGTTTTATATTACATGTGATTCTTGATATGATATGTGCACTATTTTTTCAATGGATCGTGAGAGCCTTGGACCAGGAAAACTGTGGGGGTTTCCATTTTTATTTTCACAGGACCGTGAGATGCTTGGTGTAGATATTAACCCAGGGGTATTGATCATGAGAGCTATACAGGAGGTCGATTATAAATTATTTATGATATTTTGACCTAGGGGGTATTGACCATGAGAGATACCAAGAGGTAATTTATAAATTATTTATGATATGTTGATATAGGGGGTATTAACCATGAGAGCTACCTGGAGGTCATTTATAAATTATTGATTCTATGGAGACACATGGTTATTGACTATGAGAGATACCCTAGAGGTTGTTTATCATTACGCTATACTGTGTGGGACTATAGGGGTTAGACCGTGAGATCTTTATCCAGAGGTTTGATTATGAATAATTGAATGATTGTGACGATTTTCCAAGACAAAGCACAAGCTTGGACTCGATCTTACTTGATTGTTTAGATGGTCTTTTGAGACATCTGTTTTGTTACTATTATACCATAGGATATTGTTCTTAGGCTAGATCCCAAGATTACATTATCCAATGGATTGAATAATTAATAAATATAAATTAATGTAATTGAAAACTGTAGGAATGTTTACATTTGAGTACTTCCTAGTTTATTTCTTCATTTCTGCATATTACCTGCTATATATATTAACAGACAGTTAGGCATATATATTTTGGTGGTTTTGTACTGGGATTTGTCTCACACTCTGTTTGGGTCATGCTTCTGGACCCAAACAGATTATATGGTTGCAGATATAGATAAGGGAAATCACCATTCATCATCAGGTACTTGATTACCATTGGAGCTGGAGAGCATGCGACCAAGATGAGGCTTGCGATGCTGTTGGAGTTTACTTTTTTTCTGTACTTTGGTTTTTTATTGTATTTCCAGTATCGTGAATTTTTTGGCTACTTTCCTAGACACATGTTATATACATCATTTATATATGATATAGTTGTTATATTCCTATCAGTCTTCTATTGTTTACTTCTTTTGTTGGTATTACTACTTATTCTATTGTTTACTATTTTTTATTCCACTGTGTATACTCTGCCAATGAGGATATAGTTTCCCCAGTATTAAACCTTGTCCCTCACTACTAGTCAGTAGCCTATGGCATTTTGGGAAATGCGCTTGAGGTCATGTGACCAACCGGGTACAGGGCACCCTTGGGCGGCACCCAGAATCGGGATGTTAGACAGCTCGATCTTCTGGGATATCCCATTCACCCTTGTGGATATATGTGTTCTAGTAGGGTGATTTAAAATACACTCAATAGTGATATAAATTCACTTGGGCATGATAAGGCACAAACCAGTCCATACTAAGAATGATGTTGAAGTCAGTCATCTCGAGGAAAAAGAAACTATAGAAGAAATGGCACCCACCTACCTCAAGGGGAACTCTTGAAATAGGTGTATTCCCTTTATTATGACTCCTAATGGAATGTCGAGAGACATAAAACCACACAATTACTCAATTCTAGGACTGAGGCTTTCCAAAATAGAAGTAGATTTGAAAGAGTGTGATGAGCCTATATAAAAAGGGTAGAAACTAAAGTAAAGATCACCAGAATAGTACATATAACTATATATGGCCCTAGACTATGCTCCTCAGTAATAGGATGAGCTGCATAAATATGTCCCAAACCACATCCCTGAGACACTTCATGACTAGCTTGATTAGATCCACCATGCTGACGTTGAAGCTCTAGGGATGGCTACCTCGACCACAACCACTACTACCTCATCTTGATCGTATGGTAGAAGACCAACTCCCAGCCTGACATGGATTCATAGATCCCATACCTGATAGAGGTGTTGGTATGGATTCCCTCTCACTAGTTGCTAGAGAAAAATAATGGCAGAATCACTGAAGGTTCCCCATCACACCACAATCTCAGCACTCAATTGAGTTCCTCGTGCACTGATGCTTCTTATAGCCTGGCCTACATCATTGGTAACACACTATAGAGCTATCGATGCATGCCACCAAGCTGGAACCTCCCCCACATGCACCCTCGAATCGGAACTTCCTACAAATATAAGAATCATCACCTTGCCTCAAAACTAAACTACCCTAGATCACCCTCCCACCTTCTCAAAGATTACATCATGTAATTAGGGCCTAGCTCACTATCTCTGTAATGTTCTTCAACCGAAATATGTTCACCTATGAGGAGACATTATGACCAAGCTCATACTCAAAGTTCCTCATAGTTGTCAACTCATCACCAGTAAGATATAGAGAAAAATGTCGGAGCTTGGTGAAATGATCAGAATACTCAAGAATGGTCATAGTGCCCTATTAAAGATGCATGAACTCT
Organism: Viscum album; assembly: GCA_963277665.1. NCBI lineage: Eukaryota > Viridiplantae > Streptophyta > Magnoliopsida > Santalales > Viscaceae > Viscum > Viscum album. Next base: position 1,838,799,999 of record OY728136.1, read on the forward strand.
CAGGCATGATCCACTCATAATTTTCAAAAAGAAGTCATCATAGAAGGCTTTATGAAAGTCTACCTAGACCATACCTTGATGAAACTCATATTGATATATGACATCCCATAAGTTCTTGGTAGATTCACATAGAATATAGGTAGAAAGCTTGACCCTCCTATCTAGAGGTGTCTCAAGATGTTCGAAGATAGATAATATAGCCTCTAACCATGACTCTGCATCATGACACCCACCATCTCTCCAGAAGGTGGGAGAATTATTTTGTTGGAATTCTTAAGTCATCTCTTCCATAGTAGGGGAGGGTTGTGGATCACCCTGAATATATTGTATAAATTGAAGGAATCTTTCATCAAAATGATTATAAGTTCCCAAAAGAGGATCAGCGGGAGGTGCCTCAGGTGGTACTATTGGAGGTATCATGAGTGATTTAGGGACCACCACTTCCAAATCATGCTCATTTTCACTCTCTTGATGTACTATATGAGTATGTCATAGTGTAATAAATCTACAATTCTAAGCACACTACTTAGATAGGATTTAAAACATATAAGAAAAGAAGATAAGGAAAGCAATACAGAAGGAAAGGTACAAGGCCTCCCTAAAATATGATATAACCAACAACCTTCTCCTAGGGCCAGGATTAGATGATTGGAAAACATGAAAGGTCCCTGAGACAGGAGAAGTAAAGCCTACTTTCCATTACTATGGTTGGGTCAGGTCAAGGTCCCATATTTCTTATATAGGGTGTTCATTTCAATTTAACTCATTTATGTACCAAAATTTTATTTAAGGTTAAATTAGTTGGATCACCATCCCAATTTATAAGGGCACATACACTCTATAAATTGAAAATTTTCATCCACTTAATCCAAACCATAGCATGTTCCTACAAGTTGAATTGGAAAATTTCTATAAATCCAAAAAATCAAGCACTATAAGGCACAACAAAACAAGTAACAATATTAATCACATGCAACATGAAATACACGCAGAAAGGTAAATATAGAATGGGATAATGCATGGAATTTTATTCCTAATATGCCTCATAGGATGCCTATGTCTAATATGACCTATTCTCATTAGGTTAAAGTAACAAAAATCACCATTCCAATAGAACCAATATAATAACACCATAAAACAAGTGGTTCACCCAATGGTGAAGTCGTGTCAATTTTAAATGGCATAATCAATAACTATAATTCTCATACCATGTAATTTGGGTTTCCTTGGTGCATGGGTTATCTACATCCAAGAATATGGTCAATTCTAAATTCCAATTTACTAGTCTCATGTCTAAACCCAAACAATAAGACAAAAGAAAATCTACTTTGATACCACTTTGTAGAATCTCACCCTGAGTGCCAATAAACCGTTCCATGAGACGGTGGTCCACAAGACCTCAAGCGCATCTCCTTGAATTCCAGAGGCTACTAACCAGTAGTGAGGGCCTTGGGTGTGTCTTTTGGGAGATTATTACCACATATATCAGAGTATTCATAGCGGCAAACAATAGAAAAAAATGGAAAAATCATATACCAGAAACAGAATAAGCAGTATAAATATAAATAAAACCATACATTAGAGATAGATAACTAGTGAAATCTAGATTAAAATAATCGATACAAAATGATGATCATGGAATTTCATGTGTCTATAAAAAATGTGAGTATGGGGGTTCAGGGGAGACAGGCATATACAATATTCTATACAAAAATAAAAAAAATAAAAAAGTACTAAAACAAGTATCTCGATCATAGGTTCAGTCCTATTCCCCAATCCCCATCTAGATGCTGTAAATCATTCAAACATCAGAATCTTCATGCTTCCATTTATCCATACCTACAATCATAAAATTTTCTATCATACCAAAGGTGGACCAAGTTGGGTGTGACATATAATCTTAGTAATCTGATACCCACAGTGTCTGGGCCAATCCATTTAGTGAAATAAATGAATAAAAATTTTCCATAAGAGATAAATTAAATAAATAAATAAATAACTACTCATTCTAATTTCCTAAATGGACACCTAACCGATACCCCCTACTTTGTCCTAAGCTGAATATTTGAAAAGAGGTACTATGCAAGTAATAATATGTATAAAAGGGACATTCTAAACTAGGAAACCAAAGAAGGAATATCCCTAAGCTTATTCTTTGGATTGGGGTCTCATTTTCATGTCATCATTAAACATGTTACAATTTAATTATGAACCAAAACTGATAGCACATGAAATCAATCTATCAAATCCATGGGTGGATTCCCAAGCCCATCCAAGGTGATCTAAATAGAATCCCAAGGTTCTATATTGGTGTCTCTAATGGAACCAATGCCACAAATTCCATCAAAGGAAACCTATATAGGTATTCCTTATATCACTCATGGAATGGTGACTCTAATTCTATACCAAGTATCTAACATAGGGGACCGAGTATCATCTGGGGCATGGTGTAGACATTTTGACCATTGGTCCATCCTCAGTTGCTTCCCTAGGGAACCTGTGTCACTCACAAGTATAAGTAAACTGCCCAGAGTGTATATATATGGAAATCCAAAGTATCACACTTAGCACATCAAGTTGATCCAACCGGGTACGGTGAGTCCATCCATTGAATCTTTAAATTGGTACCCAATGTTCTCTCTCGACCCATAGAAAGTGATCCATATCAATTGATGAACATCAAAAGGAATAGCATATATAGATAATTACATTCCATCAAATAAAAATTTCAAACATCACATTCTCACCAAAATAACCAACTATAAAATTGAGGCTAAATGACCATGGAACAATTTATATGGAAAGGTACAAGGATTAAAAATTTTGTAATCACATTTCATCAATGAAATTTTAATAACATGAACTAACAAGATTGAACAAGCATAGAATGTGGGTAATCAATGGCACATGAAATGAAGAATAGACACTCAACAAATTGAATAAAAAATTAAATAGGGGGAATGTGAGGTTCAATGTGAAGCATCAAGCATTAGAATTTAAATATAGGGTGTTAGGCATGAATCTCAGGGTCCAATCTCATGGATAAACATTTATTTTAATTACAATTTATAATTTAATGTATTTAATCAAGATGAAACTCACACATTGAAATTAACCATTTATGGCATGGATAAATGGCCATTGAAGGTGGGAACATCAAAAGGGGAGGCTAATGACTAGAGAATGACCCATGTATGGTTTTCACCATAAGGAGAGGTCACATGGGTCATGATAAACCCTTCAAAATAATTTATTCAACAAATATGAAGCATCGCTGGAAGATTATAGTGAGCGGCACAATGGTGAATCAATTAAAATGCAATGAAATGAGTAAGAAAGACTAAAACCAACTACCTTGATGTAGTTTTTCTTCACTCATCCATTATCAAGGCTCGATTTGACCTAGAATGGCAGAAATCAAAGGATTTTTCAAATGCCCTGAAAATAGGTAAAAGTTGTCTTACCAAAATAGCACAAATGGATAGAAGAGTAACCTTGAAATAGAAGAGTACTGAAGGAATATATTTTCAAGGGCTTCCCATTTATTCGGACGGTGAATAATTTTAGCGTTGGACGAAAAAGATACTACAAATCCAATGGAGGATGAGAATATGGAGCTCCACAAACAGGGGAGGGTAAAAATTCCACTAAAAATGTAAGGGAGAAATAACAGGGGAGGTATAAATCATTAAAGAGGGGTTAATTAATAATTTCACCCTAAAAACCATTGCGCTTAGTTTGGACACATGTTTTGGCCAAACCATGCACCAACCATGGGACATTCACTACAAAAAGTGGCATACCACATGGTTAGGCACATTGTTTGACTAACCATGCACAAACCATGAGAAAACTCTCTTTCCAAAACCTATAGTTGGTCACACGGCCATGCACCCTAGGTTTCACTGTTATAGACAAACTGTGTGGACCCTAGGTTCCCACTTTCAATAACTGCATGGTTTAGGGAAACCATGTGGGCTGGGATGTATGGTCTTCTCTAACTATGCATCCTAGTCTACCTCTTCCCATTTCAGGGATCTGGGCTTCGAACGAGCCCCAGATTCCCCTGAGACCTCCTTTAACCATTTAGGAATAATTATTAGGTCTCTTTAAATAAATTTAAACAAAAATTTAATGGTTCATTCCTTTGGGTAAATATGGGATGTTACACATCGGGGGATGTTAATGCTAGTTATGTGTAGTGATGGTTGGTTCTTGGGTTAGTGGAATAGATCATGTGTCAGTCCATTGAGAATTGTTCAAGTCTTGGGGAAAATTGAGTGGTGTATCCATGATGGAACTATTGAGTTTGATGCTCAAGGAGCGGTGTGAGGGAATCCATATAGTGAGGAACACACCATTGTCCATTGGATGATGTGATCCTCATTATAAGTGGATGGTTAAGCATAAAGGATGTCATTATAAGTGATCCATGAATGAGATATGGTTGGTGTTTTGGAATAGAACTCAAGTGTTGGCAGGATCATCATATATAATCCTTATGTTTGGTAATGGATGGAGCATGGGTCGTAGAGTTTGGTATTTCAGTTATGGGAAAGAAATAAGGATACTCTTATGGTGGGGAAATGTCTTATTATTAATGGATGAATAAACCTAATATTGAAAGGATCCTGGATGTATTTGACTAGAGAGTGAACGGTTGATTAGGCATAGAATTACTATGCATGGGTAGAATCTGGATGTATAGAGTTTCATGGGAAGTAACTGATTTGAGATTCAGAATTCAGAAGTATCATAGAGTATATGTTTTGATGGAAGAATTAGAATTAATATAATATGATCTAAGGGTGGGCCATATTGGAGGCACACTGGTGCTCATGGTTAGATCATGATGGCTAGTTATCCATTGAGACTTCTCAGGGTTGTAAAGCATTATGGTGGGAAGATTGCACTGACCTATGTCAGTAGGTGTTATGAAAATTAAAGGAAATTTGAATTTTTCTTCTCAAATGGTTATACATGGAAAATGGTAATTCCCCATAAAATATAATCTCAGGATGATTTGTCAACCACTATTTTGGTCTCCAAATGGAGTGCTTACCCTAGGGTTGGAGTTTTTTAGAATTTCGAGCCAGTTGTATTTTAATGAAATATTTAATATTTAATTAATAAATATTAATTATTTTTGCATGTGTGAATTTTTATATCTCTTGAATGGGGTCTTGTATTGAAATTTCAACTTTTTAGTTGACTCTATAATGGGGGATTTTCATGGGCATAGTATAAACTATATTCGGGTTCCATGTTTTAAGATGGGTGTTTAAGTCAGTGTTTTCTTTTATTTTATTTTTATTTTTTCCCATTTTCATCACCCCTATATTCCTTATAATTCATGAACATGGGGAGATACCCTTTTTTTAACAACTAAACTGATAGGGAAGGGGGGTGACATATCACCAAATTTATCCAAGTGGCTTAACTTGGACTATATCAGAATGTGGTGGTTATGGATACTACTATAATTTATAGCTCTACCAAAGAACATATACTAATAGTTTTAACTAACCATTGGAATATGGTAGTGTACATTTCCTTATACCAATGGTTTTTAAAACCATTGGTATAGGTTACCACCTATACCCCTTTACTTTCATGAAATCGATTCCCCCCATGACTAGGTTTTTGTTCTATATAAATTAAATTAAATCCTACTTCCATTTTGCTTCAATTCATCATTATTAAAATTATTTTTAGGTTAAATAATCAATATATGTTTATTTAGTTCAAATTTTATCTTATTATCTCCCCATATTACTATATTTTCATGCCCTAAATTGTGAATGACCTAACCTAATAACATAATTTTCATGTATTTGTATGATTTTATAAAAGGGGGTGTGAATTCCATAAATAACTATCTTTGGGGTGATATTTAAGTCAATATACTACCTTGTTTTTTGATGGTGATGTATCAGACCATGTGGGTTTAACATGGATATCCTATTTATGTTTGGAGGAAAACAATTTGACCAGTAATTTGTATTCAAAATGTTTGAATTGAAGCAACATGAATAAAACTTAAAAAAATTGAATGTAAAATAATCGAACTAATTTGAATCAAAGAAAACTAAATCAAACCCCATTAATTTATATAATTTGATATAAAACATAACTAATTACAATATAAAAATAGATGAGCTATATCAAAATGAACTAGATAGAATCTAAATGACATTATTCATGATAAAAACATATATATTTAGTTGTGGAATTATTTTTTTGTCATAATATATATTCAAAAGATTCATGGTAGTCATGAATTATCTAATTATAGTCTAATGTTTTGATATTGATAAAAAAATTGAAATAGAATGGATAAATTTTGGATGTATGATATTGATCGGATCTTAACAAAGTTTCCAAATAAGTTTCATTATTGTTTTGATTTTTCATTTAACAATGCTTCAGATAGAGGTTGTATACACTATCCTTATTTTAATTATGTTGTAAGGACTTTTTTAAGTCATGAAGAAGTTAGATACCATATAAAAAGTTGGGTTTCAAACAAACTATCATTTATGGTATCATAATGGATAGAAAAGTCAATATCAAATGGTTTATGGTCAAAATGAAAAGAGTAGAATAAAGAATTTAGTATTTGATCAGTTTCTGTTTATTCATAATCATGGGAAATAAAGTATCTCAATGTAAAAAAGATAATCATATAATAACACATGATGCAGCTAATGAAAATGATAATTTTGAAAGGGGTAAAAATGATGGATGATGACAGGACTCTTATACATCAAGCATGTCGTAAAATGGAAAATTTGGAATTTTTAATGTGGTTGTATCATGGGAAAACCATGTATGAAATTTCTCATATTTTTGTCAATTATATTCTTACCTTTTTAAAGTAATTACATTCTGGTGATGTATACATTCACTAAAATCATTATATGGAATTTAAGTTGATTGACTAGCATGAAGTTTCTATAAATAAAATTCATGGTCACCCGACAGATTGCAGCTTATTCTAGAAGGAAACCATGAGCCTAAATGATAGTAAAAAATGTGGTACATCTCAATGGAATCCAAATATAGATGGAAAACTATCTCATGTTCTATAGAAAGTAATACGAAACTTTCCACTAATTCCTAGGTTATAAAATATTTTCATGTCTAATGAAATCTCAATAAATATTCAACAGAATAATGTAGAGAGAATTAAATATAATAATGAGTTGGTTCATCCAATAGATAGATTAGAGAGATGAATTGTTGATATTTAGTATCCTAATTTTTTCAGCTGGGGTGTGTGATTTCAGGTTGGGTCTATCATGTGATGGTTTTAATCTATTTTTTTTAGATTATTACTTTTCACAATACATATCAAGTTTCTATTCACATTTATAACCTTCCTCCATGGATGTGTATGAAAAAATGATTTAATTTCGTAATCATACACATATATAGACATTGTGATCCTAGAAATGACATAGATGATTATTTATAAGCTTTAATAAAAGAGTTTAAGTAGATTTGTAATGTGGGTGTGCACACATAAAATGCTTATTTAAAAGGCATAATTCATATGTGAGTTTTTCTTATGTGAACGATAAATGATTTTCCTTCTTATATAATGATTTATGGATAAATAATGAATGGAAAACTATCCTATCATGTTTTTATGAAGTATATATGATCTATAATACTTAAATATCATCATATTTTTAGTTTTTTGGGACATCATTAATTATTTTCAACGGATCATCCATATAGGAACAATTGTCAAAGGTTTAACAATAATATTGATACCAAGAAGAAATATCAGTGTTTTTCTGGAAATAATGTGCTCAAATAATTTAAAGATGTCAATTTTTCATTTAGGAAAGGTTATTCAAAATCCAAAAAAGGAAGAAACTTTCCATTGAATCCAAGCACAGTTGGAAGAAGAAAATTACCCTCTTGGATTTTCCTTACTGGTCAACCAATTCATTACACAATTTCTTATATGTAATGTACATTGAGAAAAACATATTTTAAATGTATCTTTTAATTATTCTAAATATAAATGGGAATACCAAATATGATATACGATCTTGGTTTGACTTGGTGGATTAGGGTATCAGACCAGAACTACATCTTGTATATATCAATGAAAATAAATGGAAAGTTCCTTATGCTTCTTATGTGAAGGAAAATTAAGAGAAAATATAATGTATATAAGTAACAAATACGTTAAAGGTTCCTGATGTCTATTCATGAAATATATTAAAATGGTTTAATAGGAGAGAGTTGAAACTAAAATCTCTAAAAACTCGTGACTATCGCATCCTTATGCATTAATTGATTCCAATAGAAATAAAAAAATTACTTCCCAATAAGGTAAGGATTAAGGTTATTTGGTTGTTTCATTCTTATAAATATTTATGGGATAAAATTTTATCCAAGTATTTATTGGAAAAAATACAGGAATAGGCACTGTTAATTCTTTGTAAGTTAGAGAATAATTTCCCTCGATCTTTTTTCACTTACATGTTGCATCTAACTATCTATATTTCTACTAAAATACTTATTTATAGGAACATTGATTTTAATTAGATGTATATAAAAAAATAAATATGTTTATAATGAATTATTATTACCATAACAAGAATCATCTTGAAGGTTCCATTGTGAAATATTACTTGGTTGAAGAGTGTATGGATTTTTGTTCAATGTATTTGGGTGATGTGAGCATGAGATGAAACCAAACAATTAGAAATTAATAATATTGGTATGACAAAATTTAACCCACTTTTCTATCAATTCATTAAATAGGTGGAATTCCTAAATCATATACATTTTCTGTATTGAACCTTGAATGATGTGAGATGGCACATCACAGATTCATGTTTACCTGTGATTTTTTTGATGACTACATCAAGTAATTTGAACATATATATATATATATTATCTCACACCAAGTATATTCACATATATCTTAAAATTTTATTATCTTTTTATATATAGAACAAAAATAAATTATAATTTGAATTCATCATTTTTCATATTTGAGAAGGAGAGAGGATTTTTATAGAAATAAATTTCTTGTTTGGTTGAAACTCAAGGTACATAAATTAGCTTAATAAAAAAATATTCATATAATTTTAATATGAATTTATATTTTCGTTATTTAGTTTTCATATTGACACTACCTATGATAAAATATGGTCATTGGATTTTGGTCCCAATTCTTTGGTTCGTGAATGAAAATCACTTGTCATGAATGGGTAAGTTTTTTTATAACTAGTCAAGTAGTGAACATGAGAAAAAAATATGGCGGAATTATATTAAATTAAATGATAGACTATTTTTCAAGTTCATCGGATAGTAGGACTTGATATGAAAATATGTCATATTATAGATTTTTTTATAAAATACCAATATAGGATTATTACTCTCATGGTCGAGTCACTTTGATGAAATAAAAGTGGTTTGATTCAATGATGTAGAATGAAACATTTATTAATGATAGTGGATTTATAGTTATTGATATAAATTGATTACTATTTACCAATGATCCATATATTTTGATATCCATATAAAAACAAGTATTTTATGTGAAAGATCATCTAATACCCAAGTCTTTTTCATTATTGAAGTAGTTCTAAGACATATTTTTTATAATACTTAGGATAAAGTTGATACTATCACTAACCCCATTAAAATTTCTCAATATATTTCCTACGATGACTCAAATTGTCTAATTTTTAGAGTTGATAATGATCCTGGAATAATGGAAGGTAATATATAGAGGCAACAATATATGTTATCAAATCATTCAATTTACCTCGATTTGGGTCTTTCTGGTTAGTTCTATTCAAATTTATTTTTTTCATTTTGTAAACTTTAAACTTATTTTAAATATAATTTTAAATATAAACTATAAAATCATCTTACATGTAAATTAATTTTATAGTTTACATGTAATAAATTAAACAATTTCACATGTAAAGTAAAAAAATTCTACATGTAAACTGTAAAAACAATTTACATATGAACTGATTTATATGGTTCCCTGGAGTTTAAAGTTTCAAAATTTTAATTGGGTTTTTTATTTTTAGTGTTTATAAACTTCTAACAAATGACCTTTTATTATTTCTCTTAATTGAATAACAGGCATCAATGTTTTATACCCTTTTATTTCCATAATGATGAATTCTTTAATTAATTTAACTTTTTTTTCTTTAAGATTAAATGATCATGTACATTTTAAAATTATTTAAGAATTATAATTTTATATTTAATGTTATTTTTCTTAGATATTAATTTTCCATATTCATTTTTTTTTTATTTATGCATTATAATTTCACATTTAAACTAATGTTCATTTTTTTATTCTATCATATGCATATTGTTATAATTTTACATTTTATTATTATATATAAATTATAATTTCATATTTATGAATTATAAATTCATATATTCCATGTTTACTCATGTGCATTTATTATTTAACTATATTTTTCTTGGTTGATTCAATTTGGATTATTAAAATCATAAAAATATTTTTTTTTTGATTTTTAGGATTTATTTTCCATCATAGTAGACATTAAGACCCTCGATTTTAAGTTTTTTCCATTAAATACCTAGAAAATGAGCATAGAATCAAAACAGAGAAGAATTTTGGTATTCTTGATAAAATATATTACTTATAAGTGAGAGGGTTGATCTGTGTAAAGGTAAAAAAAATACCTTTATGAATCAAAAAATTTGGATGACCTTGATATAGATGGGGTTCTACCCTTTCAAAACATTATCAAAATAGGATTTACCTTGACATAAAAGAGGGAACTTCCTTAATACATGATAGGTAACTACCCTAACGATAGAATATACTAGCTTACCCCTTCATGAGTTACCCTAACATGATGGATCTACCTTTATGTGAACATGATAAAACCCCACGTACCTTTACATAGCAATTGGGATTCAAATTACCCTTGCGTGATAGAAGGAAATTTGGTGTTACCTTCACTTAGGGATGGGGTCCTATGTAAGGGTAAGAAAAAAATTTTAAAAATATAATTTAAATAAACTCATAAATAGTAAAGGATATAACTTATTATAAGTTCCAAAATTCTAAATTACTTACAAACTTACTTTAAGCATCCCGATAAATTCAAAAATAAAATTTTAAAAACATAAATATTAATCTAATTAAAATAGAAAATAGATGCTAAAATAACTTTTTAAAATATGAAAAATCTTCATAGAAAATCACTGAACCCAAAAAAAGAACCAAATGCGTAATGTCCTATGATCTGGAACTCTCTCACATTGCCAAAAATAGGTTGGTTACAATACTTCAAGCATGCCACCCTGTATGCTATAGGATTTCGAATAGCAGTGGGGATGTGATAATTATAGTGAAGAGACTATACCTTTGGTTACAGAGTAACAACATAGTACAAATAAGAAACATAGATAAATGAATAAATATCAGAGTGTGTAAATAATGAAAACAGTATGATACAACAGAAACCCAACAATCAAATCTAACTGAATAATCCAATAATAATAAAGGAATAATTTAATGACATGTTGGAATGTAAATAAATTTCTTGCTAGAAGTAATATAAAATAAAATACCATCATGCTTAAAAGTACCTAATCCTAAATCCTGTATCGACCCCATTTCAAAACTCCAACCCATCCAGTAATAAAAAAATTAATAGCAAGGTCTTTTACCCTTTTCAAATCCTACATCTGCATAATCTTCCTGAGTACCAAATGGAGGCGCAAATATGGTGTGAGTATAACTTAGTTGGTCGACACCACTGTGTCTAAACATAACTAGTTTGATAAAAATTGTATTCAATAGTGAAATAAAAAAGTGTATTAATTAATTAAACAATTAAATTAGTACCACAACAACCTTCTTCGGCCCCATGTTGGAATGTCTCAGAGATTTTCTTGTTGTGGGGTGTGGAAAAAACAAATATTTACTCACTTAAAATATAGTATAGTGGTTAACCTTGGTTGTCTCCAGATAGGAGCACACAATAATCATGTTTGTCACTTTGTTTTTTAATTTGTTTGGTTTTGAAAACAATGAAACAAAACTAAAGAAAGCAATAACGTATAAGATTTAAAAAAATTGAAAAATAATGTGATTAAAAATATTGATAATTATTGGATGATAAGGTCGGGGTTGGTTTTCAAATTGAAATGTTATCATAGTTCTTATTTATTCATTCCTCTTTTATTAAATCGATTAAAATGAGATTTAACAATCGCTTCCTCTCACTTATTTGTTTAATGATTTTGGTGAGATAAAACCACACCAATATCTTAGTTTGGACCAATATTATTCTTTTTGTGAAAGAGTTGTATCGAATACCCTCAATTGATTAATGCAATTCCCAATCGGGTCTTGTTTATCCCAAACAATCTTGAATATTCAGAACAAATCTCACACGTACCGACAATCGCCAAGTACTTCCCCACTATGGTATGATCTATTCCATCATATATAGACCATAACCTAGTGTGATATAATTTTCATTAAAAAAATCGACAATAACAACAAAATATAAAATAAAATACAATCACACAAGATAATATAAGATGTTATTACAATTGAAACCAACTTCATAATAGAGAAAACATTTTATAACATTAAGAGCATGAACTCAAACATTAAAAAATGGAAAACCTAACCTTCCCCAATCACTCAAAATATTTACCCCACCATGGTAAATGTAATTGAGGAGAAGGGAGAATAAGTATGCATTATAAAACTAAAAGAAAGAAAAGAGGGAGAAGAAGAACAAAAAAAATGTATCCTCCGGATTCTATCATCCAGAAGATCAGCTTCGGTTCTCCCAACATCTATTTGAATCAGGACGAGTTCCCTTCTTATAGGAGTTTAGAAATTGAGTTTCCCATATACTCACAATGTTTGAAAGCATTTTGAGCTATGTGGAATGAGTTATGTCCGAATTATTAGATATGACTTTTCTGGGCCGCCAATCACTACTCCACCAACCATACTTTGACCGGTTGAAGGGTGGCCTTAATCAACAAATTTCTCTGTGAACATTAATTTTAAGCTTCCTAATCTAGTTGTATTTTTACCCATCCTGAAGCACCCCATTTGGTGGTCAGTAGCCCAAGATATTGATCATTTAATGAATTCATGTCCTTTCTACCGGCCAGAATAAGTGTTCATATTGACTTATTTTTTTTGGATTGTTGGAGTTAGAATTGTCTTTGGGTCTTGTGTACTTATATGTATTACACGAATTATTTAATCCTAAAAAAAGGATTAAATTGAATTGGATAAAAAATGTAGGAGTTATGCTCTAAATACAGAGGCAACATAAATCTGTTTAATATCCAGAATTAACCACTTTTCACATTTAAGCTCAAAACTCACCAAAAGTCATAAAATGTTGAAAATAAGATAAACTTGATTAATGGGAAGGGATTAAATCATTTAAAAACATATATATAAATATGAAAATATGATCTCTATCAATTCCCCCACACTTATCACTTGGACTCCTGGACAAGTAAACATCGATATTAAATCAAAGAAAATTTAAAACACATATTCATGATATCTAACAATTTAACACCAAGAAACAAAAGATATCATGCCTCATAAACAACCATTATTCCATGTTATCAATTCAGTTAATTAAATATATTTCCTTCTAATTTATTCTCCCACACACACAAAACACTTACCTAACATGCATTTTTTTCTCATCACACAAATATCAATTTTCAACAATGTCTTTCTCATCCAATACCCATGAAAGGGTCACCATAGGCTTGATAAATTCCTACATCTCCACTCGATATGAGTCAAGGACATATATTTATCCTGAGGAATTTATAGGGTTGTTATGTGGCTTTAGTTTGGTAGGATTTATATGTGAAAAATTCTGACGCTGAATGAGGAGGGCTTGACTCTTTTTGAAGAAAAATTGCATTATTCTAATTTTCACTTAAATATGGTATCCTCTTCACTCCCCATAGCAGTAAATCATCTCCATTAACATGAAAGATTAGTGTAAGTTCACACCATTCAATATTTCAGCAAGAATAGTTTCAATATTCTCAAATATGATTTTTCTTGAAAGCTTCAGAAAAGGCACAACTTTTCTTTCATTAGAATATCCAGAAAGGCACATCTTCTTTTACATGAAAGCTCCAGATAAGGCACAAATTTCAACATAATTATTATTTTTCAATAGAAAGCACATCTCTTCAACATTTTATTTTCCACCCAAAGTATCTCCAAATGAGGTAGCACAACACAAGTCAACCTCCACTCACACTTAAGTTCAACTAGATTATGAAATTTCACTTCAAGATTAGGTTGGATAAGGAAAATTGGCTTGTAATGTGGCTATCCTAACAGGTTGTTCATGGCTTATATGGGTTACAAGGATTAAATGTACAATGTGGGCCATTATAAAAAGGATTGTTTTGAAAAGGGGGGAAATCCTCAATCATTTAAAACACATGTACCTCAAACCCTCATGTTTTGATAGGAATAAATAAAATTCTGGTTAAATCAAGCATGGTATGGTTCTCTCAATAAGTGAGGTAAAAGAAAAGATTATGAAAACTAGGTTTATAAGACTCATGGTAAAGTGATTTCAAATATAAAGACATTGAATTGTGGCATGGGATTCAGAAATCAGAGTATTTTTTATGAAATTTCCAATTATTTGAACTTGAAACAAAGTCAATTTCAATATTAATTTAAGCTCAGTTTCATGTGATAAATTGTTTCACATATTGAAATGGTTTTCAAAATTTGTGATGATAATAATTTCAACTCAATAGTTTAAAAAACAAACAAAAATTTGAAAAAACACATTTTTATTGAAAAATATAAAGAAAAACAATTAAAAATACTAAACTACAAAGGTTCCCTCCCCCACACTTAAATGATGCAGTGTCCTCAATGCATTGAATTTGATTTAACATGTAATTATAGTTTAAATTTAATCACAACAATAAAGCAAGAGATAAGGAGGGGTACAACCTGACTTATTGGTAGTGTAATGTTGAGTTAAGCTCCTCAGTGTTATGCATATAAAAACCTACAAACAAAGGTAGATAATAAAAAATAATAAATTTATTAAAAGTAAAGAAAATAGAATTAGAATGAGAATAGAAGGATAGATCTTGGTTTAATCCCCCAAGTGGGCCCTGGATTTTGACTGCCTCCAGATGGGCAGTTTCAGTTGGTTATCCCCAATCCGATGGTGGGTGAAGTTTCTTTAATATGAACCACCGGAACTTCTTCTTTCCATCTTGAACTTCTTCCTTTTTGTTGAGTACTACATGGATATATTACACCAAATCCACCCCTATGAAAATGATATTAAACTTGCATGGAGGGGTAGGACAAAGAATGAGTCCTCCACTTTCTTGGTTTACACTTTCACAACTTCTTCTTCATTATCCATCGGTTACTCAAGGTATGCTGTATCAAAATAATAATCAATGGTAGAATCAGTAAGTAATTTAATTTGAATAAAATTAAAATCATGAAGAATCAAATTCAAATTCTTCCATTTCAAAGTATGCATCATGTTTACCTATTTCCTCATGTAAATACTCTTCGGTATCCTCTTGAACTCCCTCCAATAAGTGTTCATATAGTTTAGGGAGCCCTATATTTTTCTTATGATGTGTATCTTCTTTTTCTTCCTCATCCACCAAGACAATACAATTTTTTTCCAAATCTAAAAATTTATAACAAGGTGAGGTAATGCTCATTTTAGATTCAATAAAATTACAATGAAAAGATTCTAAGAAAATATTATCTCCTTGATTTTGTGTAGCTTCAATTGCTTCTTTAATTGGAGGTGCCTCTTGTAGTTGAATTTCACAAGATAAAGGGAGGTAGTCATGCTCCGTCATCTTTTCTTTAAATTCCATCGCTTTGGTGGTGTCTTCCTTCAATGGTTCTGGTTCTTCTACTCTATAAGGAATATGTGGATCAATTAGTTCTTCACACTCAGTGTAGAAGACATCCATATCTTGTTGATCATCCACATGTATCTCAGTAGTCAATTCTTCAATCTTGGGCTCCTCAAGTTTGTGCTTAGGTTCTGGTTTCCCCATAAATGCACGGACATATTCAAATGAAAGTTTTACTTTTCTCTCTAATTGTTCTATATCATTTAGAAGTTCTTGCATCTGAAATGTATCATAACCATCCTAATCTACTTTTACCAAATGTGGGTTGTTGTTTCATGAATTAAATATATTTTCATTTGAAAACATTATGGAAAATTATTTTTTTTAATGTTTTTTTAATTGAAAATTTTAAATATTAATAATTATATTGTTGCACTGCCTCCCCGGAAACGGAACCAAGTTTTGACATGTCTCTATCATGGGGTGTGGAAAAAACAATTATTTACAAATTTAAAATATAGTATAGTGGTTAACCTAGGTTGTCTACATAGAGGATCGCACAACAATCATGTTTGTCACATTGTTTTTTAATTTGTTTGGTTTTGAAAAAAATGAAACAAAACTAAAGAATGCAATAATGTATATAATTTTAAAAAATTGAAAAAGAATGTGATTAAAAATAGTGATATTTATTGGGTGATTAGGTCGGGGTTGGTTTTCAAGTTTCAATGTTATCATAGTTCTTATTTATTCATTCCTCTTTTATTAAATCGATTAAAATGAGATTTCACAATCGCTTCCTCTCACTTCTTTGTTTAATGATGTTAGTGAGATAAAACCATACCAATATCTTAGTTTGGTCCAATATTCTTCCTTTTTTGAAAGAGTTATAGTGAATACCCTCAATTGATTAAGGCAATTCCCAATCGGGTCTTGTTTATCCCAAACAATCTTGAATATTCTATACAAATCTCACACATACTGATGATAGCCAAGTACTTCACCACTATTTCTGATTTATTCCATCGTATATATACCATAACCTAGTGGGGTATATAATTTTCATTAAAAAAATCAATAAGAACAATAAAATATAAAATCAAATACAAGCTATTGGTATGGTTTTATCGCACATACTGATGATAGCCAAGTACTTCACACATACTGATGATAGCCAAGTACTTCACCACTATCTGCTCCCAGTGCCAACTCAATTGTGAACTCGCTCGTTAATCTATATAACTCTTTAGGAAAGATATACTGAAAATAATCTACCACTGTAGGAAAATAATATTGCTTCATTCCACTATTATCTAGAGAAATACCAGCTATCTGAGCCATGAGACAATCCAATCTATACTGAATTTTTCCTGCATGACTAGCCTAAAGATCCCACTTACCCTGGTGAGAATAGATGCCTCCTTTTGTAGATAAAAATTTTACTCTCTTCTAGTAACTATTGATATAATCTGGGTATAGAAATAACCAATCCATACCAATAATCAAATAGAATCCTATCATTTCCATCATGACCGGTTCCCAAAAGAAATGATAACCATCAATCACTAGAGAATGTGCCTTGGAATATTTTATAGTCTATGAAAACACTCCCAATGATGTATCTATGGTAAAAACACCATCCAAGATCTCCACATCCAAGCCCAAACCATTAAAAAAAAGAGAGGATAAAATGGAATGTGATGATCCTATATCAATAAAAACACAAGCAAGGGTAAATGATATAATAATTTTACCTTTGACAATAGAAAATCTTGTATCCACAATAGCCAGATTAGTCTACATAATCTGAAGTTGACCATCCCCCTACCTTGGGCTCTATCCTGACTCCCCTAAGTTATACCCTCTTCCTACTATGTCCATTACTTCATTGGGGTACCACATCCTCTGTCTCGACTAGAACATATTGTGGAACACCAGCTACTTGTCTGCTAAGAATTAGTTGAGTCATTCCCAGACTCCAGTTCTTTTCCTATCCACCTTTTACTACTCTACTATTTCATGCCCCTAAAAACATCTATAGGTTGCCCAATCCTCCACAAGCATGAAACCCCAAAGAGGGGTAAGGACACTGAGGTTTTTTGTGGCTTATATTTCTACACTAATATTATTACAATGAAACACTATCTTGAGATGGATTCCCACTACCATGAATTATTTTACCACTATTTTATTGGTGAAAACTATCATAACGATGATTCTTTCCCCAAGAAGAAGAGTTCACAATTTTCCTTGCTGAAACCGCCTGATCGCTACTCAGGGCCTCTCTCAAATTTCCTTCCATGACTAGTTCTGGATTCATCACATCTTCAAAACTTCACATATAGAACATATTCACCTATGACCTAATCTCATAGTGAATAGCATCCTAAAAATATCTTTCCTTGGAGATATTATCGACTTTAAAAGATGATGAAAATCACTACAAGTTACATAAATGACCATCTTAGTATAGCACTAATATACCCTCCTATGTTAGTTGTAAGAACTCATAAGACTTATCATTTCTCAATGTATCAAGATATAATTGGATGAGGAACTTCATATCTAAGTCCTTCCAAGATAACTTCTCTTGATGCCCTATTTTTTTTAGAATTTTCCACTAACTCTTAGCTGGTCTATGAACCATATATGAAGAAAGATTCACCCTCCTATCTATGGGTGTCTTAAGATGCTTAATGATCATCTGGATTGACTCAATCAAGAACGTTTCTTCTTAGGGGACTCCCACCTCAATGAATGTAAGAGGATGTGACATCTAGAACTCTAACGTCAGCTCATACATCGAAGGCACAGAATAAAGATTCTATCTTTCTATGGATTGCATGACCCTCAGGAAGATGTCTTGAAGTTGAATATCCATTTGATCCTAAAGAACTATATGAATCTATAGCTTAGTTGACTTATTAATGTAATAATTTCTACACTCCTAATGGTAAACTCAAAAATGATGAGGAGACATTGTCTCTATAAGATAAACATACTCCTTAAAACACTGGATATCAACAAGATCAACCTCAACATAAGAAAATAACAGAGAACCACTGACTCTTAGTCACTCTAGACATGGATTACAAGTGTTTTATCATGATATAACAATTCATTTATTTAATTTCATTTAACAGATATAAAAATTATCTGATATCACAGTTTTAATAGGCAAGTATATATCACATGCAATAAATATGTCCCTATCATGAACACTACGTGCCAATTTATATCCCTATGTACCTAGTATGATGCAGACATACACATATAATTCCAAAATAGCCCACAATTATAACCTTAAGAATCAATAATATCATAACATGATAACACCACACAACATGTAAATTACCTAAAGTAAAACAACATCAACTGTAACAAGAGAACAATTTAAACATCAATTCATGAAGAAAAAATCAGATTTTCCCCCACACAGGGGTTAGCTAATCCCATGAAAAAACTCATTACAAAGTCCTGAAAAATCCGAGTATCCTTTTTAACTTTCCTAAATACTAAATAAATAGAAAATAAACTTGTCACTGATAAAACTTTGCAACGTCCCTTGATCTGAAACTCTCTCACATGGCTGAAACAGGCTAGTTACGAGACCTCAAATGTGGCTTCCCATATTCTAAAGGCTATTAAATAGTAGTGGGGGTGTGATAAGTTTAGTGGGGAGATTATACCCCTGGTTATAGAGTTATAACACATCATAAATAAGAAACATAGATAAATGAATAAATTTCAAAGTGCATAAATAATGGAAATCATACGATATAGTGAAAAATCAGTAATATAATTCAACTGAATGATCCAATAATAATAAAGGAATAATGTAATGAATTCCTGGGATGTAACTAAATTTCATGTTAGAATTAATATAAAACAAAATACAAGAAAATTCAAAATAACCTAGTCTCGAATCCCATGTCGGTCATGTCTCGAAACTCCAGACCATCCATAAAGAAAATAATCAATAGCAAGGTCCTTTTCCCTTATCCAATTCTAAATCCATGTAATCTTCTCGGGTACCAAACGATGGCCCGAATAGGGTGTGAGAAAAACTTAGTATATCAACACCACCATGTCTAAAAACCATTATGATAAGAAGTGTATGTAATGATTCTATAAGTAGGTGTATTAATTAAATTAATACTAAATAAACCTACTTTATCCCCATGTAGGAAAACCTCTAAGCATGTATTACGAACATGCCAACCATAACCATCTAACCATGGAATAAAAAAACCTACCTCAACACCATTCCATAATGTATTTTAGATTGTCTTACAATCTTTACAATCATAACCTTATAACCAAGGTATAAATTTCACAATTCTCGGTCAAAACCCACTATATAAGCATTTCATAAATCAATTATGAATGATCCCAGTCTATAATAATTTCAACATGTGACAGGGCCAAGCCTAGTATATAATCATTTCCTCATGTCTTAGGTTCTAGCCTGGTATATAATCATTTTAGCATGAATCGCTAGGCATATCCCGCTATATAATCATTTCAGCATAAATCACTATGCATATATTACTTTATAAGAATTTCAGCATGTGTCACTGGGCCAAATCCCAATATAAGAATTTTAGCATGTGTCACTAGGCCAATACCTTATATAATAATTACAGCATGGAAAATCACAACACATGTCATAGTACTAAGGATATCACAATATCACATCATAAAGCTCAATGGTTAATTATGAAAATTACCAGTTATCATTCAATTAAAAATTTTATTTATCATTTGGTCTTACAACAATAACATGTTAGTTACTTCAATAATCATACCAATCCAAGGTAGATCCATATCAAGGAATCTCATAAATCCCATGAAATGTTAAACACCCTTTAATTCATTAAACAATTCATATAATAATCAAGGGTTCACTCACCCGAACGGTATCCACAAGCCAAGTCAATAACCAATTAGATCTAAAGGGAGTCCAAGGAATAATATAATTTATCATTGAAGGAATTCAGGCACACACTATGTTATCCCAATTTCCATATTTCACATACTTGAAAATTACCAAATCATATGGTTAAAGTTTATACCCTCACCTTTAACTAACAATAAAATAATGCTTCCAATAGAAAACTCCCATGATAAAGAAGGTGTGGATGATCTCAAGAAGAATCCTATATTAAAAAATGATCAAGATCAAAACCAACAATGCTCATGGTAGAGATATTACACCAAAATGAATGGATAACGAATGGAGAAAATGGAAAACCTAACCAAAACCACTTACCAAATATTAGATGCATGTTTGAGACATCTGAAATCATGAGAGCTTCTCCAAAATTGCCTGTAAGATTCCCTAATATTAAGAGAAGTAAGTTGCATGTGAGATTAATGAGAAATTAGCCTCACTACATACTTTAAAACTACTTCTAGGGTATTTTAATGGTGTTTAATTCAGTTACATGTCATGTATTTATTTTTATAGGTATACATAGAAAAACCCATTATCTCAAATGAATAATAAATTATCCTAAACATTACATGATCTGCAACCCATTTACACGGTGTTTAAATGTCCTGCAATGGATTTTCAACCCATTTTCCTTATAAAAAACCCAAACCTCTTTTAAGGATTCTCAACTTATCAAGAATAATTGGTAAAAATTGGCCAATTTATACTTGAACTCCATTAATTAAAATAAACATAAATCCCATAACTTTAAGTCATTTTCCTCAAAAAAGGCTCCCCATGTGGATCCTCTACAGTTTTTTCATGTTTTCTTACAACCCAAGTATGTGTTTACTCAAAAAAATAGACATACATGATAAAAACACAACCACCAAGGATTATAGATGCAGAAAAACTCAGATAAAATAAGTTTAATATAAAAATCAGAGAGAATTACCTGGAAAAAGATGGCATCCTACAAAACGATATAACTCAAAAATGACCAAATGAACTAACCCAAAAATAATCAAATGAACTGGCCTAAAATGAACCAAATGATATAACTGAATAAAAAAATGACCAAATAACCAAATAACCTAACTATAAAATAAACCAAATGACCAAATGACTAAACTGAATTAGGCTAAATTGAACACATAAGAAGAAAAATATATTATCCCCGTGTTTAGAATGCTAGTTAGTATGTGTTAATTATGTTTTCCCATTATTAATAAATTTAAAATTAAATGTATATTTATTTTTCAATGCATGAAATAATAAATATTGAAGAGACACAAAGGAATAAAATGACTAAAAATGATTGTCGCATGAGAGAGATGGGAATTCATCCTCAAGTACCCATTATGAGTATAATATTTCAACTTTATATATATATATATATATATATATATATATATATTAAAAAACATATAATATCACATAATTAATTAGTTTTAAAATTTAATCAGGTTCCACTATCCAGGAGAAAAATGTTCTCTTATTAGACTAGTAACAGTGGTCGTCATCCTACCAGCTCAAGGGGGGAGGTACTAGAGATACTTGTAGCACTCATTGTACCTGAACACATCGAGCCCCTTAACTGTATATACCATTTACCAAAAATTATTATACAACAGTTCCCTTAGAGTCATCAGGGATATTGAAACCACTATAGTGTTGCCATCATTTGTATCTAATCATTATTTTCATCTATCATTTCTTTACCTGATGATGGATCATAATCCTCGTCCCTATTATCATTTTTCAAAGTTTTCAATGTCACTGCCACCATTTCCTACTTCTCCATTATCTCTAGGATTTTATATCCATTCTCTTTTCTATTCTTCTAAAGCACCTACAAATCATCTTGTTTATACATTGGACCCCCTGACACTGCACATGTTACTTGTATTTCATAGACTAGGGATCCATCAGAGCCCACTGATCAGCCTGGATCAGGTATATGTATAAAACCCTAGTAAATTTTGTAACCATAATTTTTTTCGGTAACATTTATTAATTTATTTTTTATTTTTTATTTTTTCATAATTCGATTTACCACTATTATGTAGCATGGGAATAATCACATGCATAAAGTGTATAACCACCAAATATAGGTGGTGGTTGATAATAATAAATAAAATAAAATGATTAGTAAAATATGGAGATAATGTAGGAGTTTTATAATGATGGTTACCAAATATTGTGACATCATTCCTATGAAACCATTTTCTTGGAGACACCTTGAAAATGAAATAAAGGATACTATATGGGATTAGATATGGGTACGAAAATTTATTATATTATATTTTATATTATTATATTATTTATATGAATTAATATTTTGGTAGAAAACTTGATATAATTCTCTCCACGGTGAAGTTTCAAGGGATGAACAACTGATGGAATTAGGTGATCTATGCAGATAATATTTTCATGAGATATATAATGGCTAGGCTAGTATATTTGGAATATATTTATAGGGTATAAAAACCCTTGATAAATTTCTAGTAACATAGCACTATGAAATGATTTCTTATTTCAAGAGTGATGAGTTTAAGGTATGATTAGAATTTAATGTTTTTTGATTGAAATCGATAATGATTTTTTTAATACTAAATTATATATTTATGATTTTTTTTTCAATAATCGTCACTAATAAATAAAAAAAACAAGGATGCTATGAATTATTTCCACACTTTTGGGAGAACTATTATGCCATATCATGAGAGAAAATGGGTATTTTTCATATAAAAAATTGAATTGAATTGAAATAAACTAAAAAAATCAAAAAAACTACCATGAACTGATTGTATCAAGGAGGAACTAACCTATACCAAGTCAAACTGATATAAATCATCCTAAATCATACTAAACTAACATAAGTGATCTAAATAAATATAAAATAACCAAACATAACATCAAAACTAATAATATATGGTTACCAAATATCGTGAAATAATAATGTGTGGCATTTTAAAGATTTTCCACCCATAACATAACATCCTTTAGAATTCCAATCTAACCCAGAAATCACAATACCCAAAAACACAATTCTTAGCCTAAGAATACCAAATATCATCCCAATCATATATTAAAGATTAAATTCACATTTTCTAATCCTAAATTACCATAATTAAATCTATATTACCTTAAAACTACTCATACATCAAAGAATCTACTTCCCCTTTTTATTTATACCCCAAACATCCACCAAAAAATTCTAAAATTAAAACTAACCACCCAAACCCAAACATTCCTACCCAATTTCATCCAAGAAAACCATATATAATGGTTTCATCATAAATAGAACATTACTAACTCCATCTCACACATAAGACCCAAAATCAACATTATCATTCCACTTGACATAAAATTCCCAAATTTCATCTTTAAACCAAACAAAACCTAACAACTCAATCACTCATAAAACCAAGAAAAACTGATACATCCATAACTAAAAGAAACCATAAAAATAAAAATAATTAACTAAAGACATATAGATAGATAACCATAGAAAATATGGTTCCAAATGTATAAACATAAATATCTCACATAATTCATGTTGTTAGAACCAAGAAATTCGTAACCAATAAGATGGAATAAGTTTTAAAATAGAATTCATGTGAATATATTTCTTTTAAATCAAAGTCATGGTTTTTTAGTCACACGATAAATTAAAATTCCAAATTTTAGAAAAGAAACCATTATAAATTAAAAACAAAATATTAAAAATATTACACAAAAAAGCATTTGATTTATCCCAAATAGGTCTCATAACACTAATTAATGTGTATTAAACTTAAAAATAAATGAGAATTTCTCAATTTAATCTCAGTCATATCATTAGTTAAAATAATTACGAAAATTTAGAATTATTCATAAAAACAAGTTCAATCCATTTCAAAATAATAACTTTAACATGAAAACTCATTATACTTATACACCTTAATCGTATTAAATTAAATCATCAACTCATTTTAAAAAATATTTAAATCAGACCAGTCCTTTTTCATCACCCAATACCCAAAAGATTAAACTGTTTACAAGTAGTTATTAATAAGTGAATTAAATCGTAAATACAATATTATTGAATAATTATTTATTACATTCAATGTCATTTTCAGAAGTTAGTACTGAAAATTTAAGGGCATGTGCCTCGAGTTATATTTTTTTCTTGAGTAGAAAGGAAGAAAGACAGACTGATGTAAATGAATAGACACAAGAAAATATTGTATTTTTTATTCCACTCCTTTCAAATATTAATATATATTTTGTAAGTAAAAATCTCATGTATATTATCACTGGTGTGATATTTAGGCCTTTTTTGAGAAATAGGATAGAAACTTCAGGCTTGATAACCATTTATGAAAGATATTAGGTGACAAAAACCATGGAAGAGTCTATTTTTACCCCAAAAGAACATATTCCCCACTAGGTATGGGCCCACTTCAAGTTACTATAATAACTCTAGTAACACCAAGCTATAAGAGGATTCTGTAGAGGTATCATAGGCCCATAAAGAGTTATAAGGGGCTAAAAAACTAGTCATGAATGATCGTGAAAGAAGTAATGAAGGCTAAAGAGTAGTTTCGGAAAGATATGGTAGTTTTATATCTATCACTTCCACCAAATACCATTGTACGTTTTAATATATTCATGTCTATGATGTGTTCCTTATATGTTTCACCTGGTGATACTATTTATTTCCCTATTAGTGAGAGGGGAAATAAATTTCTTAGTGGTGATGGAAATAAAGATATTGGAGGCGATAATGCTAGTGAGGACACTTGTGATGAAGGTGGTGATAGTGATAGCCTGATGGTAGTGGTGGTCATGAGGAATATATTTATCCCCCAGTATTTATGACCTGATATTTATGACACAGCCATATGTATGGTGTTTTATGACTATAACTAATTTTATATATGTATTCAGATTTGTTTTTTAAGTTAGCAACTCATTATATTTTATATATATAATTCATGTACTATTTTGAATGTATACTGTGAGTGGGGAGTGTGATTGGGAATTTTTGTTGGTTTTTGGGGAGTACAGGAGAGTGTTGATGACTTCTATTTAAGGTGGGTTATACTAATGGTTTTAAATTTTTAGTATAACCAGGCTATACCAATGATTTCTATAATTGTGGGTATCAAGCACCCTCATCCAACCTATACCAATGGCTACATGAAAACTATTGGTATAGGGATATTGTTATGGATCTATACCCAATGGTTGTGGTAATATTTTTAATACCTTATTCCAATGGTTTAAAACCATTGGTATATGGTAGTTTCTCAGCTATAGGAGGGTGGATCTAGGCTTGAAGATTTGATGATTTCATAATGAGGTAGGATGTTATTTGGAGTTTTTCACCTTGATCCTCATAGATTTTTTTTTAGTTTTTAAAATTCTATATAGAGTCATGGGATCCCATTAAGAGTCATTGTGGGGTGGTTTATGGAGAAATAGGGGTTTTAGGTGTTTCATATGGGTTTTTTGTTTGGAAAACCCAGTCACAAGGCTTGTAGCTTAAGAACACACATTGTATATTTTTTCTGTGTAGTAAATGGTAGAAGAAGATGAATATATGGAATATAATCCATGATCACACATCATGTAGGGTGAATTAGGGTTTGGTAAAGTACTTGGCTAGACACCCCATGTGAGGGCACATAGTTTTCTTGGGTACAAGGTTAGACCCCATGTGTGGCACACTGTTATAGTCCATGTGGAGTTTTTGGATATAGGTTGTGTAAGGAAGATGTCCAAGTACGTCATTTGAGTGGCATGTCATATAGGTCTCTTCCATGTTATGTATTCGGTAAATACATGTAATGTCAGGCTATGGTACATGGCTATTATGCGGTTTTGGGGATGTACATCATGTAATTGAAGTACACATCATGTAATTTCCCTTTTAGAGGAGTTTTGGATGTTTTATAACCCAAAATATGGAATTAGAATTTAGAGTAGTCCATCCTAATTTTTTTCAATGAAGAATGTGATACTTGTACCATATGGTGATTAGAGGTCATTTGTGAGATGTTTTGGAGTTGGGTGAGGTATGGAAAGAGGTTTACCTTGATGTTTTAGTTTGATAGTTCTCCTGAGGAAGGTTTAGGGTGAGACCCTAGGGAGGGTTTTGGTTAGGATATAAGGCTTTTCATGGGATATTCTAAGGGGACTAGTTTTGGATTATTCATACAGTTCCTAAAATACAAGAACGAGTAGTGACTTGGATGATTCAATGGGGATATAGACTAGATGCTTTGGGTTTATATTTGATGGAGCCTTTGGGATGGTATATAATTTTGGGGTGTTAAATATGGTACAGTGTTGTAGATTAGAGGTTGAGATGGGTCTAAGGGGCCCTATAGGATTCCCTTGTGGGTGAGGTAATAATAGAGGATGGGTTCTGCACTAAAGAGATCAGTTGAAGATATATGTTGTGGTCTTGACCCAATGATTGTGATGTCATAGAGAATTCATCAGTAGTGTGTAATTTTTATGATCTGATGTAGGGGACCACTATGGATAGACCATATTATGTTGTCTCTATAGAGGTTTAGTGATAGGATTCAGTGTTCATGACTTCAGGTTTGACCTTAGAACCTGAATTTCATGGTTGTGAACTCATTGTTTTCATGATAATGATGATGGGTTCAGTAATTTGGCCAAACATTGTTTTAATTTCTTAAGGCATGGTTGAGGAAAAATGATTTTTCTTGTAAGGTATTAGAGGAAAGAGGATATATATGGTTATTATTGGTTTAGTTGTTGGACCTGAAATTTTATGGATTCTCACCTCTTTTGGTTGGTGTTAGAGGGTCCTGTGGAACTAATATATGATTTGGATGAGAGAACCCCCCCCCCCCCCCCCCCCCCCCCCCGGTTTAATATCACGCTCTAGAAAGGGGTATATGGCCCATGGATATTGATTTCTCCCAGATAGTGCATTTTGGTCCATGGATACTAATCACTCACAAGGTGTATTATTTAGTCCGCCTAGTTCTGTAAGATTATCAGGGTGTTGACTAATTCTTTAGTGTTGGCATAGAGTTTTTGTCCCTGGTTCAAATCATTCTATTAGAGTCCTAGAATATAATAGTGGTGTGTGTTGTTGTTTTGGACAGTGGTAGAAATTTCATTAGGCCCAAAATTTATTTGTGTTATCATATTTCACATTTGGAAGCTTCCTTTAGGTCTAGAAAATGTGTCTGGTTCTATGTAGTATATTGAGGAATGTGATTAGTGGTTTCTAGCTCAGGGAAGAGTAGGTTTAGGTTGATCTTGTATGGAACATTGGAACTCAAAGATCGAGTATGGACTATTTATTTATGACCATATTTAATACTACACAATTTATTATTATTCAACTAGGATAGGTAAGGTATATCAATATACATTCACCTTTTTTGAAAAAAAACTTATACACCCCCGATGGGGGTGGCCTACTAATATTTTTTCTCACACCCTACATGGGAACCTTAGTGTGAGTGAAGACCTTATTTTTTATTTTAAGTTGAACATAGGATGTATAGTGGATTGGGAATAACCCTTGTATTGTATTATTAAGTGGGGATGCTCGAATATAGTCTAAGGATCAAGCTAAAATAGTTTAATATATGTTAATGACTGGGTTTGAGGTATGGCTCAGGGATAATAGTATAGCCACTTTAATATTTTATTTTATTCTATTTATTTTGTACATGTGGTCAGCTCAGTGGGTTATATTTAATGTGTACTAGTATGACTATGTTACTGTAAGTTGTATTTCATTTATTATACAATGCTTCTTTTTTTTTCATACTCTAATATTTATAGATGTTTATTCTCTTGTTTATTTAAACTTTTGTTTAATCTAATATGAGGTTATAGTCTCCCTATAGTATCACCTTTGACCCTCGCTACTAGAAGATATCCTTTGGAATATAGGGAGGTGTGACTGAGGCCTTGTGGTGAGCTAGATCGGGTGATATGGTAGGTTGACCCAGGTTGGTTCATTGAAACCATTTTAATTTAGAGGGATTTAGTATAAAAATATTATGGGTAATAAAGTTTTTGGTAGATAGCCCTGGGGTTAAGGATGATACCTTCCTCATATGTATTATTTTTTAATCAATGGGGTCCAATTCATAATTTTACTTAAAATATTAAATTAGTCATAAATTGATAGAGGTTAAATAAATTAATATGCCCACATCCAAATAACTCAAGGCTTCATTTATAGGCCTTAATGGGTGGTCTATTAATTGTATTTAATATAGGCTGTTCCCACATCTTGCTCTATTTTTTTATGATGAGTGTTAAGGTTATCAAGGAAGTATTTAAATATATATCTTCCATAAAAAAAGTGACTTACAGAAACTCCACCTCACATTTTATTTTCTTCCTATGAAATACCACCCTAACCCTAAAATAAAAAAGGAATATATATCCTCTTATAGAGAAAAGGTATCAATACCGTGCATAATTACATGGAATTAGTCAATCTAGGTTAGTTTTTTTTCATTTATGTATTTGATAAGATTTACATATCTGTTAGGATTTTTTGGTATATGACCAAAAGTATTATGCTTAATAGATTTATGATTCTAACAGTTGGTATATGAAGATCCCACTTTTTTGTGTGAGTTTTATTTGTTTTAATGGATGATATTTGTTTTCAAAAGTTATTTATATCATTATGATAAAGAAGTTATAAATAGGAAGTGGATAGTAAGTTAATTTAAAGCATCCAATCTTGGTAAAAAATTGATATTGCTTAGATTAGTGAATGAAGATGAAAGGAAGTATTAATGTATTATTATCTTATGAATGTTATTTGAAGACATTGAGTTTACTTTTAATGATTTATGAGATATTATTAATATATGAAACATGTGATATGATTTTTGGAGATTCAAATTTATCATAAAAATTCTGAATTTTCCTTACGGAGTTTCCTTAAGAAGTTTACAAACCTGAATAGATAGAGGAAAACGTACCAATCTGATTGAATGGAATCAATTATATTAAGAGGGTCTGGTGGATTTTATTGTACTAATAGGATTTTTTGAAGTCAATTGGATCGAGGTAATCAACTAAAGGTCTTCGGGTAGCACAATCACATGGAGTTCCTATCAAAAAAACATTCCAAAGTTACCTAACATGGTATATCCAATGGACAAAGATGTAAAGTCCAATCGGATAGAAGAATGTTTGGGCGACCACCGTAGGAACATTCACACTGAAATTAGACAAATGGGAATGAACAGTATCAATTATCCAACTAGTGTAAACAAATCTTTTATCGATTATGTTTATAGTTACATTGGATATATAATAATCAAAAAAAATATCAGATATTTCTAAGTGATGTTTTCTTTATTGATCAAACATCACAATGCCTTATGGTTGTGATTTAATCTAAATATTGAAAGAATAGATAATCATATATAACACTGGGAAGTTTCATTAGACATATATGTATAAAGTATAACTATTAGACGATGTTTAGAGTGGTTATAGAAATTTATGATTTCTAAATGAAGTAAATTATTGATTAACGTACAATAAAGAGCTTGTTGGAACCATGAACGATTCTGGAAATGGATTATGGTTTGTTTTTTTTGTAAATCCTCATTGTAAGTTCAAAAAAATTTCTAGAAAATGTATCATACAGTTCAAGTGGGCAATAGTACTGAAGGTGGATCCATTTTCTAGTGTTTGCCAATTTTTTGGCCTGAAAATCAAAAAAATAGAGAGATGTGTTTATGGAAAAGGATGGTGCGCAAAATATTGAAATGGTGTGTGAAAAACATGCAATGTGTGCCAAATTGGTTTTTCATGTAATAGTGAAATCAAGTTAGAATTTTCTTACAAAAGTTGATTCAGGATCATAACGCTGAAAAATTGCAAAGGCATGGGGTGCACGAAAAATCTGGAGATGTTCGTGAAAAAATGATTCTTGAATGAGAAGCATTGCAGGAAAAATGGGATTTTTTCATGACATGGTGGGTTTTTCACACAGGGGTTAGTGATGCCTATAAATAAGAGTTGACCCCCCTCATTTGGGGCAACTAAAGACTTAGATAAGATCCAAACTCTAATGCTTGTAAACATTGTGTGAAAAGGGAGGTTCACAAAAACATAAATGTTGCGCGGAAAAATTCAAGTTGTGCATAAAATTTCAGGTTTTATGTAAAGGCTATAGTTGCAAAAAATATTTCCTCATGAAAGTAAAATCTTGTGTGCTAATAGTGGATCTTGCGTGTAAAGGAAAATCTTGTGCGCAAAAGTAAGATCTTGTGCATGTAGGGTAGGTGTTGTGCACAATTGTTAGTGTAAGATGATTACATGTTTTGAATATCTAGTTTGTGTGTTAAGTGCTTTCAAGTGCATCAATTCAGGAATTTGATGAAAGTAGTGTCTTGTGATAGACTGAGATAAATACTTCAATACAAATCTATTGAAGATACCCTCAAGTAAGTAAACTGAGTAAGAATTTTCCCATGGAAGTGATCAGGGGGGAGTCGACAGAAGTGTTCTAAGGGACGTAGTGAGCTATCCCTGAATTATTATAAAGTTAGTGTAACTGGTACATAGTGACTATGTTTGAACTCTTTTAATCCACAAATAGTGAATATTATTGGATTTAGGTATGACTGAAACACTATCAGTGTATGCTCCTTGGACGTATCCCTTTGCGGTGAACCAAGTAAAAGTGTCGTGTTATCTCCTTACTTTCATTTGACTGACAGATTTAACAAGTTTCTACCAACGTGGGAAAAAGATCCACAAATTTTAAAATAAAATGTTGACACCCCGATTCACTCTCCCCTCTCAGGGTGTTGCGGGGTCCTTCAAGTGGTTTCAGAGGGAAGTTACTGGTGTTTGATCTATCGTATGCCATTATGGTGAATTCAGCCAATGTCAGGGGAGTCCCCCTCTTTGATGGGAGTAATTTTTAGATATGAAAGAACAGAATGAGATTTCATTTAATATATATTGGAATATAAGTTCTATTTTCTAATGTGCAAAGAATAAAAGTTATTAATTCAATAGGGATGGCTATGACCGATGCAGACTTGAAAATTCTTTATGCAGATGCTAAAGCGCAGAATGCTCTCACCACAACCATTTATGACCATATCTATCTAAATGTGATGAGTTTCACCTCAGCAAGGTTCATGTGGGATAAACTTGAAAATATTTATGAAGGAGATATCAAAGTGAAGGAGGAAAAACTAAAAGTCCTACAAAATAAGTTTTATGATCTGAAGATGTATCCTGATGAGAATACAGACTCCTTCTTCAATAAAATTACTGAAGTGGTTGAAGCAATTTGAGGTCTAGGTGAAGAAATAAAAGTCACTGATATTGTAAATAAAATATTGTGAAGACTTCTACTCTTGTACAATGAAAAGGTGTCAGCCTTTTAGGAAAGATATATTTACAAACTTTCTCTAGATGATCTGTTGAGCAGCCTGGTGGTATATGAAATGAGATTCAAGCTAGAAGATGTAATGACTTGAGTGTGAAAATAAATGTAATTCAAAGCCATGGATGAACTAAAAGTTTCAAAAGATTGTAATGGTTAAGATGGTGAGGAAAAATAAATTCTTTCTCTCATTTCCAAGAAGTTCCAGAAGGGAAAAGTGAAATTTAAAGGAAAGTTACCTCTAGCTTGCTTTCATTGTGGCAAGGTTGGGCATATTTTCTCTCAGTTCTCAAAAAAGTTTGAAGGTGAAGAGAGAGAAGATATTAACATTTAGAAGCCTCAGAAAATGTTTTTTAAAAAGGGAGACTTCAAATCTAGAAAGAATGTGCAGAAGAAGAGTTTTAACTGTGAAGAGGAAGGTGATGATAATGAATTCTGTGAAGAAGAAGAACCAGAATTTAAAATTGGAAACCATGCTTCCATGATGGATACCATTGAAAATTCAAAACCATCAATAGATAAATCTAGATATAACCAATTGAAAACTAATTCTAATCCCAAGTTACAACTTAAGTAATCTTTTGGTAATCTTGAGAATAAGTGTAAGAGATTCCATAAGTGGAAAGAAATGGTGGAAGAATCATCATAATATGTTGACCAGCTTGAAGCTAAAACTGAATGACTGGAAGAACTGGTGAAAGTAAAATCATCAATCCTTGAAAGGGTTGATGATGTGGGGTAACTAAATCTCATAATCTAAAAATGGGAAAATTTCATCAATGACCTTACCTCGAGAGTGGAGGAGAAGTCCAAAAATGTTGGGGGACTTGAAGATGAATTTGTTACTCTTTAGAGTATGCTCAAAAGTGAATCAAGTTCAAAAGAAGAGAAGAAGAAAATACAATTTGGTAGGTTCTCAGATGCTAAGATACTGGAGGGAGAAAAACAAGGGTCTTATATAGTTGAAAATATTTTTAGTGATCAAAGACCCACATGCATGGGAAATAGTTGAATTGGTTGTGATTCTGAAACATAAAATACTACAAATAAAGTGGACCAGAATAAAGGAAATCTGATAGTTGATCTTGTTGTAAAATCACCAGAAGTGTTGAAAAATAGACCCTTAAACCAAACTGAAATGAGAAGAGAAGACTATACTTAGGCTTCCAGGAATAATAGGAAGTTAAACATTTTTCCCAAGGAATAAATCATGATGAAAAAAAATAAGTAAGAATACATTTCCTCTCATGAAGTGTTAGTTCTGTGGATATATGGGTCATACAATGTCATATTGCGAAGAGGCAAGGAGATATTTAAATGGGTAAGAGATAGGAGTTCAACATAGGAGAACAAATTCATATCCTACTACTTATAGAAGAAAAAATTTATATGGATATTGTTTTTGTTGTTCTAACTTTGTCCATAAAGCCATTTATTGTAGGAAGAAGAGTGACATGGACACCTCCTACCGAAGTCTGAGACAATTCAAATCTCATCAAAAAGATGGTGGTGCTCTTTCAAATAATTTTTCTCCTCTAGAAGAAGATTTTGACTATTAAGAACCCATGTACATGGAAGGGATAATTCAATGGCCATCAGTGCCCTACACTCAATCAAATATCTCATGGAAAGAAAAGAAGAAAATTAAGAAATCTAACCTTGCAGAGGTAGCCCTAAAAGCTACAAAAATAAACAACACCTAGATTATTGATAGTGTTTTTTCATCTCATATGAAAGGTAATATAGACTTGTTAACAAATGTCAAGAGGATACTTGAGGGAATGGTACGATTTGGCAATGATGGATCTCTGAAAATCAAAGGAAGTGGAAGTACTGAACTAGCTAATAGAGAGATAAAGAAAAATAAAGTCCTTTATGTGGATGTACTACGTCATAATCTCCTCAACATGAGTCAACTCTATGACTTAGGAATTATAGTTACTATCAATCAGAAAGGCAACACTATCAAGGGAAAGGTAGGAAATTCACTTATGAAAGGATGCAGAACAAAAGGCAACCTATATCAGGTTGATAGTAAAGAAAAAAATTTCTACATGACTGTTGAAGAAGAAAATAACCTGTGGCATCAGAGACTAGGGAAAATCAATCAAAAAGACACAAAGAAGATATCAAAACTAAAGATTTTCATTGATATTCCCACCTTGAAGCATGAACGTGAAAATTCTTTTGATGCAAGAATTAGGGGGAAGTTGGTCTGCAGTTCATATCATCCAAAGAGGAAAATGGCATCTCATCTTCTTGATCTCATTCATACAAATGTATGTGGCCTGATAAATTTTTCCATAACTCATGGATAAAGTTACTTCATCCTTTTCATAGATAATTACATTATAATGGAATGTGTAATGTTTATACATAGGAAATGACAAATGCTTGACTGCATGAAAACATATCGTCGAATCACTGAGAATGATATTGGATGAACAATCAAAGTTTTGAAATCTAACAATGGAGGGGAATACATGTCCATTGAATTTGAAAATTACTTAGAGAATCATGGGATATAACATGAGGTAGCTACTTTGAGAACTACACAGCAAAATGGAGTTGTTGAGCGCATGAATTGGCAGGTGAACAACATGGAAAGAACTATGCTGATTGAGAGTTGTATTCCTCAACATTATTGGAAACAACTCGTTAAATCTGCTGTGTATATTCAAAATCGAATAGGTATTTATATGGGTGAGACGAAGACACCATATGAATTGTGGCATGGAAGGAATCCATCTTTGAAATACTTTTATATTTTTTGAAGTAAATGTTTCATCAGAAAAAAATAAGTAAATCAAGGGAAGTATGGTGACAATGTAGATGATGGAATTTTCCTTGGATACTCAATGAACAGAAATGCCTAAAAGTGTTTAAACAAGCACCTGGGAAGGATTATAGAAATTAGTGATATAAAGATCATTGAAGAGAATACCATAAATTCTTAGAGGAATTCATATACTGATGTGATAGAAGATGAGGAAGAAAGTGAACATGGATCAAATGCAAATACAAAAATAGAGGAAGGTGTAAAAAATTCTTAGGAGCCACGTCATGATGTTGACTCAGAAAAAGAATCTGAGGAGTAAACCATGGTTGGAGAGAATTGGTTTAATCTCAAAGGAGAAATCAAAGGGAAGAGATAGATCAGTCCAACATTATTAGAGATCAGAATTCACCAACATAGATAAATAGAATTAGTAATAATGCACAATCTGCATTTCTATCTATTTTGGAACCATCCTCATTTGAGGAAGCTACAAAGGATGAGTCTTGGGTGAAATAAATGAATGAAGAGCTAGATAAGATTGACAAAAATCAGACTTGGGAACTTGTTAAGAGACCTGAAGGTCACAATATGATTGGTACAAAGTGTATTTTCAAGAAAACATTTGGAGAGCATGGAAATGTGATCATAAATATAGTGTTTTTGGTCTATAAATTATATTAAAAAATTGAAGTCATTGATGTTGAGGAGATATTTTCTCCAATAGCGATACTGGAGTCAATAAAGTTTTTTCTTTCCATGGAAATCTAAATAGGATATAAAGTGTATCAAATGGACGTCAAGACAACATTCTTAAATGGAGTCTTGGAATAAGAAGTATACATTGAACAACCCATGGGGTTATTTCTTGGTAATGATAAAATAATGTTTTGAAAACTAAATAAGTCCCTCTATTATTTAAAGCAGGCACCATGAGCATGGTATTTTTGACTAGATTCTTATCTCATAAAGTTAGAATTCAAAAGAGGAGGAGTAGATCGCAATCTCTATGTGAATAATTCTTAGAAAGATCAGTTCATGGTGCTAGTTTATGTGGAGGATATTATCTTTGGTGGTAGAAGAAAAGGATTAGTTAAAGAATTTACTAATCCTATGAATTCATAATTTTAAATGTCTATGATTGGAAAACTCACATACTTCTTAGGGCGGTAGGTGATTCAGAAGAAGGATTACACTTTCGTTTCTCAAGAAAATTTTGAAAAAGGGAAATTGAATAAATTTAATACGCAAGATTCCAAACCAATGGGGTCTCCAATTGTGGTTGGAACAAAACTCAGAAAGCATGATTATGGGATGTCTATGGGTCCCATAATGTATAGGATAATCCTTAGAAGTGTACTATACATAATAGAGACACGACCCGATATTGTCTTTACAACATTTTTAGTAGCCCTCTTTCAAAGTAATACAAAGGAAGAACATATGGTGGAAGTTAAACGAATCATAAGGTACATTCAAGGTACCAAAAATTATGTCTTATTCTTTATTGTAGGAAAAGATGATGAATTATCTGCATTTTTAGATGTTGACTTGGCTGGGGATGTAGTGGAAATAAAATCCACCAGTGGTGGAGAATTATATGTTGGGAAGAAATGTGTGGGCTGGTTGAGCAAGAAATAAGAGATTACTTCTCTTAGTACTATTGAATCTGAATATATATCCACTACAAAGGCATGCACTCAGTTACTCTGGATAAAGTAGCAACTAACTGACATAGGTGCTGAGGTAAAACAACCGATGGTGATTTACTATGATAACAAGGGTGCAATTGATATTACGAAGAATCTTGTTCATCATTATCATACGAAACATATTGAAATTAGATATACCTCCATCAAGGAAAAAGTTGAACAAGGAGTGATCAACATGGAACATGTGGGAGAAGATGACCAAGTGGTTGGCATTATGACCAAGCCACTATCAACGACTGTGTTTAAGAAACATCGGTTTAACCTCAGTGTTCAGCCACCTCTTATTCCATGAGGATGCTTTGATTTCTCCCCTCTCCCCAATTATGTTAATTTTTTAATTTTTTTCTGTATGTGATGCATGGTTATGGGGAAGATACTATCCAAGGGGAGTGTTTTTTCAGCTATATACTGAAAAAATTATGATCTTTGGGTTTATTGTTAATTGGGGAGAAGGAATAAATTCAGGATATGTAATGAACATGTAATGCATCTGTGACATGATGAGAAATCAGTGTTAGGAGGAGAAGGAATACATTCAGAACATGTAATGATTCTGTGACATGATGAGAATTTGGTGTTAGGAGGAGAAGGAATATATTCAGGCCATGTAATACTTTTGTGACACAGTAATAGAATAGCTTGGGTGTTTTTTAAGAATTCCAAAACATAGGAACCCAATTCAAGATTCCCCTCTTGTTTTCTACACTGAGCACTACTCACGTAGACTTAGAGTGTTGGTTGAGTTGACTCTTGTGTATCGGGTTTTGATAGTTGCTGGTTCTCTACTGAATTTATCTAGAGATCTCCAACAAACCCAAAGTGGGAGATTGTTGGAATCATGACCAATGATGGGAATGGAGTATAGTTTGTGTTTTTGTCAAAACTCATTGGATGTTTAGAAAGTTTTCTAAGAAAGGGATCATACAGTTCAAGTGGTAAACAATACTAAATCTGGCATTGTTTTTCAGTGTTTTCCAAATTTTTGGGCCTGAAAATCAAAAAATAGAGAGATGTGTTTTTAGAAAAGGAAGGTGCACGAAATATTGAAGTGGTGTGGTAAAAGCATGGAATGCGCGCCAAATTGGTTTTTCATTCAATATTGAAATCAAGTTAAAATTTTACACAAAAGGTGATTCGGGATTAGAATGCTGAAAAATGGAAAAGGAATGAGGTGCACAAAAAATCTAAAGATGTGTGTGAAAAAATGATTCTTGCATGAAAATCATTACATGCAGAATAGGAGTTTTGCGTGATATGGTGGGTTTTGCATGCGGGGGTTGGCGAAGCCTATAAATAAGAGGTGACCCCTCTCATTTGGGGTAGGTAAAGATGTAGAGAATATCCAAACTCTAATGTGTGTAAACATTTCACGAAAAGGGAAGTGCATAAAAATTTAAACATTGTGCGTAAAAATTCAAGTTTCATGTAAAATTTGAGGTTGCGCGTAAAGGTTATAGTTATATGAAATATTTACACATGAAAGAAAAATATTGTGTGCCAATAGTGGATCTTTCATTCAAAGTAAAATATTTCATGAAAAAGTAAGATCTTGCACGCACATGGTAAGTGTTGCGCGCAATTGTCAGTGTAATCTGATTACATGTTTTGAATATCTGGTTTGTGTGTTAAGCACTTTCAAGTGCATCAATTTAATAATTCGATTCAAGTAGTGTATCGTGTTGGATTGAGATAAAGAATTCAATGAAAATCTGTTGAAGAGACCCCCAAGTCAATAAACTGATTAAGACTTCTCCCATGGCTATAAGGACTCGGCCTTAAACATTACATAATATTGAATTAAATGAATAATCCACACTGAGGATCTTTTCAGGTTTAGAGTTTTAGAGAATTAGGACATAACTATTACATCTCAAAATATTACAAGGTAGACATTTCTACTCAGTTTCCATTTTTTTTATAAAATAAAAACTCTTGAAAAAAAATTCATTTCTAGTTCCATGTTTTAGACAGCATGACTTTTCCTTGATCCCATCCTTGACCTTATTCATCTTTAAGTCCTGTGAAAACATTTCAAAACTTGGGATGAGCGTAAAAGGCTCAATAAGGTTTATAAAACAATGAATGAAAACATTTGTTCATAAATACATACAAAACATGAACTCTTTTACTTACCTCATTAAATCATGAGATTTATGAAAGACACATAGAAATCATAAATCATAAAGGTAACTTGCGTCATCCATACCATACTTACATTTTATCTATCACAACTATAATATTCTTTTAACCAAATATGCCCATGGTCGTCCATGACTCAACCAATAAGGTTTGGACAAGTGTTAAGGTAATTTTGAATTATTATAATATTCTTTTAACCTTGAATTACCCTATTTATCTTTAACCGCGGTAAATAAAAGTCAAAAGTTACTATTCACCAAAAATTATTTTCATCTTATTGAACCACATTTTACTTCTTGATAACAACCATGTATGTCAGATTTTCGAAATTCAATTCATAGGAGTGGTAAATTTTTATTTAAATGAAAAAGTCAGTTTTCTTAACTACCACTAAGTGGTTTCACTATTCATCAAAAATTGAAGTTTTTCAGAAAAATATCAAAAATTCAGCCTAAGCTATATTTGATATTCCGAATTCAAAATTGATGTCTATTTTTTCAAATTCAAAACATAAAAGTGGAATTAATTAATTTTAAAATTAATTCTAGTTCTTAAAACAAATAGCGTGTTTTTTAGAAACAATAACTATCAAAAGATTGATACTTGTTTATGTCCAATTTCAAAGTGAAATTACTTCCAATGAAAAACATTGGATTAAATGGTAAAAATATATTCTAATTACACTTTAAAACCAATTAAAAAGATAATCTAACCATATAAATAAATTAGATTAAAACATAGTTTGGAATTAAAATACAATATTTTCACTATTCATAAAAAATGAACTTAATCGGAAAAATTCCAAATATTTACACAAAGTAAATTTTGATGTTCCCATTCTAAAGAAGGATTTTATTTTGTCATATATAATGTTTTAAAGTGACCAAAACTAGATTTAAAAAGGGTTCTCCATTAAAAGGCACTAAATCGGCCTTTTAATGTATATTATGCTTAAAATTAGATTCATTCACATTTTAAGCCTCTAAATTTTATTGGATAAATGTATATTAATTTAAAAATAATGTATAATCATATTTTAGTTAGTTTAATTCATTCCCGCCAATACAACGTCTAGGAGTTAACTACCATTTAAAATAATAATATTATATTATTAGTGTGCAACGTAAGTTTCCAAAGAAACCCGTTGTTGCATATCGGGTACGCTATCGAAAATAGAAACCCCTTTAAAATAAAATTAATATTTAATTCACAAATATTAATAAATATAAAATATGTCTTATTCTTCATTTACTTGGGATGTTACAATGGCAGTGAGCAAGTGGGAGTCGATGGAAGTGTTCCGAGGGACGTAGTGAGCTATCCCTGAATTATCTTAAAGGTAGTGTGCATGTCACATAGTGACTGTGTCTGAACTCTTATACTCCATAACTAGTTAAGATTAGTGGATTTAGGTATGACCAACACACTTTCAGCATATTCTCTTTGGGCGTATCCCTTTGCAGCGAACCAAGTAAAATTGTTGTGTCACCTCCTTACTTTCATTTGATTGTTATATTTGACAAGTTTCTACCAATGTGGGAATAAGATCCACAACTTTAAAAAGAAATGTTTGACACCCTAATTCACCCCTCCCCTCTCAGGGTGTTATGGGGCCCTTCCAAACTGTATGAATTACATCAGACATACTTGTATGGAGATCTAGATATTAAGTGAAGAAGTTGAAAATAATGATAAAACCAAAGTTTAGAAGAAGTTATAGCTTATTAAAGGGAGTAAAAAGTCTATAATATGATCTTGGTGAGTCATCAGATAGAATATATTAGAAAAGGTTTATTTAATGATCAAGTATAGGTTTCCTAACATGGTCAATAGTTTGAGGAAATGCGTGAAGATCATTGAATAAAGAGATTTCTGAAAGATTGGAGCAGATTTTCTGAATCATCGAACAATGAAGAAATTTTTTATGCATGTGATTTGAAAGAAGAAAGGTTTCGAAGTTAACAGATAAATTTTTTTGAATGATCATATAAATATTTCCTAAAAATATTATGGGAAAGATATAAATATCCTTAGAAAGAGGTTGATAAAGGTTTTAGATTAGTTGTATTGGATAGAAGTTTCTATATAAAGTTATTGGATAGAGGTATCCATGTGACATTACTTGGAATGAAGTTTCCATGAAAGTATCAAATAGAGGTTGTTGAGGTTTTTGAATAGTTTCATTGGATATAAGTTAGTGAGAAATTTTATCTGACACAAAGTGTTTCAAAGGCATTGGGTTGAGTATTACAAATTCATATAGAAAAGTTATATGAATCCATCAAAAAAAAGGGTCAAGAAGAACATCAAGTGTTCATTGAAAAAATGAAAACTAATGAACATCTGATAAACCATTGTATATAAGAAGTTCCCTATGAAATTATACTAAATAAACTTTCATAGGGAAGATCAAATAGAGTCATCAAAATAAATAATTTATCAGATGAATGATTTATGAAGCATGTCATCAATTAGAGGGAGTAACTTGTGAAATAATTTTTGTTGTTCCTATGAATTTTTAAAGAAACCCAAGATGAAGTTTCACTAAATGGAATATTTGAAAGGAATATTTACCAAATTTAATGTTCTATAAAATTTATAAAGTTATTTAAATTTAATAATTATAATTTTTCTGAGTTGGATTATCAAAATTTCAATAATCACAATGGAAGATTTTTCTTCTAGCCGATATTTCAAGAGAATTGAATAATAACACTAACTTCAAGATCTATGTAATTTTTCTATGAATATTTGTTAACTATTATATTTTATAAAGTTTTAATGTAGTCAGGGGTTGAATATTTTTGAGTGGT
Source organism: Viscum album (assembly GCA_963277665.1). Taxonomy (NCBI): domain Eukaryota; kingdom Viridiplantae; phylum Streptophyta; class Magnoliopsida; order Santalales; family Viscaceae; genus Viscum; species Viscum album. Next base: position 1,838,841,697 of record OY728136.1, read on the forward strand.
ATTCTCAAAACTTTAGTGGGAAGTTTGAAATCAAGTACGCACCTCACCCTAAAATTTGTGTAGAACTATTTCCTATATAAAGGAGTGGTGATACATTGTGATTTTTTTTGTAATTAATTTATGTGAATCATGGAATTATAATGAATAATTGTAGATCCATAAGAATGTTTTGATCATGAATCGTATGAATAATTCTTATCTAGGATGAATTTTTAAGAGAAGAACTGGATAGAGCATAGGGCACCAGATGGAACGGAAGAACCAGATAGAGAAACAATGTGACGACTAAAGGGAAGAAGAAGGGAATAAGTGATTAGATATATAGATATTTTACTAATAATAAGATATTTTATGGAGCAGTTTCACTAAACAAATAGGTATCATATGATCAAGAAGAATGGATCGACCAGATACCATACAGAGTTTCCTTATTAATTGGTGATCAGATGAACAGTAAGAAGAAGAGAGATTAGATAAACTGTCACCAAGAATATCACTAATGTATGACCATTATTGTATGGACATATCAAATATAAAAATCATATATAGGATCATATGTATAGGTCATGAATGAAAGAAGAATAATAGATAAAAAACTTCTCGATGTTGTGCAAGTAACAAGTGAATAATAAGGAAGAAGAGAACTACACAGCACTATGAAATCCTAAAAAGTCTCTTTTATTGGAAGTCTCTATTGGTGTTGCAAATTACCTTAAGAATAAGGTGGATAATATCCAGAAATTTAGTATAAATAACCAGTGAGGAGATACAAGTTAGGTAAGGTCATCACCAGTCTAGGGATTCAAGATTATTTTTATCCAAACCACTTTATTTTGTATCACATTATACTATAGAATCTTTGTACTGGTCATCACCATAAATTACAAGGATTGGATACTCTTATTTAGTAGTGAACCTTGTAAAAATATCATGTGTCATCCTTTACTTTCTTTCATATACTTTTATATGATAAAGAAAAGATAATAGGAGAATCAATATCTAAACAAATCTAATAGGTAAGGGGATAAAAATTATAATTGGTGAATAATTTCACAATACTGATTCAACCCCCCCTCTATCTTAGTGTTGAGTATATATCTAAGTGGTCCTCTAAATTAGTATCAAATCTAAGGTTTACCTCTATTTTATTATCTACACTGAATTTATTATCTTTTTAATATTTTAGTTTTGTTCCGATATTAATAATGAAGATAAAGTTTGGTAAAGTTCCAGTTATATTTTAGAAGAATTATACTTCTACCATTACCTTGATAAATAGGATAAATAAATAGAAAATAAATTTAAATAATTGATCCCTCCTTTCTAAAGAAGAGGTAGTATCACATTCTCCATGACTTGCTAGAAAATAATGTATACCTAGCTTGAAAAGTAAGGAATAGGTGGTTCAGATTACCACTAAGTAGAAGGGAAACATTCCTACCTCAAGTGGTCATGATATATGTGAAACTTATTGTACAAAACATCATCAATAATAAGAATAAATCATAAGTTATGATGATCAATCTACAACTTATCATGATATATCAGTTGATAGATTAATAGATATTCTATATTTCATTCCCAAATAAATAGTCTCTATTTTTTGTAGATTCTTTATAAGTATGCAAGAATAGATCACCCAACTAGAAGATAAAGTAGATAAACTAGAGAAGGATATATAATGAATACTTATAGAATAAATAATAATCTCTAAAAAGGATGGATCAGTTAGAGTAAAAAATTAGAGGTTGAAATAATTTCCTCATAGTTCAAATACATGTATCACAAATTAGTAAAATAAAAAAGTTAGATTCAAAAATACTATAGAATAAAATATCCATTCACTTTAAGAAAAGTTGAAAAATATCATTGATGTCAATAATTTACAATTGGAAGTGAAATTAAAGAAAATAAAGGAACTTGGATCTGTTATAGAACAAAGTTAAGATGTATAAATAGGAAGTAAAAATAATGAAGAAGGTATGAGAATATAAGGTTATTATGATTGAATATTAGAAAAATACCCTTAATATGAGATGTATTGAACTAGAAGTTAAGTGGTAAAATATTTAGAAGATTCATATTGAGACTTTGTAAAGGAATAATAATGTTGATACATACACAATTATCAATGGATAATTCTAATGTTAAAAGATATCTAACATGGGATAAGAATATTGTGACCTCATCCAAAGATATATCTCAAGAAACTATGATGAAATTGGTAGAATCCATACCATTTTGTAATAATGTTTATAAATCTATTTTCATGAATAGAACATATTGAAAATATATATATATAATTATGGATGAAAAAAGGAGATAATAATTCTACCACCATGACTAGGGTCAATAAGAAATAGAGTGTAGAATCTTGTTCCCCATGAAGATACCAACATGTTATAAAGAACACCCAAAAACAACATATAGTTTATATGAAAAGATAATGGTTTATGGGTAAATTTTGGTGCTACAACATATTTAGAGATTGTGCATTGGATTATTTGTATAATCCCTTAAAATATAAATCCAAAATTACTTCCATGCTAAGGGAGAGAAATCCAAAAATGATGAAGTAACATCCACAGGTTTAGAAAATCAGTATACTTCAAATAGATTTGGAAATCTTGAAAATATATATAATGTATACAATGGTAGTAGACATGAACTTAGTTCATTATTATCTAAATATGTATCTAAATTAGATAAGAAAATAATTCCATGTAATTTGGTGAAGAAGAAAGAATCATCCATGGGAAGTAAGCAGAAGAATATTGCAAACAAAAATTCTCCTAGGAATAATTCAAGTAGAAAAGGTGATATGTACTTGGATTCTAAATCCAATAAAGTGTAGAAAATTGAAAAATCCAAAATAAATACTAAGAATAATGTAACTTATAATAATCCATGTGTAAAATCCAAACTTGATGTCAATTTTTCTAATGATATGTTAGTAATCTGGATCGAAAATTTAGAGAGAATGAGGAAAATGGAAGAAGAAAAATCAAATTCTAGTGCTAAGGAAAATAAAATATTATATATTGAGGTAAAAAAGTTTTTTTCTTAAGGTAAAACATACCTGGACATACTCCTAAATATTGTTCAAATATAATTCCAACATAAAAAGAGTTATTAAATAATATAAAAGTTGCACCAATTGATACAAGTTCTTTAAAATCTCTTAAAGAAAGAAGGTTCACACATAAGGAAATTGAAGAAGTGCTAATATTCACATAGCCTTGGATAGAATTGAATTTCATAACTGCAATTATGAAGAGTAAAGGAAATTGAGCAAATTGGTTGATAAAACTATCTCAACATTGTTGTTCATATTAAGAAGTAAGGAAGGATCCACCTTATTCCATCTACTTTTGTGTGTTGTATTTTTTCTTCCAAAATAGGGATTTAAAGGTGAGGCATATACTTAGGCGTAGAACCAAGTAGGAGTAATTACTACCAACATTTGTTAACCAAGATGAAAAAGTTTCCATCATGGAATTTTTCCTATATTAGTTTATTGAAATATCTTATGAAAAGACCATCCTTGGTGAAGATATGGAAATTTTAAATTATGTACATCCACATAAGAAAGGATCCATTATGGTTTATTCTCAATAGGATGTTCTTAAAGAATTTTATTAAATTATTTCATCATTATTAAGTTTGTAAGAAAATTATCTTAAAGGGAGAGGCATTCATAGAATTGTGATGAAGCATCCAGAATCATTATTCCATTAAAATCTGATTATTATAGAAATATATTGAAGATTGTATCATTGTAAAAGGTAATTTTTTTCTTAATCTCTTATCCTCTATTACAAAAATAAAAAACTGAACAAAAAGGGGGATAAATTGAATTCATAAATTTCAAAAAAAAAGTGAAAGTATGAAAGTGATCTAAGAATGCTTATCCTTATTATTTCACTTTAATTTTTTAATATATGTGTTAAAGTGAGTACAAGAGTTTTAGTTTGATCAAAGTGTTTCATATCCAAATTAGTACCTTTATCCTAGAATAAAAGTAGACAACCCTTGAAGACAAGTTTATGAGTTCTCATTCTATGAGGTATTAAGATTAGATGGTAAGGGAAAACTTTTTTAACTACATGAAATCCTATTGTTTTCTACACCAATCATGGATCACATAGACTTAGAGTGAAATTATGGATGGTAAATTACATAATAATGAATCGATAATCATTTCACTTGAACTTTATATTTCTTGTCAATAAGGGGGGAGAAAGTGAAATGAATGTTTGGAAAAGTGAAGAGGGGAGATACACATATTGACTTATTAATTTAAAAATAAATTTAAAGGTATTACCAATAAATACAAAGGGGGATATTTAAGATACCACTTTCTGTGTGATTTAAATGGATATTATTTTTTTCAATAGTTAGTGATGTTAATATATTGGAGAAGGTAGAAAGAAGTAGTAGTTGGAAATTTTGGTTGAAGCATCCAATATTGTTAACAATGTTGATGTTTCTTGGATGATTGAATGAAGATAAAATGAATAACTCTCAAGTTTTATTATCTTATGAATTTTCTTTGAATACTTCGAGTTTACTTTTAAAAATTTATGAGTTTTACTTAATTCCTACAACATGTTCTATGATTTTTGGAGAATCACATTTGGTATCAACATTTTTAATTTTACACAAGGAGTTTCCATAATAAGTTTACAAATTCAAATGGATAGAGGTCATTGTATCAAGGTGATTAGAAATAGTTGGTCACTCTAAGATAATCATATGAAGTCAATTGGACCATGTAAATTGGATAAATCTCTCTATGTAGCACCATTGGATAGAGTTTCCATCATAATAAATTTATAATGTCATCTAAATTGGTCCATCCAATGGAAAAATTTGTAAATTCTAATTGGATAGAGGAAATTTTGGGTGACCATCGAATGAATGTTCACACTGACATCAGACTGATGTGAGCATACATATATGACCATTCAATAGGTGGAAATAAATGTTTGGCCAATTAAATTTATAGTTACATCAGACAAATAATGATTGGAAAAAAATATCATACATTTCTAAGTGATCTATTCTTCTTTGATTAAACATAAAAGTGCCTTATAGTTGTGATTCAAGCTGAATTTTGGAAGAAGAGAAAATCATATATAACACTAGGAAGTTTCATTGGACAGACATGTATGAAGTCAACCAATAAGAGTAAGTTTAGAGTGTTTGGAGGAACTTTATGGTTCCTAAACAAAGTAAAGTGTTGATTGAAGTAAAATGAAGATCTCTGTGAATTCTATTAGATGGGATTTTATAAATATAGATATGTGAAGTGAAGAAATTGTAATGAAAAAAAAAGTGTAGAAGTAGTTTTAGCTGATGAAATAGAATAATAATTATATCATACAACCTTGATGAGTGATCGTATAGACTATACTGATTAGATTTTCTTGAATTATTAAGCACATATTTCCTAAATCAATCAACAATTAAAGTAAATGTGTGAATATAATTGAAAAAAGATATTTTTAAATGATCATAGTGGATTTTATAAATCATTAGAGAAAGAAAAAGTTTTTAAATAAGGTTATTATATAGATGGAAGGTTGTGAAGTTAGCAAAAAAATGTTTTTCGAACGATCAGGAAAATATTTCCTAACAAATTTGGAGGAAAAATATAAAGATCATCAGACAAAGTTTTCTAATGGTTTCCTATTAGTTGGATAGGATAAAAATTTTTGCATGAAGTTATCAGACGTAGGTTTCCGTATAACATTCATTGGACTAAAGTTTCCATGAAAGGTATTAGAAAAAGGTTGTTAAGGTTATCAAACAATTTCATTAGATAGAATTATCTGAGTGATGCCATCAGAAAAAAGTGTTACAAAGACAACCAGATGAGTATTATCAATTTATCTATAGAGTTATACAAATCCATCAGACATAAGGGGTTGAGCATATCTCTGAGGGTTTACCAGATGGAAGAAAAATAATAAACATCTGAGAAGCCATTATATGGAGGAAAAGTCCGATTAAATTATTATGAATAAACATTCAAATGGAAGATCAAATAGAGTTTTAAAAATAAATAAGTTATCAGATGAAAGTTTTTTAAAGAATGTCATTAATAATAGGAATTAACTTGTGAAAAATTCCATGATGTTCTTATTAATTTTTAAAGGAACACTAGACAAATTTTCATTGAAATAGAATATGTGGAAGGAATTTTACATGAAAAAATTGTTGGAGTTGGTGGCCTAGAACCAACTACTTTGTAATATATTCATTAAATAAACACCTTATCACATCTTGATTTTTCTTCTGCGTGACAATGCATGTGAAAATGTCCCAAGGATAGTTGTTACATTAATGGGTCATAGAGGATCCCTGCTATTATGAGAACCCGGAAGTTCCATAACACTATTCTTGAATATGTGTTCTATGGTCGGATGATGTTATTTGAGGGACATAAATAATACAGGCCATTAAGGGTGAGGAATCATAAAACATTTAGGAACCTTCTCATAGTGTGTGCCCTTGGTAATATCTATGAGGATATTATGATAACAAGACCCACTAGTAGGAAATCCACATTTTATAGTGTCATTGGATGTTCTTATCTGAGGATGTGTGTATTGGTACTTGGACTTTAATATTATTATTAATGGATATTACAACTCGCTCACTTAGATGTATTGATGAAAACTGTGATGACACATTTTTCACAGTGAGGTAGGATATGTTGGGTGTGTCATGAGCAATACTGAATTAATTGATAATGTAAGAAAGGATTTGTCCCTTATGTTCCATAACGGAAGTAGATATCTCAGGCCCTTTGATTGAATTGATATATCCTAAATAAATCCATGGACATGGTAAGGAATGGGCGAGTTCAATTCTGTAAAGTCAAAGAATGAATAATTGATCAAATGGGTTGATGGCACTAGCATGCAACCCGCTTGATTCAAGATATTGTGACAAAGGGATTATATTAGACGGTAAGCATTTGTATGAGGTGACAAGTCATTATGGCATTAACTTCTTTCTCTATGGGTTCCTTAGTGTGTTACTAGATGCTAACCTTGGAATCTAAGAAAGATCCGCCTAATGCCACTGATAAATAGGCCTAGAGGGTCACACACTAAGTGTTTCCATGTATCTCAATTAAATATTAATTTAACAAGTTAAATAAAGATTATTCCCAACTGTGGTTTAATAATTATTTAAGGATGCTTGATCGCATTTATTTTGACACTAGTTATTCGAGAGAATAAATTGTGGGAGAAATAATATATATTTATTAGTGAGTAATGCAGTTACATTTATTTAAGAAATAAATAGACATTACTCAAGGTCTAATAAATGTGGCGGAGGAAATAAAGAAAAATGAAAATAAGATAAACATGTTGTGTACATTTAATGTACACGCCATGTAGTTTTCATGGAAAATGAGTACACATCGTGTATTAATGATTACACACCGTATAGTTTTTCCAGTCGGGATTTTGAGGAAATAATATCGTTTTATTAAATGATATTTATTATAATCAGCGTGGGTGCATGTCAAGGAATTAATCATTCGACATGGGGGTTTTAAATAAGAGTTAATGAAATAAATAAAATTTGTAACACTTTTATTTATTGTCATAACTCTATAACCTCAAACCCAATTATAAATATCCTCACAACCCCAACACTTTTCCAGTGAGAATCGTTGTGCACAACAATTCTGGAGAATTCTCTCATGGATGAAAAACTCTTTCCTCCAAGAATGCTCTCAAGACCGAGAGAGATCCTCCTCCATCGAATCAAGGCGATCTAAGGTGGAAAATCAAGAAAAGCCTTCTCTATGCTAGCACCTAGTGATTCCTTTGGTAAAGTCTAGAGATACGTGGTGCACGTGTGGATCACCACTAGAGGAAGTCTACACTTGGATTCTGTGACACAACGATGAATCACATCAGATTGTGACTGGAGACATCAATGAAGAAAGAATTTCCATCAAGGAAATTCTTATCAATTAATTAAATTAATTATAACGAATATATGATGATCCTGTCTTTATGGTTTCGGGACTCCCTCTTTCTTTTTCCGTTCTTCATTCTATTCCGAAGATCCAGCATTTTATTATCGTGATGGATCTCGGATTGATCGTTGTTAATGCTAAAATTAAAGTTGGGAAAACCCACCAACAGGCTTCCACTATGCCCGGAACCTACAAGTGGTATCATATTGGTCATATCATTGATTATAATTATTTAGTTTTTCATTGGTTATTTACGCATTTAATAATTTAGTTGTTTCAATTCAAGTTAATCATTCTTTAAAATCGGAATCTTGAGATCTGTTCCTCCCCTCTCGTTTCTCGTTCACCTTACAGAAACGAATTTTAATTTTAATTTTGATTAAAATAAAATATAGGAACTCATACGGAGGTTCCAAATTCTCATGGTTGTACAACACCAGAATACATGGCGTGTATTCGGAAGTACACGTCGTGTAGTCTAGGTTCAATGCATTGACTGATCTGAAAAATAAGGTCGTGTATTCGATCCTATCTAATTCATTTATGACACTGTGTGTTGACCAGGAATAGGTGGCACACGGTTTCTAGATTGCATGTCGTGTGGTTCAACTGAACATGGTGTGCAGTCCCTTCGGGTTAGGCTTAGACCGTGTACCCCGTACACAGCTTTCCTGGCTGGAAACTGTATAATGCGGATACTACACGGTGTGTTTCTAATTGAACATGCCTTGTACTCTGAAAATTTCCAATGTACATCTACACGCCATGTCCCCAGGCATGTACTTTGGATGGACGGTGAACAAAATTACACATCGTGTAGTTGAAACTACACGTCTTGTACTCATCCAAATAACGCAGATTTATTAAAATTTATTATTATATTATAAAAACCCTTGAGACATGTACCATAGTGCGGGCATAAATATGAGGCACAACAAATGATAGGTGTTTTATATATATGTGTTTAATTTAACATCAATGTGATGAATGGGAATTCACCAGGTTGCCTCCAAGGTACAAGTTACGTACAAAGATAATTTTAAATGAATTTATTTGTTTAAAATTATGATGGATGAGAATCTCAAGGAAATTCAGAAAAAGGGTTTAAGATAAAAGGATTGATTAATTAAATATAATTAATTGATTCGTGCATGATTTTTCTTAAACAATAATGATTAAATAATTGAATTCTAGTTTTATTAATGCATAATATCATTGCATGCATGGATGATCATGATCCAGACCAAGACCTTTGTATGTGAATGGTTTATTTTAATTTATTTATTTAAATTAAATTTATTGGCCTGCGAGCCTTCTCCTCATTAATATGTAGGGCCTACGCGCCCAAGGTTTATTTTATTTAAAATCCCCCTTTACCCCTCACCTGCGTGTGAGATAAATGCATATGTAATGGATAGAGCTCCCAAGCTAGTGTAGGAGACTCAAGTCAAGAGAGAAGGTGAAACCAATCCAAGGAGATACAATGGTGGAGAGGTGGAAAGTTGTAAACACGAACCCGAAAGGTTCAAGGTGTTTCTCCCCTAGGTCTTGGGTTAGTTTATCAACTTCTAGATAAACTAACCAATAGAAAAATATCATGATCATACCATTTATTTTATTTCTGTCAGTTGCATGGTTTATTTATTGTGGGTGTGTTGTCACGATCACACAATTAATGAATTAAACAAGAATTCAAGATGGAACTAAAATAAGACCGTCTTATGTGTAAATATTATCTTATACATGGTTAATCACTTAAGTATATACCACTTAATATTAACAAGCATGTAATCAAAGATAATAAAATGGAAATTTATGTATAAAGATAAAATCCCTCAAAGAAATATTGAGTCGGTATAGCCTTCCATAATCTTGGTTAGAATCAAACCATAGATCAAAGTGCTTGACCAACCCTAGTTGGGGTGATTTAAATTATCAGGGAATTCTAATTCAAGGTTTTGGGTTGACTTAACTTGGTTTGCATCAAGGGTTGACTGTCACAGTAGGAATTAGTGTGACCAAGAGGAAAAGCTTGAGGAAATCCAAAATAAAAGGATTTCAGGATTGGGGAGTCCACTTAGTGGATCAAGGAGCTGCAAGTTAATGTAGTTGGCATTTGGAATGTCTGCCTAAAACCCTTAAAGTTTCTTGACCAACCCTAGTCAGGGTAATGCGAAGGGTAATATGGATCCTTGACACTAGAATATTCAGGCAACAGAATATTTCGAAGTCAATGGTGAGGGCTATTGGATTTTCATAAAATAGTGGGAGACTAATAAGTATTAATTTATTTATTTGTCTCAATTGTGTAATAAATTACTAAACCTTTTATCATCTTAATTTTCAGAAATGGCAAGAAAAATGACTTCCAACATATCATTTTGAACCATACTTGAGAAGGAAAACCTTCTCACCGGCACCAATTTCCAAGAGTGGCAGAGGCGTTTACACGTTATCATTCACCATGAAAGGAAATTGTATGTGATGGAAGAGCCTATTCCATTTGTGCCTGGAAAATAGGACGGTGATGAGGAAATATCTATTTATGTGAAACATATGGATGATGCCACATATGTCCAATGTTTCATGCTATCGGGCATGTCTAATGAGATCTTAAAGCAACATGAAAACATGGACCTGTATAGAATGATGTCTCACCTTAAGGATCTCTACCAAGAGAAGGAAAGACAAGAGAGATATGAGATCTCCAACATTTTGTTTACAACTAAGCTTGGAGAGTCTACACCAATTGGGCGTTATGTAGTCAAGCTTATTGGCTACATTGAACACCTGGACATCTTAGGGATTAAATTCCCAGATGAGTTGCATACAGATCTCATCCTATCATCACTACCCAAGACCTTCTTAAAATTTATTGTCAACTACAACATGAGCAATAATGATAAGAGTCTATCATAACTTCTAACCTTTATTATCTAGGTAGATAAGGACATGGGGCGTGACAAACCCATAGTCCTTATGGTGAATAAGAAAATGAAGAACAAGGAAAAGGGGCCAAAGACTTATAAACGGTCTGAAGCCCCCGAGCATCATCCCTCCAAGAAGGGGAAGAACCAGAGGTAGGGAAAAGAACATGAGGTAGTATGTTAAGTCTATGGCAAGCAAGGCCACTGGTAGATGAACTGCACTCAGAAGCGTGGGGACACTAAAGGTGCATTCATTATCGAGTGTAATCTTTCCATTTCTACACATTTTGTATTAGATACAACTTATGGGACTCACATCTGTATTCAAATTTAGGAACCAAGTAGATTTAGAAAGATTGCCAGAAAAGAGGTGGATCTTTGATCTACCAATGGTGCAAGGCTGGCTACATTGGATATTGGCGATTACCACCTCTCATTTCCAACTGGGATGATTTTGGTTTTACATAACTGTTATTATGTTCCTAGTGTTACCAAGAACATAATTTCGGTATATTGTTTGGATATGGATGGATTTATTTTCATGTTTGGAAATAAGGGTTTTATCTTTTATAAGAACAATGTATGTTATGTTATGGAACATTTAAATAATCATTTGTGTGTATTAAATTATGAAAACCAAGTGTTGACAATCGATAACGAAACAAACTCACATGACTCATACATCACCCAGGTGTGGCATCACCATCTTGGTTTTGTAAATAAGAAGTACTTGACAAAGCTCTACCAAGATGGTTATTTGGACTCTACTAAGCTAAAACCACTTGATAGATTTCATTCTTGTTTACAAGGAAAAATGACCAAGCCTCCCTTCATTGGACAAGGTGAAAGGGCCACAGAGCTTCTAGGATTAGTGCACACAGATGTGTGTGGACGATTTCCCGTAGAAGCTAGAGGTGGATATTCTTACTTCATTACTTTTACTGATGATTTGAGTAGATATGGATATGTCTACTTACTGAGTTATAAGTCAGAAGCCTTATAGAAATTTAATGAATTTAAGAATGAAGTAGTGAATCATCTTGGTAAGAAGATAAATAAACTTAGATCAGATCGAGGTGGAGAATATCTGAACCAAGAGTTCATCGATCTTCTACGGGAGTTTGGAATTATATCTCATCTCACTCCTCATTATACACCATAGTGGAATGGTGTTAGTTAAAAGAGGAACCGCACCTTGTTGGACATGGTGAGTTCGATGATGAGTCATGCAGATCTTCCATTATCCTTTTGGGGATATGAATTACAAAATGCAGCATACACATTAAACCGAGTACCAACTAAGGCGGAAAATGGAATTCCCTCTGAGTTATGGAATGGAAAGAAACCTATTTTGTCGCATACACATGTATGGGTATGCGAGGCATTTTTTAAGGCCTTATCAGGAAACAAATTAGAACCCCAGGGCACAAGGTGTATATTTATAGGATTTCTTAAGGAAACAAAAGGATATTACCTATATAACCCTCAAGACAAGAAATTGATTGTCGCCAGAAAAGCCATCTTTCTTGAGATGTAGCAAATCCTCAAAAGGGATAATGGGAGAAATATTGACTTCGGAAAAGTTTATTCTCAAGATACACTGGAGTTGGTATAGGAACAAGTTCCACAGGTCCCCGTGGAAGAGGTTCCAGAAACATAAGTACTGCGTAGGAGCTCAAGAGAGGTAAGGGAACTAGAGAGATTTGGTTTCCTAGTCACTGAGGATGGAAAATCATTATTGTTGGACAATGATGAACCTCTCTTCTACAAGTAAGTAGTAGAAAGCTCAGAAGCTGCAAGATGGCTAGAAGCTATGAATTCTGAGATGGATTCCATGTATTAGAACCAAGTCGGGGTTCTTGTCGATGATCCAGTTGATTTAAATCCTGTTGGATGCAAATGGTTATTCAAGAGAAAACTGGACATGGAAGGTCAAGTTAGCACCTATAAAGCAAGCCTAGTGGCTAAAGAATTTAAACATCATCAAGGAATTGACTATGATGAAACCTTCTCACTAGTTTTCATGTTTAAATCCATAAGAATCATACTTGCCATAGCAGCTTACCATGACTATGAGATTTGGGAAATGGATTTCAAAACAGCATTCCTTAATGGGAACCTTCAAGAATATGTCTATATGATACAACCAGAAAGTTTTGTGACACCAGGTGAATCCAAATGGGTTTTCAAGTTTCAAAAATCCATTTATGGATTAAATAAAACATCCAGGTCATTGAACATTCGATTTGATGAATCCATAAAGTAATTTGGTTTCATTAAGAACGAATGTGAGCCATATATTTATAAGTGGTTTAATGAGAATGTGATTTCTATCCTAGTAGTATATGTTGGAGAAATATTGCTTATTGGAAATGATGTACCAGTCTTACAGTCAGTTAAGGACTGGTTGAACAAGTGTTTCTCTATGAAGGACTTGGGTGAAGCAGCCTACATTTTAGGGATCAAGATCATTCGTGATAGATCCAAGAGGCTGCTTGGACTAAATCGGGGTAAATACATTCACCAGATACTAAATAGATTTAGTATGGAATAATCCAATAGGGTATTGGTTCTAGTGTCACATGGAGTACATCTTTCTAAGAAAATGTTTCCTTAGACACAAAAATAGAAAGATAGAATGAGTAAGATCTCATACGCTTCGGCTATAGGATTCATCATGTATTCCATGTTATGTACTAATCTTGATGTTGCCTATGCACTGATCATGGTAGACAGATATCAAGCAGATCCAGGAGAATAGTATTGGACTTCTGTTAATACTATCCTTAAGTATCTTAGAAGAACTAAGGATATGTTCCTGGTGTATGGAGGAGACGAAGAACTTGTCATCAGAGGTTATGATAATGCTAGTTTTTAGATAGATCAGAATGATCTGAAGTTGCAATCTAGATATGTTCTCTGTCTCAATGGAGGAGCTGTGAGCTGGAAGAGTTCAAAGCAGCTAGTTTTCCCCAATTCTTTAGTGGAGTCCGAATATATAGCAGCTTCTAATGCAACCAAAGAAGTGATCTGGATTAGGAACATTGTCCAGGATCTTGATGTGGTTCCTAGAAGTAAATATCATATCACGTTGTATTGTGATAATATTGCAACAGTGGCCCTTGAAAAATAACCAGGGTAACATCAACGGACAAGGCACATACTCTGTAAGTATCACCTCTTGAGGGATTTCTATCAAAGGGGAGAAGTTATAGTGAGAAGAGTATCCATGGAAGAGAACGTGGCGGACCCCATGACTAAAGTCATATCTCAGCAGAATCATGAATATCTTGTGAGAGCTAGAGGGTTAAAAATTGTTAGCAGTTGGCTCTAGTCCATGTGGGAGTCTATTAGATTTGGTGGCCTAGAACCAACTACTTTGTACTTTATTCATTAAATAAACACCTTATCACATCTAGATTGTTATTCTGTGTGACAATGCATGTGATAATTTCCCAAGTATAACTGTTGCATTAAAGGGTCATAGCTGGTCCGTACTACGATGAGAACCCATAAGTTCCATAACACTTTTCTTGAATATATGGCCGGATGCTTTTATTTGAGAGAAACAAATAATACAGTCCATTAGGGGTGAGGACTCATAAAACTTTGATGCACCTTCTCATAGTGTGTGCCCTTGGTAATATCCAGGAGGATATTATGAGAACAAGACCTGCCAGTAGGAAATCCACATTTCATAGTGTCATTGGATGTTCTTATCTGCGGATGTGTGTATTGGTCCTTGTACTTTAAGATTATTATTAATGGGTATTACAACTCGTGCACTTAGATATATTGACAAAAACTGTGACGACACACTGTTTGCAGTGAGGTGGGATACGTTGGGTGCATCACGAGTAATATTGCATTAATAGATAATGCGAGAAAGGATTTGTCCCTTTTGTTCCATAATGGAAGTAGATATCTCAGGCCCTTTGATGGAATTGATATAGCCTAAATAAATCAATGGCCATGGTAAGGAATGGGTGAGTTCAATTCCGAAAAGTCAAAGAAAGAATAATCGAGAACATGGGTTTATGACACTAGCATGCAACCCGCTTGATTCGATATATCGTGAAAATGGGATTATATTACACAGTAAGCATTCGTATGAGGTGACACATCATTGCTCCATTAACTTCTTTCTCTATGGGTGCCTTGGCGTGTTGTTAGATGCTAACCTTGGACTTTAGGCAGGCTCCGCCTAATGACACTGAGAAAGAGGCCTAGAGGGTCACATACTAACTGTGTCTATGTATCTTAGTTAAATAGTAATTTAACAAGTTAAATAAAGATTATTCTCGACTGTGGTTTAATAATTATTTAAGGATGCTTAATCGCATTTATTTCGACACTAGTTATTCGAGAGAATATATTGTGTTCAAAATAATATATATTTATTAGAGAGTAATGCAGTTACATTAATTTAAGAAATAAATAGACATTAATCAAGGTATAATAAATGTGGTGGAGGAAATAAATAAAAATGAAAACAAGATAAACATGTCGTGTACATTGAATGTACATTTCGTGTAGTTTTCATGGAAAATGATTACACACCGTGTATTAATGATTACACGCCGTGTAGTTTTTCCAGTCTGGATTTTGAGGAAATAATATTGTTTTATTAAATGATATTTATTATAATCAGTGTGGGTGCATTTCAAGGAATTAATCATTCGACATGGGAGTTTTAAATAAGAGTTAATGAAATAAATAAAATGTGTAACGTGTTTATTTATTTTCATAACTCTATAACCTCAAACCCAATTATAAATATCCTCACAACCCCAACACTTTTTCAGTGAGAATCATTGTGCACAACAATTTTGGATAATTCTCTGAAGGACGAAAGAACTCCTTCCTCCAAGAACACTCTCAATACCGGGAGAGATCCTCCTCCATCGGTTCAAGGTGATCTAAGGCGGACAACGCAAGTAAAAGCTTCTCCATGCTAACACTCAGATATTCCTCTAGCGACGTCCAGAGATACGTGGTGCACATGTGGATCACTACTAGAGGAAGTCTACACTTGGACTCTGCGACGCAATGACGAATCACATCGGATTGTGATTGGAGACATCAACGAAGAAAGAATTTCTATTAAGGTAATTCTTTTCAATTAATTAAATTAATTATAACCAACATATGATGATCCTATCTTTATGGTTCCAGGACTCCCTCTTTCTTTTTTCATTATTTGTTTTATTCCAAAGATCTGGCATTTTATTATCGTGAAGGATCTCATATTGATCATTATTAACGCTAAAATTTAAGTTGGGAAAACCCACCAACGTGATTCTATTGCGCCCGAAATATACAAAAAAGTTTGAATAACTTTATGAAGTTTTTTTAAAGTTATTAACTGTGGAAATGTTGAGTTGTACGATCAACATTTCAATAATCATAATGGGATATTATGATTCTATTTGATATTTCATGAGGATAGAATAATAACATTGATATTGAGATATAAGGAAGTGTTCTTTGAATACTTTTTAACATCTATATTTTATGAAGGTTGAATGTGGGAAAGCGTTGAATAAGTTTTTAGTAGGTTCCTCAAAACTTTAGCAGTAAGTTTGCAATCATGTACATTCATTGCCCTTGAATTACAAAGATCCACTACTTATATAAAGGGGTACTGACGCATTATGAATAGTGATGTGATGAATTTTGGCATGGTCGAGTGTTATGCTGAAGAATAAAAGAGCTTTCAGATAGTTCTGGTAGCAATCATGAGAAAATTTCTCATTTGGGATGAAGTTTCTAGAGAATAAATATCAAATAAGGTAGGGGAACATATAGAGATGAAGTATTAGACAAAGAAATATTGAAAAAACTGAAGGAAAGAATAATGGAAGAAGCAATTAAGCATATAGGTACCAGACCAAGCAGGAGATAATGGATGGGGTAGTAATAGTGGATGAATAGGTATGGGGAAATCAAGAAGAAGATGGGATCATCCAGATTCTGAAAGGAGTTTCCTTATCAATTGGTGATCGGGTGAATATGAAGAATAAGAGAGAATAAACAAAACTTATCTGGGAATATCATCATCATATAAAAATTATCATATGTACATATTGGATAGACATATCTAATAGAGGATATGGGTAGATTTTGGATAAAGGAAGAAGAAGTAAAGTTGCTTGCCTGGTACAGTGAAACTAACAAGTGAAGAATAAAGAAGTGAAGAACTATACAACACTGTGAAATCCAACAGTAGCCTTAAATAGTGGAAGACTTTATTTATGTTAAAAATTACCTTAAGAAGAAGGTGGATACAATCTATACTAGAATTATAAAGAACTGGTAAGGAGTAGTAAGTTGGACAAGGTCATCACCAGTCTAGGGATTCAAGATTATTTTCATTCCCCCTCTTAAAGTGTTAGGACTCACACTTAGTCGTTAGACTTTTTATATACAAACCACTATATTTGGTATGAAATTATAATGTAGAAATAATGTAATGGTCATCACCATATGCTACAAGGACTACATGCACTTATTGAGTAGTGAACCTTATAAAACTACCATGTGTCATATTTTACTTCTTTCGTATACTTGCATACGATAAGGAAAAGAGAATAAGAGAATAGAGATCCTGAAATGTTTAAGAGGTAAATGGATAAAAAGTTATGATTGGTGAAAAAGTTACCAACACTAATTCATCCCCCCCCCCACCTCTCAGTGTTGAGTATTCCCAAAGTGGTCCTCTCTGTATCTAATCATGTTCTTATTTCATATACATATTCAAATTTTATTTTAAGTGAAATTCAGGAAATTGATTTAAATAGAATCAATTTTCCTGAAATCAATATCCTTTAGATCTTCTAATTTTCAAGTTTTTGATTTTAAACAAATGTATATTTTCATGAATAATTATTATTTCGTAATTATTATGTAATTATTATGATTGGTGAATTTATTTAATAATTTATAATGAAATAAATTATGTTTTTTGAGTACTAAAATAATAAATTATCTTGATTTATGTGGCTATACATAATCTCTCAATATTTTCAAGATATTACTATACTCTCAGCCTAATAAATTATGGTAATAATATTTTGAAACTATTTATTTTCAAAAAAAATTATGTCAATTTAATCCAGAATAATTTTTTATTTTTTTTCATAAAATTAAATTATGACTTTTATTATTGATTGAGATTTTTAATCAGATATTGATTATGTATGGAGTACTAATTTCAACAATTAATTTAGATTGAGTTAAATTATTATCTATGTGGAACTTAAAATTTACATGAATAATTTAATTTAATTATTCTTGTGGTTCTGAGTTATTCGAATTCCAATAAGTCTAATGAGTATTATCATTAAAATAAATGATATTAGTTAAAACCACATTTACATTGCATTATTAAATTCAAATTATTAATTAATGTAAATTATAATTTGATTATCCCCAAGAAAATTTTAATTTAATATGTGGTTATTATTATTTGATTAATGGTTAGCCTATAAGTCCCCAATATTTTATGATAAAGTTATTTATAAAAAATTGATTTCTTTTATAGATTTATTTTCATGCAACACCGAGTTTAAACAAACTGTGATATACTATTAAATTATTATTATTTAATGTTATAGTTATGTCATAGGAGTTATATTGGTGGGTATTGTAGGACTAACTAAATTATAAAAAATTATGGTTTACCCATGTACAAAATTAATTCATCAGTTGTCAATTAATTATAAATGAAAACAAAAATCATTTGAGAATAAAGGAGATGTTTCTCTGAAAAACGATTTTTATGCGCGCAATGTGTTTTTATCTTAATAAATAAAAATGATCACTATTGGTAATTATTTTAATGAAATTTATATATTTTATATTCAATAAAATGTTTTAACTTTCATCTAATATTTTCCCTAGGCATCTGATAACAATAAATCCAGTGTTAATCTAACAAATGTATTTTTCTAAAAAACGGTATTCATCATGTTTTTTGCACTTATTTTAAAATGAATTTTTTCCACTTATAGAAATCGAATCATAAAAAATGGATTCCATATTTGGAATTAGTATGATCAAATTTGGTAGATATTTTTCTTTTATTTTTTTTCAATACGAATAGTAACCATAATAAATTTTTATCACATCGGTAAGGATAAAACAGGTAAAATATGGTTAAAACTTTGGAATAAGGCTTTAAAATTCATGTAACACATAAATTTTCCAATTGTATGAGTTTAGTTTGTAAATTACCATCCCATTATCTAATATATGGCCACTTATTACCATATTAATTTGAATATGACCTTTATATTAATTTAAGAGAAGAATAAATGCAAAATGTCACTCTCTGGACTTTAATATCTCTAAAAAATTTACATAAGGATAAAAATAGGATATTTTTTGTTATAAATTTTTATTTTAAATATAAATTTTTTTATAATATTGATTTATTTCTAATTTTCAGTTATTTAATAATTACATTAAATGCTTACGCAACATAGATACAATATTTATTCAATTAATAGAAAAATAAAATAAATGATTTCAAAAATATTAAAATTAATAAAATTTAAGTGTATTATTGTGCTACATGAATTTTTTACATGAATGTGACATATTAGGTATGTTTTAAAATATTATATTTTAATTTCATCTTTTTCTTGGTGTCTTTAAATTCAAAATAAATGAATAGTTATAAAGTTGACATTAATGATATTTTATAATAAGTAATATCTTATTAAATGGTTTAGAATTCATAAAAATATTATCTTAATCAAATATAATGGAATATGGTTGAACATATAATACACAGTCTATTTATTAGTCATTTTTTTCATTTATGATAACATTCTTAACCCTTTAATATTGAATTCTTTGTTACCATGGTTAAGGTTATAAATGATTAATAAAGGGGTAAATCAAAAAAGATATGGTCTAAATGACACCAAAACTTATATAAATTTAATTGGTTGGTGTTATTTTGATACTATACTATTTTTATTTGAATTCATATCTGTTTAGAAGTATTTTTCTTTAGAATGACTATATTATATTTTAATCAGTTAAGAAATTCAAAGTGTGTCCACTCCCTCCCTTATAAAAAGACACCCCTACTTTCTCTTCTTTACACTGTGTTGAGATTTCTATATCAACCAAGCCCAAAAATATTATCTTCTTAAATTCCCTAGAAATTTTATATAGGTTTTTTCTCCCCAAAATACCAACCTTAGGGTCTTTAAGAGAAGATCTAAGGAATTTCTTTTAAAGAGTTAATCACCTTAACCGATCACTTTCCTTTTACATCTTCTTTTAACTCATATAAATATATGTTATTTATAATAAAATATTAAATTCAGTATACTAAATTTACTAAAATATTATTATTATTATTATTAAACCAACTTTATTCACCCTCTTTTATGATAAATGGGAAGTGAAAGTATCACTCATACGTACGTACGGCTTACCGTCTCTACGTAGTGATATAATTCATTTTCCAACACCATATTTCATGGATAATTATTATGATGGGTATAATTTTTGTATATAATATTTATGTCATAATTATACTTATATAAATTTAATATCACATCTACCTTTTTACCTTCCAATCTATTAGAAAATGATAACATTGCTCGTGCATACGTGTGAATTACCACCTCCATGAAGCGACGTGATTTTTTCTTCATTTCCATTTTACTTGGATGGTAATAAGGATATATTTAACTAATTTATATGATATATATAATATAATAATTTTTATTAAAGGTTTATTTATTATTTTCTTTTATTTCATTCCATCCTTCAAAAAATGGTAATAACATTTATGCGTACGTACGACATACCATCTCCATGAACGGTGTAATTCATTTTTCTATATCTACCTTTTATATATGACTACATATATATAATGAATATATATGATATTAATATAATGACTAAAATTATATATATTATGGAACCATGATAAAATTATAAGGATTGGGACTTCCGAAATGAAATACACATGAAGAAATATGAGACTTGACGTAAGGTATTTATGTTTCAATCCTATTTTAATAGGGATTGTTTATGCTATAATTTATATTGAGTAAATTATATGATACTTATCTAATTAAACCCTTTAAATTTCTTCTACTATGGTTATTTATAGAAGATACATGTTTTCCTTTCATTTTCCTCACTTCAAGTGCTCAATAGATCGAATGAATGTTTTTAAGGAAAACTAACTATGTTTTACTATTCGGTCAAAAATCCTTTTTCTTTTGTGTCATTATTTTCTATAAAATGATTTCAAAAATGTTTTAATATTAGATTATGATTGTTTAAATTCATTTTTACCCTAGTTTTAATTAAAATAACAAAGTTTCAAAGTAATCTTCTTGTTGTTTTCCAAATTAGGTAATTTTGGACTTTTTTAAAAAGTTTGAAAATGATGTTTTCTTTTAACTTATATAGCATGAACAAAAAAAATATGGCATGATTACTCAGTGATTGGAAGATTAATTTACAAGTTTCCATGGTTCATTTCAAAAGAAATTTTTTTCCATAAATTTTTTAAAATTTTTAGATTTTAAATAATTAATTTTAAAATAAAAAGAGAATTTTACTCAATAAATATTCCATTGATTATTTTAAAGTAATTTTTATCTATTATAACATCATTTGAAGTTAATTATGTTTTACTAGGGATATGATATAATAATACCATACTTATTATTTATATATATGGTTTATGATTATGATGATGATATGTTTATGAAACCCTTTTATTTTACATGGGTTATGCTATGATGAAATTATAAAATGTTTATGAAACCTATTTTATTTTCATAGTGTAACATCCCCTGATCCAGTACTCTCTCACATGGCCAAACCGAGTTAGTAACTAGACCTCAAGTTCACCTACCTATACACCAGAAGCTACCAACTAGAAGAATGGGTGTAAATAAAATTTTGGGGACACTATGCTTCCTATTATTGAGTTTCAATAACAGAATAATAAATATAGAGTAATGGAAATATTTGAAATATTATAATAACTGAAGATAAACCAAATAGTGAAGGAAAATAATAAAAAATAATAAAAAATAATGTAATGATAGCCTAGAATGTAGCTAAGTTTTAATATGAATGTAAAATAAATAAATAAAAAAACAAATTAGAGAAGACACCAAAGAGTTAGGTCTTGATCCCCATATCAATCTCATATCCAAGATATAACCCATCTAGTAAGAAACAATCAACAACAAGGTCATTTTCCCTTATCCAAACCTGCATCCATGTAATCTTCTAAGGTACCAAATGATGGATCTAATATGTTGTGATTAAAACTCAATAAGTTGACACCACTGTGTATAAAAAAACCATTATAATAGTAAGTGCATGCAACAAATCAATAAACACGAGTATTAATTAATCAATTAATACAACATAACAATTAACCTACTTCAGCACCATGCCTGAATAACTATGGACATGTATCATCACCATTCCAACTGTAACCACAAGTCCATGGCATAATCAAATAATCGGGAAATCCCTCTATATAATCATTTCAGTATAACTGGTTCAAACCCTTTATATAATTATTTCATCATAATTGGTCCATTCCCTATATATAATAATTTTAGCATAATTGGGACAATCCCTTTATATAAGAATTTAAACATAACCTGACCACACCCTTTATATAATAATTTCAGAATAAATAGGCTAATACCTTTATGTAATCATTTCAGTATAATTGGTTCATTCCCTTTATATAATCATTTCAACATAACTGGTCCAAGTCCTTTATATAATAATTTTAGCATAATCGGGCCATTCCCTTTATATAATAATTTTAGTATAACTGTTCCAAGACATTTATATAATAATTTCATTATAAAAATATCATATCAAAGTATCACCATATATTTTAATAAACAAGTAATCCATTTTAAAAAGTGATTATATCACAAGAAATCACCTAAGGTCTCATGTCAAGCTAATTGATGTTTCAAACCAATACCCAGTTCATCGTCATTAAAGGGTAGGTTCACCCTATGGGTATCTGAAAGCCATGTATCAACATTATTGGATTCAAAGGGATCCAAGGAGTAGTGTAAACACATGATTATCATCATAAAATATTCCATTAGTTAACACAGACATTGTTTTGGAATTATCACATAGTATTTCACAAACTTAAATAGATAGAAACATATTATAGGATTTTTTTATAGAACACCTACCTTTATATGGTGATCAAAGAAACACTATAAATATATAATACTAGTGAAGAATGAATATGAAGGAGATCACAAGGAAACCCTAGATCAGGCAATCATTAAGATTAAAACCTGGTTCAATGGAAATCAATAGATCACACCACGATAATGGATGATATATAAAGAAGGGAGAAAACTAAAGTAAAGGAACTAGTTGGAGATCAAATAGAAGACCAAGATTTTTAGGAGGGAATGAATTGCCCAAAAAAATTTCTAGAGTCTCCCTAGGGTTTGAGATTGGAAGTTACATAATGAATGAGGCACAAGTCGGGTGTCCTGCATAAATAAAAACCATTAATCATGATGAATTCACACTGTGAAACCCTTTATAGTGTGAATTCAACATATGATGAAAAATGTGTCACCTCAGGTTAAAAATACATTGATCAGACTATTCATGACCTAAAAAAATTCACATCTTGTATAAAATTTACGTCTTGAAATTGTCTCATGGCTTATTTTGAGTGATGGATTCACATCATTTATTATTTACATAATTTGAATATGTCCTTCATGTAGTAGTAACTACAAATTCCTTTAGAAAATCCCAAAACTCCTTTATATACACCCATGATTTATGAGAATCCCTTGGAGACCTTAGACACATTTATACACAGACTCCAATAATACAAACAAACTTGCATCCCCAAACATTAGGTTATTTTCCCCTAAAAAAGATCTTCATCCCCAAGAAAAGGTTTGTCCACCCAGGTTTAAAGAAGAAGAACCTAAATAAAATAGTTTCAACCAAAACTCAAATAAGGATGTACCTAGAAAATATGGGATATTACAACCTCCCCACCATATAACATCTCATCCACAAGATGCTCTATGAATAATTTGGTTTATCAATGGACAAGTCTGGTCAATGTTCTCGAACATCATTCTCCCTCTCCCAGGTCTCCTCTTAAACATGCCCATGCTTCCATTTCACTCATACTAGAGGTATGGTCTTTCCCCAGAGATACTTCCCACTATGGTCCACAATCTGTATCATATTATCCTCAAAGGAAACATATATACCAAGCTCTAAATCATCAACATCTATTACATGAGAAGGGTTAGAATTATATCTCCAAAGTTGTGATACGTAAAACACGTCGAGCATGGAACTGTAATGTTGTGGAAGATATAATCAATATTCCATTTTAGTGACCCTTTCCACTATCTAGAATGGCCTGACAAACCTATGCATTGGATTTACATGCTTTATGATAATTCATTACCCAACCTAGGCGGCATTATAAGGAAAATTCGATGACCCACCTCAAACTCAAGTGTTCATCTCCACTAGTAATATTTTTTTCTACTTTGTGCAGTCACCAACCACTTCCTGATCAACTAAACCTACTCATACATCTTTTTTATGATACTAGGTCCAACAATCACTAATTCTCTTACCTCTAACCAACAAATAGGTGAATGATATGGCTTTTCATACAAATCCTTGAAAGGTTCCATTTGGATCAATGCATGGAAGTTATTATTATACATAAAATCTATGAGTTCCATATGTTACTCCCATGAACCACTGAAATCAAGTGAATAGGATTGTAACATGTCCTCCATAATCTGAATCGACCATTTAGATTAGTTTTGAGTCTAAGGATGATAGGTTGTACTCATAAGAACCTACAATCCTTATGCATTATAAAGACCATTCCAGAATTGAGACATTAAATGATGATATCTATTAGAAATAATATTTCTCATAACACCATACAATAAAACCATATCCTGTATATAGAGACTACCCAGATCATCAACTGTAAAGGACTCCCTGATGGGAAATAAGTAGGCTATCGTTTTCAGTTGATCTACGATCACCCATACTTTATCATTATTATGAGGTGTCTTAGGTAATCACTTTAAGAAGTCTATAATGACACCATCTCATTTCCATTTCAGAATGGGAAGATTCTACAATTTCCCAACATGCCTCTAATGTTCAGCCTTCACCTACTAATAAGTGAAGCATCTGTCCATGAATCCCACTATCCCTTTCTTCATTCCTAGCCACTAGTAATTTCTATAGATATTATGATACATATTTTTCAGACTTGGGTGTACCACCCATCTAGAAGAATGAAAATCCCTCATCATCTCCTCATGTAATCTCGTATGAACCTATACTCATCCAAAGAAAATAAAAGAATTATCACATCCAAGATACTATCCTAATGGTGACTCCCCACCCTATAAGATGTCCCGTAGAGTAAATCCCTCTGGATCATATAAATGCTTAGTATTGATCTGATCCAAAAATGGGTAAAATAGATGTTGAGGTTATATCTTCTCATCCCTCAGACTTCTGAACATCTAGATTTATATCTTTAAATATTTTCATCATTTCAACTCCTTATATGACTCATGCACTATCTTTATCTTCATCTTCTAGATCAAGGAATTGGAAACAATGTTGACTTTACCCAGTGTATAATCCATCTTGAAGTAAAAATACTATAGATACTTGAACCACCTCTTCCATAAAAGGTTTAGGTCTCATTGATAAAATATATACCTAAGGCTCTTGTGTTCCATGTACAGCACAAACCTCTCACCCAAAAGATAGTGTCTCCAACATCTCAGAGCATGTATCACTGAATCTAACTCTAGATCACGAGTAGGCTATTTTTTCTCATGTGGTCTCAGCAATCTAGATCCATAAGCAACCACTCAATCCTCTTTAATCATAAATTCTTTTAATTCCCACTTCAGATTCATCATAGTACATAGTAAAGTTTTTTCTTGGCATAGTAAAAGTGATAATTGGTGTTGAGGTCAGCCTTCTCTTTAGCTCTTGAAAACTTCTGTTGAAAGAATATGACCAAACAAACTTTACCCCTTTCTTGTTCATCCCAAACATAGGTGATTCTATATGGAATAATTCCCAGATAAAATGTCAATAATACCATGATAAACCAAGAAAACTTCAAACCTTGAATACATTCTTAGGTTTCTCCCAAGATAATATAGCTAAAACCTTCTTAGGGTCTACTTCCACTGCTTCCTTTGAGA
The DNA here is from genome assembly GCA_963277665.1 of Viscum album. NCBI lineage: Eukaryota > Viridiplantae > Streptophyta > Magnoliopsida > Santalales > Viscaceae > Viscum > Viscum album. The sequence continues at coordinate 1,838,867,904 of OY728136.1, forward strand.
TAACATGACCCAAAAAGTGTACTTTATCATTCCAAAAACTAAATTTGGTTATCATGGAGTAAAGATAATTCTCTCTCAATGTGATTAGGATTATGTCAAGATGTTTGGAATGATCATATAAAAACTGATAGTAAACTAGGATTTCATAGGAAAAAAAACCACCACATACTAATCCAAGAAAGGATGGAAAATATAGTTCATCAAGGCCATGAATACTACCAATGCATTTGTCAAAACGAATGGAATCAACACAAACTCATAAAAGTCATACCTACTCTTAAAAGAAGTCTGAGGTATGTATGATGGTCCCACTCTCAACTAAGGATACCCTAATCTCAAGTCAATCTTAGATAAAATATGGGAACCTCTTAGCTGATCGAATAGATAGTTGATGTATGGAAGGGGATATCGGTTCTTAATTGTCATCTAGTTCAACATCTGATAATCCATAACAAGTGCAAAGCCTCATCATCTGTTTTGTAAAAAAACATGGGAGAACCTCAATGTGATGTATTGGGTCATATGAAACCCATAGCTTAAAGATATTCTAAATGAACTTTAAAATTATGAATATCCATTACTTCCATCATGTAAGTTAGAATAGAAACTGACTCTGCTATTAACACCATATTGATCATGAAATCAACCTCCCACTAAGGTGGTAAGATATATAACTCTTCATTAAAAACATACACAAAAATTTCTACCACTAGAGGAAAATTATCCTACTACATTCCACCATAATCTATTTTAAGACCTATTATCAAATCCATGAGAAAACAAAATATGCACTGAATTAGTCCTACATGACCAGCCTAAATATCCCACTTATCCTGGTGAAAATAGCTACCTCCTTTTAGATATAGAAAGGTAACACTCCTCCAGTAACGTTCAATTTTATCCCAGTACATAACAAACCAATCCAAACCCATAATCAAATCAAAACCAGCCATTTCCATCAGAAATAGTTCCTAAAATAAATGGTAACCAACAATTTATAGAGAACACGACTTGTTATGTTTGATGTTATCTACCCACACTCCCAATGGTATATCAATGTTCTAGACACTATCCATGACTTCTATAAACAAGACCAAACCATTTTCAAAAAGATCAGATATAATGGAATTTGATTCTCCTATATAAAACATATCACAAGAAAGGTTAGATGATACAAGAATTGTATTTATGGTGGTAAAAGTTCCTACATAAAAACTATCCAAAGTATACTTCATAGTTTATGACGGCCTTTCCCCTCTACCATGGGCTCCAATATAACTCCCTTATTTTGATCCCTCTGGATGGTACTGATAATCTTGCAATGGGGTACCATGTAACCTTACTCTACCTGAAAATCCAGTGAACTCTAGCTACTAGTCTGTTGAAGGGTAGATGAGTCCTTTTCAGACTTTGGTACCTATCTTGATCCCCTATCACTGCACTCTTACTGCATGCCCCTATAAAAAAACTACAGGTGGCCTAGACTTCCACATGCATGACACTGCAAAGAAGGGTACAGACACTTAGGCTTCTTGTGGCCAAAATTTCCACATAGGTATTACGACAATGGAACATGGTCCTGATATGGTTTTCCACTGCCCTAGATTCTCTTCCCATTATTCCCTTAGTGATAACTATAATAGAATAACTTCTTTCCAGTAGAAGAAGATAACCCATTTCACCCTACAAAAACATACTAAATGTTATTCAGGGATTCTTTCAGATTCTATTTCATGATAAGTCCCTGATTTAACATTATGAAATGCTACTTTATCAAACAATTTTCAACTGTGACCTCATCTCCTAGTGAATACTGTCCTAGAAATTCCTAGTTGTGTAAATCTCATCAATTACTAAATATGGATCAAAGCATTGAAATTAAGTGAAACATCTAGCATAGTCCATCATTGACATACCCTCTTGGGTCAAGTACATGAAATCATGATCCTTATAATCCATCAAAGTATCAGGATAGAATTGGCCTAGAAACATCATCATGAAGTCCTTCTATGTTAACTTCTCTTACTACCAAGATTTTTATAAAGTGTCACACCAATGATTGGATGGTCCTCAAATCATGTATGTAGAAAGCTTCACTCTTCTATCTATAGGTATTTCGAGGTTCTTGAAGATCATCTAGACTGGCTCGATACATAACTTTTCTATTTGGGGGCCTATCTACCCAGTGAATTTAGACAGATTCTACAGCTATAAATATCTCATCAGATCATACATAAAAGGTAAAGTGTGAATAGTATCCCTTTACATGGATTGCATAACCCTCAGAAAGTTTTTGTGAAGCTAAACATCCATCTGATTCACATAAGCTATAGAAATCTCTAGCTTAGCTGCATTATGAGCATGTTATTTTTTGTTCTCCTAAGGCTCAATTCAAAGATGATGAGGAGGAATTTTCTTTACATGAAAAACACACTCTATAGAACACTGGATGTAACACCCCAACTTAGGTTCCATGATACCATGATCTGGTGCACTATAACACCTCAAGCGCACCTCCACATATTCCAGAGGCTTTCAACTAGTAGAGGGGGTCTAAAATAGAACTATGAGGACATTATACCCCATATAATAGTGCACATACAGAAGAAAATAACCAAATATAATGCACATCAAAGTAATAAGAAAGAAAAAATAAACCAATGATGAAACATAATTTAAAAAAATGAAAAGAAATAGAGGCATGAAGAGCCATGTCATACATACAACCAACTGCCAACTAGGATGGCTACACAACATACCAAAATAAAATAAACTACAAGAGGCTCTATAACATCTCTAAGACAAACCCTTATAGTCACCACCACTCAAGAAGTCATGCTCGGCCAAGCCATACCCAACACGGGCCTCATCCCACAACCTATGTCTGTAATAAGCATGTGAGAGCTTCTTGTATACCCAAGTGCAATGGTGTCCTAACTAGGTGTGAGTAAAAATAAATAGGCCACCACCAACAGTGTCAAGATAAAATACCAGTCAGTAAAATAGTGTTTGTAGATAAACAATAGAGTAAAATAAATAGTACAACAAAAAGGATGCAATCCAAGGAAACAATAGCTCATCTAATACCCACTAACCCAAGGTCTCTAAGGTGACACTCGGGACAAACAAACATGTAACTATATAAACTAGTCATCTAAGGTTAACATAAGAGGTACATAATAAAAATTTCAAGAAAGAGTGTTCACTATTGTTCAACTCAGGGGAGCATAAACTTACACCCATAAGGCATATCCAAAGTACCCAAACCATCAGTGCCTAGAAATTCAGTCCAACATATGAATCAAATATCAACATCAAAATTTAATGTGTCTGGAACCTCTATTTTACACCAAACCATATAACAAACTATCAGAATAGATACCGAACAATGGGTCCATATAACCCATCACCAAACATAACGGTAGTGATCATAGCCTCAGCCCATCCCCTATTTATACATAACAATGGTGGTGCCTAGAGCATCATTCTAGCCCAAATCAAGGAGAAGGATCATCAATACAACATCCTTTTCCCACATTTCATGCCATTATTTTCTAGATCCTCAGTATGTTGCACTATCTATGAAGTATACTATCAGTTTATATAGCCTTAGTTTGACACCATCTCAGTATCATACTTCATGTGACCATAGCCTCAATCCATCACACAAACCATACATAAAAACCATCTTTCTTGGATCATCATTCCATCAGAAAAACCACATATTAATTCCATCATTCCATAATTTTCTCTACTAAGGTCATGAACATAAAAAACATTCAAATAAGACACAACAACCCTATTTAACCACTAACACTTACTAAGGTCTTTACGTCCTTCAAAACCAAACATACCTTGACTAGGTGAATCACCTTTACCATACATCAACGAAATTGAACCAAACACAATCATTAAACCTTTGAAACCACCCTCTTAAAAAATGGGTCTTTCTCTTTCATAAAAAATCAAGGACTAAGTCCTACATTTATGTTAAAACCAACATAAGATCCAACAAATTATTTCACCAAGGAGGCAACTATTCCCCCGATACAAATCCACCTTTGAAATTTACTTGTAAAATTATCTTTTTATAAACCACTTGGAGGTCAAAACCTTATTTCAAAACAAGAATCATTACAAACACGACTTTCCCCCTTCAATACCCAAAACCTACCCAAATCCCAATGCAAAAATTGAAAATAATTTCAAAGGCCTCATAGGTACTTCAAAAAACTTAACACATACAACATTTAATTTTATCGTCTTATGAGTCAAGAACCATTTATTACCAAGTACTACTCGTTAGTTCTTTAACCATTTAATCAAATTAACCAATGATCTTAACCGAGTTAAACTCACAACCTAATTATTTTACTTAGTCCAAGGGAGAAAATATACCACTTGTGGGCTTAAGTCGCATACATACTCATGCAATAAATTAAGAATACTATAGGTAAATCTCTTAGACCACTTACCTCATTAGAGAAGCCTTCCACCACATTTCCAAGGCACAACGGCCTTACCAAGTCCCATACAAGCATCATCCAAACCCCTCAATACCCAACTGAGTTCATCACAGTCACCTAAGATCTAGTCTCACACCAAACAACAACAATTAAATAATTATAGCAATTCGAACTAATTAATAAACCAAACCCAACTTTTCATAAGGTTGAAAAACTTACCAGTTCATTATACCACACCTAAAATGAAACCAACCACTCACCAATGACTTGTGGTGTAACCTCGACCACATTCCGGGTTAGATCCCTAACAGACAATACCAACACCAAACTTAATTAAATTAAACCATTTGAAAAAAAATCTAAGAAAATTCACCATAGCCACATTCCTTAAAAAAACATAATGAAATGACGTACAGAATCTATGTTGGGATATCATCTATCCAATCCAATCAAAAACCCCATCATCTATGGACAATTCCACCATGCTCTAGTGGAATCAGAATCGAAACCATAACCCACACATCGATAAATTAGAAGGAACCAAGGAAAGAGAGGAAGGGAAGGGGGGGGAGGAGAAATATCACCTTAAATACTGAATAAGTACCACAAAAACACCTCCTTGGTGTGGATTAAATAAGGGAGGAAGCGAGGATGAGTCCCCTCTAGTTTTTATGAATGAGGGGAGAATAAAGGGGAGGGTGACTTAAAATCCCAAAGAGGAAAATGGTAAAAATACCATTTTAATGAAAATCTAGGCAGGCTCACAGCTTGATCACATGGTTGGTCAAACTGTGATCTAACTGTGTGCACCCATACTATCCAACCCCCATGCCCCACACAGTTAGGCCACATAGTTTGAAAAACTTTACACCAACCATGAAATCAGCACTACCTACCACCTATAATAAAGTGCATGGTTTGTCTAAAACTGAGTACAACACATGCACCATGTCTCAGAACCTCCTCAACTTCACACTGTTTCCCCTTAGAACACACATGGTTTTCCCTTAACCATGAGGAAACCATGAAACCCAACCATGATCAGTTCAAAATGAACTAAAAAACTTTTGATCATTATTGTGTTGCATGATTTATATTAAACTATGCACACCAAACTGTGCACCCTTTCCAAGAAACCTCCAAAACTACCAAAACTTAATATGATGCCTCTAAAACTCATCCAAACACCCAAGAAACCTCATGATAATCATTCCCCATCCCAAAATGTGCCTTTGATACCTACCAACTCTCATAAATCCATTCTGATTCTTGGTTCAATATTTGACCAATCCTGTAATGAAAATTCAAATTCATTCAAAATTTCGATATATCTGAACGCAGGATCTTACAACATCCCCATCATAATACTTTTATTCCTTGATAAGTCTTGGTGGTCATCCTTCAGTTCCACCCAACCTACATCAGCCACCAAATTCCAACCAACATCCATGTCCAACTTCTAATAGCCTGAGACACTACCAAGGCACAACCTCCAACTCAATGTCCTCAACAAGAAAAAACTATGAGGTAACACCCATTTCCAAAACCAAAACACCATTATAACACTTACCCAATCCCATCCAACTAGGAAATTAATTACATAATCACTCAATAACTCATGGAGATATGGTTCTCCCCACTAAAATCTTAAACTTATAGCCACTAACTTTTTATACTTAACACCCTTTCCCTTAGGAAGGATCAAAAAACCTAAACTCGTGCTCCCACCAAGTTCCCAACACAATTATCAACCTATCATGCTCTAACACCCACTAGAATTTCAATCATCATTGGTACTAATAATCATCACCAAAACCATATGAAATGGACACATCCCATCCATCTACACACAAACAGAGAACAATATAGATTTTTCCTTGAAATCCCAACAGAAATCCAGTATGCACTTATTGTTCCCAAATGAAACACCAGAAGTAGCTTATAACCTTCCATGCCCACATTGTGCACCAACCCCCATCAGGATATCATTGGCCAACTCATCCCAAAATTCATGTCTCTAACTGTCGGTCTGTCACCAACATATCTGATCACTCTACCATCACACTCATAGGTATTCCTTAACCATCCCCAAACATACCCTCTAGATTCCATAACCAAACAAATTTCTAGAACAATATCAATCCCAAAGCTAATGCTCATCTTGATCATTCTTCACCACTAACCTCCCATTAGCAATTCCCACGAAAGTTAAGCATGAACCGCACGGTTCATTTCTGGCATCACAATGCCATAATGACTGACCCACGGTCAGTTACACACACCTATGGCACTTCTAGAATAAGGTTCACACCTTTACAACTGATACATCACTCTTCACCATATAATTTTCATCTTCACTGACTCACCCAACAACCTCAACCACTTTGGCCATGTTCCAACCACTACTAACCCAAGAATCAAAAGTGGCCATATTTCCCTCACCTGAGATACCAAGTGAAAAATCAACTACCTACTATCCTCAGCATCCAAGAATGGAACCCAAGGTATTCATTGACATTAATTCCATCTTGAGAACCCCACCCATAAACAGTTTATGATGCACTTCCCACCATGCGACTCCACATTCACTACTCCATGGTTGTAACCTCCAAGAGTCCCACAACCAACTAAATACATTATGTTAGATAGGAATATATTCATTAACCTCTTAGTGTACCTAATATGGTGTCAATATATTGAGCATGATCGACACTACAATGAGTAATCTAGAACTTTATCGATGAACACCACCACCACACATTCATTTTCGATGTCACCTCTATCTGCAAGAACATTGCAGGCCATCAAAGTCCTAAGCCTCCCTGCTTATATGTATCTCACCACATCCACATTGATCATAACCCTACTCATAGATTCCCACATAACCCTACTAACCTAGAAATTCAATATATAATTTATGATCCATAAACCAAATAGCGCTACATGTCACTACCTGTTTGTTCCTCAAAGATCCTAGTAACACTTAACTGCTACACACACTCTTGTGTAACCCAACCACAGAGCCTGATTTTGAATGTAATGAGTCAAGACTTATGAAAATTTATCTTAATAAACCTTTCCACTAGTCATTCATACCATGCATTCCTATCTCACCCATCATTGATCACCCTTGATGCTTTCCAAAACTAAAAGCAACCCACCAAACCCAAACCACCTACACGATTGATCAAAATTAGGGGGTTGTTAAAAGTTACACTAATATCATATATTACCTCACCACGCTCTTGAAGATGAATATAGAGATAACCAACCTAACTAGTCCAACATCTAGAAACCACACATACCATCACTGCATCAGTACTACAAGTATTTCCCATCTCAAGAAAAATGGGCTCCCCATGTACCTCATACCAAAAACAAACTCACCCACATTATTGTCACCCAAATCGAACTTTTTCACATAGAATCACTTTCCCTAAAGTGTACACTATGCTCCTTATCCATCTCATGACCACCAAGTACATTCATCTTCACATCCACCACCTAGGATAGGCACCCAAACAAGCTTTCCCCTCAAGAAACAAAATACAAGGCTAAACCACTATCAATAAAGTGATCTTTATCAAAACAAAATGAATCCCACATGCCAAAACCCCATACTAGGAAGCACCCTTCACGCACCATTTTTAAAATTATGAAAAATCCATTTGTTCCTTTTTCACCCAAAGAACACATAACTTGGTCAACCCCCCTCACAGGTCACCCTCAAAAGCTGCATGATACCAACTCCCAAAACTTGAGTCACATCAATAAGGTAACTACTCACAGGAATCAACATGCACCTATCTCACCATCACACAACAAAAATAGATCAAAACACCCTCTTATAGGGTCTCACACCATAAAGGCATCATACACCAACCAACTACCCACAGATAGGGTATATGTCATCTCTGAGCATCTGTGCATCAGACCGCTCCCTAGAAAACCTCAACATACTACCAACCTCAAAAAAACACCCACAAGGGGTCCAATGATCCTATACTCACACAGAACTGACCCAGTAGGGTCACTGCACTAACCATACATGAGGCCACACCAGTATCCTCACTAGTGAGGACCCCATCATAGATCCACATGACCTTCCATCATAAGGGAAATCCTTAAAATCACACACTAGTAGCCCTATAACATGTGGATCCTATGTGTCTATCATGATGCATTATATGCCTCTTTCCTTTATAGGCCAAGAGAAAAAACCAAATCATAGACCTATGTACAATGGGACAAGATCCATAAATCCACCATAAACCATCAAATTCATACAACATGTGTATCATTTGAATCCAAAATCATATACAAAAGTAACATCACAAACTAGAATAGAAATCTCAACCCATGGTAACCTGGACTTCCTACCGGAATAGGTGTTCATGATGCACCAGTCTGGTATCCATCTCAATCTCTAACACATTCATGTATCTCTTGTCTACCAAAACCCAAATAGTAAAATAACAGGAAGACAACTTCTCTGATACAACTTTTTAATCTATCGACTTGGGTTCCACTAATCTAGTGCCCTGGGAAAATGTGTTACAGGACCTTAAGCACACATCCTTGTATACCAAAGGCTACTGACTAGTAGTGGGGGTCTAAAATAGAACTTTGAGGAGACTATACTCCCATATTAGAGTGAACGTCCAGAAGAAAATAATAAAATATCATTCACATCAGAGTATGAAGAAAGAACAAATAAACTAAATCTAAAACATACTATAATAAAATGAAATACAATAGAGTCTAGAATGGTCATGTCATACATACAGTCAACCACCCACTAGTCTAGTTACGAAACAAAATAGAATAAAAGAAACTATGAGAGGATATACAACATCACTAATCCAAACCCATCTAGTCACCTGATACCACTTGAGAAATCTTTCTCAGTCAAGCCATACCCAACACGGGCCTCATCCCACAACCTATGATTAAAATAAACTTGTGTGAGCTGCTCAGGTACCCAAGTGCAATGGAGGCCCAAGTAGTATGTGACTACAACTCAGTAGGACACCACTAATGGTGTCAAGAAAAAATACCAATCAGTACAATAGTTTATTCATATAAACAGTGGAATAAAATAAACAATACAACAAAAATGATTCAAGCTAAGGAAACAAAAACTCATCTAGTACCCACTAACCCAAGGTCTCTACGATGAAAATCTGTCCAAAAAACATGTAATGATATAAACCGTTCATCTAAGTGTATGTTAGGAGGTACATATTGAAAATGACAAGAAAGATTATTCACTCTTGTTCAAATTAGGAGAGCATAAACCTATACTCACAAAACCTATCTAAAGTACTTGAACCATTAGTGCCGAGAAAGTTAGTCTAGAATTTGAATCAAATATCAACACAAAGCATAATGTGGCTGGAACCTCTTTCCTACACCTAACCATATACCTAAATATTGATATTGATACCAAATATCAGGTTTATCGAACCCATCACTAAACATAATAGTAGTTCTCAAAGCCTCAGTCTGGTCTCCATCTAAACATAATAATAGTGGTTTCTAGAGTATCGGTCTAGCCCAACCCAATGACAAGGAGAATCAATCCAAAATCATTCTCCCACATGGCATGCCATCATTTCCCAGAGACTCAGTCTAGCATACTATCCATGAAGTATACTATTAGTGTATAGATCCTCATTCTGATACCATCTAAGTAGCATACTTATTATCCTCAGAGCCTCATTCCAGTACCCAAACCATACATCCAAACCATATTTCCTAGAGAATAATTCTATCATCCAAAATACATATCAATTCCATCATAACACAGTTTCCTATGCTCAATTCATGACCATACAAAACATTCAAGGAAGACAAAACAACCATGTATAACAACTAACACTTACTAGGGTATTTATGGCCTTCAAAACCAAACATACCTTGACAATGAGTATCCCCTTTCCCATACATAAAAGAAAAAAAAAACACCATCATTAAACCTTTCAAACCACACTCTTAAAACGTGGGTATTTATATTTGGAAAAAAATCAAGTCCCAAGGCCTACTTTTCTATTAAAGCCAACATAAGATCCCACAATTCATTCCCTAAGTAAAAAACCACACGCCAAATATAAATACACCATTGAATTCTATTTATAAAATTCTCTTTTTATAAAACAGTTTGAGTTCAACACCTCATTTCAAAATAAGAATCATTTCAAACATAGTTTTCCCCTTTTGATACCCAAAACCTTGATAAATACCAAAGCACACATTTAAACCATTTCAAATGCCTCATAGGTACTTTAAAACACTTAACATAGAAAACATTTCATTATATCCACTTATAAATAATGAACCATTTATTACTAAGTATTACTCGTTAGTTCTTTAGCCATTTAATCAAATTGATCAATGAGCTTAATTGATTTAATCTCATAGCATAATTATTTTACATATTCCAAGAGAGAAAACATAACAATATTTTTATTAAGTAACATACATGCTCATGTAATAAATTAAGAAGACCATGGGTAAAGCTACTATACCACCTGCCTCATTAGAGAAGCCTTAAACTATATTTCCAAGGCACTGCGGGCTTGCCAAGACCAATCCAAGTATCATAAGAAACCCCTCAATACCCAACCCAGATTGTCACAGTCACACAATCTCTATTCTCACACCAAAAAAACAACAATTAATTAATTTTAACAAATATAATTTATTAATTAACCAATCCCAACTTGTCATAGGGCTGAAAAACTTATTGGGTCATCCTATCAAACCAAAACTGAAACCAAATGCTCACCGAAGACTCATGGAATAACCTCAACCACATTCTAGGATAGATCCCTAAGAGGAAATACCAACAACCCATTTAATTAAATTCATCCATTTTACAAAACATAAGAAAATTCACCACAGTAACACACCTTAATGAAACACCATGTAACAAAGTGAGGAATCCATATCAGGATCTCTTCTACCCAAGCTGACCAAAATCCCCATCATCCCTAGTAGATTCAAACATGCTCTGGTGGAATTAGAATCAAAACCCTAACTTCTAAATCTATAAATTATAAGGAACCAAAGAAAGAGAGGATGGTAAGAAGGAGGGGGATAAAACTCACCTTAAAAACTGAAGAAGCACAAAAAAACCTCCTTGGTGTGGGTTGAAGAAAGGAGGAAGGGAGGAGGATCCTCCTATGGTTTGTTCGCATGAAGGGAGAATAAAGACGAAGGGTGATATAAAATCATGGATGGGAAAATGGTAAAAATACCATTTTAATTAAAATTTGGGTAGTCACATGGTTTGGATGAATGGTTGGTCAAACTGTGCACCATCCGTGAGCACCCTTGTTGTCCAACCCCCATGCCCACGAACAATTAGGCATCATGTTCTGACAAACCATGATGTTAGCACTGACTACCACCTAAAACAAAACACATGGTTTTTTTAAAATTTTGTACAACCCATGCACCATGTCTTAGATCCTCCTAAACCTCGCACAGTTTCCCCTTAGAACATGCACAGTTTTCCCTTAACCGTGTGGAAACCATGCAACCCAACAATTCTCAATTCAAAATGAAATAAAAACCTTCTGAACATTTGGGTGTCTCATGGTTTCTTCTAAATCGTTCACACCAAACTATTCACCCTTACTAGGAAACCTCCAAAACTCTTGAAACTTAGTTTGAAGCCTTTGAAACTCATCCAAGAACCCGGGAAACCTCCCAAACATCATTTCCCATCTCAAAACGTCCCTTTGATACCTACCAACTCTAAGAACTCCATTTCAAGTCTTGGTTCAAGATTTGACATGTCCTATAAAAAAATTCAAATTCCTTCAGAATTTTGATCTATCTAGACACAGGATATTACACTAGATAATATCAAGGTCAACCTCAATAGGTGAAAACAAAAGAGAACCATTAGAACATGGAATATTCAAACTTGGATTAAAAATTTAATTGGTATGACATAACAGTTCATTTATTCCCTTTTTCAATAGATATAATAGAGATCTCATTTGACAGATGATACAGGAAATATATCACATGCAATAAATATGTTCTTATCATAAACAATGAATGATAGTATATATCCCTACATTTCTATCATGATGTATGCATACTCATCTCATTCCATTTCAATCCACGAGTATAAATATCAAGAAATAATAAGATCACACAACATGTGAATCACCCAATGTGAAATAATATCAATTGTAACAAACAAACAGCATGAACAACAATCTCATCCCTTAGTACTTAGCTTTAACCCCATACATGGGATAGCTACTCCCATTCATAAGATCATTAATAGGTCTAGAAACATTTATAATATCCTTTATACCTTTAAAAAATAGTAAAGTATTAGAAAATAAAAACTTTAATTCTCTGATACCACTTTGTAACATCCCCTGATCTAGCCCTCTCTCACATGGCCAAACCGAGTTGGTTTCTAAACCTAAAGCATGCCTCACCCTATTACAGAGGTTGATTACTAGTAGTGAGGGTGTCAAGAACATATTGGGGAGACTATATACCCTAGTCTTTATTTTTAATAATAGCATAATAAATATCATAACAATAGAAATAGCGGAAATAGTATAAAAACATAAAATAAAACAAATAGTAAAGGAAACTAATAAAACCAATAATATGAAAAATAATGTAATGATAGGATAGAAAAAACTAAGTGTCAAGATTAATTTAAAATAGATAAATTAAGAAAAAGATTAGAGAAGATACCAAAGACCCCAATCCCAATCCTCATGTTGGTCCCATCTCCAAAATCCAACTCATGCAGTAAGAAACAATCAATAACAAAGTAGTTTTCCCTTGTCCAAACCTGCATCCATAAAATCTGCTCAGGTACCAAATGGTGGCTCAAATATGGTGTGATTAAATCTCATTAAGTCATCACCACCATGTCTAAACAAAACCTGCATGATAGTAAGTTCATGTAATAAAGTGATAAATATAAGTATTAATAAATCAATTAATACAATATAACAATTAACATGATTCGAAACCATGTTGGAATAACTCTGAGAATGTAGCATCACCATTCCAAACATAAACATGAGTCCATGGCATAATCACATAACTAGGAAAGACCTCTATATAAGAATTTTAGTATAATCAAGCCAATCCCTTTATATAATCATTTCATCATAACTGATCCACACCCTTTATATAATAATTTAAGCATAATCATTCCAATAACTTTATAAAAAAATTCAGCATAACCAAGCCATGCCCTTTATATAAGAATTTCATCATAATCAGGACAATACATTTTTATAATAATTTTAGCATAACTGGGAAAATCCATTTATATAAGAATTTCAGCATAACCATATCATATCAAAGTATCATGAAACATTTCAATAAACAAGTAATCTATTTTAAAAAGTGATCATATCACAATCAATCACATAAGGTATCATTTCATGCAAATTAATGTTCCAAAATAATATTCAATTAATTATCATTCAAGGTTAGGATCACCCTATGGGTAACTACATGAAATTTCTTATCACTATTGGTTCACTACTATAAAACTAGCCTTAAACAACGCTATAAATAGCCTTCATCAATTCTAGAAAATCACTGACTACTTGAGCAACATTAAAATCCCAGGACTTTTATCAGTGATTTTAGAAGTGTTAATAAATGTATTTTTTATTAGTGATTTTAAAAGTGTTGATAAAGGGTTATACTACATTATGCTGTTACAACACACTATAGCACTGAGAACACATCAGATATCAATAAAAACAAGTCCCAATATAGAATTTAAATGAAATTAAATTTACAACACAAATAATAGAAAAAATATATATTATAGACATTTCAAACATTGGTTTATATAATTACATAAATACAAACTATTACATACATTTGAAAACAATCCTAACTGTCAATTTTACCATGATTTCCATTGACTTTATTTATCAAACTGTCAACATTACATGAGCAGTTTCAAACAAACCACTTCAACTTGAAAAAAAGAGTCCACCTATATAAGAAAACAATTATTATGAGTAATACTAAAAAGAAATAAATTAAACATAAATATAAAATAATACATTAATTCTATTGAAAAATGATTTTACTATGAAAATATCAAGATTACCTTTGTGATTGAGTAGTATAGGGAACTTGAAAGAAAGTGATAAATTTCAACACTACAAGAGTGAAAGGTTTTGTGAGAGAAGAATTATGTTGAAGTTTTGGTGAAGAAAGGGATTAAATATGGATAGATCACCCAAACTCAAAAAAAAGAATCCACATGTATAAGAAATCAATTATTATGTGAGTAATACTAAAAATAAATAAATTAAACATACATATGAAATAATAAATTAATTCTATGGACAATGATTTTACTTTGAAAACATCAAGATTACCATTGTAATTGAGAAGAGGTAGCGTCATTTCTCTTTCTACAAATTCAGTGGAGTTAAATTAAAAGAAATTGATAAATTCACCACTATAGTTGTGAAAAAGTTTCAATGGAGAAGGATAATAAAGGTTGGATAGAGCACCCAAACTTGAACAAAATAATCCACCTTTATAAGAAAAAAAATATTATATAAGTAATACTAAAAAATAAATCAAACATATATGTGAAACAATATATTAATTCAATGGGTAATGATTTTACTATGAAAACATCAATATTACCTCTGTAATTGAATAAAGGTAGCATAATTTCTCTTCCTTCAAAGGTAGTGTAGGTAACTTGAAATAAATTGATAAATGCACCACTATATGGGTGAAAAGATTTTAATGGAGAAGGAGCATGAAATTTGGACAGATCACCCCAACTTGAACAGAATAATCCACATGTATAAGAAGACAATTATTATGTGAGTAATAATAAAAATAAAAAAAATTAAACATAAATATGAAACAATATATTAGTTCTATGGACAATGATTTTTATATGAAAATATCAAGATTACCTCTATGATTGAGTTGAGAAAATGCTGTTTCACTTCTTGCAAAGTCATGACACATGGATAGAAATATTCTAAAATAAATGAACTCTACAAGGAATAAAGAAAATTAAATCAATATTCTATTATATAATTTTTCGGTAAAATAGAGAAAGTATATCATAACATTACCTTTTCTTCTTTCAAAGGGTTTCCTTGATTATAGTTTTTTCTTCTAAAGTATTGGTAACAACGTCATGTGGAGAAGACATTGTCTGCATGAGTAATGAAACATTTAATTTAGATTATGTTAATGCATTATAGAACATATAATATTATGAGAAAAAGTATAATATATTAAAAAATACTTTTAACTTCTCATTGATTTCTCTTTCATTTTTAAAGTTTTCAAGGATTTGGTTACTCTTTTAAGAATAAAAATTCCCTCTTTTTGGTCCCCTCTAACATACAAGACATTGTCTATATTGGGACTAACAGAACTGATTGTGATGTCCCAATAAAAGGGTCATCCTCAATTTAATTTTCATCTAACTCAATATTTTTTTTAGCCACCAACATGAAAATAGACCAATTATTTTTTTTGGATCAGAGAGATAATATAATTTCACTTATTGTGATTCCATTATGAATGGATCATCTCTTTCCCCTTCTATACTGAAATTCACCTTCACAAAGCCCATTTCATTAAATTTCACTACATTGATATTTTCAACCCATTTGTAAAGGAAAATAGGCAATTGAAATGTTGTATAATACAACTTTTATATCTGTTTGATGATGCCAAAATATGACATATTTGCATAAATTGGATTTCTATCCTTGGAACTATATATGTGCATCGCTTCAGGAATAAGCATAACACCACTATTTTTCATCATACTGAATTCATCATGTTATTTTTTATAGAACATATAAACATTGATTACAAACTCAGTGTAAGTTATAAAAATTTTATTTGGTCCTCTATCTAGCCATTGAAGTCATTCAGAAATTGAATTCATATTTCTAGATAATTCCTTATAAATTTGATCTCTAAACCATCCTATAAACTGTTTATTATGTATTTCTAATATATATCTTTCATCCCTTTATGTATTAAAATCACTAAGAATTTATTTGTGGGATTCAATTTATGGATCAACATCTTTTCTATTATGTAATATGTAAAGATTTTCTTGATCCCGCTCTATCATGGTAATTGTAACAACATCTATTCCAGAAATCCCTTCTCCCATAAGGCATTCATTGCAACAAGACTTTGGTAGACTGATGCATTCAACATCTGATAGGTAATCGGTATATAATTCAATAACTTATTCAATAATATATCATTATGAAATAAAACCTTCTAGACAAATTTGATTCTGGACACACACTTTCAAAATCTTCATATATCGTTCAATTTGTTACATTCATCTATAATGGACAGGACCACATAGTTGAACCTCTCTGACCAAGTGAACCATCAGGTGGACCATTATATCAAATAATAATGGTGGGAAGAACATTTCTAATTCACATAATATGATTTAAATCTCTTCATCCATGATGAGAAACTTCGACGGGTCTACAACTTTACTACATATGTCTTTGAAAAAGAAGCATAGTCTGGTTAATATATGTCATACATTTTGAGGCAGAATTCAATGGAAATCAGCATGCATTAAATCTTGCATTAAAACATGACATTCGTGTGATTTTAGTCCTTGTAACTTCAAATTTGTCATTGGAACAACATTATTAATATTTGATAAATAACCCTGTGTAACTTTTACACTCATAAGAAAAATGAAAAATAGAAAATTTTCCTGTCTGGATAGAGTGTAAGTTTATGGAGGAAGAAAGTTCCACATTTTACCCTTCACTGATGCCAACTCTTCCCTTATCCTCATTTCAATCAATTCCAACCTAGCCTTTATTCCATATTTTGTTTTTCTAGGAACATTTAGTAACATGTCAATAACATTATCAAATACATTTTTTATACATGCATGACATCAAGAAAATATCTAACATACAAACAATTCCAATATGGTAATTCAAAGAAAATTTAACTCTTCTTCCAACCTCATTTTGTAAGTTTTTTCAAAAATGGTTTACCGAAAATAGTGTCAATATTTTTTAATTTTTTTTATAATTGATCACCCTTTGCTAGAGATGGCGGGGTACCTTGTTTGATATTCTCATCGAATGTTTTCATCCAGGATCAGAATTTATTTCATCGAGGTAAAAAATTCTGATGTCTTAAAAATATAGTCTTTGAGGAATGTTTCAACTAAACTGAGTATGTGCATTTTTCCCAAACGGTACACCCCAACATACCTTTAATACTATATCTTGATAAATTTCCATAAGTAGGGAATCCATTTGTCATTCCATACAAAATGGACCTCATTATGAATTCTCCACATCTATGAGCATCATAAATTATAACACTTGTATCCCACATCAATTTCAGATCTTCAATCAATGGATCCAAATAGACACCAATATCATTATCGGGTTTCTTTGGTCTAGATATAAGCAGAGACGACGTAATCTATTTCTTCTTCATGCATAACCATAGTGGTAAGTTATAATTTACCAACATGATGGGTTAAGTACTATGAGTACTAATCTGTACACCAAAAGGATTTATTCCATCTATAAATAACGCAAGATGAAATTTTCTCATCTCATCTCCAAATTTAAGAAACTCATAATAAGTTTTCTTCCACTGAGGAGAATCTAATGGATGATGTAGGTTCCCATCTTTAATTCTTGTATCTGCTTTCCATGTTAACTGTCTTGCAGTTTCTTGACATCCATATAGTCTATTAAACTATGGAATGATAGGAAATTCTCATACAGATTTCAAATTACTTGATTCATTTTTCTTGTATCGATCTATGTCACACTTAGGTCATTTGATGAGTGATTTGTGGCACTTTTGAAACAATATGAAATCATTTGAACAATCATTTATTTTTTTAAAGATCATGAACATTGAATGTAACATTCGTTTAGAATCATATGTTCAGTGTGGTATTTTATTTTATTTTGGTATCATATCTTTTAGAAGATCAATTAGTTAGGTAAATATGGTTTCACTCCATCCATTACCAACTTTCAAATTATATAAATTCAATATAGCTGATAATGTTATGTATTTAGTACAACTGATATACAATGGTTTCTTGGAACAACTATTTAAATCCTCAAACAACTTTGGACAATCATGAAGTCCATTTCAATTTCCATTTTCATTTCTTCCATGTGATCTCCATCATATTTTACAAAGGTATTCATATCAAATGATTCATAAACCATAGTATCATCCCAATCGATATCCACATTCAGTTTTTCCCCATGTTTAGTTCAACATTTATATATTTGATCTATTTTGTGACAAATAAAATGTTCTTCTAACTATTCTGGACTAATTTTTATTGAATAAAAATAACATAAACATGGAAAAAGGATTTTAGAAGGGTCGTCTGCAAGCTCTCTTACAAACTTGATGAACTATTTAACGTCATCTTTATATTCATTGGTAAAAAGATTATCATGCATCCATTTTTGGTTCATATCCACCATGTTGGGTTTAGAAAAGATTAATTTTATACAATATATAAATAAATACACATAAGATATTCATTATCAAAAGTGAAAGTTATAGAAAATTCTAATAAAGGAAATATGGATCATTTCTAATATAATATTTGAGTTCCAATATATTTCCAATCCAATAATAAGGGATGTTTGAATTTGAAAAAATAAAGGGAGATAAAGAAATATAATAAATGAGATTATCCCTGAACTTTATAGGTGTAAACTAGAAGATGGATAGTGTAATGACCCTAGCCTGAATTGCCAAACAACACCAGGTTAGATCATCTTATGATCTCTAACACACCTTAAATTCACTAAAGGATGGTTAAAACTTTGGGCATAAAAACCCATAAATGGGAGGTGGTAACCCCCCCCCCCCCAAATAGAAACAATTAGTACCATCGGTCGAACAAACTTCTAACATGACCCTTGGGGTCAATGGACATGCAAAACCAAAATCATCATTACCCGATATAGGCATACCTATTAGACCAAAAACTATGGAAATAAATGATGAAATAATTATATAGACACACATAAATTTCATGATAGTATAAAAACTCACCCACTTATAGTCTATAAGAAATATCAAATAGATAAAAACCTAATATTCAAACATAACATGAACTAAAGGCACCATAATGATTCAAAAAGTAAAGCCTTGACATGATAAAACCCCATGTGCTTAATTGGGGATGGCCCCTTTGAATCTGCTCTAGAAGAAAACTATGGACCATAGTGAATTGTAAGAGGAACTAGATCCTATGATACATATAACCAATAGAGTAACATACATCACTCCATTAACTTAGTTCCTGCAAAATATCATCTGAAGATGCATGTCTACTGAGGTGTCCATGAAAGGTGTCATCATATATATAATCATTAGGGAACAACCAATGTGCCTCAAATCAGTAGTCAATAAACAAGAATAGACATAAAAAAATTATACACATTTATATACATATATGAAAAAAATATTTAGTAAGAAGATATAAAACATATCACTAAAACAACAATGAATAAATCCAAGGTTCAGTGTCAGATATAAACAAGGGATCATACATCGGTATTCAATACAAAGAATGGACCAAAAATTGTTCCCTAAACAATGGATCACAAACAAATCATGAACAATGGATCATAAACAATGGGTCATAATCAAATCATAGAATAATAAATAAAAAATGTAACCAAAAATACACAAAGAAAATTGGAAGGCCTACCTCGCTAGGTTGAAGAAAATTTGAGACCCTCTTCAGATGTCGGACGAGATGTTTGGAGGTAGTCGAGTGGTGTAACTCAACCTTTGATTCACCAAGGAAGATCACTGGCATTGGGTGACTTCTATGGAAAGCTTCTATATCACGACGGGTTCACAAATGGTTAGGGTTTTTAAAATAAATCGGGACACTTTTATCATTGCTTACCAATAAGCACTGATAAAAGGCATATTTATCAGCACTAAACTTATAACACTGATAAATGTTTATTTTATCATCACATTCTTTAGCGTTGATATATCCTCATCTTTATCAGCGTGAAAAAATCACTGATAAAGATTCTTTTATTTGCGCTTATTACTGAAGCGTTGTTAAAGGATTTATAATTACAATTATAATTAAAAAAATTGTAAATATTTATAAATACTTAATAAATATATATAAATATAAACATAGTAAATATATTCCTTTTTAAATATATTTATTATAATTTTATAATTATTTATTTATAATTATAGAAATATTTTTAGAAAATATTATTTATATCATTATATATATTTATATAATTATACATATATTTATTTATTAAATATATATAGATATAAATATAGTAAATATATTCATTATTTAAGTAAATTTAATATAAATTTAATAGTTATTTAACTATACATAATTATTTATTTATAATTATATAAATACTTTTAAAAAATATTTATTTATTTATAATTATAAATATATAATTGAATAAATATAGTGAATGTACATTTATAAATATATTAATTTATAAATATTTTTTTACAAATTTTTTTTAACATTATTAATTAATATCTAATTTTGAGTGCATGCATATATGTAAAAATGAGTGAAATTGAATAAATTAAGAATATAGGTATACTTTAACAATATTGAAAAAATGGATAAGTTCTGTGTGTGTGCATATTGCATATAAAAATGCATTAATTATGTATATGTGGAATCAATATAACACAGGTTTGATCTATATTAAATTGAAAAATCAAACAAAATTCAATTATATGTCAAGTAATTTGAAATTAGTCAATATTTTTAATACATATTAATTTTTAATTATATACCATTATTCAGTAAATATATGAAAATTTAATTTAAAGTGCATAAATATTTTGTAATATATAAATCATATTTATATACATTAATATATATCAATATATTTAATATATACAATTTAATAACATTAATTATCATAATTATATAATTAATAAAATTTTCAATATTTAATAATGTATAATCAATCAATTCATTTTTATCAATAATTATTTAATTAATAAAATTTGTAATATTTTTTTAATAAACACATTTTTTATTTATTCTTTATTTAGTTATTTCATTTTATCAGCACTAAAAATGCTTTGATGAAAGAAATATTTATCAGTTCTAAACATAATGTGCTGATAAAAGGTTAAATTTATCAATTCTTTCCTTAGCACTGATAAATATACCATTTATTACTGTTTTCTTCTAGCATTGATAAATAATAGCCCTGTTAAAGCCATGTTTCATAGTAGTGGTTCCAAAGATATTCAAGGAGGAGTCCAAAAAACATGATTATTATAACCCAATATTCCATTAGTTAACACACATGTTGTGTCATCATGATCACATAGTATTTCATACACTTAAAAAATAGAAACAAACCATATGGATTTATTCTAGACCGCCTATCTTTATCCAGTGATCAAAGGAACACTCTCAATAGGGAACACCAACAAAGAACAAAAGTGAAGGAGATCACAAGGAAAACCTAGATCACTCAAGCATCAGGATCAAAACCCAATTAAATAGAGGTCAAGATATCACACTACTATAATAGAGGATAGTGGAATAAGGGAGAAAATCAAAGTGAAATAACTCACCAAAGATCAAACATTAGACCGAGACGTTCAGGAGGGAAGGAATTTTCCAAAAATCACTCATAGTCTCCCAAGGGTTTGAGAGAGGATGTTGTGCAATGAATGATGAAAGATTCAAGAATGTTGAATGAATAATTAATAGTCCCGATGAATTCATGTCATAAAACCCTTTCATAATATGAATTCAACATACACTGAAAAGGGGATTGCCTTGGGTTAAAAATACACTAATAAACATTTACACAGTGTGAAATAAATTCATGGCTTGTATAAAATTCATGTTTTTAAATTGTTTCACGGATTCTTCTGAATGAAATATTCAAGTCATGTATTATTTTCACAATGTGAATATGTCCTACAAGCAGTACTAACTACATATTCCTACAAAAAAATCCTGAAAATTCATTTATCTCCACCCAAGCCCGAGGATAATCCCCTTATGACCTTAAACACATTTATACCTAGACTACACTAATTCAAACAAACATATATCCTTGAAATTTAGGTCATTTTACCTAGTAAAATCTCTTCATTCTGAAGAAAGGGTTCATCCGACAAGCTTTAAAGAATAAGAACCCAACTAAAATAGGTTCAACCAAAACTCAAAGAGGGACATACCTGGAAAAGATGAGTTTTACACATGGGTTATGATATAATGTTATGATGAATGTTTCATGGTCTTATGGAACACATATGTATGGTTTCATTATGATATGGGTGGGTCTCAAGTTATATATCCCTCTAATGCATTAGGTAATGGTTTATATCTCATGATATAATTATGTAAAACAAGTCGATGTGCTTGATCTGCTATAGGAAATAAGTAGATGTACTTAATCCTCTATGGGAAACTATTCGATGTACTTATCCCTATGAGAAATAGGTGTTGATTTCAAATCAATTATGATTATATGGTCTTGTAATTTTAACATTGACATATGATATGATTTCTATACTTATGATGGTTCCACAATTTTATGACATGAATATATGGTTCATGATTAATTTGTAATGATTTCTCACTCTTATGATCCATGTTTTTGAAATTATAATGTATTATTCCATTACTTATGTTTACAATCCATGATATATTTTATATGAACTTCGTAATTTATGTTCATGATCTGATAACCTTATTCTTATCTTATGCTTTCATAGGATCATCGACTGATATCTCTCATATTTACCCTTACTGAGCATCTGAGATCACCCTTTATTATGTTTCCTTTCCCCATGTTATAAATAAAGGATTGAGTATGGTATGACTATGAAGAGTAATATTTGGGATGATATTTATGGGATACATTGAATATATTTCATGAAATAATAGGGTTTTGTTTTTATTCTCCAAATATAATAAACATTTATGGTCCAAGGGAATGTATTTGTGAAATGTACAGAATATTTATCTAAAAATATGAAATATCTATGTATGAAAATCTTGGGTCACTATAGTTGGTATCAGAGGAAAGTTTTAGTTGATCACTAGAGATGTGTATTGACTACTAGAAATATGAGTTTTTACGGCTTCCAGAATGGGCGACCGCTAATAGCGGTCACTATTGGTGGGAATTAGCGACTTCCAATGGTGGTTGTTGACCTCAATTAGAAAAAAAATCAGGCGAGATCCCCCCCCCCACCCAATTCCCTCTACACCCTAACCCTCATCCTCAACCCCTTCCCTTCGCACAAAGACCTATGGTTTCCGCCCCTTTATCTCGCCTTGGCCGACGCCGTTGAGACCCCTCTCTCTCAACTCATCATTCGTCGATGACCTTCCCTCACACAACTAGATCCGCTATCGCCACCCATCCCTCGCTTCTCACCTGACCTACGCCTCCACCTCATCCTCCAAAAACCCTCCCCACCACGAACCATCTCTCGCATCGTGAATCAGAACCACTGTCAGCCCCTCCTCATCATGAACCAACCCTCCCCACCACAAATCAGAGAAACCATCATCACAAACCCTCCCCATTGCAAAAAATTACTCCCCATCGTGAACCAGCCCTTTTCGTCTCTACTATCATGAACTAGTCCCCCCCATCATGAAACAGAGTCGTCGTGACAACACCCATAGCCATCCCCGCCCATCTCGAACCAAATCTTCCCCATAGTAAACAAGATATGACACCCTTCTATGTAGCCCAAACAGATTTTGATCATCAATATTAAAATTGAAGTGATTTTATTACTATTTTCCCACATTTATTATGTTCATTTGTTTCTATATTTCTTGAATGAGATGCATGCATCTGAAAACCATGTCCATTGTGTATATAATTCCATGGATTTAATTTTTAATAGATTTTTATATACTAGAAAAATTGAAACAATGTGCAGTGCGTGTTTTTAAATTTAAATTGGAATTCAAAGTGGATTCATCATATACTATAGGTTGACCTATACATAATGTCATTGTTGTGTAAAATTCTATGTCTTGTGATTGATATGAAAATAATGAAAAACTTATCTATTTAGGTTCCAAATCCAGTGGTTTGAATCTTTAATGTTTTTTCAGGGC
This sequence comes from Viscum album, assembly GCA_963277665.1. Classification (NCBI taxonomy): domain Eukaryota; kingdom Viridiplantae; phylum Streptophyta; class Magnoliopsida; order Santalales; family Viscaceae; genus Viscum; species Viscum album. The sequence goes on from OY728136.1 coordinate 1,838,892,546, forward strand.
TAAATACATTGTGTGGGATGAGTCTGATAAGCTATTTCAGCTTGGATTTTTGAAGTAAACAGATTTTTTTATGAAAGAATGCTCAAATCCTTCAATAGTATAATCATTGTTCAATGAAAATATACCTAATTTTGTGGTAAAGTATTCACAACCGATAATGCATGATATTATTAGAGTTATTATTGGAAGAAGGTATGTATTGATATTATAGAGTTAAAATGTTCTTTTTTATTTTCCATGATATATGATGTCAATGTATTTTATGATGCAGGATCTGTTTGAAATCATTTATAGAAACTTGTTATGAGAAAAGGTTTGAAAAATATGTGGAGTTTCTCTGAATTGACAAAAAAATTGTTTTTTGATGGAAGTGAAGGGGGAAATCTTATTTCTCTTCATCAATGATTTTCTCAGGTTAGCTTTTTGATTTCATACATATTTTTTTTCTTTTCTACTAGTTTTGTTTTTTTATTTGTTGTCTTTAATATTGAGTCAACTACACCTGGAATTAACTTTAATCATTTGAATATTGTTGAACAATATAAGTTTACTTACTAACCAAGTATCACATTTGACTACTTTGATGCCCATGAGTCTCTGTTTGTTATTGATAATTTATGGAATGCTTATACAGACTCTTCCAATAATGAGTATTGGTTTGTGATACCTTTAAGATTGATTTTATCCTTTTCATTGTTAATTTTATCTCATATTGTGTTATTTCAATGAACATCATTTTTTCTTGTACTAATTCTGTGCAGACACCTCTATTTTTTGATTTTATAGTTAGCTTCATTGATAAATAGAAAATATGATAAATATGAGAACTTGGAAATCCTAGAAGATGGCAGGAATTTTTTACAGTAATTTTCTAAATATAAATCCATGAGAGAATAATTTGTATACTCCATCTGATACTTGTGTTCATATATCTCTATTTCGATTGGTGTCTTGTGTGATTCCATGTCACTGCTTAGCTTTTTAATGAAAATATTGACATGATGATTACTTTTTTCCTTAATAGTGGTCATCTATAATTATTTTTATGTGACTTTCAATGATTGATTAGTCAATTTTGAAGTTTGATATTTTGAGACTGTAGGCATCATTATTCTATACAGTCCATGGGAATCTTTACACATAGGGAAAATCCTCTTGAATAATGTGAGCTGCTAGAAAATTTGGAACCTCCATCATTTTTCTTCTCTATTATCCACAATGCAACTAGATCACCTTAACCATATAACATCACTTTATAGTCCATTTAACCATTTCCCCTGGAATATCGAGGATCTCTATGGATTATTATAACTCCTCCATCATAAGCCTCATAAGTTTGCGCACCTCATCACCTCTATTGGACACTGGTGATGAAAGTTATTTTCTTAAAACCTCGGTTTCTTATTTGGTGTCTATATTTTTTTCATGTATTTATAGATAGAGATCAAAGCTCTAAGGACTAGGGTATTTTTATATCTTATTCTAAAGATCGATTAGTTTATATACCTAGTGCTAATGGTATTTTTTCATCTGCTTCATTTCAAAATATCAATAGGACTTTGAAGCAATATGCTATGGAAATCATTTAAAGGAAAGGTATTATGCTATATTTTAAGTGAATATGTTGTGTAAATCATTTAAGAGATTATAAGAATTATATATTTACTAAAAATGATTTAGTGGAAGGATTATGGAGGTACGATGGGGATATTAGGGATATCTATATCGGGCTATAATCATTTGAAATTATCCTCAAATCATGTTTATTATGGTCTTTGAATAAACATTTATTGTTTATTAGTATATAATTCTATGTATGCAGGCTTCATCTTTTCATTAAAGTGAAAGTTAAATATTTTTTGCATGATGATTTAACCTTATGAAGAGTTTAGAGACCATGAAATCTAGGAAGATTGATATATCAGAATTCTTGTGACTTAAAGGCATGAGATGAGGTAATCTTTTTGGTTATATTTTTGAATATAGGTTGTTAGTGGTTTTTTTGTAGGTAGATGAAAAATTTATGAAAAATTATGTGTATATTAATAAAGAAATATGGTGGTTGTTATTGGAAGTTTATAGGTTTTTTGGTTTATATTCTTGTTTGGTTATGTGTATGAACATAGTTTTTTTTAAATGTAGCAGTCAAGAAACTGCCTATGGCGGTCACTGATTTTTTTTCCTTGGGATTATTAGCAACTTCCATAGTTTGTTGCTATATCCTACACCATTGACTACAGACTCAGATAGATTATGGACATCTATAGCGACTACTTTTGGCAGTCACTCTTTCCCTTTACCGATAGATCTATTGCGACCACCAAAAGCGGTTGGGTGGCAGTTTCTGAAGACCTTTAACGACCGCTTTTGGTGGTCTCTAAAGGCCATATTTGTAGTAGTGATTATAAAAAAATTGTTAAAACTTGGAGGATAAGTCTAAGTATTGGATAACATCGTAAATATTTGTAAATGATCATGGATAACTTTGTTTAAATGTAATGTACCATATATTGAGATGATGGTATCATGATTTAGACATCTTATGATTTATATTTCATGATTGTAAGATAGTTTACTCTGATTATTATAGATTTATTCTTACACTTTTATTTTTGGTTTTAGTAAATGGATGGAACTAGAAGATATTTAACTAACAATAAGTGTTATGGAAATTTCAATTATTGTCCACTTGAATAACCAAATTATACAGTATTTGGAATATCAAGTCTTGTTTCTATGATCATGAGACTTTCTCAGTCCATGAATCATGTTGAGATTCCAAAGTATCAAAGGAGGAAACAACTTATTGTTGAGTATTTCATAAGGAAACATCCACCTTATTTTAGTGGATCTTCTAATCCACTAGTGTCTAAGTGATGGATAAGCACCATTGAGAAAATATTTTCCATTCTCCAATTCTTGAAACATAAAAAATTTTACCTAGTAATTTATCATTTAGAAGGAAGATAAGATCATTGGTGTAACATTATTAAGAATGTGAGACATGAGGAAGAAATTAACTCCATATAATGGGATGAGTTTAAGGGGATATTTTTTAGTTATTACTTCCCTTGTATTCTATATACAAAGATGGAGAAGGAATTCCTTGAGCTTAAGAAAAAGGAGGATGAATCCATTGGTACTTATGAGGAAAATTTTAAAATACATTCAAGTTATTATTCAAGCTTAATCATTAACCCTAAAAGAAAAATTTATCAATTCTTTGGGGTTTTGAAACCAAGTCTCTAAAAGGAGTTAGCTGACATGGTAAATTTTGATGCATAATTTCAAATAATTTTCAATGGTTTTAAATGGATTTATGATCTAAATGTCCATGTATTCCATTATTTTATCAAATTATGGAAAAATATGATTATGAAATTGAAATGGTTTACAATGTTTAAAATTATTTAAAAGAAGTTGAATTTTGGGTTTTAAATGATTTAAAATTTTAAGAATTGTTGGATTATGGTTTTCAAGTTTTATGAAACTTAATATATTTTTAAATATTAAAATTATTCTCTAATTATTTGTCTTATGAATTTAGGTGTTCAAAAATTTAGACCAATGGTTAGCCCTCAACTAAGAAGCCTAGAAGCCATATGTCCAGCCTCACAAAGAGGCTCAACAGTAAACTAGGCCATCGGGAGGGCCCACCCAAGGTGTAGGTGGGCGCGTGAGCCCCCAACAAGTAGTGGGAGTAGTGTTGTCTTGAAGGCCTGTGTGGGACAAGTGGTGTGGCCTAGACCATGTGGTTGTGTGATTGTGTATGTGGGAGCCTGTCCCCACTACAGGAATCTGAGCCATGTACTCATACCTTGTTACTTAAACCCACATGCTTCCTAGCATTTTTTCGATGTGGGAGAATGATTTATGGGTTACTGTTCATCCATTTTAAAATATCATGCCCCGTCTTGGACATTTGGTCCCACTACTGACTCCATAATGCTCTACCACTTCCTCCTTCCTCTTTAATGCCCATAGCTACTACAACTCACTATGAAATTCCATGGATGACCATTAGAACACTCAGGCTTAAGATGATCTTCACAACCACCACCTATGATCTCCATGGATCACCTCCTACACCTTGATTGAACCCCGTGATCTCATTTGGATCTCCCTTGGACCACTTCTAAAGCTGGAGGGGTTTGGGAGGAGGAGTTCACCACCACATTTCCACATCATCCTCACATACCTTGTGCTACGTGGAGTTTTCACGATCCTCCACCATGTAAGGCCATCCTCCACGGCAGTCCACACCGAGCCAACCTTCCATGGAAGATATTATTTTTAATCAATTGATATGTTCATTTGTTTATATTTTGGATAAAAACACATGAGTCTCGCTAGGAGGATCTCCTATAATTTTTATTTTTAAATCATAAAGACCCGGGGATTTGAAGAGGAGGATGAGTTTGCACCACCCTATCTATAAAAAGAGGGCACCCATGCCACTGCCCAGAGAGTTCTGCACCACCAACGGGAGGGAGATCCTACTAAGGCTGAGGGTGATTTCTTTTTTCCTTCTTTTATTTTTATTTTTATTATTTAAGTTTTATTTTATTATGTAATTTTAGTTTACTTTTTAATAAAACATGAGATATTTTTTATTAAATTGTTTCTTCCACCCATTTTCTTATTATTCACATTCTTTTTCTTCTTCTTATTTTTATTTTTTCTTCTCTTCTTATTTTAACATTCTATCTATATATTATATATATTTATTTTGTTTTATTATTATTATTTCGTATTCTGCCTCATCTATTTTTATTTTATTATTCCATGTGTTTAAAATTTATTATTATCCTCTTATTATCTTTTATATTTTTATTCTTTTTCTTCTCTCTCTCTATCTTCTTTCTCTCCCTTCTATTATTTTAATTTTATTCTCATTTTTATTTTTATTTTATTTTATTTTATTTTATTTTCTATCAATCCTATCTCTTCCACCAAGTGATCTATTACCCTCGACAATGAGGGGTTTACCTGAGGCCTGGACAAAGGGAGGTCAATGTGTTCTTGAATTCTTGGTTAAATTTATCTTATTTTTATGGTAGATATGAGTGGAATGCATGGATGTGGAGATTATCCCCCATTAAATGAAACTCAAATGTATTCTTATTATTTCTTAATTTATTTACCCCCTCTTAATTGGTTATCTCTTCACATGATGGAGTTGATTGAATCAATGGATGAAATAGAATTCAATAGAGCTAGGTTCTGGAATATGGAACACCCTTAATCAATTTTTGTCATTAACCTTGATTACAGGAGGAGGTAGAATTTAGATTACTTAATTCATTCAAGATTTTACAATTTCTAAATAAAAGGATAGTGATTCATGTATGAGATTTCATAGCTAAATTAACAACTAAATTTAAAAAAATAAAGGAGAATAATGATTGAACCCAAAACCAAACCTAAGACCAGGTTTTTTCATTCTAATTTATTTTTTTTACCATTTCATGTTAGTATAATTTTAGATAAATGAATATTTCATGTCTTTTCATTATTTAGAAAATAAAAAAAACCAAACATTATTCATTACTTTGATAAATAATAAAAATAACAAAAAATTATTTTAGATTAATTAGATTAAGTAGGTAAATACATATGAAGATCATCAAGTGATATGGACCTGGTCATCCTCTGTGCTGCATTAGGAAAATAAATTTGCTTTTGTCACACCCTAAAATAGGTGTGCTGTCAAAACTGGTGAAATTTTAAGGGATATAATCAGTAGTTTATTTTATTTTCTTAATTTCACTCTATAGAAATATTTTCATTATTTTCTTTAAAAACCATAAAAATTTATTTTCCCATGATGTTTTTATATAATCATATTTTCAATAAATGGAATAATTACTCAGGGGTGTAAGATAAAAAGAAGGTGATACACAATGTTGAGAACACTCTCCTATAAAGGCTGGATGAACTCACTAACCTAGATAAGAATATGATGAATGGAGATGACACTATACTTTCATTTAAATAACTAGAAGATATTATTGATAAATTCAAACTTGATTATAAAATACTGAAGGCTAAGATAGAAGTTCCACTAGAGTTTCCTAATTTCATTGAATAAATCAAAGATATTGAGGCCCAATTCAAGGAATATTAAAAGCCCAACCATTTTAAGAACTTGATTCAAGAATACCATGAATAGATAGAGAGTGAAGATGAAGACTCGTGTTCTAATGGAAATATGGGACAATATTTAGATCAGTTTTGGATTAAATAGGAAAAAGATGAAATGAAATGAGATCTTAACATATATAAGATTGAAGAATCATCACATGACTAATTATTTATATCCATGGAAGAAGAATAAACCACCCAAGTGGTGTAATTTGAAGAAAATATGGAGTAGACTGACTAAATGCTTCCATCCACTAAGAACCAACTTCAAGAGGCACTCACCATTAAAGAATATATTGATTCTAAACTAACTAAGGGAGTTGATCTTATCTTAAACTCTATTTCATTTTATTTTACTCAATATGAATTGAGTATTAATTCCCTCTAATTTTAATTTTTAGATTCATACAATCCTTGGTTCTCATTAGAGGAATATGTTAAAGAAGAAAATGCACCTAGTGAGGAACACATGGAGATCCCTAATTTTATTGAACATGAATTAGAGGAAGTCCATAAAGAAGTCCAAGTGGCTGAGATTGAGTAAATCGAGATAGAGGCTGCTCATATTGAAAGGTAGAAACTTCATATTAATAAAAAAAAATTATTCAATTGAAAATACCTAATTACTTTCCCTTTTATCATTTAATTCATGTATCCCATGTTGATCCAACCCAAGAAAAGAATAAGGAGGTTTCACAAGTAGAAACCATGAATGAAGTTGATTCATAATTTATCCTACCCTCCCCATGTAATCTATAATTAATTGAAAGTGGTTGAGATCTAGTATATTCTATTCATGAATCATTCCTCACAGAGAAAGAAGAAATGCAAGCTGGGAAAAGCCACATGTGGTTGTTCAAGTCCAATAATATCCACCCACCATCAGACTTTGGATAACAGCTGGTACTAACCTCTGAAGGTAGTAAAAATTTAGGGCCCACTTGGGGGATCATACTAAGACTTAAACTTTTATTTTCTTTCTAGTAAATTAGATTTCAATTTCATTATTAGGATTAGTTCATCATGCATCCTTCTCCCTATTATCTTTTTCAGATTAAATGAAATTGTCCTTATTTTTAATTAATTAATTTTATTTTATAGGCTAATGATGGTAGAATTTGGTCCTAAACAGTCAAGGAGGAAAGAGGACTAAGCTTCATATGAAATATAGTTTACTTTTAATTCTTATCTTTTAAACTCCCTACACTTTTGTCCCAGACTTGTTTTGATATTTAAATTGGAAATTGAATTCCCATGCTTGAATTAATGTTTTTATTAACTTATCTAGAAGATATGAGTTTCTTAAGAATCATGTGATTCCATGTTTTAGTTTTCAAATGTTAATTATATTGATTGAATTATTATATGATTAAAGTGAAGCATGGATATTAAAATGAGGACTCTTGATTTGAATGAATTAATTGATTCCTGTAAATGAAATTTTCCAACCATTTTTTGTACTTTGAATTTTTGAAATTCATGTGAATTGATTTTTTTTTTATTATTCATGCCTTGATTAATTTTAGAAAATCATATCTACCATTTGGAAGAGGATTTATAGACTAAGAACTTTTAATTTTTTTTTAAGTATATTTATTGACTGATATTGGAAAATTCCACCTGTTATAACTTGAATTGAAACTTTTCAAAGCCAATGGATTTAAAAAAACACATTTAAAATAATTAAGTATTCTTTTGAAAGGCCCTTATACTTAAATACAACCTTTACATTGATCCTTTTTTTATCCCATAGAGACCATTTATACCCTTATTAGGAATCAGCCATGCTTCAATCCATTTTTATCAATTCCTACCCTACTCTCAGTATTGGCATGATATTTTAAAGTTGAAGTGTGGGGATGAAGTTATTCATGAATAAAGGTATTATTTACATTATAAGTAAGAATTTTGAGGGTGCTACGTATAGGGATTGAGAAAGGGTTATATTCATTATACTCTATATTGTTTTTCCCCTCTTGAAAAAAATTGAAAATGATAAAAAGAACCTGAAAAATTAAAATAATGGTTCGTGACTTAGAAGAATCAAAAATCACCATTATTGACCAATGATTTTTATCATATGTGGTTAGGTGGTGTATGTGAGATTTTTTCTAATCATAACTATTGTAAAAGAAAAAAAATAAAAAATTACTTTGAAAAAGGAAAAAAAATATATAAGTAGAGAAAAATTAAAGAGGGTGCACAAATCATTCATTATGATTTACTTTGATTGTGAACTTACTTTGAGTTTGTGGAAAGTGGTAGTTATTAACATTTTAAGGGGAGTCAAGAATCCCCCAATTGGAAGCTGCTAATCTAATTCCCCAAGTTGGGTTTTCCCATGACCTTAGGCGTGCCTCCCCATATGCTAGAGGATACTGACTAGTAGTGAGGTTCTAATAGAGCACCTAGGGAGACTATACCCTATTTACTATATTAATACCGAACAAATAAAATAAAAAACAAAGGAAACAATTAAACCATGAACATGCATTACCAATATTTCCAAAAATCAGTTACAAGACCACGACCAAATAGTAAATTTACATGTCATGTAATACAGTGCTGTAAGAACCTGGGTTTTTAGAACGGGTCCAAATCCCAACTCGGTTTGAATTTTTGACTTGTCCCTAAGGAAAACTCGGAAAATCTGGGATGTTCTGGAAATTTCCAGAATACACACCGTGTACTCTAGAGTACATGTCGTGTATGGGTTGGGCGTGTACCGGCCATGTTCTCACTGAGTACATGTCGTGTGATGATCCTGTAATAATTTCTTACTACACACCATGTAGTTATAGACACGCCACGTACCATTGACCGTGTGGAGGCAATACATGGCGTGTAGGATTGTTGGATGGGTATAATGTTTTTAGAAACTACACGTCGTGTACTATTTGTACACGCTGTGTAGATGGACCCTGTATGGGGATATACATGGCGTGTTGGGGATGTCAGCCGAGGAAAGAAGTACACGCCGTGTACCCCTAGGTACACGCCGTTTAGTCAGTTGGAAAGTCTACGATGGAATTTCAGCCGTCATATGAACAGTAAAATTATACATTCCATGTACTTAAAGTACACGTCGTGTATTTTCTTTTTTTCTCAAAAATGGGCAGTAGCCTCGTATTGAGGCAGAACCTCAAACCCTCGACAAGTTTGAGTGGGGAGAGTTGGTCGGGACTTCAATTCCCTCTCATTCCTTCGTCCGAGGTCAGATTCAAACACTGTTTAATCCGCTGGAACCCCCTGGGTAAGGCCTTGATTTCTCTTGAGTCGTTCTTCTTGATTTTTGTTCTAGAACGAGTTATAGGGGTTTGAGAGGTTATAATTATTTTTTAGATCTACCATGTTTTAGACCTAATTGGAGGCTGTTATTGGCGGAGTAGCATCATACGAGTCTTAGGTAGGTGGTACATACCTCTTTTTGTGTTTTCACATACTTTTGGGTGGCGCGTCCTATGGCATGTTTTTGGGTATTTTGAGCATGACCATGTATTGCCTATTATTGCTTGTTTAATTATTATCTGACCTATGGGATACCTTTGGGTATGCCCTGTTACCTGTTTTTCTTGAGCGGGACCGGGCGAGTGGCCATTGCTCATCAGGGCATTTTGGTCGGGGATGCCAAAATGATATTAATTAAATCGTATGGTTTTAAACTATTGAGTTTAGTTTATTAAACCTTGATATGAATTGTTAGAGGCATTCAAGACCTCAGTGGTGTTTTTTGATAACTACTGGGTTAGTGCAATTCAATTGTTTAGATTGTTTTTCCTATTTATGTGTTCTGTTAAATGTGTTATATATGTAATTACCGAATTGCATATGCTGGAACATTTGGGTTGGGTTGGGCATGGCACGGATATTCTTGAGTGGTGCTGATCATAGGTTGGGCTTGGCCTGGGTTATATTGGGTGGTTCTAACCACGGGATTGGGCGTCATGGGTGTCGCTTTGAGGTAGGATGACTGTTAGGTTGGTCATGGCCTGGGTTACTAGGATGGAAAGACCATTAGACTTAAGCGGCATGGCCGCAGGGACACGAGGTGTCAGATGTGTTGTGTCTTGGGTACTATTTTAGTGATTACCAATCACCCGGAACTATGAGTAGTGTGCACAGAGAGAGACTCCGTGATGAGGTGGTTTTGACCACTCATGTGGGTAGAGGCCCCCATTAGTTGCGGTTTAGGTACTATTGGTTTGGGGGTGCTTGTTCTAGGAATCCACGTGGAAGGTGAGAATCCTTTAGGGGATAGCATTGAGGCTATCGGGTTGGGGGGAGAGGCTCGCCGTTATTATAAGGGCAGAAATCATTGTCCCTCCAGTTACACTATTTGAGGGCAGACATCGTTGTCCCTCCGGTTACTCTATTTGAGGGTAGACATCCTTGTCCCTCCAGTTACTTATTTTAAGAGAGGCATTGTTGTTCCTCTGGGTTACTACTATTGGGCATGTCTTTGGTATGTCGGTACTTGAGACACGCAGTGTTAGGGGGCACATGGTGCCGGGTTACATGACAGAGATTCCGGCGTTTCCCAAAGCAAGTGACACTCCATGGTGGCTATTGAGCACCAGTGGAGTTTTTGTTCATTTGTGCAACATGATGTTTACTATTTTATTTATAAATGATTTCCTGCTTAAACACTTATATTAGGTATGCACTATTGGGTGGTATCCTAATGAGATTCGTCTCACACCCTACATAGGCCCTTCGGGATGCGTGCAGACTTTATGGATTTACATATATGAAAGTGGTCATCTTTAGGAGCTGGGCTAAATTAGCTATTTCAAGGAGATGTTATGGACCTTGAGGTCTTTCCTAGATAGAGATTATTTTGTTTTTCTTTATTTTCTGTATCAGCATGCTTATTTTGTAGCTACAGTTGGATAGCCATTGGCACCATTTATATTTATATGTGTATGACCTGCTTTGGATGCATGTTTTGTTGTTCAGTATTAGTTACAAGTGATCAGCATTCTGTCGTGTTTATTTCCATTTCTATTGTTTATATTTATTGCTTCCACTGTTTATCGATGTTGAATGTGCTTCTGCTCAACAGGTCTGGTTCGAGTCTACTAAGTCATTTATTCCGCTGCATCTTTATTATTATACTTGGACCGGTACCATTATTATTATCCTTTGAGAGGGTATAGCCTTCCCACTATACCTATAAGACCCTCGCTGCTAGTCGGCAGCCTTTGGCATTTGGGGAGGTGTGCCTAAGGTAGTAACACCCGACCTGTTTAGCACTATTCGGGTGGTTGTTCGGGTCCAGGTCTTTACAAAGTGGTATCAGAGGAGTTCTTGATAGGGATTTAGTGGCAGTGTTTTGCTGGATACAAATGAGATTGAGGATTCTCTTTTTATTTCTGCTGGTTTTACTATTTGGGAATTGGTAGGCTAAAGATAGGTTGTTTCTGGAACTGGGTTTCTAGATTGTTCTTAGGTGCCCACAGCCCCAGGTACGAGGGATGGACCAAGTTTACTTGGGTGGGATTTTTTGTTGTGATTTTTCTCAGATTATAGTTTATATTATTTTCACCTCGGTGGATCACTTGGCGTGTGATGTTATTGATTGTGATATGTAACCCTTAACCCGGTGCGGTAAGGGATAATTGGACCTTCACCTGGTATGATAAGGATCATTTTCTTGGCTTTTGATAGACACATGTTAGGGTATTTCAATTTCATAACTGCACAAATGCTTTGTGATGTGATAATACCATGTGAATAATGTCAATTTCCATGCTTTGTGTTCTCTTGAAATGTGAATAGGTGAATTTCCTGATAAAATTGCTCATTTATTGCAATGTGTTATGCCACGCCTTGTATATTTGGATAATTGCAAGGTATTTGTGTCTAGATCTTATGAGAGTAGGTAGGTACTATGGTTGAGGTGATTTTGATCACTAGTATTGGGTGACTCAGTCGTCGGTTTGAGGCAAAGTTAGTTGTCAGGATGGGCATGACCTGAGGTACTTTTTATACTTGGCTGTATTAAGGGTGGGTAAGGAGGCCACGAGGCTGGGATGCCATGGGGCATGGTTGCGGTGGGGGAGAGTAAGGGTAGTAGTTATGCACTACCTTTTACTTATTTTCTTATCTATGCTATATATGTATAAATTGTTATGTTTGTGGGTTATCTGACCATTTATGGAATTCATTGGGTTTACATTTGGGTGACTCATATGGAGCATCAGACGGGAGATGGTACACTAACGTAGGAGCATGATCAGGTTCAGGATCCGATGCAAGCAGAACATGAGCCACAGGTATAGGCTTAGGGATAGGATCAGGTTCAGGATCCAGTGTAGGTAGGACAATAGCCGAGTTTGGCAGCATTCGGACCATGGCTCGACGAGCAGCTCTGAGCTATCCTAGTACGTTTCTTGTAGGGTATCGATAGAGGAACGCAGGGTACAAATCCATTTATGGCATATCTGATGTGGGAGTTCCAGTCATAGCACCCGCCACTTTTTCAGGGTGAGGGTGGTATGAAAGCGGCTGAGAACTGGATAGAGAGCATGCAGATGATCTTTGAGAAGCTTTAGATGCCTCCAGGGTGGAGGGTCAAGCTGGTGACATACATGCTATGAGGACCAGCAAAGCGTTGATGGGATGTGCAGGTTTAGGCTCACAGGCACGAGGGACTAGCATGGAAAGACTTTGAGGATAGGTTTTTTGAGCACTTTTACCTAGAGAAACTGAGAGCTGAGAGAGCTTAGGAGTTCTTAAGTCTTTAGCAGGGAGACATTTCTGTCATGGACTATGCAGCTACTTTCACTGAGTTGTCTCTCTTTGCACCTGGTATGGTAAGCGATGATGCGGGAAGGGTGAGGTGATTCAAGGATGGATTATGACACATCATTAAGATCCAGGTAAATATCTTCAGGCTTGGTTCTTGTTCAGAGGCGGTGAATTGGGCTCTCATATTAGAGGGAAACCAGAGGGATAGGCCCCAGGTTGGTCAGATGATGGATTCAGGTGATGGTTCAGACAGTAGGAAGCGAGGACACGATAAGTTTCAGTAGGGCAGTCAGGAAAAGGACTCAGCTATACCACCTTGCAGCAGTTCTTCAGTGGTTTTCTTTCAGTGTGTATAGTCAGGACATGTTCGGACTCAGTGCGATAGGCCTCTAAAGGTGTGCCAGGCATGTGGACAAGTTAGACATATTGAGAGGTTCTATAGGCAGCCTTCTCAGACAGCTGGAAAATAGAGACCAGGACAGACTGTGGCATCTGGAGTTGGTTCAGGTTTGGTACTAGATGACGATAGTTGAGGTTCAGCTACATGTAGAGGACGTGACAGAGACAGCGGGATCTAGCTGAGGGGTCAGTGGTCGGTGGCAGGAGAAGCACCACAGTGAGTTCAGGCATCAGGCAGTCGTACTACAGGCTAGTTTCACGTCATGGAGCTGCCATAGGCTGAGCATGCTGGTGAGATGATGATGGTTAGAGGTAAACCACGGGTGTGGCCAGGATTTCCATGATTTTTTTTTGGGCATGACCTATAGAGGAATGTCCATTTGAGTGCACAGGATGCACAGGATCTATGTAGACTGACTAGATGTTGGTCAGTGGGATTGGTTCCATATCAGGTGCGTGATATATTTATATATATGTATGAGATGTGTAGCATCATGGGCATTGAGGATGTGGGTTACTTGAGGTGTTTTGGGCATCAGGGAATCTAGGATGCATGTTACTTGAGGTGCCTTGGGCATCGGGGCATCGAGGATGTGAATTACTTGAGGTGCATGGCATCAGGTTTTATTTTGAGCATCCATGGGATGTAGGACCACGTGGAGGCGGACGTCGATGTGGTGCAGGATACGTTGGGTGTCGGGAATGACATGATAGCACCAATGAGGCGCAAGGGTTACAATGCTTCACAAGAGGACCATACGTCTGGAAAATAGGTTAGTGAACCTTTTCTTCTTTTGAGTTTTGTCGAGTTGAGACTGAGCTATGAAATTCCTAAGGTGGGGATCCCTTGAAGAATTTAGCCAGAACCTTTGACACCAGGGAATTCTGGGTTACTTTGATCGGGGTGGTATGTTCGGTTCCATCTCTGGGCTTCGTTTGATAGCTCAGGGGTGAACTATATTAAGGTGGGGATATTGTAAGAACTCGGGTTTTTAGAACAGATCAAAATCCCAACCCGGTTTGAATTTTTGACTTGTCCCTGAGAAAATTGGGAAAATCTGGGATGTTCTGGAAATTTCCAGAATACATGCCATGTACTCTAGAGTACAAACCATGTATGGGTTTGGTGAGTACCAGTCATGTGCTCACCGAGTACATGTCGTGTGATGACCGTGTAGGAATTTCTTACAACACACCGTGTAGTTATAGACACGTCAGGTACCCTTGACCGTGTGGAGGTAATACATGGCGTGTATGCATGTTGGCTGGGTAGAATGTTTTTAGAAAGTACATGCCATGTACTATTTGTACACACCATGTAGATGGGATGTGTATGGGGATATACATGGCATGTTGGGGATGTCGGTCGGGTAAAGAAGTGCACGCCGTGTACCCCTAGGTACACGCTGTGTAGTCAGTCGGCAAGTCTACGGCGGAATTTCAGCCTTCATATGAACAATAAAATGATACATGTTGTGTACTTAAAGTACATGCTGTGTATTTTCTTTTTTTATAAAGAGCTCAGTAGCCTCGTATTGAGGCAGAACCTGAAACCCTCGATGGGTTTGAGCGGGGAGAGCCGGTCGGGACTTCAATTCCCTCCTTTTCCTTCATCCAAGGTCAGATTCAAACACCGTTTAATCCATTGGAACCCCCTCAATAAGGCCTTGATTCCTATTGAGTCGTTCTTCTTGATTTCTCTTCTAGAATGATTTATATGGGTTTGAGATGTTTTTATTCTTTTGTAGATCTGCCACATTTTAGACCTAATTGGAGGTTGTTATCAGAGGAGTAGCATTGTACGAGTCTCAGGTAGGTGGTACATACCTCTTTTTGTGTTTTAGCAGACTTTTTGGTGGCGCGGCCTATGGTGCGTTTTCGAGTATTTTGAGCATGAACCTGTATTGCCTGTTATTGCTTATTTAATTATTATCTGACCTATGGGATGCCTTTGGGTATTCCATGTTACCTGTTTTGCTTGAGCGGTACTAGGAAAGTGGTCATTGCTCATTGGGGAATTTTGGCTGGGGATTCCAAAATGATATTAATTGAATCGTATTGTTTTAAACTGTTGAGTTTAGTTTATTAAACCTTAATATGAATTGTTAGAGGCATTCAAGACCTCAGTGTTATTGTTTGATAACTTTTGGGTTAGTGAAATTCAACTGTTTAGATTGTTTTTTTTTTGTTTATGTGTTCTATTATATGTGTTATATATGTAATTGCTGAATTCCGTATGCAAGAACCTTTGGGTTGGGTTGGGCATGGCTTGGATATTCTTGAGTGGTGTTGATCATAGGTTGGGCTTGGCCCGGGTTACATTGGGTGGTTCTGACCATGGGATTGGGCATCATGGGCATCGGTTTGAGGCAGGATGACTGTCAAGTTGGGCATGGCCCATGTTACTGGGATGGAAAGACCATCAGACTTGAGTGGCATGGTCGCAGGGACACGAGTTGTCAGATGTGTTGTGTCTTGGGTACTATTTTTGGGATTACCGCTCACCTAGAACTATGAGTAGTGTGCACACAGAGAGACTCCGTGATGATGTGGTTTTGACAACTCATGTGGGTATAGGTCCCCATTAGTTGCGGTTTAGGTACTATTGGTCTGGGGGTGCTTGTCATAGGAATCCATGTGTAAGGTGAGGAGCCATTAGGGGATAGCATTCATGCTATTGGTTTGGGGGTAGAGGCTCATCGTTATTGTGAGGGTAGACATCGTTGTCCCTACAGTTACTCTATTTGAGGTAAGACATCATTGTCCCTCCGGTTACTCTATTTGAGGGTAGACATCGTTGTCCCTCAAGTTACTTATTTGAGGACAGGCATCATTGTTCCTCCGGGTTACTACTATTGGGCATGCCTTCGGGACGTTAGTACTTGAGACATGCAGTGTTATGGGGCACATGGTTTCAGGTTACATGACAGAGATTCCAACATTGGATGAAGTAGGTGACACTCCATGGTGGCTGCTGAGCACCATTGGAGTTTGTCTTCATTTGTGCAACAAGATTTTTACTGCTTTATTTATAAATGCTTGCCTGCTTAAACACTTATATTAGGTACGCAGTGTTGGGTGGTATACTACTGAGATTCATCTCACACCCTGCACGGGCCCTTTGGGAAACGTGCATACTTTATGGATTTACGTGAAAGAAAGAGGCCAGCTTCAAGAGTTGGGCTGCATTAGCTGTTGAAAGGAGATGGTATGGACCTTGAGATCTTTCCTAGCTAGAGATTATTTTGTTTTTCTTTCTTTCCTGTATCAGCATGCTTGTTTTGTATCTATATTTGGTTATCCATTGGTGCCCTTTATATTTGTATATGTATGACCTTCTTTGGATGCATGTTTTGTAGTTCAGTAGTAGTTACAAGTGATCAGCATGCTGTTTTTTTATTTCCACTGCTGTTGTTTATATTTATTACTTCTGCTATTTATCGATGTTGAATGTGATTCCGCTCTGTGGGTTTGGTTTGATTCTGCTGAGTCATTTATTCTATTGCATCTTTATTATTATACTCGGGCTAGTACCATTATTATTATCCTCTGAGAGGGTATAGCCTCCCCACTATACCTATAATACCCTCTCTACTAGTCGACAACCATTGGAGTTCAGGGAGGTGCGCCTAAGGTAGTAACACCCGACCTGTTTATCAATTTTCGGGTGGTTTTTCGGGTCTGAGTCGTTACAAGTGCCAAGTGTAAGGAAAACCAAAAATAAGGAAAAGATAAAGAATTCCCAAATGAGGTCCTGACACCAAGTCAGATTCCCTCTTCCATGAACATCCTATGCCCAACTCAACCATTTAGCATAAGGCCCTTTTCCTTGTCCTAATATGCAACCATGAAGTCTTATCAAGTGCCTAATAGAGGCATGAGCAGGGTGTGTGTACAACTCAATAGGTCACCACCAATGGTGTCTACAAAATATCATGTTTAAACAGATCATGTATGTAGATACATAAATAATAATAATATAAATAAAAGATAAATTGGATACCATTCATTAGAACGGTTAGCTTAACCACTTTCATCGTTTGTTTCATGGGTTATCCATTTTCATCAATTAAACTCTAACTTTGCCAGTCATAAACAATGCATAATGGGAGAATCAAGTTCCCTGCATCACTAGAGAAAACATTACAAAAAATAGAATATATCACTCACCTTGGATCCCCAGTCCAAGAGATCATAAACTTATCTTGGATCCTCATTCTAGTTATTCTCTTCTTATGAAAAAAGTATGGGTACAGAGCCTCTGTCTGACTCCCTAACTCATGCATTATAGGGTTTGGGTTTAGAGCCTCATTATAACATTACTCATGGGAATATATCCTCAGGTCCAATACCACACACTTACCACTGAGCTATATGTACATTATTCTTTGTTCATTTACCACATATACCAAATTTACAAATCATACTCATTGAACACACATACCATTGACAATACATAGTTTTTTCGACACATAAATCATTTACAATCTATACCCCATTCACACATTTATCATTCATATGTCATAACCCATTAACCCATAAATTATTCAAAATTCATAAATCATTAACACCTATATTATTTATGTTATATAACTCGTTAGCACATTTATCATTTACCAAACACTCCCCCTTATTCCATTTCAATAACTAGGAACACCTACCATTATTTCCATTTCATAACCCAAGTTATAATATTAACACATTTATCATGGGAACTATTTCATAATAATTCAATTCTATACTTAAAAACTCAATTATATGTTCAAGGAAGTGGCACACCCCATGGGTGGACCTTAACCTAGTCTAATCAACATCAATGAATCCCACAGAGATCATAAGGGGTTCAATTCATCCATTACCAATTAGTTCATCATTTTAACTATGGAAAACCAAATGGATATCACAGTGGCACAAATTCACAACCACATACACATGAACAATCCAAGGATACTATGAGATGTTACTTTTAGACCACCTACCTCGATTCCATAAACAAACTCATGCTCAACCTTATCCTTTGATTCTGAAACAAACCAAATTTAAAACACCAACCAAGAAACCCCTATAAAAAGAGTTTTTTAGATATTTTGAAGGAGAATAATGATCCAAAAAACCCAAATCCAGAAAATAGAACAAAGATGGGTGTTAGACTCATTTGAATATTCAATTTTCCCCAAATGGTGCTCTAAATAGCTTAGAAACAAGGGAGATTGATCCTTGGGAAGGTTGGGAGAAAGGTTTCATCACCATTGTCTACCATAGGATAAATGAGAAAGAAAATCGGGTAAGGGTTTATAAATACTGAGGGGGGAAATTGTAAAATCCCACATTTTTAATGGGGCACACAGTTTGGCCACATGATTCACTAAAATATTCACCAACCACATGACACCCTCTATCCAAGAGGGGGCCAGGTTGCATGGTCTCCAAGGGAACTTGAACGGTTTGAAAAATCATGTAGTGACTATGTGATATGGCTCTATCCAAGTCTGCACGGTTTGTCCTCCCCCTTTCCATAATTTCTCTAACCATCCACAAACCATGCGACATGCACTGGATGGACACTTTCTCCCATCTTTGGTGTCCTAAACTCTTGGGAAACCCATAAGCCTCCTCATACACCTAATAAAAATTTCATAAACCATCTTGAAGGAATTTAAACCAAAATTTAAACAATAATGTACCTCACTAGCAGTCTAGAATCTTACAACCACCCCACCCTATAACGACTCATCCTTGAGCAATTGTCCCAAGCATCACTGAATTTCCAAGGTAAAAAAGATTAGGCCCCTAGGTATGTATATCCATATACCTCACCCAAGTTTATTCTTTAATGGTATTGTGCTTCCATAACACTTGATCTAATAGTAGAGTCTTTCCCCACAATACTTTTTCACTATGATCCATAATACGAACTAGATGCTCCTCAAACGATGAATCATCCTAGAGCTCAATATCATCAACATCTATCACACGAGATGGGTCGAGGTGACATTATTGAAGATATGACACATGTAAAACATCATTTATTCTACTATACCATTGTGGAAGATCCAATTTGTACACCACCAATATGATCTTATCCACAATATCAAATGGCCCCACATACTTGGATGCAAACTTACCCTATTTTTAAATTTTATGGTAACCCAACCTCGGTGACACCCAAAGAAACACATGGTCACCCACCATAAACTCAAGAGTTTAACAACTTCAATACACATACAATTTATGCCTACTCTAGGCCATATCCATACATTTTTTAAACGATTGAACCTATTCTGATGTCTCCTACATGAGAATCAGTCCCAAAAACTTTAACTCCACAACCTCTATCCAACATAATGGAAATATATATGGCCTTACATAGAGGGAATCATTAATTTCCATATGAATTTTCACTCGATAACTATTATTATAGCTGAACTCAATAAGTTCTAAGTTCCTTTATCTAGATCCACCAAAACCTAGGTTACATTCCCTCAACATGTTCTCTAGAACCTGAATAGTATTCTCTGATTTCCCATCCATCTGTGGGTGGAAAGTCATACTCAAAAACACTTGGGTATTAAGTGAATTCTATAAACCTTTCCAAAATTGAAAATTAAAATGAAGATCTTGATTATTAACTATAGTTTTTGGAACCCCGTGAAAACATAATATCTCCCAAACATACAAATCACCCAAATATTCAATGGTGAAGGTCTCTCATATCAGCATGAAATATGCCACCTTGGTCAACTGGTCCACAACTACCCATATTGCATTATTATTCTGAGGTGTACTTGGAATACCTACCACAAAATCTATCATGAAACCATCATACTTCCAATATGAAATGTCAAATACTATAATAAACCACCTTGTTGTTGATTATCATTCATGAATTATTGAAAAGTGTAGCATCGCATCATGAAACCTTCAACCTCTTTCTTTATCTCAGGCCACCAATATTTTCAATGAATATTATGATACATTTTGGTTAAAACAGGATTCACATATCATTTCAAAGCATGGATCTCATGCATGAAATATTCCCACATAAAAGTAGGAACAACAACATAGCCATGAACATAAAAGACCCCATCATCACCAATAGTCCAGCTAGTAGGAGACTCCCCACCTTCAGGACTTTCCCTCAATGCCAAGCATTCTGGATCCTCATACTACCTCTTCTTGATCCAGACCAGAATCATGGACTCAACTGCAAAAGATGCAAGTATCATCTGCATCTTCCTATCCTATACATCTAGATTCATATCAAAAAATAAATCCATCATCCTCCAATTGGAACTAGATTCTTGAATCACCTGATTTTTTATTTTTTAACTCAAATCATATATAACAATGTTTCCCTTTCCTGGAATGTATAACAACTCAAAATAAGAGTACTACATGTATTCAACCTATCTTCATTGTCAAATATTCAAATCAAACTGGGAGAATATGTAAGTAAGGATTTTATTATTGGTAAAATATTGTAAACTTTTCTCCCAAAAAGTAATTTCACCAACACTTTAAAGAATAAACCACCAAAACTAAATCAAGATCATGTGTAGGGTAATTTCATTCATGAGGTCTCAATTTTCATGACTCATATGCTACAACCCAGTCATCCTACATCAACACTACCCCAAGAACAACACAATATTCATCACAAAACAAGGTATACTCCTTACCTTCCTCAGGTAGGATTAAAATTGGTGAATTATTCAATTTCTTCTTTCACCCCTAGAAATAATTATCACAATACCAAGAACAATCAAAATTGAATCCCTTCTTGGTCAATCCCAAAAGTGGTTCTTCCAAGTGAGAAAATTATTTGATGAACCTTCGATAATAGCCCAAAAAACCCAAAAAAATCAGATATCAAAAACATTGTTAGGATTTTCCCAAGAAATAAATGACTATACATTCTCTAGGTCCACCAACACACCTTCCTTAGAGATGATGTAGCCTAAGAAATGTACCTTTTCAATCTAGAAATTACAATTAGATATCTTGGAGTATATCTTATGCTCTCTTAGTGTACTCATGACAATGTCAATGTGTTTGGCATGATATTCATGAGTCTTAGAGTATACTAAGTTATCATCCACAAAAACAACCAAAAATTGATCCAAGTATGGGTAAAAGATTTGATTCATAAGGTCCATAAACACTATTGGTTCATTATTCAACCTGAATGGAATCACAAAAAACTCATACAAACCATACCTAATCTTGATGGTATTTTGTGTTATATCATAAAATCTAACCCTTATATGGTGATACCATAATCTAAAATCAATATTAGAGAATATATAAGCACCCATTATCTAGTCAAAATATTATCTATTCATAGAAGAGGGTATCAGTTCTTAAATTTTATCTGATTCATATTTCTATAATCTATAAACAACCAAAAATATTTTCCATCCTTCTTGGAAAAAAAAAATGGATATCCCTAATGTGACATACTTGGATGAATAAATCCTTTATTATAAAATTCATACAACTAAGTTTTAAGTTCCCAAATCTCATTTGGTGCCATTCTATATGGTGAAATAGAAACAGGTTTTACTCCAGGAAATAATTCAATTGTGAACTCGATATCTCTCTCAGGTGGAATCCCTGATAAGTCATCAGGAAACACATCCTAGAACTGCTCAACCACATGAGTAAATACAAGTCACTCTACTACTCCATCATTAAGAACAATAAAATTCACTTGTATTGTGATATAACCTAACTAATGATGAACTAGCCTAGCCTGGCCCACTCGGATATCCAACTCTCCGCGATGAATGTAAGTGTTCCTCTTAAGGGACATGAATTTTACCCTATGATGGTAACATTCATTATAGTCCTAATATAGAACCATCCAATCCATCCCCAATATCATGTCAAAATCTAACAAATAGAGAAAAAATAAGTCCCCTAGGAAATAGTACCCACCAACCTCAAGAGTATACCCCTTACATTGTTGGATATTTTATGGTCTCACACCTAACAGTGTATCAATTGACATAAACCCACAAATATGATTAACTACTAGGCCCAACACACTCAAAATTGAGAATGATTCTAATGGTATCAAAAAAGTCACTAGAAAACATATAAACTACAAGAATAATACCTAAAACTATCGATGGACCCGCCTCACCACCTCTAGGTACATGATGAACTGCATAGATCTGACCCATTCCTCTACCCTGAGATCTGGTTTGATTACATGGTATCATACTACCCTGCTAATAATGACACCATTGTCCTAGAGTATCAAGTCCACCACCCTAATTGATATGGTCAGTAGAACTCCAACTACCTTATTGATATGGGGTAACCGGCCCCCTACCTACACACTGCACTAGCCTCGATCCTCCATTATTTCCTATATGTTGAGGGTTCCTACATAATCTCTACACATTCCCCATCCTACCACATTCTTGGAATTCAATTAGTGGTTGGGGGAACTGACCACACATTTTTCTCAGCCTTCCATGCTTACAAAAAACACCCGGTCACCACCCTCAGAGGATAGTCCTCTTCTCAGACCAATCTATCTACCATCCCCCTCGTGAAATCCCTTGAAACAGTACCTCCTACTATCGAGAGTCAAAACACTAAATCACCCAACTAGAACCACATGTCCACCACCAGTAGCCTCCTTGAGGTTTATTTCTAAAATAAGGGTCTGATCCACCACCTCAACAAATATATTTAAGAAAAATAGATTCACCTGGTACTTGATCTGATATCTAATTCCATCCTGGAAATATCTATACATAACTTCATTGTCCCCTAACAACATTGGAATGATGCGTTATAAGTCAGTGAAGTGGCCAACATAATCCATCACTATCATAATTCCCTGAGTCAAACTCATAAACTCTACAAACTTCTACTACCTTAAGGTCTCTGGATAGAAATGTTCTAGAAACTTTTACTATAAGTCATTCAACAACATACCCTATGCCTACTTAGTATAAACCAAGATATCCCACCAATAATTTTCCTATCCTCAAAACATGTAATCTTCCAAATTGACTCTCTTATTAGGAAGAGTCTCTAATTGATCAATAATCATCTGGGTGGGATCAATCCAGGACTCGGATGACTTAGTTTCACCCTCTCCCTAAAAATTCAGAGAGTGTTATATATGAAACTCTCTAGTAAGATCAAACATACTCCACCCAACCCACCTTGGGTTTCATTCCATCATCTACATAAAATGAGAGAAGTTTTCATGGAAATTCTCCTCTCCTATGTTACCTTGGATCACTAGGGTTTCTTTCCCCACTTATTAATAAGCATTCTTGGTAATATCCTCTTATCTCCCAAGTAGCACATATCATTGTGGTATCATTTATCTACAATTCCAAACACGGATAACATAAAACATCCATATTTTGAATAAAATAGGATTCTCCACTATACATAAACAACCCATTTCTCATACACTATCCCAATGGATATAGTCACATCTCTTTCACTACCCTCGTCTATCCCTACCATGGTCCATGGTCAGCCTAGTTAAACCAACTTATATAGTCACAAACAATTCATTAGCCACCCTTTTAACCACTTCCACTTTCAAAACACAAATATTTCTCTTTTAGGAACCCTTCCATCTTTATAACTTATTAAAAATAGATTTTAACCCATTTATAACTCTTCATTAGGCACTAATCTTCAAAAATGCTTTCACATTCCTCCCATTTACCCATTTTTATCATCTTTATTTTTTTTTACTAAATGGCCCGAAGGCCTTCTTTTTTATTGATTTTCTGATAATCCCACCTTCAAGGGATGAGGGGGGACCCTTACAAGGCCCATAGGATTAGTAATTACATTTCTCGTAGGCTTTGGAGACATTGCATGACTCGTAGGTCTTAAGGAAATCATAAAAACTATGACTACTTTGAAACTGCTCCTCCCCAGCATCTGCATCGTGACCAGCTCTCCACCTTTGCATGACTCTTTAGCTAGCATGTCCATGTGACTGGGTGCACAGGTGCGGTACTGATGGAAAATTCCATACCCTCTCATTATTCTAAAGCCTGTTTAGCCCTGCTCTGGTGGATATTCCCTACTCTTTCCTCCTTTGGAGTGGTTCCTTGTAGAAACTATATGTGCAACTGCAAATCAGGTGGCCCTGAGGGCCTTGAGGTGGCACGAAGGCCATGAGGTGGCCCAAAAGCCTAACTGACCTGAAGGCCATGGGTGGCCCGAAGGCCTTAAGGACTCCAAGCCCAAACCGGTGGCCCAAGGTGAATAGTCCTGGCTGCTACAGTACCGAACAGTACCTTCTACAGTACTGCAACAGTAACTGCTACAATGCCTACTACAGTACTGCTATAGTGCCCCCGAAATTATGCCTCCACTTGGTTTTGAAACTAGGTCTCGTGGATACACTTAGAGAGACCTCACCAACTAGGCTGAGGATCATGTTCTTTATTATATTACATTTATTTTCAATTTCAAATAAAGTTCAATGCATTCTATCCCTCACATCTCGTAAGTCTTCCCCGTGTATGTCTACCATGGTTCATGCCATGTATTTCCCTATGTACCTAAAATGATACATGAATTCACAATCTTGTACCATTTTTACCATGTGAAAAATATTATAAAATATTCACATCACACAATGAGTGAGTCACCCAATGGTGAAATATCATTCAACTGTGACAACACACATCAAGAACAACAATCCCACCCTGGGTACTTGGGTTTTCCCTTATACATGGGTTAGACAATCCCATGCACAAGCTCATTTCCAAGGACTAAAACATACTAGTCTCTGATATAACATCCCCAAATAGTAATAAAATATAAAATAAAACGCTTTGAAAACGCTTTGTAACATCCTCATCCCAGGATTCACTAATCTGGTGCCCTGAGTCAGGTTGTCACATGAACTCAAGTGTGCCTCCCCATATGCCAAGGATGAAAACTAGTAGTGATGGTCTAATAGAGAACCTGGGGAGACTATAACCTATTTATTATATTAATACACAATAGATAAAATAAAAAAATAAATTAAAAAAAGTAAACCATGAACATGCATTACCAACATTTCCCAAAATTGGGTACAAGACCACAACCAAATGTAAATTACCATGTCATGTCATACAGTTCCAAGTGTAAGGAAAACCTAAAATAAGGAAAATATGAAGAATCCCCAAAACAGATCCTAACACCGAGTCTGGTTCCCTCCTCTATGCACATCCCATGCCCAACACAACTTTCTATCATAGTTATCTTTTTGTTGTCCTGACCAGCAACCATGAAGTATGCTCAGGTACCCAATGGCGGCCCGAGCAGGGTGTGAGTATAACTGAGTAGGCCACCACCAATGGTGTCTACAAAATATCTAGTGTAAACAGATTGTGTACGTAGATACATAATTAATAACAAGATAAAAAAAAGATAAATTGGGTACCATTCATTAACAAGTTTCATTTAAGCCACTTTTATTTTTTGTTTCATGGGTTAGTCACTTCCATCAATTACACTCCAGCCTATGCCAGCCATAAGTGATGCATAAGGGGAGAATCAAGTTCCATGAATCATTAGGGAAAACATTAAGCAAAATAGAAAATATCAATTTCCTTGGATCCTCGATCCAGGAGATCATAAACTTACCTTAGGTCCTCAGTCCAAGTAGTCCCATCCTATGTAACTATTAGGGGCATAGGGCCTCATTCTAACTCCCTAACCCATGCATTATAGAGGTGGGGTTTAGAGCCTCAATCTAACCCAAACCATGGTCTTAGAGCCTCAATTACAATACCCCACACTTTCTACTAATCCATTCACACATGATTCTTTGTTCATTTACTACATATACCAAATTCACAAATCATACTCATTGAATACACATACTATTTAAAATATATATTTCATTCAACACATAAATAATTTACAATATATAATCTATTAACACATTTATCATTCACATTTCATAACCCATTAACCCATAAATTATTCAAAATTAATAATTCATTAACACCTATACCATTTATGTTCCATAACCCTTTATCACACACATTCTCTAGGTACATTCCTTAATCCATTTATCACATTTATCATTTACCAAAAACTCCCCCTTATGTAATGTCAACAACAAGGAACACCTACCATTAGTTCCATTTCATAACTCAAGTTATCATATTAACACATTTATTATGGACATTATCTTATAACAATTCAATTATACACTTAACAACTCAATTTTATGTTCAAGGAAGTGGCGCACCCCATGGGTGGACCTTAACCCAATCTAATCAACCTCAATTCATCCCATGGGGATCATGATGGGTTAAATTGATCCATTAACTAATTAGTTCAACATTACAACTATGGAAAATTGGACATATAGCACAATATCACAAATAAACTACCACATACACATGAACAAGCCAACGAGGCTATGGGATATAACTTTTAGACCACCTAACTCGATTCCATAGAAAAAAACACCCTCATCCTTAGCATTTGATTAAGAAACAAACCACCTTTAAAACCCCAACCTAGAAACCACTGTAAAAATAGGGTTTTATATATTTGGAAGTAGAAAAATGATTCCACAAACCCTAATCTACAAACTGGAATAGATAGTAGTGGTATACTCACTTGAAGCTTCAATCTTCACCCAAAGGTGCTTCAAATGGCTTAGAAATGAGGGAGATTGATCATTGTAAAGTTTGGGAGAAAGGGTTCAACACACTTGGATGTTGTAAGAGAAATGAGGAAGAAAATTCGATAAGTGTTCATAAATCCCAAGGGAGTGAATGGTAAAATCCCACATTTTTAATGGGGTGCATAGTTTGGCCACACGATTGGACAAACTGTGCACTAACCATGTGCCACCAATTATCCAAGAGGGGTCTCGGTTCCACAGTCTCCTAGGGATCCCCATGGTTTGAAAACCCGTGAAGTGACCATGTGGGATGTCTCTATCCAAGACTTCATGGTTTTCCCTCCCTCTTTTCTAGATTTCTCAAACCATTCACCTCACCTCTAGGAAAGCATGGTTGGGTGCACAGTTACTACTAACCATGCGCCAACCATACGTCATGCACTGGATGGCCACTTTATCCACCCTTTCCTATCCAAAACCCCCAAGACACCCCCAAGAATCCTCAAACACCTAATAAAAATTTCATAATCCATTTTAAAGGTATTTAAACCAATTTTTAAACAAGAATGTACCTCACTAGTAGTGTAGGGTCTTGTAGGGATAATTTCATTACACTACTAGTGAGGTACATTCTTGTTTAAAAATTGGTTTAAATAAGCCTACTCTTGGAGACTTAATTTTTAAACATAAATTCCTACCAACATTAATCCTTAGAGTCATTTTAACCTTGATTGAAAATTCCTCAATATTTTATGTGTCTTTTTTCTTTACAAAGTGGAGAAAAGAGTTCCTTTACAAACCTATGTATTAGGATCATGATATCATGATATGAGCATAAATATACTTGAATTAGATCATGAGAGATGAGTGAAAATATTAAAAGAGATGTAGATCATGATTTTACATTTTTAAAAATAATAAATTTAAGAAATTGCATAAATGATAAGAGAAGTACCATCATTTTCAAATTGTAAAAAATATAATACTTGAGTTTATTATTTCTTTGAAAATTGAGAAATTGAATTAATATTTTATGTGTAAATTTTAATGTTTTATTTAACATGATAATAATTTAATATAATTACTTTGATATTTGAATAATGGTAACATTGGTGACCCCAAGAATTCCTTGTTGAGATTTTATTCTTGAGGACAAGCATGGTTTAAGTGTGAGGGTATTTTACACTCTCAAATTCCATGCATAATTTCAAATAATTTTCAATGGTTTTAAATGGATGTATGATCTAAATTACCTTGTATTATATTTTTTTATCAAATTATGAAAAAATATGAGTATGGAATTAAAATGGTTCAAAATGTTTAAAAAAAATTAAAAGAAGTTTAATGTTGGGTTTTCAATGATTTAAAATTTTAAGAATTGTTGGATGATGGTTTTCAAGTGTTATGAAACTCAATATCTTTTTAAATATCCAAATTATTATATAATTATTTGTCTTATTAATTTAGGTGTTTAAAAATTTGGGCTAATGGAAATTTCTCAACTAAGTAGCCTAGAATCCAAATGGTCATCGGGCTAATTGGGCCACTGGGAGGGCCCTCCCAAGGCGCGTATAGGTGTGTGAGCCTATGAGGAGTAGTGGAAGAAGATTGGGCCCAAAGGACCATGTGTTCCAAGCGGTGTTTCCTAGCACATGTGGGTGTGTGAGTGTGTATGTGGGAGGTCGTCCCCACAATTGGCATCTAAGACGTGTCACTCATTCCTTGTTACCTAAACCAGCATGCCTTCCAACCTTTTTTTGATGTGGGAAAGTGATTTATGGGTTACTTTTCATCCATTTTAAAATCTTGTGCCCAGCATCGAACACTTGATCTTGTTTCCAACTATACAATGCTCTGTTACTACAATCTTCTTCTTCAATGCTCTCCACCACTACATCTCACTAAGAAACACCATGTCCAAACACTAGAATGCTCGAGCTCAATTTGATCTTCACTATTGCTACATTTTATCTCTATGGATCACCTCTTGAACCTCAATTGAACCCCATGATCTCATTTCAAGCTCCCTCCATCCACTTTTAAGTCTATAGGAATTTAGTAAGAGGAGACCACCATTGTGTTGCCACATCATCTATGCACACCTTTTTTCATGTAGAGTGTGCATAATCCTCCACCATGCAAGACCATCCTCCACAACTATCCACACCAAGCGCACCTTCTACAAAAGATCTTATTTTTAAACACTAGATATGTATAATTGTTTCCATTTTGGATATGACCACATGATTATCGAGGGAAGGATCTCCTTTGATTTGGATTTTTAAAGCCTGACGACCCAAGGATTTGAAGAGGAGGTCAAGTTATTACATCCCTTCCTATAAAAAGAGGGAACCCATGCCACTACCAAGAGAGTTCCACGCCACCCACAGAAGGTATATCCTATAAGGGTGAGGATGCTACCTTTCTTCATTCTTTTATTTTTATTTTTATTCTATTATTTTTATTTTATTATCTAATTTTCTTTTACTTTTTAATAACACATGCATTCTTTTTAGAAAAGTGTTTCTTCTACACATTTTCTTATTATTCTCATCCTTCTTCTTCTATTTATTTGTATTTATTATTCTCTCCTTATTTTAAAATTATCTCTATATTTTATATATATATTTATTTATTTTTTTATTTATTTTCATTTCTTTTATTATTATTTATTATTCTCCCTCTTCTATTTTTATTTTATTATTCCATGTGTTTAACCTTTAAAATTATCTTATTATTCTATTTTCTATTTTTATTATTATTCCCTATCTCTATTTTTATTCTTTCTATACCTTATATTTTTTTTTATTTTATTATCATTATTATTTTATTTTATTTTATTTTCTTTCTTTTATTATTATCTTCACTTTTCCACCAAGTGATCTCTTACCCTCGACAATGAGGGGACAGCCTAAGGCTAATCCTGGGGGAGGTTAAGGAGTTATTTAATTCTTTCTTAAAGTTTATTTTTTGTTTGTGGTAGATATGAGGGTCATGAATGGGTGTGTTTATTTTCCCCCATGACATAAAACTCAAATATATTTTTATTCTTTCATTTTATTTTATTTCCTTCTCTTCATTGGTTAGATCTTCACATGACGGAGTTGATATAATCAATGGATGAAACAGAATTCAATAGAGCTGGGTACTGGAAGATGGAACACCCTTGACCAAGGTGTGTCGTTAACCTTTATTATATGAGAAGTTGTAATATAGATTTCTTAAGTAATTCTATATTTCTAAATTTATAAATAAAAGGATAGTGATTCATGCATGATATTTCATAACTGAAATATCAAACTAAATTTAAGTAAATAAAGGAGAATAATGATTGAACCAAAAACCAAACCTAAGACCAAGTTATTTATTTCTAATTACATTTTTTTAGCATTTCATGTTAGTATAAATTTAAAACTTTTCATTTTAAATTCATTTTAATTATTTAGAAAATAAAAAAAACTTAATTTATTTATTTTATAAATAATAAAAACGAAAAAAATAAGTAGTTTAGTTGAATTAGATTAAGTAGGTGAACAATTTTGAATATACTCAAGTTATATGACCCTGGTCATCCTCTGTGTTTCATTAAGTAAATAAATTTTCTTTTTTCACTCCCTATGATAGGCATGTTTTCATTAGCTATAATATACTTTAGTAGCTATGAAGAAATCACTCAATGTTCACTCAAGGTAGAAATAGAAATTGGATATTCCACCCATTTCTATGGTTTTGATTAGAAAAGGAAGATCTAATCTCATGAAAACTTGAATAAGTTAAATGGTGGAATGAAATTTCGTCCATCTACATGAAAAAAATGTTGGAAGAAACATCATGGGAATTACTTGAATGGAAATATAAGGTGATTTAAATATGTAAAGGTGGGTTATAAAGCACATGAATGTCAAAAGGCAATGAATAGGCCAGTTAATGAAATAAAGGAAATGAATATGCCAACTAATGCACCACCCATGATTCAATGATTCAAATATAATGAGTATTGGAATTATTCTGACTAATGCATGAATCTAAAGGTTTATGATTATGATTAGAATTAATAACCTCTTAAGTTCAATGATAAATGGAAACCTCATGAGATCACAACTATGGAAGTGGATTTAGAGAATGATGTGGTGAAAGTTATACTTATTATTCACTCTAGAATAACTAATTTATTATTTGATTATAGGTCTACCCACTCTTTTATATCAAAGTAATTTGATAAGGGTGTCAAATTACCAACTCAATGATTACATATTGAGTTAGTGGTGAAAACTATTAATGGTATGATGATCACATATCAAGTCTATTATTCTTCTCAAATTGAAGTTTGTGGGAATGTGGCTCTTTCAAATCTCATTATTCTCCCTCTAGTTGAATTTGAAATGATCTTCGGAATGTATTGGATTTATATAAATCCCACATCAATTTTTGAGATTAGAAATTTGTGTTTGATATTTAGAACCAACTAATTTTCTTCTATTAGTGTGAAAATAAATACGAACTTCCAATGTAAATTACATATATTATATGGGTCTTAAAACCTATTAAAAATGGGTGTTTATATCAGATGGTTAGATAGAAAATATACATGAAAGATATTCCAATTTTTTAGGAGTTTTTTTATGTATTTTTGGAAGAGTTTCCTATTCTTACACAAAATAATGAGTTTGAGTTCTCAATAAAACTCCTGCCTAGTGTTACGCATATTTCATAGACTCCATATAGAATGGAATCAATAGTATTTAAAGAATTTAAGAAGAAACTCATGTAGAATCTTGATAAGGGGTTTATTCAAACAAGTGGATCACCTTTGAGTGAACCTATTATTTTTGTTAAGAATAAATATGGTTTAATGAAAATATACATTGATTATCTAGAACTTAACAAGATCACAATCAATAATAAGTATCCTCTACCTGGTATTGATGACTTTTTTGATCAATTGTATGGAGCTCAGTACTTTTCAAAGATTGATCATTATTCTAGATATCATCAATTGAGGGTTAAGATGGGGGATAAACCCAATGCAAAATTTCATACAAGGTATGGACACTATTAATATATAGTGATGTCATTTGGTCTTACTAATTCCCTCATTATCTTCATGGATATAATTAATAGAGTCTTTAGATATTAACTTGATCATTTTGTGGTAGTCTTTATAAATGATATTTTCTATATTAAAATAGTAAGGAAGAGAAAGAAGATCACATGAGGACTATATTGAAGACCCTAATTAAGGATTAGTTGTATGAAAAATTTACAAAGTGTGAATTTTTGCTATAAAAAAGATTCATTTTGGGGTCATATAATCACAATTTAAGGTATATCGATGGATCCATTAAATATGGTGGTCATTTAACATTGGCCCAAACAAACCAATATGATTAAGATATATAGTTATATTGGTTTTGTTGAATATTATTTATGATTTTTTGAGAAATTATCATGACTGTAAAATTCATTCACCAAGATAAATTGGATGGGAGTCAAGTTACTTTGGACAGATGAACGTGAAGAAAATTTTAAGGAACTGAAGTGAAGGTTAGTCCACGCACATGTTCTTACACTTCATTATAGTGTAGAATGATTTGTAACCCATTATGATGTATCGAATAAGGTACCATGATATATCCTCATGTATAATTATATCATTATATGTTATTACTCATGATAATTGAAGGTTCATGAGAAAAATTACCCAACTCATAATTTGAAATTAGCTGGAGTAACTTATTTATTAAAGATATAGAGGCATTATATTTATGGATAAATGTGTGATATATATAATGATCATAATATTTTGAAGTATATATTCACACATAAAGATCTTAATATACACTATATAATATGGTTGGAGTTGATTAAAGATTTTGATTTATTAATACATTACTACCTTGAAAAGATTAACATGGTGGATGATGCTCTGATTTGAAGATACCATACTAGTTTTTCTATGATTATGATTGAAAAAGATCCAATACTTATGGATTTTTAGAATATAAAGATTGAAATTCTGAGGAAATGAGATATATCATATCTTTCTTATATGAAAGCTCAAAAATCTATCCATGTGAGGATTAAATAGGTAGGAAGGAAGATGTAGAGTTGAACAAGAAGGTGATAAATGTTCCTAAGTTAAACATTGATTATGATGGAATGATAGGGATTAGGAACTGTGTATTTTTTCATCTATACCATACTTAAATAATGATTTGTTGGATGAATATCATAGTTCATAATTCTCTATTCATGCTGGAATTATAATGATGTGTAGAGATCTATAATAGTATTTTTAGTGAGATAACATGAAAAGGGATATTGCAGAATTTGTATCTTGATGCCTAGTATGTAAGAAAGTTAAGGCTGAGAGATAGAAGTATAAGGGAATGTTACAACCATTACCCATACCTAAATGTAAATGGGAAAAAATCACCATGTAATTCATCATTAGACTTCACATAAATTTTAAAGGGCATAATGTTATTTGGTTTTTAGTTGATTTCCTTACGAAGTCAGAACACTTCATTTCCATATAATAATATTTATCTCCTAATCATATTTTTATATTATACATTAATGAATTGAGGATATTTCATGTAGTACCACATTCTATTTTATTTTATCAAGATCTAAGGTTTACCTAGAAGTTCTAGAGAATTCTTTAGTGGGATTTGGATACAAGGTTAAGTTTAAACACTTCTCATAATCCTCCAAAATATGTTCAGTATGAGAGAACCATGAAAACAATATAGAATATGTTTAGATATTATTATATATAATTGAAATGTGGATGGGATCAACAGTTTTCTCTAGTCGAGTTTTCTAACAACACTAGATTTCACTCAAGAATTCAGATGGAACCTTATGAAGCCCTCTATGGTAGGAAGTACATAACTCCTACATGTTGAGATAAAGTTGGAGAAATAAATATATTGGGACTTGAGTTATCCAATTAAATGGTAAATAAAGTCATGTATATTTATTACTACATAATATCATCTTAGAATCAACAAAAAAGTTATACTGTAATCGTCGGTGAAATCTGGAATTTGATGTTAGTGAGAAGGTATTTTTGTGAATTTATCTATTGAATAAGTTTATGAGATTCATAAATAATATAAAGTTTGTCCCTATGTATATTATCTATTTTTATATTCTTTATCAATTAGGGATATTATATTATCTCTTATTTCATCCACATAACCACTATCACGTTCAAGATGTGTTCCATGTATCTCTCTTGAGGAAGTACATACCTAATCTATCACATGTACTAAAATCAAAGGTAGTACTACTAGAGAATAAGATTTATTATGAAGAATAAACAGTATAAATCTTTGATTTTAGAGAATAAAATGCTATGAAACAAGACTAACTACTGAGGTAAAGTTCTATGGAGTAATCAAAAATTTAAAGAAGCTACTTGGGAACCTAAGGATGTATCGAAGTAGAGATATCCTCATTTGTTTGTATCGAAGTGATGGAATTTTTAGGGTCAAATTAATTTTAAGGGGGGTAGAATGTAACACCCTAAGATTTTATTATATAGTTCTCTATAAAAACTAATTTATTTAATAGCTTGTTTTTCATGCAACACTGATTTTAAACAAACTATGATATACTATTAAAATATTATTATTTATTGTTAAATTTATTAGCTATCCATTAGATTAGAGGGTATGAATAGGGAAAAAAAAGTTTTAAGAATTATGGTTTACACATTTATAAAATAGATTCATTAGTTATCAATTAATTAGAAATAAAAATAAAAATCATTTGAAAATAAAGGAGATATTTTTTCTGAAAAAACTATTTTTATGTGCACAATGTGTATTTATATTAATAAATTAAATTAATCGCTATTGGTGAATGATTTTAATGAAATTTATATATTTTATATTAAATAAAAATTTTTAACTTTCATCTAATATTTTTTATAGGCATGGGATAATAATAAATCTAGTGTTATACTTAAAAATATATCTTTCTAAAAAACAGTTTTCAACACATTTTACATGCTTAGTTTAAAATGAATTTATACCACTAATAGAAATTGAATATTGAATATTGATTCCATATTTGGAATTAGAAGGATCAAATTTGACAAATAGGTTCTTTTTTTCAATATTAATAGTAATCATAGTAAATTTTTATCACCATGATAAAGGTAAAATGGGTTAAATAGGGTTAAGAATTTGGGATAAGGCTTTAAAATTTATCTAAAACTTGAATTTATCCTATTTTATGAGTTTATTTCGTCCATATACATCCAAGTCTCAAATATATGACCACTTGGTGCCATATTGTTTTGAATATGACCTTTATATTAATTTAAGAAAATAATTAATACAAAATTTCATTCTCTTAACTTTAATATCTCTAGAAAATTTACATAAGGATAAAATGATTCTAAGTTTGATTATAAATTATTATTTTAACAAAAAATTATTTTTTTATCATATTAATTTATTTCTAATTTTTAGTGGTTGAATAATTACCTTAAACGCTTATGCAACAATGACACAGTATTTATTCAATTAAAAGAAAACTAAAATAAAATATTTTAGAAATATTAAAAGTAATACAATTTAAGTGTTAGTTTTATTTTTATGGGAATGAAAAAAAATTATCTTTCATCTATTATTATAATGGATATATAAAAGGATGGTATTTATGGAAAATTATTCATATTCTGAACAGTTCAATAAATAATTCCTAGATTCTTCTTAGATATTTCAATGACATCCTTAATCGAGATGAGATAATTCTCATGGTTAAATCCTCCACATAAATTATATAATTCAAGGATTGTGTTTAGAATAGTAATACTCATGAATTTAACCTAGTGGGGGATGAATACACTTGGTATAGGAAACATCTCAATAAAATGGTGGCTATAAATTTGGATAGAGTTTTTGTTAATGATGTTTCCCTAAATGCTTGGTCCTCCATTTACTACACCACTATTTCTAAAGTTAACTCAAATCATAATTATATTTTTGAAAAAACATGTCAATGGAGATTTTAATCCATGATTTCCTTTCAAATTTAACAATTCATGGATTTTTTTCATCCTGGATGCAAAAAACTGGTTCAGGACACATGGAATTCTTTTAATTATAGATACGATTACTTGGATTGTGTTCTAAAGTTTAAAGTGCTTAAGGTAAAGATAAATATTTGGATTTGATAGTGGTTTAGCTGTACTGATGAAAATATTGCCCATATGGAAACATTTCTTTGCATTGTTCAAGAAAATAACACTGGATGTGATTTTTTTCATGGGTATGGAGCAGGAAAGAGTGATCACACATGATCTTAATACCCTTATTAATCTCAAAGATGGTATTCAAAGGGAATATTTGAAGGTGAAATGGCTTAAGTAGGGTGATAGGAACACTGAATTTTTTAATACTCTTCAAAATGTCAATAATATCAATAAACCATTGGCCATTCTTAATGATAATGGGGATTTTTTTGAGAATATAGATGAATTGAATGATCATGTTGTCTCTTTTTATATGAACTTATTTAATGGTCCTAGTATAAGCATTGATATAATCGAAGATATCATTCCCAATATTTGCAATCATGAGTATAGATTATATATTTCTACATCACCACTTGATTTTTATATTAAAGAAGAAATTTCTAGGATTAATGCTGGTAGATCTCCTAGACCAGATGGGTTCACAAACTATTTAATTCAAACATTTTGGGAGATCATACATTGTGATTATTGTGGGATTTTTAGTCATTTTTTCAAGGGTGGAAAATTAAAATAGGGAATCAATGCTTAATTTATTTCCCTCATTCTAAAAGTGGATACTGAAAATGGGATTTAGATTTTCAGGCCTATAGCCCTTGTCAACACTATATATAATATCATTGAAAAAATTATTGATAAAAGGTTGGATGTTATTGCTGGTGGGATTGTCCCCTTGAAATAGTTTGGTTTCATTAAAGGTATAACTATTCAAGATTTTCTTATTCCTACCTCTAAATGTGTTAATTTTCTTAGCAAATCTACCATGGAAGGTAATATTTCTCTCATGATTAATGTTAAAAAATCATTTGATACTTTATATTAGAATTTTATTTTCAAGTTTTTATCCATCATTGGATATGATTAGGTTTTTATTAAATGGGTCAGAAGTCTTCTAAGCTCATCACATGTTTCAGTGCTCATCAATGGCTCTCTCTAGGGATAATTTACATCACTACTACAAAACGGGTCAAGGGAAGCGCTACACATTTATCAGCACTTCTTAAAAGCACTGATAAAGGGTAAAATTCAAAAAAAACATTTATTAATATATAAAGCTATAAATCTATTTATATTGATATAAATATAATATTTATTTTTTAAATATGTTTTAGAAATGATGAATGGAAATCAAATATGAATGTATATGATATTTAGTAAAAGAGGCTTATAAAATAATTTAAAAAATATGTTTAATTAATAATTACGTAATTTTTATCCACCAATAGTCATGTAATAACACTTTGAGTATAAAAAAATAAATAAATAAATAAAAGATCAAAAATATGTTGAAAACACAACTCAAACTTCAATCGGCCATAACTTTTGATCCAGAACTTCGTTTGAGCTCTACATCATATCAAATCGAAGCCTGCGATGAGCTCTACAGCCATATGGACTGGTAGAACTCGTAAAAGTTTCTTTAGAGGCCAAAAAAGGCCCAAAAGGCCTCTAAAACTGTGTTTTTAGTTGGGGTACCCCGATTTTTTACCATTCAAATAGCTAGAACTTCTGATACCTATGTCTGATAAATGTGTACCATATATAATATCGAATATCATTTAATTTTATTTTATTTGACTGATTGTGGAGCTGAAACATACTCCTGGATTAGAATTTATGGTCGTTTAAACATTCAAACACCTCTAACTTATGATCCAGATGTCCGTTTTGCTTGTACCACATATCATATCGAAGATCATTTCATGTTTGTCGATTTGACTGGTTTTGGAGTTGAAACAGACTTCTGGATTTGAAGTTATAGCTGTTTTAACATTCTCAATGACTTTTTACATCCACATTTCTATGTATTCATTCATAACTAGACACACACACACACACATATATATATATATATATGTGTGTGTGTGTGTGTGTGTGTGTGTATGTTGTATATATGTATGTATTTATTTATTTATTTATAAACACAGATAAAAACACATATTATATAAATGTATTTGAAATTAATCATATAAATATATATATTAATGTACAAATAAACATACGGATAAAAAATTATAACTATATCTATATATATATATATATATAACTAAATAAATTTATATTAATATGAATCTGTATTAATATACGAATACATATAACTATATATATATATATATAACTTGATATATCATTAAAGGGAGAACAAAACAAAATGGCTAAGTGGTAAAGTTGCTGCGCGCAAGGGGGGAGGTCCTGTGTTCGAATTCTAGTGGCAGTAGGGTCGCACGGGTGTAGTGAAGCGGGGTGCAGAATGCGGGTTGAGGGGGGCGCAGGCGCAGTGAAGCGGGGTGCAGCGTGTAAAACGCCCATGAAATAAATATATTTTTTAATTTTTTTCAATTTTTTTGACATTTATCAGCTCTATTTTTATAGCGCTGATAAAATACCACTTTATCAGTGCTTTTTGAGCACTGATAAAAGGGACCCCCCCCCCCCTTTATTAGCCTCTCGCTTTACAGCGCTCATAATAGCGCTGATAAAGGGGTTTCTTTAGCACTGATAAAAGCAACTTTTGTAGTAGTTCATGTTCCAAAGGTTTTAAGTAAGGCGACCCCCTCTCAACTATTATTTTTCCTATTGATGAAGATTATTTTAGTAGGCTTGTTCTTAGCATGGATGATATTATAAAACTCAAATCCATCATAGCTTCCAGTGGTCAAGATAATCTCATTTATTATATGTTGACTATATTATCTTTTTCATAGAAGGTGATAAAAGAAATGTCTAGAACATTAAAAATCCTATTTTTTATTTTGAAAAGGTCTCAGGGTGGGAAGTTAGTTTGAATAAATCATATTTTTACTTTAGAAAAAATATTCTCATGACCAAAAAAAGTGGATATAATTAATGAGTTGGGAATTGGATAAGGTGTGTTTCCCTTCACATATCTTGGTGTAACTATGTTTTGGTAAAAAATCATGTATTTCTCATTTTTCTCACATTATGACCTAAATAAAAAATCAATTGGCCTCTTAGAAAGGTAATACTCTTTAAATGGAAGTAAGGATTGTCATTGTAAAATCATTTATTATTTATAAATTTTTCTATTATTTTATGGTTTATAAATGGTTGGATGCTATCATTAAGAGTATAAACATTTAAATTAAGAACTTTATATTGAGTGGAAAAATCATTTGGTGAAGACTTGGTACCATCCCATGGAAGAAATGTTGTCAACCTATTGATTATGGGGGTCTTGATATTTAAAATGATTTCAAATTAAATCAATCTTTATAGGATAATTTCATGTGTAGGATCATTGATAGTAAATCGTATGGACTATAATTTTTAATATGTAGATTATTGAACATTATCAAAGTTATGAATTTAAATTATATGGAATCTTCCATTTGGACGTCCCTTAAGGCTTATTATTCTATAATTTTAGTGTACTCTCGCTGGTTGGATAACATTAAATCATCTCTGAATTTTTGTTTAGATGACTAGATAGGTACGCCTCTTATTAATATCTCAAATTCTAATTACACTAGAACTTATAAAAATTTTTCAATAAAAGATTAAATGGAATCCTCCTTGGACATTATTCTTACTAAAGTCATAGAAAATGGTGATTAGTTATAAATTTATTAATGGTGATGATTTTTTGGTATGGGAACCTTCCTCCAATGGTTTTATTTCTTCCAAATCATTTTACCAAGAGAAAATTATAGGAAAAAAGATTAATTGGGATATGTTTTTTAGTATAAACACCATCCAAATTCTATCTTTCTTGGAGGGTTTTGTATTCTAAAATTCCCATTAATGATTTTTTTTTAGTCATTTGGTATCAACTTGTGATTGGAATGTGACCTATGTAATCAATATAGGGACAAAATTGACCATTTATCCCTTAGTTTTGATATTTATAAAACCTTATGGAAGGATAATCCAAATCTATTTAAAGTGGTGATACCACATTCAGTAAGCATTCATGAACATGTCGTTGCCTGCATCAAGTTTCCCCTATCCAAGCAGCTTATGTACCTCTTTCTGGTGGCCAGTTTGGAAGTCCTACATGTGCTATAGACCGGCCAAAAGAATCTTATTCATGATAACACTACTTTATTAATTAATTATACTCTCATTAAAATTATTAATACTGAAAATAATGTTAATTCCCTCCAAAATGGTTTTTGTGATAATTATATTCATGATCATTTCGTGCTTAGGTGTCTTGGCATTACTGGTAATTGTCATCCTCCTTTTGGAAATTTTGAAGTTTTATGGATCTATCCACTCCAAAGATAGATTAAATATAATACATATGGGGCTTCTAAATGTAACCTATGGCCTTATGGTTATAGTGCAATTTTCAAAAATCATAACTATGAAGCAATTGGATTTTTATATAGTCTAGGTGGTTTCATTATATATCTTTATGTGGAATGCTTCCTATAATCAATACGGTTGAAATAGAAAAACAATGAGGATGGATTAAATTATGGATTGAATGTGACTATACCACTATTTTTCAAGCTAATATAAATGTAATTATTCATATATCTTGGAATCTAACTTCTAGATTGATGAAATGCATGGACTCTATTTTTTCCATTAATTATATCAGCACACATTTATAAATGGAAGAAAATAATTTGGATGATGGGATTGAAAACAAAGGTATTAATGCTCTGTATATCATTTTTCTCAATTATTTACCTGATTATCTTTCCTTTTTTTCAAATTTATTTTTGTAAATATCCATTTTTAGACTTCTGTAACTTTTTTTATTCAATAAAGAAGGATTTTCCTTTTTAGAAATTCCTCATTCTCTTAAAAAATACTATTTAAGTGAATTATTATGTTCCAAGAATTTTATAGATACATATAACATATTGGGGATGTGTTAAAATATTATATTCAAATTCCATCTTTTCCTTAGTGTCTATAAAGTCAAATTAAAAAAAATAGTTCCAAAATTGGCATTAATGATATTTTATAATAAACAATATTTTATTAAATGATCTAAAATTAGTAAAAATATTATATTTGGCCAATATAATTTTATATGGTTTAAAATATAATCCATGGTCTATTTATGAGTCATTTTTTCATTTATGGTAACATTTATAACCCTTTAAGATTGAATTAGTTGTTACTATGGTTAGGGTCAAAAATGATTGATGAAGGTTTTAATCAAAAATATCAGCTTTAAAATGACACAAAAACCTATCTAAAATTCATTTTATGATGTTATTTTTATCCTATACCCTCGTTATTTTAATTCATGTCCATTTACAAGAATTTTTATTCAGAATTATTTTATTATATTTCAATATTTTAATAAATTCCAAGTGTGTCCTCTCCCTCCCTTATAAAATGACACCTCTCCTTTCTCTTCTTTACACCACTTTGAGCCTTATATATTGACCAAAATCTATCCAATTATCTTCTAAACTTTCATATCCACATTCTAGAGGTGTTTTTTCCACAAAATACCAACCCTGTGGTCTTTAATAGGAGATCCAAAGGAGTCATTTCAAATAATATGTAATCACCTTAACTGATCAATTTATTTTTACTTCTTCTTGTACCTCCTATAAATATTTTATATTTATCATAAAATAATAACTTATTATATTAAATATACTGAAATATTATTTTTATCATGAAACCACCTTTATTAACCCTCTTATCCACAAAATGTTAAGTGAAGGTATTGCTCATGCGTTCGTATGGATTATTGTTTCCATGTAGCGATATAATTAATTTTTCATACCCATATTTAATCGATGGTTATTATCATGATTATAATGTTTATATATGATATTTATGACATAATTATACTTTTTAAATTATAATATCACATCTAACTTCTTACATTCCAATTCGTCAGAAAATGATATCACTGCTCATGCTTACGTGTGTAGACTACCACCTCCACAAAGCAATGTGATTTGTTATCCATTTATATTTTAATTGTAAGGTAATAAGGAAATATTTAATGAATTTATATTATATTTATTATATAATTATTATTATTTACCTTTCTTTCATTCCATCCATTGAAAAATGAAAACAGTGTTCATGCGTACATATGACTTAGCATCTCCATGAACGATGTGATTCATTTTTCTATATCTACCATTTATAGATGAATATAAATATATATATATATATGATATTTATATAATTATTAAAATTATATATATGATGAAACCATTATCAAATTAAATGGATTGGGACTACCAAACTGACACATGCAATAAAAACGAATCAGTTATCATCCAGAATAGTGATTTTAATAACAAATTGTTAATAAACAGGTGATAAGATGTCATAAGAAAATCATAAATTGTATGGTGGATATGAGTATGGTTCTATAATAAATTTATAATAAATATATATTTAGTATACAATAGGTTTAAAAATTTATGAAGAAATATGATACATGAGGTAAGGGATTTATGTTTCAATCATATTTTAATCAGGATTGTGTATACATGAATTTTTGTTGAGGGAATTATATGATAATTATCCAATGAAACAATTTAAATTTATTATACTCTATTTATTTCTATAGTATACCTTTTTTTCTTTCATTTTCCTCACATTAAGGTCTCAATAGATTGAAATAAGTTTCTTAATTTAAATCAACTATGTTTTACTATTTGATCAAATATATTTTTTCTTCTATGTCCATGCTTTCTCTGAAATGTTTTTAAAATGTTTTAATATTATTATAAAATTTTTTAAATTAATTTTTACCCAAATATGAATTTATATAAAAAAATTAAAGGAATCTTTCTTCCGTTTTCTAAACAAGGTATTTCTGAATTTTTACAAAAGTGTGAAAATAATGTTTTCTTTTAAATTATATGGCATTTATGGAATTTCCCATTATCATGACCACTCAATGAATTGAATATTCCTTTATAAGTTTCCATGGAATGTTTAAAATAAATAAATCTATAATATTTTGGAAATTTTTATATTTAAAATAAGTGATTTCAAAATTAGAAGTTCATTCTCCTCAATAAATATTTCATTTATTCTCTTAAAGGAATTTTCATCTATGATAACATGCATTGATGATAATTTTGTTTTACTAGAGATATGATTCAATTATACCATACTTTTTCTTTATATAGATGGTTTATTATTATGATGATGATATCTTTATGAAACCCATTTATTTTCTATGGGTTATGCTATGATGAAATTATTAAATATTTATGAAAATAGTTTTCTTTTCATGGGTTATGATATGATTTTATGATGAATATTTTATGATATTATGGAATTTATATGTATGTTTTTCATTATGATATAGGTTTTCATGGAATTATAAAACCCTCCAATGCATTGGGTAAATTTTTATATCTCATGAGATAATTTTAGGAAACAAGTTAATATTCTTGATTCGCTATGGGAAAAAGGTCAATGTGCTTGATCTTATATAGAAAACAAGTTTATGTGCATAATATAATATGTATAATGGATGTTTATGAAATATTTATTATGATTTTATGGTCTTAGTAGTTAAACTTGACATATGAAATGGTTTCTATATTTATGGCGATGCCACACTTTTATGATGTGAACTTATGGTTCATTGTTGATTTATGATGATTACTCACTCTTATGATTCATGTATTTCAAAATGATAATGACTCGTGTGTATAATCCATGATATATTGGGTATGAACTTTTCAAGTTATTTTTTTGATCTAATACCCTTATTCTTATCTTATGTTTTCATATGATCATCAATTTATATCTCTCATGTTTAACCTTACTGAGCATCTAAGCTCACCCTTTCTTATTTTTCCTCTACCTAGGCTATAAATAAAGGTTTAAGTAGAGTATGTCTATGAATATTAATATATAGGAAGATAATTATGTGAGATATTGGATATCTTTCATGAAATAATAAGATTGTGTATCTAGTCTCTAAAGATACTAAACCTTTATAGTCCTTGGGAATATATTTATTAAATGTATTGAATATTCATCTAAAAATATATAATATCTAAATATGAAAATATTAGGTCTCTATTCATCCCAATGGAAAACTATTATTTAAAGTAGTGTGAATTAGTGAAACCATAATTATGTTACACTCTTGAAGTTGAAATCATTAATTATCCCAACAGATAATTGTGATCTAAATTTTTTGAGTGTAAATTTCCAATGTAATTTAGAATTAAATTATTTCTACTCAATAGTGATTTCATTTAATTCCATTTTATATTGATACTAATTTTTAAGGTGAAAAATTGTGTATATTTTTTATTTGTAACAACAAAAGTTTCAAATCATACAACTTTTCTCAAAAGAAAAGTTTTTGTATCTTATTTTCTTTTTTGAATTATATACTTCTAATTTATTAATTTTTGATACTTATGATTGTTTATTTTCATGATTATTGATAATTTTCATGATTATTACTAGGACTATTCAGTTTCACTTAGGATCTATATTTCATCCATTGTGACCCTAACTAGTTGAAA
Organism: Viscum album; assembly: GCA_963277665.1. Classification (NCBI taxonomy): domain Eukaryota; kingdom Viridiplantae; phylum Streptophyta; class Magnoliopsida; order Santalales; family Viscaceae; genus Viscum; species Viscum album. Next base: position 1,838,937,190 of record OY728136.1, read on the forward strand.
CCATAATAAATGGAAGAAACATGTTATGCTTGTCATGGGCGTTGTGGACCTATAATATGCCTTGAATAATGATAAACTTAACCCACTTACATCTCAAATTTTCCTTAAGGAAAAGTCTACTTTTTAAAAGTGGGAGTGGCCTTATCGCTTTTCACTTAGAATTATCAAGGGATACATAACATTAGACATTTGATGAGTATTTACAAATTCTGAAACTACTTTAGATTCTAAAATGGCTAAAGAAGATAAAAATTATAATACCTTACTCACTTTAGTTTAATAACAATTCAAAAGTACATATAAAATTATTTCTACCACATTAATCACCAAAACGGTCACCATGAAGTACAATGGTGTTTGTGGTGTTTGTATGCATATCTTAAGAATGAATGACATGGACTCTTGGATTAAGTCCATGGATTTAGATATTTTATAAGGTTTTCATATTCAGTTTATTATGACATATCTCCCTTCTTAGTTTGTTCTTTTTAAGTTAAACTATAATTCACAAATGGATGAATGGAAAATGAGAGAGTTAATCAATATGTTATATTGAGTATAAGAAATATGAAAATCTAAAACTCATCAAAGTGATAATTTCACCATAAAAGTAAAGAATAAGATAAAAAGGTCTGGTAAGGAAAAAAGATAGATGTAAACAATAGGGAATGTTCATTTATCTTAAAGAGAGGTATTTATGGCACTAAGGCTCATGGGTTACTTAAGTGTCACTTATTTTGATCTAAATGAAATATTTAAAATTAGTGCCAAAAATTTAAGTAATGGATAGAAAATAAATGTAATGTACCTAATTATGTTTATTATGAATCCTTTATTTCAAATGATCCTTTAAATAAATAGTGGGTTTATACTTGTGTGTTTTTTCATATAAATTTTTCTTTATAGGGATTCTATTCTATATAAAGGATAAATAATGGATACTAGAGTATTTTAGTAGGAAGTGACAATATTGTTCCTATTGAATCCATTGAAACTATTTTCTTAGTCTTGAGAGTGGTTTCATTATAGATTTAGCAGATACAATTTATGTACTCACTATTATTAGAAAACTTATTTTGGTTTCTCAACTTGAAACTTATGGTTTTTTGTTTAAGTTTGAGAATAAAGGTTTCACTATTTACTTATTCTCTAAAATAATTGGATTTGGTGTTCAAGAGTTAAACCTCTATTAATTATTTTTGAATTGTTCTTTTACTAAATCATTGGAATCCATATATGATATTAATGTAGTAAAAGCATATAGAAATAGAAAATGAATAAATGAAAACTCTTAAAGATTATAGAATGAGGTTTTAGTTCATGTATCTAAATATAGAATAAAACATATCATTGAGTATAGATTTATTCATCAATTTTATTTTTCTGATTATGATATGTGTATTAAGTGTATAAAAGGTAAATTTGAAAATGGAAATAAACAAGGTTCCATTGGCAGTGAAGGACTGTTATAACTAGTTCACACTGATATTCAAGTTCCTTATACACCTATAATTAATGGTCATGGGTACTTTATTTCCTTCATTGATGACCTTTCATGTTATGGGTATATTTATCTTCTTTAAGATAAATATCAGGCTCTAGAGGTGTTCAAAAATTATAAATTTGATGTTGAGAACCAACTAGATCATAAGATAAAAGTTTTTAGGTATGATATAGGAGTTTAATATTATGTAAAATTCTCTAATTCAGGTCACAACCCTAGTCCGTTTACTTTGTTTCTTCAAGAAAGTTGAATTGCTGCTCAGGTTTCTATTTCGGGTACACCTCAACAGAGTGGAGTTTTAGAGAGAGAAAATCATACCCTTATGGACATGGTATAGAGTATGATATTTTAAATCTCTATAACTAATTTTTTATTAGTTTAGGATCTTAATATAGTTATGTATATAATTAATAGGGTTCCTAGTAAGTCTATGCTTAAAACTTTGTATAAAATATGGACAAAGTGGAAACCAAAATTAGGATATTTTCATGTATGGAATTGTCCTTCATAGGGTAAAATTTATAACCCAAATACTATAAAACTTGATCCTAAGACCATAAGTTTTCATTTAATTGGTTTTCATAAAAGTTTGAAATGTTTTTAATTTTATTTCCCATATCATACCACTAGAATTATTGAGACTAGATATATTGTATTTTTAGAGGATATTGACACATGTGGTAGTTGCATGTCTCACACTGTTATCCTTGAAAAGGATCACGATCATTTATATTTTTCTATGAATCTAGTACTACCAATATATACCCCTTCTATGGGATATGTGAATATGAATGAGACAACACCTAATTTTCAAACCCGCAATAGGGAACCATCTCCTCTTACTGTTGAAGGACTACTACTTGGGTGGACAGATTGAGTGTGATGACCAACATTCTACGATTATTTATATATCTAGATGACTATGATTATTACATAGGAAGTGATCCTACATACTTTAAGGATTTTATTTTGAGAAACCAATCAACTTAATGGATTAAATAAATGTAGGATTAGTTTAAATCAATGAAGGTAAATGATGTTTGTGAAATTGTAGACTTACTAAAAGTATCCAAAATTATTGGATCCAAATGGGTTTTTAAAACTAAATTGGATCCTAAAGGAAAAATTTAACATTAAAAGGATAAATTGGTTGCAAAATAGTTTACTCAAAAGTGAGTTATTTATTATAATGATACCTTCAATCCTCTATCTAAGAAGGGTTAATTATGAAAATTTATTTCACTTGTAGCTAATTTTGATTTAGAGCTATATCAAATAGGTTTAAAAACTACATTCCTTAATGGTGACTTTCATGAGGATATCTAAATGAGACAACCAAATTGATTTTTGGTTGAGGGTAAGGAAGATATAGTATTCAGCCTTAAGAAATCCATTTATGACCTTAATCAAGCCTCTCTATAGTGGTATTTAAAATTTTATGATGTATTTGGTGTATTTGGTTTTAAAGAAAATTTGGTTTACCAATACATATTTATGAATTTTTTTGGGGTCAAGTTCATATTCTTAATACTTTATATAGATGGCATACTTCTTGAATATAATGACCTATGTATATCACATGATATGAAAGTATTTATGCCTAAGAAATTTGACATGAAAGATATTGGACAATTATCTTATGTAATAGGCATTGAGATTCATCAAAATAGGTCTCATAGAATATTTATTGTATCCCAAAAAGACTATATTGAAAATATAATTAAGATATTTAACATTTATGGTTTTTTCTCCTCTGTTTCACTGGTTTTCAAGGGTAAAAAGTTTATCATGTCACTGTATCCTATGCTCAAATTGGTACTTGATGAGATGGAGAAGATTCCCTATACCCCGACAGTTGGAAGCCTTATGTATGCTCAAGTCTATACACACCTAGATATTTAATATATTGTTGGAATTATTATACATTACCAGATATATTCATGAATGTATCATTGGAATAATGTTAAGAAATACATGCATTATTTATAGGGTATAAATAATTTTATGCTTATTTCTAGAAATTTAGGTTTTATTAAAGTAATTGACTATACAGAGTCTAATTATGTTGAATGTTTTGATACCATAAAGTCTACTTCAGGATATTTTTTCATGTTTTATGCGGCACTTGTTTCATGTAAATGCACAAAACAGACATTTATAGCTTTATCTAAGATGGAATCTGAATTTGTAGTCTATCATGAAGCGATGTTCCAAGCTATGTAGATTAAGAAATTCATTATGGGACTTTGGGTGATTGATACAATATCTAAACCATTGAAGCTATTTTTTTACAATAAAACTATAGTTTTCTTTTCTAAGAACAACAAGTCAAGTAGTGACTCTAAGAATATTTACATTAAGTATCTGGTTGTGAAATAAATAATCCATAATTAATATATATCCATATAGCACATTAGAATTAGTGTTATGCTTGAGGATTTTATAATGAATGTTTTGTCCACCCAAAACATTTCGTGAGCATGTTCATAACTTGGGATTATATGATATATTTTATTTATATATAGCTTGATGTTTGGATACTTGATATTGTAATCAACTAATATTAGGATTCACGGATTCCGAATGTCTCATAGTTTGTTTCTTATATTTAATTTTCTCATTATGATTAAGAATTATGGAACAAATATTATGTTAGAACACATGGATAAATTTTATGTTATTTAGATTTTATTCATGATCTTATGTTATTCTGGCCAATTTTGTTTATGGTACTAAATTTGTGACCAGGGAACATGTATGTGAATGTTATTTTTAGATTTGGACTTGATTCAATTTGGTGATTTAGATAAATAGGATTATTATTAAGGGATTTAAATCTACCGGTCATTACCTATTATTATACTATTCATATTCTTTTTCCATGTACTACAATATTGGACTCAGGGGGGTCCAATCTAAAATTTGTCCTATAGGATTAAATTAGTCATGAATTCGTACAATTAAAATAAATTAATGCGTCTATATCCATATAAATTAAGGCATGATTTCTAGATCTTAATGGATGGACTAGAAATTGTATTTAATATGGGTCAGTCCCACCTCTTTCTCTATTTTTTATGATGCATGGTAGTGTTTCTAAGGAATTCTATAAATATATCTCTTTCCTATAAGAGAGACTTATGACAACTCCACCTAAAATTATCTCTTCTTCCTATGAAGATAAAACTCTAACACTAAAAAACACAAAGACTTTATCTCTTCTTATATATTAAAGGGGTGAAGATTGTTCTTAATTATATGGTAGTGATCAATCCAGGTTAGTTTTTTTATGTGTTTGTTTTATGTAATTGATAATATCTACATATCTATTAATAATTTTTTTGTATGGGAGAAAATTTATTTTTCCAATTAGAATTATAATTCTAACGTATTCACTGTATGATATTAGTGAAGCACCAATGACTCAGACTTGATCCTAACACAATAAGGATATAGTCTCCCACATTGAGGGAGAATCGTGTAAAACTATTGTGTGTTGTGATCTATTTATATCTTCTATTGAATGTGGTTTGTTTATGTTGAATGATTCATAAAAGATTCATTCATCCTGAAAATTTTGGAGGTTTGAATTAAAAAAGTGAAAATAATTTGGTAAAACATTGATCACGCTCAACCGCCACCCCCCCCCCCCACTTGGTGTGGTATCACTAGATCATCAGGTACTTCAATTTTTTTATTTTTTTATTTTTTTTATTTAGTTATTATGTTATTTATTAGATTTTATGAATACTTTTCTACATACTTGTAATTCTCCATTCTAAACTATAACAACCCAGTATTTTATGATATAGTTTTTTATAAAAAAGTGAATTCTTTGATAACTTTTTTTGCATGCAACATAGAGTTTAAACAAACTATAATATACTATTAAAATATTACTATTTTTAATTAAATTTACCATCTAGCTATTGGATTTGTGGGTATGAATAGTACTAAGTAAATTATGAAAAAATATAAATTACACATGTATAAAATGAATTCATTGGTTATTAATTAATTAGAAACAAAAATATAAAACATTTGAAAATAAAGGATGTGTTTTTATAAAAAATTATTTGTATACACACGATGTATTTTTATCTTAATAAATTAAATTAGTCACTATTGGTGTATTATTTAAATTAAATTTATATACTATATATTCAACAAAATGTGTTAAGTTTCATCTAATATTTTTTCTAGGAATGGGATAAGAACAAATCTAGTGTTATTCTTAAAAATTTATATTTCTAAAGAGCGATTTTCATCACATTTCCCATGCCTATTTTAAAATGAATTTCTACCACTTATATAAATTTAGTATTTAAAAATGGATTCAATACTTGGAATCATGAGGATAAAATTTAGTAATTTTTTTTTATTTTTTTCAATATGAATAGTAACCATAGTAAATTTGTTTCATCTTGGTAAGGGTAAAAGGGGTAAAATAGGGTTAAAACTTTGCGACAAGGCTTTAAAATTTTCCTAACACTTGACTTTATCATATTGTATGAGTGTAGTTTTTTTTATTTACATCCAAGTATCAAATATATTTCAACTTGGTGCCATATTTCTTTTAATATGAGCTTTATATTAATTTAATAAAAAAATAAATACAAAATTTCACTCCCTTGTTTTTAATATATCTAAAAATTTTACATAAAAATAAAAAGGGGATAAGTTTGGTTATAAATATTAACTATAAAGATAAATTATTTTATATCATATTAATTTATTTCAAATTTATAGTGATTAAATAATTACCTTAAACGCTTAATTAACACTGAAGCGATATTGATTCAATTAATAGGAAAATAAAAAAATGATTTAAAAAATATTAAAAGTAATAAAATTTAAGTTAATTATTGTTTTTCATGAATTTTTTAGATACATATGACATATTAGTTATGTGGTAAAAGATTATATTTAAATTCCATCATTATCTTGGAGTCTTTAAAGTCAAATTAAATGAATTGTTCCAAAATTGACATTAATGATATTTTATAATAAGTAATAATTTATTAAATTATTTAAAATTCATAAAAATATTATATTCAGCCAATTGAATGGAATATTGTTTAACATATCAAACATGTTCTATTTATTAGTCATTTATATATCTATGGTATCATTTTTAAACCATTAATATTGAAATAGTTGTTACTATGGTTAAGGTCAAAAATGATTAATGAAGGTGTTAATAAAAAAGATATGGTTTAAAATGTCACCAAAACCTATATAAATTTTATTGGATGATTTTATTTCAACCATATACAATTTATATTTTAATTCATGTCCATTTAGAATCATTTTTCTAGAGAATGGATATTATTTTTTTAATCTTTTAATAAATTCCAAGTTTTACCTCTCCCTCCCTTATAAAATCACACCCATATTTTCTATTATTTACACCACATTGAGCCTTATGGATCGAAAAAACCCAGAAAATTTTCTTCTTAACTTTCTTATTGTAACACCCCAAGCTTCTATGGTACGCTTCTCTTTGAATAATATAATAGCTTGCATTGTATTCAACTTCGAGTTCTAGCACACCACGACCAATCAAACTATTCGTTATGAATAGTAATATGACTTTTTAAAATGTTATAAATTTTATTTTTCAAAATGGACTTTATTTTTGGATTCATATTACCAAAATTATCTTAGAGTGAATTTTTGGTTTTCTGAAAACTTTCAATTTTTAATGAATGGTGAAAAACATTGTGTTATTGTTTAAAACTGACTTTTTATTTAAATAATTATTTATTTTATTTAAATTTATTTTAAGTTAAAATAGATACGTCATACCTATATAAGTTCAATTTAATTCATTGGAGTCATTTTATAATATAATTATATGTATAAAATTTAATTGAACTTTTTAAAGTCTTTTACCCACCTTCTAGGCACATTTTCAAATTTGCATAAAATATAATTTTACCGCTTCTATGAATTTAATTTCAAAAATTTGAGAGACATGGTTGACATAAGTAAGTAAAATTTGGTTCAATGGGATGAAAATAATTTTTTGTGAATAGTAACTTTTGAATTTTATTTACCACAATTAAAAGTAAATAGGGTAATTAAAGGTAAAAATGATATTATTATTTCACTAACACAACTCCTAATTCTATTGTATAAGTTTATTTAGACCAAAATAAACCTTATTAATTAAATATGATCCTCTTTTATCCACTTGGATTGGATTAGGACATTTATTATTATTTTATTTAAAGAAGAGCTAAAAGTGTTAAATTCAAATTTTAATAACTAAAACATTTTTAATATAGGGTTATACATAAGTTAAATTAGACTAAAAATATTCATTAGAAATATAAAAATATTTCCTACATCATTTTATTTTATTTATAATTTTTAGACATTAAATAATTAAATTTATTTATGACACAATGATGATGTAGTAAATACCTTATTAATGAAAGATTAAAATAATTGATATTATAAATATTAAAATAAATGTAAATTGAGACTTTTGATGCATTACAAGAATTTCATAGGTTAATATGATATATTAGGGTTGATTAAATAAAATATTTTGAAGTAATAAAGTTTTTTTGACTTTCAAAAAAACCAAATACTAAATAGTGTCAAAATTGACATAAATGAGTTTTTAAAACAAATACTATATTATTAAATGATATAATATTCTTAAAAATATAAGGTCAGGCCAAAAGACTTATATAATGATAGATATTTTATTGATAAACCACTTGAGGTTCTCTTGGCATTTTATAGTAAGTTTATTAACCATGTAATATAAAAATACAAGAAGACATTGTAAAAGTTAAACTGTTTAACTAAGAGTTAAATATAAAAGATAAGGTTAATATCATGACCTAAACTTGTATAAAAACTATTGTTTGAGAGGATTTCAACTCATACCCGCATTATACTTGAAATAAAACCATTTGGATCTATTATAAACTGAAAATTATTTTATAATAAATTAATATTTCAAGCTTTTCCTAAAGTGACCCTCACCTCTCTTATAATAGGGTACTTCCCCTTCTCTCAAAATCACATCTCCAAAGCCATTTTTATCATCCAAACCCTGATAAAATATCTTCCCAAATACCCTAAATTAAACCTAGAGGCCTTAATCTGATCATAAATGCAACCTAAGGATCCATTTTTATCAAATCAAAAAGGAAACATCTTAAGAAGTGGTAATAATTTCATCACTTCTTTCAAAGTTCATTTCTTCTTCCACTTCCTCTTTCTTTGTTTTTTCCATACCAAAATAATAAATATAGTACCTTATAAATAATTTTACGTTATTATAAATATTTTACAACCATATTCATTATTCTATCCATCCTATGAATGAAAAATTCATTATATGTGTGTACGTACGACTTACCATCTCCACGTTGTGGTGTAGTTTGTTATTCAACACTAAATTATTTTGATGGCTATAGTAATGAGTATTATTGATGTAAATAATAAATATAACATGATAATGATTCTTTATATATGGTATTCCATCCAATTACATACTATTTTACCATCAATAAAATGATATTGTCGCTCGTTTGTATGTACGCATTACAGTCTCCACGAACGCGATGAGATTCATTCCCCATCGTAACCATTCAAGAATAATTTTCATTTTATGAATAAAAATAATTTTTAAGAACTTAATATCATTCTTGATATGAATCCAATACATCCTATCCATAAAAAACATTACTTAGGTAACAAAACATATAAAGGAAAACGAATCAGTTAACACCCAAAACAATGATAGTACTGAAATATTATTAACGAATAAATATTAGAAAATCATATATGATATCATATTTATGTATGTGGTTCTTGTATAATTTAATAAAAATTATTTAACTATTTTACAGGAGGTTAACTTACCCTTGAACAAGGAAAAGTATAAGGTAAGAGTTAATTTTACAATTTCTTTATTATCCAAGGTTTTTTTTACGAAAGTATCTACTGGGGCTTCTTTACCATCCACGTCTATGTTTCTTAAAAATGTATTTCAAAACATTTTTACTATTTCCTATAATATGGGTTAAAGTAATTTATACCTTTTTTTGACATTTTATAAAAAAAATTGAAGGGAATATTTTTTTCGTTTTCCAAACAATGTACTTTATGACCTTTTCGAAGAATTAAGGTAAGAATGTTTTTTTAACTTATACAGCGAGTGTGGATATTTTATGCCATTATAAAACCTTCAAATATTCCCTTTCAAGATTATAATAATATCTTCAAAATAAATTATTTCTTTTTTAATTATGTGACTTTTAAATGATTTTAAAATAGAAAGAGATATTTCTCTCAAATAGTTTTGATTCAATCTATGTCAACATCCTTTGATGGATTTTACAATTTTTGAAGTTGATTTATTATGATAAAATCTTCCATATTATATTGAAATTTTTGTGGTATGTTTGACTGTGGATGTGTTATTTTTATACCATTTATGGTTTATGGTTAAAATATTAACATTTTGTATGCTATTTTTAATACTAATGTTTATGTTATGTTTCAACATTTTCATATGAGAAAAGCATTGGACTTAGTAAGTGATGGGTGGAGCCCGCTATAGCTCCTCGATGTATTGGTAGGTCTCATGAGACAATCTAGTTTCTTGAAATAAGTCCTTGACAAAATCTTATTTGTATTCTTGGAATGAGTCCTTGAATTTTTTATTATTATTTTCAATAATATCCATTCCATTATTATGAAATAAGCTATTGATATTAATTTGATTATTCAACTAGTAGAATATCCATGTGAATAAGTAAATGGAATTATTTGATTTATCTTTTTCATATTATTATGAATTTTAAGTTTAAAAGTCTTGTGTTTTAGTCTTATACATTTCTTTAAATGTTTATGCTTATTTATGATAGATTCCTCTATATTGTTATCCTTATTAAGCATCTGAGCTCACCCATTTCTTATGTTTTCTTTTTCCTAGGATGTGAAGAAGTATATTATGATTAACCTATAGGGATAGGCCAAAGGTTGTGAGTGTGTTCAAATTGGACACAATGTTGTTGTTTTTATTTCATGATGTAATGTAAAACTTATGTATGTATCTAGTACTTCCAAGGCTACTAAACTAATCGGTATTTCTAGACTTGATCTCGTGTGATCATGACAATATTATTTAATAATGTACTAACTCTATTTAAATAGGTTTGAGTAGTTACAGTTGCTATCAGAGGAAGTTTAGTAAAAACCTTGGAAACTAGATTTAGAAAAACACTGATTAGAGAACATTACCTAAAGATAAAATTTGATGATTAGTATAGAAGAACATCCTAGAATTTTAGTAATGTATAGATTTTGTGATTTTTACAAGAAATACATCCATGTTTGGATACGATCAGGTAGATCCGACTCTGACATAGATGTACCTAGGAGTGAAAACTCCGAAAATGAGTTTCGGGCATGACCCGGGGTATCCTAGTACACAACAACGGTCCTTGATTCACTCTTGGTTATTGAACTCCCAGGGGATATGCTTAGGATAATTCACATTTTCTTTATAAGACATTATCAAGGATTTATGAGTAAATATTTCATCAAAGAAAACATTTTTTATGATTAAGGATTATATGCATAAACTGTTCAATTTATGTTAGGTATTTTACTAGTTTTTAATTATGTATTGTGATTCATAAACTAATATAGTGTATGCCAGTGTTTAGAAATGATTCCTAGTGGAAGGAATAGAAACTGTATCAATGCAAGAAATCTATGTAGGGATATCCCTACTACTTAAGACAATTATAGTGGAGTTTGTGATGTAACTGGTGCTGAACAACTTATAACCATACTGGGACAACTCACTTAGGTTATGAATAATAACCTTACCCATATGGAGCACTCTGATCCACAACTTGGAGGATCAATGTTAGACCTATTCATGAGGAAACAACCACCAACATTAAAAGGGACTATAAATCCATTTGTATCTGACCAATGGATAAGTTCCTTAGAAAAAATATTTCATGCTTTGGGGAGTAGCGAAAGGGGAAAATTTTTCATGGCAGTTTATCACCCCATATGAGATGCAGATCAATGGTGTTCATTAATTCAAAACATAAAGGAGTATGAATAAGTATCAAATATGTAATGGAGGGAGTTTAAAGATATTTTCTTAGAAAAATAATTTCCTCATGACCATCGAGAGGATATGGGAAGACAATTTCTGAGTCTAAGGCAAAAGGAGGATGAGAATGTCACAAAGTATGAAGCTAACTTTACACTGTTATCAAGGCATGCTACAGATTATATACATAACCCAAGGAGTAAGATTGATCTATTATTTTATGGGTTAAAACCATTTCTTCATCGAGCATTAGTCTCACAATCCTTCTCATCATACGAAGATATTGTCTCATGTGTTATCAAAATAGAAAAGAAATTATCTAATTCTTACGACTTTAAAGAAAAGAAAGAGAAGAAGAGATATGTTGAAAACTCTAGAAATGGAAATAAGGGAAATAATGGAAAATTTAAATTTACATCCTATAGTAAATGTGGGAATAAACACCTCAGTACTTTCCTGAAGGGAATGGGAGTCTGTTACAAGTTTGTAGAAAAAGGCCACCAAGCTCATGATTGAAAAGGGAAGAAAGTGGAAGTCAATGTTGAATACTTCAATTTTAAAGAAATGAGGAATTATTAAAATGAATGTCCTGAGCATCTATGAAACCTACGTCAAAAAAGGACAAGGGGGAAATGCCAAGCTTATGCGATCACAACTACAGAGGTTGAAGTTCTGAATGATGTGGTGATAGGTACATTAATCATTTCCTCAAATTTAGCCAATTCTTTATTTGATTATAGATCATTACATTATTTCATATCTTCCTAGTTCTCCAATAAAATTAGATATTTCCAATTTTATTTAACAAGGTATTTTTAAGTCAAAAATCCTAAGGGAAGTGTCATTGAAACAAATTTTTGTGAATCAGTTATCATTATGGCATAAAAATGTGCTTTATCTTCTGATCTCATTGTCATACCCATGATTTAATTTGATATAATACTCAGTATAGATTGTATTTCGGACCATGATTTGAAAATATATTTTAAGAATAAGGAGGTTACAATTTTTTATGATGATAAGGAATACCTTATCTTTAGTGCAGAAACATCACCATCTAATTCTCATCTAGATCCACCCCCAGTAACTCTACTAAATTCAATTATTGGGGAGGAAGAGAGTGGAATAACTATGGGTGAATAAAAGAATGTTCAAATAGAGGATCTACCTATTGTTTAAGAATATGTTGATGTGTTTCTATAGGATTTACCTAGACATCCTCCAGAATGAGAAATTGAGTTTTCCATTGATTTAATTCCTGGTTCAAGGCCCATATCGAAGACCCCTTATAGAATGGACACTATGGAATTAGTGGAACTAAAGAAACAACAAGAGGAATTGAGTAATAAAGGATTTATTCTCCCTAGTTTTTCTCCATGGGGATCTCGTGTTCTTTTTTTTAAGAAGAAAGATGGAACTATGAGGTTGTGTATTGACTACAGGGAGATCAATGTTATAACAATAAAGAACAAGTATCCCATACCTCGCATTGATGATTTATTCGATCAAATTCATGGAGATCAATATTTTTCAAATATTGACCTTTGATTTGGATATCATCAGTTGTGTGTGAAGAAGTAAGACATTCTGAAGACAGTATTTCGTACTAGGTATGGGCATTACGAGTTTACATTAATGCCTTTTGGACTGACTAATGCACCCTCTATCTTCATGGATCTAATGAATAATGTTTTCAAGGAATATCTTGATGACTTTGTAGAGGTATTTATTGATGATATCTTGGTATACTCTAAAAGCTATGAAGATCATAAAAATAACTCACGCAATATTATGAAAACTCTTAGAAGAAATGAATTATACGGGAAGTTTAGAAAGTGTGAATTCTGGATTTAGGAGATTTATTTTCTTGGCCATATTGTCTCTAACGATGGAATCTTTGTTGATCCTTTTAATATAAGAGAAATACAAGAATGTCCAGCACCAACAAGTATAACCGAGGTACACAGTTTTATTGGTTTAGTAGGTTATTATTGGCATTTTGTCTAGAATTTTGCCTGATTGGCTAATCCATTTACCAATCTCACACTTAAAGGGGTTAAATTTGTTTATAAAAAAGAGTGAACAATGTTTTGAAAAACTTAAGATAAAATTAGTCAATTCTTATATCTTGACTCTACCATCATGTAATGATGGGTTTGTTATTTATAGTGATGCTTAAAAGAAATGACTTGGTTGTGTCCTTAGGAAGAATGATAGAGTTATTGCCTATGCATCACAGCAGCTAAAAATTCATGAACAAAACTATTCCACTCATGATCTTGAGTTAGAAGCTGTAATCTTTTCTCTGAAGATTTGGAGACACTATCTATATGGTGAAACATGTGAGATATATACTGATCACAATAGTTTGAAGTATATTTTGACTTAGAAATAACTCAACATGAGGCAAAGATAATGGCTTGAACTACTCAAGGATTATTATTGCACTATACACTACCACCCGAGGAAGGAAAATAAGGCGGAAGATGCTTTGATAAGAAATGATCATGGATTTTTGAACAAGATGAGAGTTGAAAGGGATCCTATGTTCATAGATCTAGTAAATATGGATATGGGAATAGTCATGGAAGGTGAAACATCAATACTTTTTCAAATGGTTTCTAAATCATCTTTACTAGAATGGATAAAAAGTTCTCAGACTGATGATGAGGAGTTTCAAAAGAAAATTAAAGCTATGAATGATGGGAGATTTATTGACTTCATATATGAAGATGGAATTTCTAAATTTGGGAGGAGGCTTTGTGTTCTCGATATACCTGATCTAAAAAGGGAATTGTTGGATGATTCTCACAGCTCCAATTTCTCTATACACCCTGGTAGCAATAAGATGTATAGATATTTGAGGGAAAATTTTTTGTTAGACAACATGAAGAGGGATATTGTTGATTATGTGTCAAGATGTATGGTTTGTCAATAGGTGAAGGTTGAAAGACAACATCCTGGAGGAGTCTTAAAACCTCTTCTCATACCTGAGTGGAAATGGGATGATATTACGATGGAATTTTTCATGGGACTACCAAATACTCCTAGAATGAATGATGCAATATGGTTCATTATTGATCGTATTACCAAGTTAGCACATTTTCTTGCTATAAGAGAAGATTTACTACTTGAACGTTTAGCAAGACTATATATTAATGAAGTTTTTAGACTTCATGGTGTACCCCTATTGATTGTTTCTGATCATGATCCCTGATTCACATCAAGATTCTGGAAAAGTCTTCAGAAGGCCCTAGACACTGAACTTCGTTTGAGCGCTTCCTACCACCCTCAAACTGATAGACAATCATAACAGACTATTAAAACCTTAGAAGACTTGTTGATATCTTTCTCACATGACTTTCAAGGTATGTGGGATCAATATTTACCTCTGGTAGAATTTTCCTATAATAATAGTTTATATTCAAGTATTCAGATGGCACCATATAAAGCTTTATATAGAAAGAGATGACGTACACCAACTTGTTGGGATGATATTGGTGAAAGAAAACTTGTAGGCCTAGAACTTGTTGAGGAAACAATGTAAAAGGTGGAGATTATCCGAACCCACATCAAAGTATCTCAAATTAAGAAAAATATATATGCCAATAACCAAAGAAAGGATTTGGAATTTAAAGTAGGAGATCATGTTCTCTTGAAGGTATCTCCATGGAAGGGTGTTATACGATTTGGTAGGGGTAAATTAAGTCCCACGTACATCGGACCTTTTTAAATTCTATAATGAATTGCAGTTGTATCTTACCATTTGGCAATGCCTCCAAGTATCTCCAAAGTTCAGGATGTGTTCCACATATCACTGTTGAGAAAATAAAAGCCTGACCCAACGCATGTACTCACCTATAAAGAAATATAACTGGAACCCAATCTATCTTATTTTGAAGATCTTTTCAAGATTATTGATACCAGATAACAAGTGTTGAGAAACCAGATGACTCATCTGGTAAAAGTTCTATAGATAAACCATAAGGTGGAAGAGGCAACGTCGGAACCCAAGGAACTTATGATGAAGAACCACTCGAATATTTTTATGCAGTAATACTCTAGAAATTTTGAGGATGAAATTATTTGAAGGATGGAATAATGTAACACCCCAATCTTCCACAGTATGCTTCTCTTTAAATAATACAATAGCTTGTGTTGTACGCAACTTCGAGTTCTAGCACACCACGACCAATCAAAATAACTATTATGAATAGTAATACCCACTTTTTGAAATTATATAAATTTTATTTTTCAAAATAGACTTCATTTTTGGATTCAGAATATTAAAATTATCTTAGGGTGAATTTTTGGTATTTTTCTAAAAACATTCAATTTTTTGATGAATAGTGAAAAACATTGTGTTATTATATAAAACCGAATTTTTATTCAAATAATTATTTATTTTATTTAAATTTATTTTAAGTCAAGATAGATACATAATACTTATATAATTTCAATTTAATTCATTATATTTATTTTATAATAAAATTAGATGTATAAAATTTTATTGAACATTTTAACGTCTTTTACCCACCTTCTAGACACATTTGAAAATTTGCATAAAATGTAATTTTACCACTTCTGTAAATTGAATTTAAAAACTCCAAGAGACACAATTGAAATCATTAAGTAAAATTTGGTTCAATATGATGAAAATAATTTTGGTGAATAGTAACTTTTGAATTTTATTTACCATGGTTAAAAGTAAATAGGGTAATTAAAGGTACAAATGATATTATAATTACCCTAAAACATGTCCTAATTCTATTGTATAACTTTATTTAGATCAAAATAGACCTTAAGAATAAAATATTATCCTCTTTGATCCACTTGCATAAGATTAGGACATTTATTATTATTTAATTTAAAGAAGAGTTAAATGTGTTAAATTCAAAGTTTAATAAATAAACCATTTTTAATATAGGGTTATACATAAGATAAATTAGACTATAAATATTCATTAGAAATATAAAAATATTTCCTAAATCATGGTATTTTATTTATAATTTTTAGACCTTAAATAATTAAATTTATTTATGACACAATGATGATGCAGTAATTACCTTATTAATGA
Organism: Viscum album; assembly: GCA_963277665.1. Lineage (NCBI taxonomy): Eukaryota > Viridiplantae > Streptophyta > Magnoliopsida > Santalales > Viscaceae > Viscum > Viscum album. Next base: position 1,838,953,873 of record OY728136.1, read on the forward strand.
AAGATTAAAATAATTGATATTATAAATATTAAAATAAATGTAAATTGATACTTTTGATGAATTTAAATAATTTTTTAGGTTAATATGACATGTTAGGGTTTATTAAATAAATGTTTTTCTAATTGATCAAGTTTTTTGACTTTCACAAAAACCAAATACAAAATAGTGTCAAAATTGACATAAATGAGTTTTTAAAACAAATACTATATTATTAAATGATATAATATTCCTAAAAATATAAGATTCATACAAAGGACTTATATAATTATATATATGTCATTAATTAACCACTTGAGTCTCTATTTTCATTTTATAGTAAGTTTATTAACCATGTAATATAAAAATACCAGAAGACATTGTAAAAGTTAAACTATTTAACTAAGAGTTAAATATAAATTATAAGGTTAATATGGTAACATAAAATTGTCTAAAACGTATTGGTTGAGAGGATTTCTACTCATCCCCACCTTATCCTTGAAATAAATCCATTTTGTTCCATTATAAACTGAAAATTATTTTATAATAAATTAATATTTCAATCTTTTCATAAAGTGACATTCACCTCTCTTATAAAAGGGTACTTCCCCTTCTCTCAAAATCACACCTCCAAAACCATTTTTCTCATCCAAAACCTACTCAAATATCTTCAAAACTACCCTCAATTCAACTTAGAGGCCTTACTTTTATCATAAATCCAACCTAAGGAGCCCTTTTGATCAAATCAAAAAGGAAGCACCCGAAGAAGAGGTAATAATTTCATCACCTCTTTCAAAGTTCTTTTCTTCTTCCACTTCTTCTTTCTTTGTTGTTTCCATAAAAAAAATAACTCCAGTACCTTATACATACTATTATGTTATTATAAATATGGTACCACCATATTCATTATTCTATCCATCCTATGAATGAAAAAGTCACCATACGTGCGTACGTACAGCTTACCGTCTCCACATTGTGGTGTAGTTTGTTATTCAACACTTAATTATTTGGATGGGTATAATAATGAGTATAATTGATGTAAATAATAAATATAACATGTTAATTATTATGTATATATTATATAGCATCCAATTACATACAATTTTACCATCAATAGAATGATATTGTCACTCGTGCGTACGTACGGACTACCGTCTCAACGAACGCGATGAGATTTATTCCCCATTGTAACAATTCAAAAATAATTTTAATTTTATGATTAAAAATAACGTTTAAGAACATAATATAATTCTGTATATTAATCAAATAAATCCTATCCATAACAAACATGACTTAAGTAACAAAATATATAAAGGAAAATGAATCACTTAACACCCGAAACAATGATACTACTGAAATATTATTAACAATGCAATATTAGAAGATCATATATGATATAATATTTATGTATGTGGTTATTTTATAATTTTGATAACATTTATTTAACTATTATATATAATTTTAGCATACCCTCGACCAAGGAAAAGTACAAGGTAAGGGTTAATTTTACAATCTCTTTATTATCCAAGGTTGTTTTTATGAAAGTATCTACTAGGATTTCTTTATCATCCACATTCATGTTTCTTAAAAATGTATTTCAAAACATTTTTACTATTTCCTAGAATTTGGGTTAAATTCATTAATACCCTTGTTTCACTTTTTATAAAAAATTTTGAAATTAATCTTTCAATCATTTTCCAAACTAGGTACTTTATGACCTTTTCGATGAATTAAGGTAAGAATTTTTTTTAACTTATATGGCGGGTGCGGCTATTTTCCGCCATTATAACACCTTCGAAGATTCCCTTAAAAGTTTATAAGAATATTTTTAAAATAAATATTTTATTTTTTAATTATGTGACTTTTAAATAATTTCAAAATAGAAAGAGATATTTCTCTCAAATAGTTTTGATTTTATCTATGTCAACATCCTTTGATGAATTTTACACTTGTTTGAAGTTGATTTATTATGATAAAATTTCCCATATTGTATTGAAGGTTTTGTGATATGTTTGACTGTGGATGTTTTATTTTTATACCATTCATGGTTTATAGTTAAAGTATTAACATTTCTTATGCTATTTTTAATAGTAATGTTTATGTTATTTTTCAACCTTTTCATATGAGGAATGCATTAGACTTAGTAAGAGATGGGAGGAGCCCGCTATAGCTCCTCAATGCATCGATAGGTATCATGAGACAAACTAGTGTCTTAGAATAATGCCTTGATAAAATCTTATTTTTAATATTGCCACGAGGCCTTGACTATGTGGTTATTATGTCCGGCATTATGAATTCCATCATTATAAATTTAGCTATTGATATTACATGTGATTATTTGACTATTATAATATCTATTTGAATAATTAAATGGAATTATTTGATTTATCTTTTCCATATTATGCTTAATTTTAAGTTTAAAAGGCTTGTGTTTTAGTCTTATAAATTGCCTTAAATGTTTACGCTTATTTATGATAGTTTCTACTATATTGTTATCCTTATTGAGCATCTGATCTCACCCCTTTATTATTTTTTATTTTTCTAGAGATGTGAAGAAGTATATTATTATTAACCTATAGGGATAGGCCAAAGTATATGATTGTGTTCAAAGTGGACACAATGTTGTTTTGTTTATTTCATGATGTAATGTAAAACATATGTATGCATCTAGTACTTTCAAGGCTACTAAACTAATTGGTCTTTAGAGACTTGATATCTTGTGATCATGCCAATGTTATATAACAATTCACTGACTCTGGGTAACTAGGGTCAGGGAGTTACACCTATAAACATTCTATAGGTGTTGTTGTTCCCAAAATACCAACCCTAGGGTCTTTAAGAGGGGATCCAAAGGAGTTCATTAAAAGAATAGGTAATCTCCTTAACTAATCACTTTATTTTTACTTATTATTTTACCAACTATAAATCTTTTATATTTATCAAAAAATAATAATTTCAGTATCCAAAATATACTTATATTTTATTATGATTATTAACTCTCCATTATTCACCCTCATTTCCATCAAATGGGAAGTGAAAGTATCGCTTGTGCGTGCGTACGGTTTATTGTCTCCACGTAGCAATACAATTTATTTTCCATCACCATATTTAATTAATTTTTATTATAATTATTTTAATATTTATATATGATATTTATGAAATAATTATTCTTATTTAATGAAAATATTATATCTTCCTTCTTACCTTTCAATTTGTTGGAAAAAGACAATGTCGCTCGTGCGTACATATGGACTACAACCTCCACGAAGTGATGTGATTTGTTTTTCATTTCCAATTTACATGTATAGTAATAATGTAACACCCTGAGATTTTATAAAAAAGGTTTTTCAATAAATTTATTTCTTTGATATCTTTTGTTACATGCAACAAAAAGTCTAAACGAATCATGATATACTATTAGAATATTATCATTATATGTAATCACCTAGTCGTTGGATTGGTGTGTATGAATATAAATAACTAAACTTTTAAAATTTATGACTTAAACATTTATAAAATTAATTCATTGGTTATCAATTAATTAGTAATGAAAATAAAAACAATTTAAAATAAAGGGGATGTTTTTATGAAAAACAACTGTTTTTGTGCGTGAAATGTATTTTTATCCTAAAAAATTAAATTTATCAATATTGGTGAATAATTTTAATAAAATTTATATATAATAAATTTAATTAAAAAAATAAAAATTCACATAATATTTTTCTAGGCGTGGGATAAGAGTAAATCAATTTTTATGCTTAAAATTTGTATTTTTCTAAAAAGTTGTTTTTTATCACGTATTGTGCACTCACAATAAAATTAATTTATTCTACTTATAGGTATTGAATTTTATAAAATACATTCCATAATTATAATCAATGGGTTTAAATTTTTTAAATAGGTCTCTTTAATTTTTGGTCAATATAAATAGTAACCGTGGTAAAATTTATCACATTAGTAAAGGGTAAATTGGGTTAATCTAGGTTAAAAATAAGTGATAAGGACATAATTTTTTATATTAATTCTTATTTTATGAATTTAATTACACCCGTATCACCTTATGATTGAAATTTATATGCTTAATTTAAACTTTTTAATGAAAATTAAATTTATAATATTTAAAAAAAGAAATTTACAAAGTGTCACTGTCTTAGTTTTAAATATATTTTATGAATTAAAATAGGGAAAAAATAATAGTTATGAACAAATATTGATAGTAATTTTTATCTTAATGAAATTATTTTCATGTTAGAAATTTATTTATAATTTTTATTAATTATATAATGACCTTAAATGCTTATGCAACACCGATGCAGTATTTATTAAATTAATAAAAAAATATAATAAATGATTTTAAAAGTATTAAAAGTAATATAATTTGAGTGATTTAATGTGTTAAAATAATTTTTTAAGATGAATATGACATAATATTATTATTTTAAAGATTTATTTTTAAATTAATACTTTTTATTTATGTCTTTTAATTCAAATTAAATGAATAGTCTCAAAATTGAAATTAATGATATTTTATCAAAATAATATTTTTATAAATTACTTAAAAATCATAAAAATATTAAAATATTATGAGTTGGATAATATATGTTATAAAATATCATCTTATTTTCATTTATATTCCATTATGAATCATTTATATTGAGAATTTCTTTATTATAATTTAATCTTTTGAGAAATTCCAAGTGTGTCCTCCCCCTCCCTTATAAAATTAAATCCCTTCTTTCTATTATTCACACCACTTTGAGCCATACATCTTGACTATACCCTGATAAATTATCTTCTCAACATCCTTATACAATTTTTTTATTTTTTTTATATCCCGAAAAGACTAACCATAAGTTCCTTAATAGAGGATCTAAAGGTGGTCTCCCGAAAAGAGGTAGTTGTCTTACCCGACCTCTTTCAATTTATTTCTTCTTATAATTATAGTAAATATATGGTATTTATCATAAAAAATAAATTTAGTATCATAAATATTATTAATGGTTATTATGATTATTAAACTACCATCATCCACCCTATTTCCATCAAATGAGATGTGAAAGTATCGCTCATGCATACGTACGGCTTACCATCTCAACATACGAGTACAATTCATTTTCCATCACCATATTTCATGGATTTTTATTATGATGGGTTAAAAGTTTATATATTATATTTATCAAAAACTTATTCTTCAGTAATTATAATATAATATCTACCTTCTTACCTTACAAACTGATGTAAAACGATAATGTCTCTCATGTGTACGTATGGACTACCACATCCACAAAGCGATGTGACTGGTTTTTAATTTTCATTTTAATTGGATGGAAATGAGGATGGGTTTAATGAATATATATGATTTATATTATATAATAATTATTATATGAAGATGAAATATTATTTATCTTTCTTTTTTTTCATCTATTGAAAAATGGAAATAGCGTTCATGCATATGTACGACATATCATCTCCATGAACGGTGTAATCCATTTTCTATCGCTATAATTATAGATGAATATAAATATATGTATATAATGAATATATATATGATATAATAATAATATATTTTATTATTTTATTTAATTATAATAAATTTAAATTTATTTTACTAGAGGTTATAATGATTTTGAATCAAGTGCAACTCAAGTTAAGTGATTTTCATGTAACTTTTATTTCTATGGGACACATGCCTTATACAACACTTGTTTATCTTGTTTAGTGTGTATATTATACATGAATGTATTTTATAGTTCTTCTTATGAAAATTACATGGATTTACATATCCATTTAATTATATTTCTTCCATTTGACTTATGATTCAAAAGTTACCAAAGTTGTAAGGGTTTTATGTTACAATCTCATTATTTATCGAGATTGTTTATGATTAAGTTTTTGATGATGAAATATTATTATATAACTCTCAATAAACTTCTAAATTTTATTAAAATATGTTTATTTCATGAAAATAAATTTTTTCCTTTCATTTTATTCACATTAATCTCTCAAGAGACTAAAAATATGTTTTTAAGGAAAATTGACTCTATTTCTATCTTCGATAAAAAAAACTTTTTATTTCGAATCCATGTTTTCTAAAAATATTTTAAAGATGTTTTTTAGTATTATCATATGATTTTTTAAAGTCATTTTGACATATTTTTTAATTTTTAAAAAATGGTTCAAAATAAATCTTCTTTTAATTTTCTGAATGAGGTACTTTATGTTTTTTTTACAAAAGTATAAAAGGAATGTTTTCTTTTAAATTATACAACATAAATGTAAATTTCATACATATTTCCCACTCAATGTTTTGAATATTACTATAAAATTTTCTTTGGTTATTTTAAAATAAAAATTTCCATGATATTTTGGAAATTTTTAAATTTTAAATAAGTGATTTCAAAGTGGAAAGGTTATTTTCTACAATAAATGTTCCAAGTGATCTTTAAAAATAATTTTCCATCTAAAATTACATACTTTGATGTTAATTAAGCCTTAATTTGGTTATTATCCAATACTCCATCCTTATTATTTCTCTGTATGGTTTATTTTTATGGTTACAATACGCTTAAGAAAATCATTTCCTTTTTTCATGGGTTATACTATGATTAAATGATGAAATGTTTATGAAACACATTTATTTTACATGGGTTATGATATAATGAAATGTTTATGAAATCCATTTCTTTTCATGGGTTTTGATGTGAAGAATGTTTTATGATCTTATTCCACACATATGTATGATTTTTATTATTTGACGTGTGAGACCTATATCTCCCTCCAATGCATTGGGTAATTGTTAATGTTCCATGAAATCAAAGAGTACACATGAGGTTATCCCAATCCCAAAATAGGTTATATATGAGTTTATCCCAATCTTGAAGTAGGTACATAGGTGTTTTTCACAATCCCTACATGTTATGAATGTCTTGGTGGGTATCCTTAACATAAAGTTTTCTATGCTTGTGTGTATTCCACAATTACATGTCTTATGCCAATGTTATGCTCTCATGGATAATGTTCTTTTATTAACTTATGATTTTTATCTTATTAACTTCCAATATTTATTCTATGACTCAATATTATGATCCATGATATACAGGGCATGGATTTCAAATGTTAAACTCATGTTCCCATACACTTATACACATATTATGCTTAATTGATCATATATATCTCCCTTGTTTAACCTTAATGAGAATTATAGATCACCCATTCTTATGTTTACTTTTCCCATGTTATGAAGAAAGTTATTATTTATGATATGTCTAAGAAGGTTACTAGTTACGAAGAACTAAGTGGGAGAAAATTTAGTTCACTTATGGACTAGTTGTTTATGAATCCAAGTTTATAAAGGCACTAGACCTATATGATTCTAGCATGTATCTTCATGTTATGTAAAAAATATTCTTCTAATAATATGTGATATTTATGTATAAAAAGTATGGGTTATTATAATTGGTTTCATAGAAATTTTTAGTTAACCTTTGGAAACTAGGATGAGAAAACTTTAGTGATAACTCTAGGGATAATTATAAGTATAGGGTAAAATCTTGAAGTTTTGTTAATTATCATGAATGTCCTAGGTTAAACATATAGATTCATATATTTAAAATATGTTGACATAATTTATATATCATGTAAATGTTTTTTCATGATTATGTGGTTTCCCTCTATGATTAATGTTTCTCACACTATGATTTTTGGTTTTAATCGATGATTGTAACCCAAAGTAATCATGTTAATGTTAAATGAAATGGAAAATGAAATTATTTGCCTCTTGATAAACAAAACATTATGGGATATGGAATGAAAAATCTCATTTTTATTCTCACATATATTTCCAAATCCATGAATCACACTGAGCTTCCAAACAAACAAATGAGGGAATCCTTTATGAGGAAACATCCACCTACTTTTAGTGGGTCCACTAATCCACTAATTTCTAAGTAATGGATCAGTATCATTGGAATAGTATTTTCTATTCTACAGTGTTTGGATCATGAAAAGGTTATTTTGGTTTTTATCATTTGTAAGTAGAAGCATATTAATAGTGGAATCTTATCAAGAACATGAGGGGACAATATGAGATTCACTCCATGGAGTGGGATGAGTTTAAGATCATATTTATTAATAAGTACTTTACTAATATTATTTGAACAAAAATGGAGAAGGAATTCCTTGAGTTAAATCATAATGATGATGAATCTATTGGTACCTATGAGGAAAATTTTACAAGACTTTTGAGGTACGCTTCTGGTATTATCATCCAACCTAAAAGTGAGGTTGATCGATTCTTCAATGGATTAAAACAAACTCTCATAAGGGCATTATATATAAGGGACATCATTAATATAAATAAATAATTTGATGTTCTACAAAGGTTGAAATTTATATTTTATTTACCCATAAATATCATGGTTTTGATAAGAAAATAAAGATGTAATTCAAATAAAATTCTAAAAACCATATAGAGAAGAAGATGAGACTTCCTTTATGGTAAAAGTGTGGAAGTAATCATGGAGTAAATTGTATTAAGGGGACTAATAAATGTTTTAATTGTGAAAAGTAAGGTCATATAGTGAATTAATTTTTAAGTTATGGGAAGAATATATCTAATTATGTGAATAAATAAAAATCTACAAAAAATTTACCACCCATAATCCAGTGTTTCAAATGATAATAGTATGGAAATTATGTTAACCGGTGCCCAAATACAAAGTTTAATGATGATTATCATCATCAAAAACCTCTTTATATCAAATAAAATGGGAAATATAATGTGATAACTATTTCTAATTAAGGGTGTGATGATGATGTGGTGAAAGGCACACTTACCATCCACTCTAGAACTGATAATGTCTTATTTGATTCTAGATCTACTCACTATTTTGTTTCTAAATAATTTTCTATGGGTATTATAGTATCACCTAAATTATTAGATATTTAATTATAAATTAATAACCATAATGTTACAATGATTTTATCTCAAGATTATGACTCTTCTTTGGTTAAATTTTGTATGAATGTGCTTCCTACAAATCTTGTTATCCTACCTATGGTTGATTTTAATGTTATTTTGGTAATGGATTGGATTTATTTACATAAATACCATATTAATTTACAAGGAAGGGAATTAATGTTTGATATTCCAAAATAACCTATGATTATCTATCATTATAATGATAAATATGAACTTCTGATGGAAATCACATCCATTATGTGGGTCTTGATTCCTATTAAAAAGGAGATCATGTGGTTGGGGAGAAACTCGACATCGAATATATACTTATTGTGCAGAAATTTGTTGATGTATTTCTAGAAAATTTGTTTAGTATTCCAAAAAAAATTTAAGTTTATTTTTCAATATAACTCTTTCTTTGTTCTACTCCTATTTCAAATAATCCATATAGAATGGCCAAGATTGAGTTACATGAATTGTAAAAGAAACTCCAGAAGAATATTTACAAGGGATCCATTCAGCCAAGTGTGTCACCTTAGAGTACATCTATTCTTTTTTTAATAATAAATATGGATCAATGTGAATCTTTATTGATTATTTGTAACTTAACAGGATCACTGTCAAGAATAATAATCATCTACCCCATGTTGATGATTTGTTTGATCAACTGCACGGAGCTCAATACATTTCTAAGATTGAACTACGTATTGGATATCATCAATTGAGGTTCAAGAATGAGGATATACCCAAGACAATGTTCCAAATAAGTTATGGACACTATGAATATATAGTGATTCCTTTTCATCTAACTAATTCCTCACTATCTTCATGGATTTAATTAATAGAGTCTTTACATATTACCTTGATCATTTTACGGTAGTCTTTATAGATGATATTCTTATATATTTAAAGAGAAAGGAATAGAATGAATATCAATTAAGGATTTTACTAAAGACCCTAAGGAATGATAATTTGTATAAAAAAATTACAAAGTGTGTATTTTAGTAATATAAAGTTTCATTTTTTGTTTATATAATCTCGATAGAGGGTATATATATGGATCCATCAAAGAAGGAAGTTATTGAACATTGGCCCAAACCAACCATGGTTACTAATATCTATAGTTTCCTTGGTTTTTCAGGATATTGTTGATGGTTTTTGGTGAATTTTTCATAGTTATCCAATAAACTCACCAAGTTAACTCATAAGGGAGCCAAGTTCCTTTGGATAGATAAATGTGATGAATGTTTCAAGGAACTGAAGAGAAGGAAAGTTATAATACCTATGATTACATTACCATATAGTAAATAAGGGTTTTTAATCTATATTTCAGCATCAAAGGAGGTATTGGTATGTGTCCTTATACAAAATGGTATGGTTACAACTTATGCCTCATGAAAATTGAAGGTTTATAAACAGAATTACCCAACTCATGATTTGTATTTATCTATGGTAATTTTTGAATTAATGATATGGAGGCATTATATTTATAGAGAAAGGTGTGATATATATACTGATCACAAAATTTTAAAGTATATATTCATTCAAAAATAGATGATTATGCACCATAGAAGATGTTTGGAGCAGAATAAAGATTATGACTGCTCATAAAATTACCACCCTGGGAAAGAAAACAAAGTGGATGATGATTTGATTGGAAAGGATCATGGTATGTTATCTATGATGAGGATCATAAAAGATCCAATGTTATTATATTTTAAAATGAGCTAGAAATGTTAAATTAAGGGGGAAATATTATGTGTTTTAAATGAGTGTTCAACCATCTATCTATGTAAGTATTAAATAGGTTCATAAGGATGATTTAGAGCTATAGAAGAAGGTGAGAAATTTTCCTGAGTTCAACCTTTATTATTATGGATTTATAATGTTTAGGAACCATATTTTTTTTTCCTCAATGCCAGTTTTGAATAAGGATCTGTTGGATAAATATCATAGTTATTCATTCTCTATTCATCCTGGAAGTACAAAGATGTATAGAGATTTGAAAGAGTATTTTTGGTGGGATTGTATGAAGATATATATTGTAGAGTTTGTATATAGATGCTTGGTATGTCATAAAATTGAGGCTGATATAAAAAATTATAAAGGAATGTTAAAACCATTACCCATGCCATATAGGAAATGGTAAAATATCACCATGGATGTTTTCACTGGACTCCCCAAAATGACTAAAGGGAACAATTCCATATGGGTTATAGTTGAACACCTTATAAAGTCAGAAAACTAAATCTAAATTAGATAATATTACTCTCTAGATCATATTTCCAAGATATATATTAAGGAATTAGTATGATTTCATGGACTACCACATTCCATTTCATTTGATCATGATCTGAGGTTTACCTCGAAGTTTTGGAAAATTCTTTAGTAGGATTTGGATAAATAATTAAGTTTTAGTATAGAATATAATCCTTATATAGATGATCAGTTTGATATGACTATTAAAACTCTATAAGAAATTTTTAGATCTTACGCTATGGAATTCAATGGTGGTTGTTATCAATGCCTTTCTTTAGTGGAATTATCATATAGTAATAGCTTTCACTCCATCACTCAGATGGATCCTTATGAAGGACTATATTGTATAAAGTGTAGAAATCTAATGTGTTGGAATAAATTTAGAGAAATAAAGCTATTGGAACCTGACCTAGCTGATTAAATATAAGAAAAGGTTATATTCATTCAGTATCATATAAGTGTAGCTCAGAGTTGGTAAAAGAGTTATGTTGATAGTTTTTTAAAAGATTTAGAGTTTGAAGTTGGTGAAAAGGTGTTCCCATGAATATCTCCCTATAAGAGGGTAATGAGATTTGGAAAGAAGGAAAAGTCTAACCCTATTTATATCGATCCCCTCAATATTCTTGATTGTTTTGGAATGGTATCTTATCAATTGGATCTTCCAGTAAATATCTCTCAAGTTCGCGATGTGTTCTATGTATATCTTCTGAGGAAGTACATACAAAATCCTTCACATGTACTAAACTTAGAGGTTAAACCACTGGAGTAGTATCTCTCTTATTAGGAACATTTGTTGGATATTTCAGATCATAGAGATATATTTCTATGAAACAATATCACTCACCTTGTCAAAGTTTTATGGGGAACTCACCAATTTGGGAAAGTTATTTGGGAACCAAATAATATAATGAAATAAATATATCATCATTTATTTGTATTTAAGTTATTAAATTAGATGGAAAAATCATTTTAATGGGGTATAATATAAAATGTGTTTTTTGAATAAATGTATTTCTTTGATAGCTTGTGTTACACGCAACAGTAAGTCTAAATAAACCGCAATATACTATTAGAATATTATTATTATATGTCATCTCCTAGCCATTGGATTGGGGTTATGAATAGGAATAACTAAATTTTGAAAATTTATGGCTTGAATATTTATATTATGAATTCATTCATTATTAATTAATTATAAATTAAAATAAATAACATTTGAAATTACAGGAGATGCTTTTATGGAAAATAGTTTTTATGAACTTGATGTATTTTTATCCTAATAAATTAAATTTATCACTATTAGTGAATTATTTAAATGAAATTTATATATAATATAATTAATCTAATTTTTTAAACATTCATATAATATTTTTCAAGGCATGGGATAAAATTAAATCTAGTTTTATGCTTAAAAATGTATTTTTCTAAAAATCATTTTTTCGTGTTTTATACACTTACATTAAAATTAATTCCTTACACATGTAGGTATTGAATTTTATAAAATTAATTCCATACTTATAATTAGTAGGTTCAAATTTTGTAAATAGTTCCCCCTTATTTTTTCAATATTAAAAATAAATGTGGTAAAATTTATCACCTCAGTAAAGGGTAAATCGGGTTAATATAGGTTAATACTGAGTGATAAGGCAACAATTTTTCATCTTAATTCTTATTTGATAAATTTAATTCAACTATTATCACCTTAGGCTCTAAATATTTTTTTTAATGGACACTTTTCCATGAAAATGATATTTATAATATTTAAAATAAATAAAGTTACAAAGTGTCACTCTCTTAGTTTTAAATATCTTTTATGTATTCACAGAGAGAGAAAAAAATTATTTATTAATGAATATTGATAATAATTTTTATCTTAATGAAATTATTTTAATGATATAAATTTATTTATAATTTTTATTAATTATATAATGACATTAAATGCTTATGAAACACCAGTGAAGTATTTCTCCAATTAATAGAAAAATATAATAAATGATTTTAAAAATATTTAAAGTAATATAATTTTACTATTTTAATGAGTTACACAAATTATTTAGATGAATATGGAATAATAGTGTTACGTTAAATAATTATATTTTAATTATAAATTTTTATTTATTCTTTTTGAGTCAAATTAAATGAATAGTGTCAAAATTTACATTAATGATATTTTATCAAAATAATATTTCGTTAAATTACTTAGAAATCATAAAAATGTTAAAAGAGTGAAAATTTTATAGGATATGTTATAAAATTTTATAACCTATCCATTTATATTCCATTTGGAACCATTTTTATTGAGAATAACTTTATTATAATTTAATATTTTAAGAAATTCGAAGTGTGTCATCTCCCTCTCTTATAAAAGGACCCCCCTTCTTTCTATTATTCATGCCATTTTGAGCCATAAAGCTTGATTATAACCTTAAAAATGTATTATAAACATCCTTATACAAGTTTTTAAGGTTATCATCTCCCAAATGTCCAACCCTAAGTTCCTTAATAAAGGGTCTAAAAGAGGTTTCCCAAAAGAGTGGTAGTTGTTTTACCTGACCTCTTTCAATCTATTTCTTCTTATAATTACTCTAAATATATGGTATTTATCATAAAATAATAAATTTAGTGTCCTAAATATTAATAAATTTTATTATTATTATGAAACTACCATTATCTACACTCTTTACTAAAAATGGAAAGTGAAAGTATTGCTCGTGGGTATGTACAGCTTACCATCTCTACGTAGTGGTACAATTCATTTTTCATCACCAAATTTCATGTATGGTTGTTATGATGGGTTTAAAGTTTATATATGATATTTATTAAATAATTATTATTCTTGAATTATAATATAATATATACCTACTTACCTTCCAAACCGATGGAAAACTATAACATCGCTCATGCGTATGTGTGGACTACCACCTTCATGAAGTCATGTGATTCGTTTTGCATTTATATTTTACTTGGATAGTAAGTAGGATGGATTTTATGAATATGTATGATTTATATGATATAATAAATATTATTTAAATGTGTATTATTATTTACCTTTCTTTTTTTTTATCCACTGAAAAATGAAAACAGTGTTCATGTGTATGTGCAGTCTATCATCTCCATTAACAGTGTAATTCATTTTATATCTCTACCATTATAGATAAATATAAATATATGTATATAATTAATATATATGATATAATAATCATGTATGTTATTATTCTATATAATTATAACAAATTTAAATTTATTAAATAGTAGGTTAGAACTCTTTTAAAGGAAGTGGAACTCAAGGTAAGAGATTTTTGTCTCGCTTTTATTTATATGGGACACATGCCAGATACACCACATGTTTTTTTTGTGGTGTATATATTGTAAATGAATGTATTATATGTTATTATTATTAAATTTATTGGGATTTACATATCCATATAAGGCTATTTATTTCATGGTACTTATGATTCAAAAGTTACCAAAGTGGTAAGGGTTTTGTGTTACAGTCACATTATTTCTTAGGATTGTTTATGATTAAATTTATGATAATGAAATATTATGATATATATCTCAATAAACTTATTAATTTTTTTATCCACTATTTATCTCTTGAAAATAAATTTTTTCTTTTCATTTTCCTCACCTTGAGTTCTCAAGATACCAGAAATATGATATTAAGGAAAATTGACTTTATTTCTCTCTTCAATTGAAAAAAAAAATTCTTTCGTATCCATGTTTTATAAAAATGTTTTGAATATTTTTTTTACTATTCTATTATGATTTTTTACATCCATTTTTACCCCTGTTTTAATTTTTACAAAAATGGTTTTAAAGGAATCTTCTTTCCATTTTCTAAATGAGGTACTTTATGATTTTCTTACAAAAGTATAAAAGGAATGTTTTTTAACTTATACAGCATGAATATAATTTCCTACCATCATGTATTCTCAATGATTTAAATATTACTTTAAATTTTTTCCATGTTTATTTTAAAATAAAATTTTTCCATGATATTTTGGAATTTTTGATATTTTAAAGAAGTAATTTCAAAATGGAATGGTTATTTTCCTCAAGAAATATTCCAAGAGATCATTCGAAATAATTTTATGTGTAATATGAAATAATTTGATGTTAATTAATCCTTACTAGGGTTATGATCCAATTATCCATCCTTATTCTTTCTTTGGTTGTTTTATGTTTATGATTTCATGATTTTTAAGAAACCAATTCATTTTTACACAAGTTATACTGTGATTAAATGGTGAAATGTTTATGAAACCTATTTTTTCATGGGTTATGATATAATTAGATGTTTATGAAATCCATTTATTTTCATGGGTTTTTTATGAATAGTGTTTTATGATATTTTGGAATACATATGTATTATTTTTATAATGTGATGTGTGTGACCTATATCACCCTCAAATGCATTGGGTAATTGTAATATCCCATATTTTTTTAGGTTCTTATCTCTTTGATTTTTGCATTAAACATCTTTTATTAGGTTTTATATTATATTTAAACCTTGGTGGATGAGTCTTGTTTGGAGACGGAGAGTCTTTGTTGGTAAAATGACCTAATTTTTAGAGATTTATATTTATTTGGATTAATTGAGTCTAGGTATAAATGTATTAAATTGGATTATGAGGGTTTACCATGAGTTAGGAAGGATTTAGAGATTGTTTAGGCACTTTCACATAAGTTGGGTTGAAAAATGTTCACTAGACAATTACACATCATGTATATATAAAATGATGTATAACTAACACTAGCCACATGTCATGAACTGGTTCATGAAATGAAGTGTTTACACGTGTAAATTTCAATCAGGAAGAATATTAACCTGAGGTGATGGGATTTTCGACGTACCACAAAAATGATGAAATAAAGGATGTAAAAGGTTTACACAACATTTATTCCTTGGACCTAATGGTTTTAAGTGGTAAGAACATATTATTTATTTCATTCCTTCATTTCATCCCTCCTATCTTGACCCTATGATGATTTTTAGGTGATTTTGGAGTCTCCTGTTTCATTACAGATGTATCTATTACACATCTAATACTTGGTGAGTTGTTTTTATTAGGTTTCCCTCTTATCTCTCATTACTCTCCATAATTATACTATAAATCTATTGAATATGTTTGTTTTAAGTATTAATCTAGATCTAGTGTGATCTGAGTTCCTTCTTGTGATCTTCCTTGCCTCTATTCTTGTTAGAGATTCTGGTTAGAAGTGTTTATTAATCTTTGGATAAAGGTGGGGGTCTAAGCCTAACCCTATGGTATGTTTAATTGTCAATTATATAAAATATTTTGATTAAACTGATGTAATGTGTGATCTAATTTATTTATTCATTTATTAATGGTAAATCATAGATTATAATATTGGTCAAATCCCTTGGGATTCAATTTTTGATGTGGCCTGGATTATGGCTACCTGTTGGGTGAGAAAACCTTTGAATGATAAGAACATGGCTAATGGTCAAAAGTGTGTTTAGCATGACATGAGAATGTAATTGACTGTTTGATATAGAATCAATTTGGTAATAGATTATGGGCTATTGATATGGTTGTTGATAAATTGAAATATAAATGAAAGTGTAATTTAAAGACAAATGGTAATTTTCATAATTAACCATTGTGGCTTATGATGTAATATTTGTATATCCTTACTATTATGAATTGTTGAGTTGTTGCTGAAATTCTTATATATAGGGATTTTCCTTGAAGCTGAAATTATTATATATTGGGCATATCATATTGATATATATTGAAATGATTATATAGTGGGCTTGTCCCAATGATACATGTTGAAATGCTTATAAAGTGGGTTATGTCTATAGATACATGTTGAAATGATTATATTGTGGGATTTTCCTAGTTGATGTTGAAATTCTTATATACACGGCTATGACCACAGGATGAAATGATAATATAGAGGGTTATGACTGTTTGTTTTATTATGCCATGGTTTATGGTTATTGTTGGCATGGTTGTGACACATCCACATAGACATTCCAGCACGGTGCCAAAGAATGTTGATTTATGTATTATATTAATTGATTAATTAATACAAATGTTTATCACTTTATTATATACACTTATTATCATACTAGTTTTGTTTATATAGGGTGGTTTTGACCTACTAAGTTTTACTCACACCCAATTTGGGCCACTATTTGGTACCCGAACAGATTACATGGATATAGGTTTGGACAAGGGCAATGGATCTTGTATATGATTTGTTTTCTTTCTAGATGGGATGGGGTTTGGAAATGGGACAGACTTGGGGTTAAGGACCAAGGTATTTTGAGTTTTATTGGTGTTATATGATTCTTTTATTTGTATTTTTTTCAGTTTTATATTTAGATACATATCAACTTTTCATCACATGATTCTCATTATTGGTTTATTGGTTTCCCCTTTTAATTTTCAATTGTATGTTATACTATTTTCGTTGTTTTTTTGTTACTCTAATATTTATTATTATAGATTACTCAATTTTATTGTACTATATACTAGGGGGTATAGTCTCCCCACTATACATATCACACCCACACTTCTAGTCAACATCCTCTAGCATATAGGGAGGGCCTTTTGAGGTCTCATAACCAACCCATTTTTTTCCACATGAGAGAGTTCCAGGTCAGAAAACATTACAGAGTGGTATCAAAGGAACAGGTTTTTCTTTTATATTTATTTACTATTTAAGAAAGGTATAAAGGATAATAGGATGTATGGTGACTTTTTAATGAGCTTGTGCATGGGAGTAACTAAGCCATGTATGGAGGAAAATCTAAGTTCCTAGGAATTGAATTGATGTTCATGATGTTTACTTATTACAATTGATGTAATTTCACCCTCATTGATTCAAATGTTGTGTGATGTTGTTGTTTCTTTAGATTTACACTCATGACCTAGTATGGAATGAGATGAGTATACATGCATCATGATAAGCACATAGGGATATATATTTACATGCATTGTTCATGATAGGTATATATTTATTACATGTTATATATACCTACCTATATGAACTATAAAATGAGATACCTATTATATATGATAAATGAAATGAAAAAACTATTATTTCATGATAAAATACTTTTTATCCATGTTTAGAGAGACCAAGAGTAGTGGTTCTCTATTGTTGTCACCTGTTGAGGTTTACCTTGTTGTTATAGCCAGTTTTATAAGGAGTGTGTTTATCTTGTAGAGAAAATACATCCTTTTTGTCTTCGAGTTGAGCGTCTAGAGAGTGGAAATCATCATGATCCTAACACAACTGAGTCAGATATTCTTGTATCTCCTGATGATTATATGGATGTTCATCTTCACGATAACTTCATTAAGGGTTATGTGATCTATGGAATGGGATATTTTTTGCACAGTGCCTTTGATGTTTGAGTTGATGAGAGAGTTTTAGCTATAGTATCTTCCTATGTTCACTAGGAAGGGATGCCCCTAGGTAGTTGAGTTTTGGATTGATTTATTCTATATGATCTTCAAGAACCTTGATACACCTGTAGATATGAGGGTTAATCATTCTACATATGTGCTATGTGGACCTACCAAGCATTTGTGGGATATTCTAGAGTAGGCTGGGTAACAAGAGGAGTTATCTTAGAAGGAATTAGAGGAAAATTTATTGATCCACTTATATCTAAAGTCATTGAGGGATGATAATTCTTATAAATTAATGTATCTTACATAGAATGGGATGTTATTGATGGACTACACTGAATGTTTCACCAACCTACAGTGCTTTGCACCATCTTTAGCTACTGTTGAGATCTCTCGGGAGAGACATTTTCAGGATGGACTTCTCTATAAGATCATGTCACAGGTGAATTTTTTTCATCTAAGTAGATTTTTAGATGAGATTAATCAGGCACTCATCATGAAATGGAATCTAATAGAGGCCCCAAGAATAGGACATTCTATTTCACTGGGGTGAATTGGGAGCTACCTTTTTTGTGGCAATAAGTGTCGATGTGGTAATTTCAACCAAGTAAATAGTGGGAGGATCTATCAAGGTAGTGAGAATACATATTATATCCATGTTCATTTTTAGTGATACTAGTGTGTTAAGATGGACCACAAGTTTCCTCAGTGTCCATACCCTGATTTGGAGTTCCATTCTTGCAGCAAAATGCGCCATCTTCAGAAGTTTTTTCAGAACTTCTCATAGAAGAGTTAATTTTTGGACTTTTTGAAAAAAATAAAAAAATAATTTAAAAAGAATTATTTTATTCTTTTCTCTATGTTGTGGGGTAGATGGATACATTGTAGGGAAGAGATGATGTGGCGATGGGGCATATTATTGAAACACATGGATGACCCATATTCCGCAACGTAATAGTAAATTTAATGGTGCAAAATAGTGATAGTGTTTCATAAATGAAACAGCATAACGACGCGGCGTCACATCATTATTGAAACGTTGCAGCGTGGTTCTATAAATAGTTTGACGTGTCGGGAAAAATAAGGGGAAGGATTTGGAGGATTCTCATGTGAAGCTCTGACGCACTTCCACCCCAGCGAAGAACGACGAACGACGAAGAACTCCCTTCGAAGTTCGGAACCGAGAATCATCACCAATGCCATAAAACCCTCAAGAACGAACGTGTAGCAATGAACATCATAAAAGGTAGGGGTTTTATGTGCTTTGATATTCCCTCCCTTTCTATTCTTGAAAAATATAATGAATGTGGACCAACCGAAAAACGGTTTGATCCGCGTCTTGTCTAATCATGCAGATGGTTGTTGTGGGATCTTAAACTTGGGGATTATTCTTCCTTTTGTTATTATTAATTTTTCCTCATGTTTAAAATGCTAACGTGGAGGGAGTGGGCTGAAACCAACAAGGCTCAAACCCTCCGCTAACTTGTCCTTGGTGTATTCTTTGTGGTGGAGCAACGAACGTAGGGGCAAGGCATTTGAGGACCGTGAAATAACGGTGGAATTCCGGAGGCCCGCAGAAATAACTGCCGGTGCGCCATGCCAGCGGAGGCTGGTGGTGGCCGGAGGAGACCCATGGAAACCAGCCGCAGGCAATGAAAGGCGGCGCGCTGTCGCGCGCCACGGTAGCTAGAGGCGGTTGACCCAAGCCGGCCATGCAGGAGAAGGGTGGTGCCTGCAAGCGCTGCCAGCGGTAGGAGCCACATCTAGCAGGTCGCGGTAAGAGAGGGCAGCGTGGACCCCGTGCTGTGCCGCGTCGCGCCGGACGAAACGACCTCACATCCGTGGGGCTAGCTAGGTGAAGCGGTCTGCCTTCAGGCGGACCGGGCCGGACGTGGACTAGTCGAATGGGTCAGACGCGAGCCAGACGCGGGCAGGAAGTGGACCTCACACGGGCTGGATGTGGGCTAGACATGGGCAGGATGTGGGCCAGCAGAATGGGTCAGACCCACCTGGAGGGCCGGGCAGGACCTGCGGCCCGGCGGGCTAGCGCGGGTGGGCCGAGTCCCACCTGGCAAGTCAGGCCAATCGTGGCCTGGGCTCGCAAACCAGTTGGGCCGACCACGATAGGCCAGATCCAATTAAACCGGGACGACCCTTAACAGGTCAGACCTGGGTGGGTTAGGTAGACCCCAGGACCTATTGTGTCAAGCTGGCCTCACCGAGTCGAACCAGGCCCAGACCCAACCGGGCCCCAAATAAAGAAATGCTCGTAACTGGAGAATCGGGTGTCCATTTGAGATTTCTTTAGTGGCATCGTAAACCCCTTTGGGAAGTAGTCCCTTTGTCATATTCCGGCGGTCCCGACCTAGTTGGGCCGGACCGAGGTATGATCACCTTCATTTCTTGGAAAGGGGTGTAACTAACATATCGGGCATCCGATCGATGCGTCGTCTATGGAATAAGGACCCTTGTGACAAGGTGGTCCATTGGAGATTCTATAAGTGAGTTTTGACAGAGTTTGATGTGTGACCTGGGTTGGATCAGACTTGAATTCAACCAGGCATTTTTTACAAAAGTGCCCTTATCTCACAGACCGAGCGTCTGATCGACGCACCATCTGTCACGTTGGGACACCTATGATAGGGTGGTCCCTTGGGTATTATTTTTTCGGGAATTAGTACCAGTTGAAAAAGGACCGTTGTCTTGAGAATCAGAGTCTTTTGAAGATTAGGCATGCTCTGTGCGAGAATCCAGTGGCTAATTGTGACATGAAGAAGAAGAATGACCAATACGGGTCAGCATCAGAAACTCCAGAGTGGAATGATCTAGTTGTACGACTAATCATTCCTACCTCTATATCAGAGACCAAGGTGGTTCAACACCCGCGACCAATACGAGTCAGCACCAACGACCAATACAGGTCAGCACTAGCACCCAATACTGGTCAGCATCCAGTGACCAATATGGGTCAACACTAGTGACCAATACGGGTCAGCATCTAGTGAAAAATATGGGTCAGCATACAATGACCTATATGGGTCAATAGTAGAGTTACTATGGATAGGATGATCTGGATATATGACTATTCATCCCTATCTCAGTAACCTTGAAGTTATACCGTTAGATTGAGCTATATCTTTTTCTTTGTGCTTCATGATTTAGATCATGATTTTGATATTACCTTTGAGGTATTTCTTGTGATTTTTTCCTTTTTAGATTACTGAGAGACCTTCGGGGGTCTCGGTGTCCCCTACTGAGTTGTTATGATCACCCCATGCATGGGATTCGCCTGTACGTGTGTGTCTGGTGCAGACTATTAACACTTCGAGCCAGAATTTGGGGGTTTGATACTTGGTGGAGCTTGGTGTGACGAGAGCTGTTGAGATACTCTTATTCAAATTCAGACTTACAGCTAATACCCTCTTGGTAGAGCTCTAGAGTAGATGCGACAGCTGTTTACTTTCCTTTAGTTTCTAGGGTTTGTATTCTGGCCCACTATTTTCAGTTTACAGTTGTACTTGTGGTTGTACTTTACTCTTGTGGTTGTAATTTACTCTCGTGGTTGTACCTTACTTTTTTGGGTTGTTTACTTCAATTTCCCTTTTTTATTGTGTATAGATCTCTAAGGAAATGCCTTCCCTGTTTGGGAAAATCCTTCAGGTGCTAGTCACTAACCCCTGACCTATGGAATGCGAGCTTGGGGAAGTCACATCTAGGCCCCGTGGGATGGGTCGTGACAAAGTGGTATCAAAGTGAGTTCGGTTATACTAGAAGAAATAAGAGTCTAATTTTAATGAGGAAATGGTGTAAAGTGTCTTGAGTTCGGTTTCCAGTTCGGGGAGTCCAGTGTTGGTGTGGTGGCCGACGTATCCATAGACCAAGACCCTGAATTCTGTTTTCTGATTCGGTACATGAAAACACTAGTTGCTGGTGTTTTGAAAGGTTTTCTTGATATTTCTTGAGTCATATCACCAGGTATAACTTATTTATAGTGGAGAATCTATTTTTTACAGGATTAGTCCACAAATACTTCCATCTAGGATTCCAGTTAGAGATCATGACAGTGGACCACTGAGTGACGAGGTTTCGGTACAGGGACCACTCACAGTGATGGAACCTTCAGGTGGTGTACCAGCAGCACCACCACCCATTGATCATCAGATGCTACCAGTGGATCATGCACGTCAGATGAACACATTTCATGAGTTCCAAAGATATAGGACTCTGATGTTTTGAGGTGAGGCAGACCCCCAGGTAGCATAGGACTGGCTTGTGATGGTTTCGTGGGTCTTTCACTTAGTAGAGACACCCTCTGAGATGATGTTGATCTTGGCCGCAAGCCTTCTTCAGGGCTCGATAGGACAATGGTGGAGCTCGATGATCCAGGTGCATGAGGATATGACCCTCACCAAGATAGACTTTGAGATCCTTTTCAGTGTGGAGTTTGTGTCAGCGACACAATGCTCTGTGCGTATTCAAGAGCTATTGCATCTACAACAGGTAAACTAGATTGTGGCTTAGTACTCAGTGAGATTTACTAACCTCTCCCGATACTCCATCGACATAGTACAGAACCCTTACTTCGGGGATTGGAACTTGGAGAGGGTATCCGACTAGAGATCAGAGCTATGAAAGTTTCTCTCAGTATCCTGTCATGTGATGGGGTGCAAGAGCGATCTTTTCTAATAGAGAGATTCCTTGTCGATCAGGAACCAACAGTGAGAGCCCCTACTGGATGACAGGTATAAGAATCATCTGTAGCTAGCAATAGACTAATGATGTAGAAACCCAAGTGGGGTAGACATTATGGAGGGTGACCCTAGGACACAGGTTCAGATGTGAGAGGCTCGAGAATCCATGGGAGCCACCAGCGAGGTATGATTTGTTTTTCCTGCAGGGGACAAGGTCAAAAAGCTTGTGACTGTCTGAATTGTTGCGTAGATCATTGGAAGACAGTGGAGGGGCCACCGAGGCAGCGACAGTGGTAGGAGCATGATCGTCAGCCAACTGTCGGGCATGGATGGGGAGCAGGACGTGCAGTGGTAGGTGGTTGGGGTCACCAGGCACTACCACCACCACCCCCAAGAGGTCTACCACAATCTTAGGGAGAGAGTGGATAGGGACAGGCCCAGCTACAGGTAATAGAGACTCACAATCCTGACATCCCTGAGATGATATGAGGTATGATCTATATATTATCTACTTTAGCATCAGTGCTTATTGACAAAGGTTCTAGTCGTTATTTCCTTGTAGCGGACTCAGTTTGGGACTCTGAGATTCCGAATGATATTTTAGCTCGACCTTTGCGTTTGGATACTCCTATGGGAGGAGATTTAGTGGTCACACACTGGTGTTGACAGTGTAATCTTACTCTCATAGGAGAGAGTTTTAGTTGTAATCTTCTAGTAGTAGCGTTGAATCCCTACGACATAATTCTAGGCATGGATTAGCTATCCGCAGTTCATGCAAAGATTTACTGCTTGAGACGTATAGTGTGATGTACACGCAGAGATGGAGGCCAAATTTCCTTTTTTGGTGATATGGAAAATAGAGCAGCACAAGATGGACTTGCGCTCGGGAGGGTGCATCTGATTACAAATTAGTTGGCTTGCATGACCTTCAACACGGTAGATGAGGCAAGTCCAAATTTTCCAGTAGTGGTGGACGAGTATGAGGACGTCTTTCCAAAAGATGTCTCAGGACTACCTCCTCATAGAGAGGTAGACTTCTGCATTGACTTGTACCCATGAACAACACTGATATCTACACCAGCATATCGGATGGCCCCTGCAGAGCTCTGAGAGATAAGGGTACAGTTGGAGGACTTACAGAGGAAGGGATTCATAATCCCTAGTGTTTCTCTATGGGCATCCCTGGTGTTGTTCGCCAAGAAGGTAGACAGAAGTTTGAGGCTATGAGTGGACTTACAGCACCTAAATCAGGTGACTATGAAGAACAAGTATCATCTTCCAAGGATTGATGATTTGTTTGATCATTTGAAAGGAGCGAAGTGGTTCTTGAAGATAGACCTCAAATCAAGCTATCATCGGCTCAGGGTACGGGATGAGGATGTACCAAAGACACCCTTCAGATGTCAGTATAGACATTACGAGTTCTTGGTGATTCCTTTAGGTGTGACCAATTCTCTAGCAGTGTTCATGGGGCTCATGAATAGGATATTTCAGACATACCTCGATCACTTTGTGGTGGTCTTCATCGACGACGTCTTGGTGTACTCAGCGTCCGAGGAAGAGCATGTTGTACACATGAGGATGGTTCCGGACACACTCTGGGAGCACCAATTATATAGGAAGATCTTGATGTGAGAGTTCTAGATACGGAAGGTCCACTTCTTGAGAAAAATCATCTCAGAGGATGGAGTTTCAGTGGATCCAGTGAAAATCGAGGAAGTACTTTCTTGGGAGCCACCCAAGAGTGTTACTAAGGTGCATAGGTTCCTTGGATTAGCAGGCTACTATCGGAGGTTCGTACTCAATTTCTCTAGAGTAGCAGCACCAATTATTACCTTGAAGAATAAGGAGGAACCCTTCTTGTGGTCAGATACATGCCAGCAGAGCTTTCAACAACTGAGGAAGAGCTTGACCAGCGCTCTCATCCTAAGGTTTCCAGAGGAGGGAACTGACTACGTGGTTTACTGTGATGAATTCGGGACTAGACTCAGTTTCATTCTCATGTAGGGTGATTTAGTTATTTCTTATGGATCATGACAGCTAAGGACTTGTGAGAAGAACTATGCAACTCATGACTTAGAGTTAGTAGAATTAGTATTTGCATTGAATATGTGGTGACACTACTTGATGGGAGATCGGTTCATTGTTTACTCAGACCACAAGAGTCTCAAATATATCTTCACATAGAAAGATCTAAATCTGAGACATCAATGTTGGATAGATTTTATCCAGGAATATGACTTTGAGATAGCCTATATTCCTGGGAAGGGGAACATAGTGGCATATGTACTTAGCTGGAGATCAATTTTTCAGCTACTGAATGAATCTTTAGAGCAGTTATCCTTGCTTTAGATATCCTACGCAGATAGATATGAGACAGTCTACCTCCAGTCGATGGTAGTTTCCCCTCTACTCCTTCAGTGAGTCAGGGAGGTGCAACTCAGAGACAGCAGCTACGAGACTGCATGTTCTCAGATAACCTCAGGCCACACACCTAACAGATATTCTAAAGGTGGGGACCATGCTATCCTTTTCAAAATACGTACAATTGTTTCAGTGGCACTATGAGAGGAGGTGCTGAGGGAGTTTCATACATCCCCCTTAGCGGTACATCCTGGTGTGGTGAAGATGTACCAGGACCTTCGGCATCAGTACTAGTGGTTAGGGATGAAGACTGCATAGATCCGGTAGGATTCCTATGCTGATAAGTGAAAGAGATCACTGGAGTTCTAGGAGGGGGACTACATGTTCTTATGAGTCTCCCCTCGACGGGGACTACGAAGATTTGGATGGGGCTGCAAGCTATCTCCAAGATTCATCGGACCTCTCTAATTTCTCATCTGAGTGGATGAGGTGGCATACCATCTAGCTCTACCCCCACAGATGCACCAGGTACATAATGTTTTCCATGTGTCATAGCTAAGGAGATGCGTGCATGATCCACTGCACGTTATCGACTAGGGCGATTTGGACTTTGATGATGGGGTGACTTTTATAGAGTTCCTAGTGAAGATAGAGGATCAACAAGAGTAATTCCTTCCTGAATGATGGATCCCTCTAGTGCGAGTTCATTGGCATCATGAGAACCTCCAAAAGAGCACATGGGAGCGGGAGAATCGGATTCGTGCTCAGTACCCTCATTTTTTTATTTTTCCTTGTTTTGGTTTTTGGGGATGTAAATCCCTAAGGTGGGGAGAATGTAATGTCTCAGAATTTATATATAATTTTTTTTATTATATGGAATAATTTTGAGACCATGAAATCAGACGACGCGTAATTCTGAGGCTCGAAGTTCCTGGAATGATCTATCAAAGGTTGTTAAGTTTAAAATAGCATGCATGAGTGGTTTTTCTGAAAAAAGTGGAATAACTCTTAAATGGGTACCTGGAGTATAAATCCAATGGCACTGTGGCATTCAAGATGGTGGTTTTATCCTAGGCACGACTTAATTTTAGTCGGTGCAGGCCTCCAGTGAGAAAACCCAAAAATGGCATAACCGTAAATAAAATTATTAAATAAAATTATTTTGTTTTTCAAATGCTTATAACTTACAAATAGTGACTCAGACTAAAAATATGATACCACCGCTGAACTCGTGAGGGTATGTTTTCTTTAGGTAGGCCCTAACATTGGCCAGCGGGGACCAACAGTGGAAGTTAGTTTTTGGCTATAAAAAAATAATTAAGTAACAATTATTTTATTGTTAAATTCTCTAAATTATAAACCGTAACTCAGATTGAAAATATGAGAGTACCATTGGATTCGTGGGGACTTTTTTCCCTTAGGAAAATCCTAACCTTGACCGGTGCGGGTTGAGGATGACAGTCAATAATTTTTGAACTTTTTTTAATGTACGTTCAGTAAACGCTCGGGTGGCATTTTCTATCTTTTGAACTGGTGATCAGATTAAAAAATCTGAGGGAAACATTGAATCCTAAATATCGGGACTCTCCTAGAAACAACTTAACTTCAGCTGGAGAGGGCCGAGCAAAAAATTTGATTTTTAGACTTTTTGAGAAAAATAATAAAATGATTTAAAAAGAATTATTTCATTCTTTTCTCTCCGTTGTGTGGCGGATGGAGATGCTGTGGGGAAACAACTATGTGGTGACAGGGCACATTAATGAAACACATGGATGACCCATATTTCGTAATGTAATAGTGAATTAAATTGTGCCAAACAACGACATTGTTTCATTTATGAAACAGCATAACGAGGTGACGTCGCATCATTATAGAAACTTTGTAGTGTGGTTCTATAAATAGTTCGGTGTGATGGGAAAAATAAGGGGAAGGATTTGGAGGATTCTCGGGCGAAGCTCTGATGCACTTCCACCCCAGCAAAGAACGACGAACGATGAAGAAAGCCTTTTGAAGGTCAGAACTGGGAAGTGATGTTGACGCCATAAAACCCTCGAGGACAAACGTCCGGCAACGAACATCATAAAAGGTAGGGGGTTTATGTGCTTTGATATTCCCTCTCTTCCCATTCTTGAAAAATATAACAAACGCGGACCAACCAACTAACAGGTTGATCTGTGTCTCGTCTAATCATGTGTATGGTTGTTGTGGGATCTTAAACTTGGGGATTATTCTTCCTTTTGTAATTATTAATTTTTCCTCATGTTAAAAACACTAACGCGGAGGGCACAGGCCAAAACCAACATGGCCCAAAACCTCTGCTAAACTTATACTTGGTGCCTTCTTTGTGGCAGACCAATGAACGCGGCGGTAAGGCATTTTAGGGCTGCAAAACGACGGCGGCATTCTGGTGGCACACAGAAACAACCGCCGACGTACCATGTCGGCGGCAGCCGGTGGTGGCCGGAGGAGACCCACGACAACCGGCCGTGGGTGGTGGAAGGTGGTGCGCCGTCACGCGTCGTGGTGGCCAGAGGCGGCCAGCCCTAACTATCCATGTGGGAGATGGGCGGGGCTCGCAGGTGCCACCAACGGTAGTATCCACGCCTAGCAGGTAGCGGCAAGAGGGGGCGGCGTGGACCCCACACCGCACCGCGTCGCGCCGGATGAAACCGCCCCGCATCCATGGGGTCAGGTAGGTGAAGTGGTCCTCCTTCAGGTAGACCGAGCCAGACGCGGGCTGGCCGAACGATCCAGACCCGCCCAACAGGTCGAGCCGGACCCGCGGCCCAGCGGGCTAGCGCGGGTGGGCCGAGCCCCACCCGGCGGGCTGGGCCAATAGTATCCCAGGCCCGCGAACTAGTTGGGATGACCCCGACGGTCTGGACCCAGTGGAACTGGGTTGACCCTTAATGAGTCATACCTGGACGGGGTCAGGTAGGCCCGGGGACCCGTTGCGTCAGGCTAGCCTGACCAAGTCGGACCGGGCCCAGACCCAACCGGCCCCTGAATAAAGAAACGCCCATAACGGCGAACCAGGTGTCTATTTGACATGTAGTAAGTGGCATTGGGACCCCTTTTGGGAAATGGTCCCTTTATCATATTCTGGCAGGCCCGACCGAGCTAGGCCGGACCAAGTTTCGATCACCCCCATTTCAGAGAAAGGGGTGTAACTGACAGACCGGACGTCCAATCGACGCGCTGTCTATGGCATAAGGACCATTGTGAAAAGGCGGTCCATTGGAGATACTCTAAGTGATTTTTGATGAAGTTTGAAATGCAAGCTAGGTTATATTAGACTTGAATTCAACCAGACCCTTTTTACAAAAGTGCTCATATCTCACAGACCGGGCGTTTAATCGACACGTTTTCTGTCATGTTGGGACCCCTATGATGGGGCAGTACATTGGGTATGATTTTTACAGGACTTCGTACTAGTTCAAAAAGGACCGATGGCCTGAGGAGAAGAGTCTTCCGGAGATTAGGCATGCTCCGTGTGGGAATCTAGTGGCTGGATGTGACATGAAAAAGAAGAGAGACCAATACGGGTCAGCATCAGAAACTCCAGAGTGGGATGATCTAGCTGTATGACTAATCATCCCTACCTCTGTATCAATAACCAAGGCAGGTCAGTACCAGGGACCAATATGGGTCAGCACTAGGGACCAATACAGATCAGCACCAGTGACCAATACGGGTCAACATCTAGTGACCAATACGCTTCAGTACCAGTGACCAATACGGGTCAGCATCTAGATACCAATACGGGTCAGCATATAGTGACCTATACAGGTCATTAGTAGAGTTACTATGTATAGGATGATCTGGTTGTACGACTAGTCATCCTTATCCCAATAACCATGAAGTTATATCGTTAGAGTGAGCTGTCTATTTTTCTTTGTACTTCATGATTTAAATCATGCTTGTGATATTACCTTTGTGGTATTTCTTGTGATTTTTTCCTTTTTGGATTACTGAGAGACCATCGGGGGGTCTCAAGGTCCCCTACTGAGTTGTTATAATCACCCCTTGCATGGGCTCTGTCCGCACATGTGTGTCTGGTTCATATTACTGACGCTTCGAGGCAAACTTTGGGGATTCGGGACTTGGTGGAGCTTAGTCTGATTAGAGTAGTCGAGATCCTCTTCTTCGACTTCAGACTTATAGCTACTAACCTCCAGGTAGAGCTTCAGAGAAAATGCGACAACTGTTTACTTTCCTTCAGTTTCTAGGGCTTGTATTCCGGCCCACTATTTTCAGCTTATAGTTTTACTTGTGGTTGTACTTTACTCTTATGGTTGTACTTTAATCTCATGGTTGAACCTTACTTTTGTGGGTCATTTACTTTAGTTTTCCTTTTTGAGTGTGTACAGATATCTAATGCAATGCCTTCCCTATTTGGGAAATGCCTTCAAGTGCTAGTCACAAACCCCTGGCCTATGGAAGGGGGGCTTGGGGTAGTCATGCTTGGGCCCCGTGAGATGGGTCGTGACAGAACCGATATCTTCTTTTGTTCATCAATGATCTCTTTGATCAGTTGAGAGGTGATAAGATCTTATCTAAGATCAATTTGAGATCAGGATACCACCCATTGAGGGTGATACCATTAAACATACCTTAGACATATTTTAGGAACATAAATGGCTTGTATGAGTTTGTAATGATGTCATTTGGTTCGACCAATATACCAACGATATTTATAGCATTGATGAATCAAATCTTTCATCCTTTTCTATATCAGTTTGTGGTGATTTTTTTCAATTAAATTTTAGTGTACTCCCAAATATCAAATGATTATGTCCTACATCTTAACATTTTCTTGAGTACATTGAGATAGAAATGGATTTATGCTAAGCTAACCAAATTCAATTTTTGGATTGATAAAGTAAAATTCTTGGGCCATGTCTTCTCAGAAGAAAGATTTTTAGTGGACTTAGAGAAACTTGCAGCTATGGTATCTTAGGAGAGACCCAAGAATGTATTTGAGATTTAGATCCTTTTGGTTTTAATAGGATATTATTGTTTCTTTGTCTAGGAATTTTCCTATATAGTATCATCAATTTCATGGTTGAACAAGAAGGGGGTAAAGTTTGTTTAGTCATATGCTTATGATAAAGATTTTTAGGAGCTAAAGAAAAGACTAACCTCCTCACCTATCTCATCTTTACCTATGTTGGGTAAATCCTATACCATGTACTATGATTTGTCCAAAATTGGACCCAAAAAAGTTATGATGAAAGAGGATCAACTGGTTTCTTCTGGCTCCAGACAGTTGAGACTGCATGAGAGGAATTATCCTACTCATGATCTAGAGTTGGTTGTGATGGTACATGCCCTGAGATGCTAGATACACTATCTTTTGTTAAATAGGGTTGTATTATATAGAGACCACATGATCCTTAGGTGCATATTTTCTTATTGGGACCTAAAACTTCGATAGAGGATGTGGGTAGAGTATCTATAGTCTTTTGACTTTGAGTTGGCTTATACACAAGGCAAGGTAAACTTCATTGTCGATTCCTTGAGCTAGAAGATGTAGAAATAGGTAGTGTGTGAGCCTTGTGATGAGTGGAGGATGATGGAACTCTTTTAAAACATGAATCTGGATATTCAAGAGTCTGAGGGATGATTATCACTGAATCTGAAATTTGTTATACCCATGCTTTTGGACCAGATCATGATAGAGAACTTATCTGATCCAAAGGTCTTGTTTTTTAGAGATAGATTATATGGTGGGGAGACATCGTCATTATGGTATCTTAGAAGAATTAATTCTTTTATTTTTCATGGATGAGTATGGGTTTTTACAGGCTTGCTTGAAGAGATGTTGAGATATTTTAAAGCTTCTAGATGGGAAGTACATTCTCGTATTAAAAATATGTATCATGGTCTCTATATATAGTATTGGTCGTCAGGAATGAAGAATGAGGAAGTGGTAATTATGGTGAGATGTTTTAATTTTCAGTAGGTGAAATCCAAGCATCATAGGCCAGCTGAGTTGTTGTAGCCTCTTCCCATTCCTGATTGGAAATGGGATAATGTAACTATGTATTTTGTGATAGGATTACCCAGGAAAACCTATAAGAATGATGTAGTATGGGTGATCATGGATCGACTAATGATATTATCCCACTAATTACCAATTAAGGATACCTTAATTTTTGATGATCTAGGTAGTATCTACATGCATGAGATAATTTGGTTTCATAATTTTCTAAGGAGTATTGTTTTTTATAGAGATCCTCATTTCACATCATAGTTCTAGAAGGGTATTCATAAGGCTCTGGGATTGTAGGTTCTTTTGATCGTAACTTATCATCCTCAGACTGAGGGTCAATCTAAGAAAACTATTCAGGTTTTGGAGGATATTTTATAATCCAATGTTTTGTATTTTTGTGGTTTAGTGGAGCAATATATGTCACTTGTGGAGTTTTCATAAAATAACAGCTTCCATGAATAAATCCAAATGGCACCCTTTAAGGTTTTGTATGGTAGAACATTTCACTCACCTCTCTATTGGTTGGAGGTAGTTGAGTTAGTTATTATTGGAACTAATCTTCTGTAGAATATGTTTTGGGAAAAAATCCATCAATGCATCCTCTCGGTATGTTTTGGGTGTGGTTGTGTTTGTTGAAAAAGCCAGTTGACTGCAAATGAGAGTGTTTGGTGTTTTCCGAAGAAATGTTTTTAATATGGAACAATTTCCTAATGTTTTACAAATTTTGGGGCCTCAAAATTGGTAATTTTTGTGAATAACGGAGAATAAAATCAGCAAAGGAAGAGGAATGAGGAGCTCGGGACATGGATCGTGTACCACGTCTGGGAAGGGTATGTGGTCGCATACTAGGAAATGGGAATGGTACGTGGATGTGGTTCGTAGAACCAAAAATGGTTTACGGCTGAGTGGTAGTGTGTTGTGCGGATGTGCTGAAGTTGGTAGAGGAAGTTGACCATGTAGGAGAAAATATGATATGCGGAGCATATAGGAAAATGGTTCACAGATGGCCTGTAGTTTGTGATGGATGAAGAATTGGTAAGCGGTGGAGGCTGGTTTAAAGATTTGGTAAATCTTGATTTAGAATATTAAGTGGGTATCTTTTCCTATAAAAGAAATGATAATCCTATCGATTATAGAGGAGATGGAACATCATTATAAATCATATTTTTCTCTAGAAATTCAGCAAAGACTGAAGGTAGTTTGCGAAGGGAGGATTGCGAAGGCTAAATTTGTTCGCGTCGAAGGAATTCCGCCGAAGGTATTTGCAGGTATTCTTTGTAACGACCCGAACTTTTAATAATTTTTGTTTCCTAATTTTGTGTGTTATTTTATTTTATACTCAACAAAACTATTTCATTTAATAAAATGAGTATAATTAAAATGATACCATTGGGTTTTGACTGTTATATGACCGTTGGTCAATATGACCGTTTGGAACTAAACTCTTAGTGTTGTGATTATTGTTTATAAATACAAGTGATCTTGGTTAATTAATACAGAGAGAAGATTTGATGGCCTCCTCTAGTAGACTTGGGTCATTCGAAGCCCATCCGACAGAACTTGGGAAGGAGGTAGCACCACTGGGCTTTGCTCTAGACCAAACCCAAGCCGAACTTCATCGTGTGAAGTTGGAACGGAATCGCCTTCGGGAGAAGTTCAAGCTGATAGAAATCACCACTCGGGAAATGTTGGTCGAGCCGCCCCAAGATTCTATCACCATAGAACACCTTACACTTAGGTCTTATGCTGGTGTTATAAGGTTCTATGTAATGAGACCTTAGCTGCTTTATGTAATCCATTGGTATAAATAAAAATTTTGATTTCTTCTTATGGTGAAGTTTGTGAATTTTCAAATGTTTGGATAAATATAGTATGCATATTATTGATGAATTTTAAAAAAATGATATTTTAAAATATTTATGTAAAGCTTAAATAATTAATAATGTGTATTTATTTTCAAAAAATGGTCTTCTACAGCTATATTTAGTAAGAAATTTAGAGTCTAATAAGATCAACTTAATTTTTGATGAATAATAAATTATGAATAGTTATTTTATGATTATGATTAGTAATATGATAAAATGTATTAAGTAACCCCACTTAATAAAGTATTAATATAATTTATTCACCTTGATTAAGTAATGTGATTCAATAAAATGGGTAAATAACTGTTTCAGACATTATTGGTTAAGTATTAGTTTTTTCAGGTGAATAGTGTTTTTTATTTAAAAATTAAATTAAAAATATTTAGAAAAATATTTTTATAAAATGGAGTTCATTTTTGAATTTAGAGCATCGATATTAGGTTAAGGTGATTTTTGGGGATTTTTCTGAAAAAGTTGAATTTTCGGTGAATAATGAAAATACAGTTTTTTAGTTTCGAGTGTTTAATGACATCATTAAGGATGTAATAATTAGGTAATCATTCTGGTAGACTTATTAATATTAATATAAGTTATGAGGTGTCCCAAGTGGCCAATACCATGGGAAAATAACATTGGAAAGCCCATGGTTTTTTAATACCACCGATGAGGTGTCCCTTAGCCATTAATGACTTGTCCCCTCACTTATTCTATAAATACCAAGTCATTCCCTCATTAATTTCATTTAAAAATCCTCACCAATGAATTTATGGTCTCTTTACCTCCCAAGGAGTATTCAAAAGGTTCCCTCAAGCCTCCCAAGATCCTGACCTTCAAGCTTTCGAAGTTACTCTTCAAGGTAAGGGATCCTTTCACCCTCCTCTTTTAAGTCACGACTTCCTTTATGTTGTGTCTTATAATTTCCATATATTTATGTTGAGGGTATGTTCTTATATGTTCTCATTTCTTTACATTTCATTTCTAATTGTTGATAGAACCGTTCCTCTCTTATCAATTTATTTTCTGAATTTTTAAGTGACGCCATTGGGCTGCCGAATTTTTCGTAAAAGGAATTGCATCTTTTCTTTTCTTTCGTCTTTCCTTTTCATGTGGTATATCATTAAAATTCTCATACCATGTTTTTATCTCCATGTTATTCTTTATTTATAATGTATTATAAGTTATTTATGAGTTGTTTACTCTTGTACCCTCTCTTTTCAATGTTTTCTAAAACCATGTTATATAGCTGTT
This sequence comes from Viscum album, assembly GCA_963277665.1. Taxonomy (NCBI): domain Eukaryota; kingdom Viridiplantae; phylum Streptophyta; class Magnoliopsida; order Santalales; family Viscaceae; genus Viscum; species Viscum album. The sequence continues at coordinate 1,838,988,624 of OY728136.1, forward strand.
ATGCTGTAGAAATTTCGTCTCAAAATTTCTATCTCTTTCTCTCAAGAAATTCTCTTGTTTTATTTATGTGAATACCTAGACCTATTTCATTTCTATGTGTGTTCATAAATATATATATATGATATATTTGATTCTGTAATTGATATACATATAACCCCCACTCCCTTTCCATGGGTTATAAATGACATAATGATCTTATTTTTAAGAACTTTTAAAATGTCATGATTTTGAGATGAAACCCATTTCTTTAATTCTATATGGGTTATTTATGAAATTTTTTTTTATGATATATGTGGATCACATGAAATTAATGAAATATTAAGGTTTCACCCTGATATAATTCCAATTCATTGGGTAAAGAATTAATCTCTAGAGATGACAAGTTTTACGATACCTTGGTGAATAACCTTGGTAATTTTTATGACACCTTGGGGATGGACCTTTGTGATATGTTCATGAATGTATAAATGAAATGTTGTAGCCACATATTTAAGTTATGTTCCAAGTTCTTTTCTTTATGATATTACTATACTTCCATTTCTCATTTCTTTATGTTTTTATTCAAGTTCTTATTGATATCACAAGTACATTGATTCCCTTGTTTACCCTTATTGGGCCTTCTGCTCACCCTTTCCTTTGATGTATGTATCCAGGATATGAGATATAGTAATTTTACTTAGGATGATCTTATTATGAAGCCTTACAAGTGGATTAGAATAATTTTTTATGTTGTATTCAAGTTTTATTGTTCCTGATTTCCAAGACACTAGACTTTAAAGATCCTCTGTTTGTAAAATGTAATGAAAAGTTATGCATTAAAAAGGCGAGATGTCATAGTTGGTATCAAAGGATGGTTTAGTTATTTATGGAAATTAGGATATTAAAACTTTAGTAATAACCCTATATAAAATTTTAAATATAGGAAAACTTCCTTGTATTTTGGTGAGTATTGAGTAAGTGGTTTATCAAGCACATACATCCATGTCTGGATACGAGCAGGTAGAGGTGGCTCTAGCACAGATATACATAGGGTTAAAACCTGAAAACACCACTTTGAGCTAGACTCGAACGGGAACCGGTACACTACAATGGGTCTTGCTGCACTCTTGGTTATTAAACTCTTGTGGGATATTTTTGGTTAATCGCAAGCTTTTTATGAATCATTATGAAGGAATTATAGAAAATTGTAATTTTTTAAGAATGAAGTTTTAAGACATAGAATCCTTTATGGTTAAAAGATTTTTAAATGAAATAAGTTTCTCACTAAGATTTTATTCTTTTAGAAAATGGAGGGTAATAGGAGGAACCATGCAAATAGTGACCGCAATGGAGCATGTGCTGACGTCCCTCCGATGGAAGCTGGAATGGAAACATTCATGCGAATGATGAACCAACTGACTCAAGTTATGGGAAATAACTTGAATAAAGCTGAGATACCAATATCAACGTGAAGGGAACAAAATTATGTTGAGTCCTTTATGCGTCAACGAACACCAACCTTCAGTGGATCAACCGGCCCATTGATTGCTGAGCAGTGGATCAGCTTCATCGAGAAGATCTTTTCCGTGCTCCACTGTTCAGAGCAAGAGAAGGTCACCCTGGTTGTATATAACTTAGAAGTAAAAGTTGATCAGTGGTGGGAACTGATTAAAAACACAAGGAAAAGAGTGGAAGTTTAATCTATGGATTGGGAAGAGTTTAGAGGGATCTTTTTCAGTAAGTATTTCCCTCGTTCCATGAGAATAAGGATGGAGAAGGAGTTTCTCGAGCTGAAGTAGAAGAAGAATGAATCTGTGGGAAGCTACAAAATGAACTTCATAAGGCTTTCACTATATACCTCTAGCTTTTTCATGGATCTAAATGGTAAGGTTGGTAGATTCTTCGGTTGACTGATACCTCATCTGCGGAAGAATCTAGCCAACCGAGACTATGATAGCTATGAGGAGATCGTGCGGAGTGCAATGAAAGTTGATCTGGAGTTTGGTGAGACACATTGGTCTCATAAATCCAATGACAAGAAGAGATCTATGGATCCCAGCTTAGGGAGGACCTTCGATCAGGGAAGAGGAGGAAAGCAAGTGAAACTTTCCACATGTAATAAATGTGGAAAGAAGCATTCGAAGAACTCCCTGCTCTAGAGTGGGAAATGATAAAAGTGTGGAAGAGATGGTCATATTATGAGGAATTATCATAGTGAGGTAAAACCTCAACTTACAAACACTAATGACAAGGGTAAGATGGTGCAGGCCCTACCTGATGTCCAGTTCTTTAAGTGTGGACAACGTGGGCACTTTTCCAATCACTGTCCAAATATGAGGGCAGTGGATGGGAACCACCATCAGCCTTAGCAAAGGCCAAGGGATCAAGTTCGTGCTTTTGATATCACAAAAACTGAAGTTGAAGCTCCAAATGATGTGGTAGCAGGTACTCTTGTTGTCCTCCAAAATCTAGCAAATACTTTGTTTGATTCTGGTTCTACATGTTCCTTTATTTCTTCCAAGTTTGCAAAGAATTTAGAATCAACCCCGATTTTTCTAAAAGTAGAGTTATTAGTAAAGACTCCTGGGGAGGTTATCTAAGCATCATCAGTGTTTAGAAACTCTTGTATTTACTTTAGTGATCACAATATTATCACAAATCTAGTAGTCATTACCATGCTGGAATTCGACATTATACTAGGGATGGACTGGCTCTCAAAGTATAATGCTAAGATCAAATGCAGAAGCAAGGAAATCTCAGTAGTCTTAAATGGAAAACCTACAGTTATATTCTAAGGAGAGATATCTCAACCTGATATTTGTCTAGAGAAACCCCCTATATCCTTCTTTATGGAGTTTATCAGTGAATAATAAGAAGGATATGAGAGTTTAAGGATAGAAACTATCCCCATCGTCCAGGAAAATGTTGACATATTTCCTGAGGAGTTTCCTGGACCTCCCCATGAAAGAGAGGTAGAGTTCTCTATTGATCTCATACCTAGATCTCATCCAATATTGAAGACCCCGTATAGGATGGAAAATGTGGAGCTAGAATAATTAAAGAAAAAACTCCAAGATATTTTGGAGAAGGGGTTATTCGACCGAGTGTGTCTCCTTAGGGAGCACCTGTTCTCTTTGTAAAGAAGAAGGATGGATTTATGCAGCTATGCATTGATTATAGAGAACTGAACGGGATCACAGTAAATAAAAAATACCCTCTTCCAATAATTGATGACTTATTTGACCAACTTCGTGAGGCTCAATTATTCTCTAAGATTGATCTTCAATATGGTTATCATCAATTGAGGGTGAAGAAAGAAGACATTCTAAAAACTTCCTTCCAATCAAGATATGGGCATTATGAGTTTGTTGTTAGGCCCTTCAGACTAACTAATTCACCTGCTATTTTTATGGATCTGATGAATAGAGTCTTTAAGGACTACCTTGTTAAATTTATGGTAGTTTTTATTGATGATATTCTGATATATTCCAAAAGTCACGAAGAGCATGAGGATCATCTAAGGTATATTTTTCAAACTCTACAGAAGGGGAGGCTTTTTGGGAAGTTCAGAAAATGTGAATTTTGGTTACAAAAAGTTGCTTTCTTGGGGCACATTGTAACCAATAAATGTATCATAGCTAACCCTGAAAAGAAAAAAGTTATAGAATAGTGGCCTCAACCTACAAAAATAACTAAGATTCGTAGTTTTCTTGGATTAGCAGGATATTATAGGAGGTTTGTGAAAAACTTTTAATGACTTTATAATCTATTAACCAAGTTAACTCGAAAAGGGGTCAAGTTCATCTGGAAAAAGGAGTGTGAGGAAAGTTTCCAAGAGCTGAAGAATATATTGGTTACTGCACCCGTGTTAACTCTTCCCTCAAGTGGAGAAGGATTAATTATTTTTAGTGATGCATCTCTAAAAGGGCTTGGGTGCATCCTCATGAAAAATGAAAAGGTCATTTCTTATGCATCTCGACAGTTGAAGACTCATGAGCAGAATTATCCTATGCATGATCTGGAGATGGATGCGGTAGTTTTTGCTCTGAAGATATGGAGGCACTATCTTTATGGGGATAAATGTGATATATACACAGACCATCAAAGTTTGAAGTATATTTTCACACAAAAGTAATTGAACATGAGATAAAGGAGATCGTTGGAGCTTCTTAAAGATTATGATTATTCAATTCATTATCATCCTGGAAGAGCAAACAAATTTGCTGATGCAATAAGTAGGAAAGACCCAGTTGTTATTTCCATGATGAGGATTCAAAAAGATCCTTTGATCAATGACCTAGTAAATCTGGACATGGTAATTATAAGGGAAGGGACATCATCAACCCTTACCCAAATGATTTAGCAACTGTCATTACTAGATAAGATCAAGAAAGCTCATAAAGAATATCCTTTGTTATAGAAGAAGTTTGAAGCTATGAAGGATGGGAAGTTCCTTGAGTTCAATATTGATCAAGAAAGTGTACTGAAATTTCATATAAGACTATGTGTTCCATATATTCCGAAAATAAAGAAGGAGCTGATGGATGAAGCTCATAACTCTACTTTCTCTATATATCTTGGAATCAAAAAAAATGTATAGGGACCTTCGTGATCATTTTTTGTGGGATAATATGAAAAGGGAGATTGGGAACTATACTATAAGGTGCCTAGTCTGTCAGCAAGTGAAGGAAGAGAGACAACTTCCTAAAGGGGTGTTGAAACCACTACCCATACCAGCATGGAAGTGGGACAATATCACTATGGACTTCGTCACTGGTCTCCCAATAACTTCCAAAGGAAATAATGTGATATGGGTTATTGTGGACAATCTCACCAAGACTACCCATTTTATCTCCATTTAGGAAGATTTATCTCTTAATCAACTTTCTAGGATTTACGTGAAGGAAGTGGTAAGTCTTCATGGAGTTCCACCTTCTATCATATCTGATTGTGATCCAAGGTTCACATCAAAATTCTGGAAAAGTCTTCAACATGCTCTGAGCACTGAATTGAATTTCAGTACAGCCTATCACCCCAAAACTGATGGAAAATATGAAAGGACTATACAAACACTCGAGGAAATATTGAGAACATACTTAATGAAATTTAAAGGTGGATGGGATCAACATCTACCTTTAGTTGAGTTATCTTACAACAATAGCTTCCACTCAAGCATTCAAATGGCACCCTATGAAGCTCTATATGGGAAGCGATGTAGAACTCTTACTTGTTGGGATGAAGCTGGTGATAGAATGATTCTTGGGCCTGATCTTGTGCAATAGATGATAGAAAAAGTCCATTCCATCCAACAACACATTAAGGCTGCTCAGAGTTGGAAAAAGAGCTATGCCGACAACCATCGAAGGAACTTAGAGTTTGATGTCAGTGAAAAGGTCTTTCTTCAAATTTCACCTTGGAAGAGAGTCATGAGGTTTGGGAAGAAAGGGAAGCTCAACCCTAGGTACATTGGCCCCTATGAAATCCTTGATCGCGTGGGAGTAGTGGCCTATCGACTTACACTTCCTCCAAATATAGCATAAGTTCATGATGTCTTCCACGTATCCCTCTTGAGGAAGTACATACCTAACCCTTCACATGTACTAAACCCAGAGGTGGTACAACTGGAACATGACCTCTCTTATGAGGAGTAGCCGGTGGAGATCTTGGATCGTAGAGACATGGTTCTACGCAACAAGACTACCCACCATGTTAAGGTGTTTTAGAGGAAACACAAATATGAAGAAGCCATGTGGGAACTAGAGGAGTCTATGAGGTAGAATTACCCACACATTTTCTCCTCTAAGGGTACGAGTTAAAAATTTTGGGGATGAAATTTCTTAAGGGGGGAAGAATGTAACGACCTGAACTTTTAATAATTTTTGTTTCCTAATTTTGTGTGTTATTTTATTTTATACTCAAAAAACTATTCATTTAATAAAATCAGTATAATTAAAATGAGACCATTGGGTTTCAACTGTTATATGACCGTTGGTCAATATGACCATTGGGAACTAAACTCTTAGTGTTGTGATTATTATTTATAAATACAAGTGATCTTGGTTAATTAATACAGAGAGAAGACTTGATGGCCTCCTCTAGTAGACTCGAGCCGTTCGAAGCCCATATGATGGAAGTTTGGAAGTAGGTAGCACCATTGGGCTTTTCTCTAGACCAAACCCAAGTCAAACTTCATCATGTGAAGATGGAACGGAATCGCCTTTGGGAGAAGTTCAAGCTGATAGAAATCACCACTCGGGCAATGTTAGTCAATCCGCCCCAAGATTCTATCACCATATCACACCTTACACTTAGGTCCTATGCTGGTGTTATAAGGGGCTATGTAACGAGACCTCATCTACTTTATTTAATCCTTTGATATAAATAAAAATTGTGATTTCTTCTTATGGTGAAGTTTCTGAATTTTCAAATGTCCGGATAAATATAGTATGCATATTATTGATGAATTTTAGAAAAAGTATATTCTAAAATATTTATGTAAACCTTAAATAATTAATAATGTGTAATGATTTTCAAAAAATGGTCTTCTACAATTATGTTCAGTAAGAAATTTAGAGTCTAATAAGATCAACTTAATTTTTGATGAATAGTAAATTATGAATAGTGATTTTACACTTATGATTAGTAATGTGATCAAATGGATTAAGTAACCTCACTTAAGAAAGTATTAATATAATTTAGGAACCTTGATTAAGTAATGTGATTCAATAAAATAGGTAAATAACTGTTTCAGAAATTATTGGTTAAGTATTAGTTTTTTCGGGTGAATAGTGTTTTTTATTTAAAAATTAAATTTAAAAAATTATTTTTATAAAATGGAGTTTATTTTTGAATTCAGAGCATCGATATTAGGTTAAGGTGATTTTTGGGGATTTTTCTGAAAAAGTTGAATTTTCAGTGAATAGTGAAAATACAGTTTTTTGTTTCGGGTGTTTAATGACATTATTAAGGATGTAATAATTATGTAATCATTCTGGTCAACTTATGAATAGTAATATAAGGTATGAGGTGTCCCAAGTGGCCAATACCATGGACAAATACCATGGTAAATCCCATGGTTTTTCCAATACCACCGATGAGGTGTCCCTTGACCATTAATGACTTGTCCCCTCACTTCTCCTATAAATACCAAGCCATCCCCTCATTAATTTCATTTACAAATCCTTCCCAACTAAGTTCTGGTCTCTTTACCTCCCAAGGAGTCCTCCAAAGGTTCCCTTAATCCTCCCAAGGTCCCGACCTTCAAGCTTTCGAAGTTACTCTTCAAGGTAAGGGATCCTTTCACCCTCCTCTTTTAAGTCACAACCTCCTTTATGTTGTGTCTTCTAATTTCCATATATTTATGTTGAGGGTATGTTCTTATATTTTCTCATTTCTGTCCATTTCATGTCTAATTTTTGAGAGACCATTTCCGCTCTCATAAATTTATTTTCTGAATTTTTAAGTGACATTGTTCAGCTGCCGAATTTTTTGTAAAAAGAATCACATCTTCTCTTTTCTTTTGTCTTTCCTTTTCATGTGGTATGTCATTAAAATTCCCATACCATGTTCTTATCTCCATGTTATTCTGTATTTATACTGTTGATAAAACACTATTTTATTGAATATTTTATTGATAATAAATGATATAATTTCCTCACATTGTGTTAAATATGTTTATTTATAAAATATTTGGGATTTGATCATTCATTTGAAAATTTGGTGAAAATTCCAGTTTTACCCTTAATAGTGCACTGTACTATTTCAAAGATAAATTTTTTTATATTTATTATTTGAATTTGAAATTTTGTAACAGTGTTCCTAACTTCATTTTATACAACTTTAATTCAGGACACTAGATCTAAATAGTGCATTTGGATGAAGTAAATGAGCCATTAATCCAATGGTGGGCTGGACTCGGTAGAATGGACATGGGTTCTGTATTTGGGCCATATCTTCTACTTACGGGCTTGGATTGAGGCCAAATTTTGAGGAAAGCTCGGGGACATGATTTTTCACAAATCATCCTTCTGGAAGGCCGGTCAATTCACGCGTTTTGGAGGTCAAATTGGCGGTGCAAGTTGCAATAAAATATTTGGCCGATATTTTCATTTCACACTTAAAAAGTTATGTAACCCTAGCCCACACAAACTCTATTTAAAGAGGGTTTTAACTCTTTGAGAGGGATGGTCGAGGTGCCAATTTGAAAGAGCGCTGTCGTGGGCGCCCTCAAATGATTAGTGTAATTTGGGGTACTTAGGTGCAGCAGAGTGGCTGACCAAGGTCGTCTCTCAAAGGAGGAAGTGAATTAAAACAATTATTAGAGGTATTATAGAAGTAAAATAAAAGATAATAAAAACACTACTTGAAAGGATGGGGGTGGTTGTTTATATTTTATTAATCTATAAGAAGTTTTCTAGAAGAAGATTGCATTTTTTTTTTGTTTTTAATTTTGAAATGAAGTTTCGATTAGAATGACACAACAAAAAGATGTTTGTTTAGACAATATTTAAAAGACGTAATCGATCTAACTCTACCTATTCAATCATTTATTAATCATTATCATTTAAATTAATATTCACTTAATTATGATCCCTTAATTTGTTAAATCCCAAACCCTACGAGAATTAACTTTACCACGAAGATTGAAGTGAATTTAACCTTAGGCTAACTTCGGAACATGCAATCGCAACACCCTGCTTTGATTGATGTTCTAAAATTAGCTTATGATCAGTGGTAAATTAAGGCACATAACCACTCTGTAAATGAGGATTAATTGAGTTTAGGGATTATATTTGAACTCTACAAATTGATCCCATGTGGTTTTGAATTACCGGTTAAGGTTGCGCTCTCAAAGTTCACACAATTCCCGACCTCGCGTGTTTTGTGTTAACTATTCAATTGCTTGATTAGTTTCATTTAAATTAAAAACTCAATTAATAGATCATAATATGTAAATTACAGTAGCTCATTGATTCAAAATAAATGAATGAAGAAGGATAGAGGTCGATCGATTACTAAAAAGAACTACTCTTCCATGGGTGGTGTAGTCATCGTGGAGACGTTTTGCATAAGCAACGGATTGAAAGGGTAGAACCCAATCTTGTCTCCACTCTTGATTCCAACCCAATTAAGAAGATTAAGATAAGAAGAATAAGGATGAACACAGAATATTATTTGAAGAAAAATTCAAGAAACAAACATGAAAGAAAAGAAATACAAAGAAGAGGTGAGAGAGGAGAGCCTTTTTGGAAGAGAGGTTTGCACAAAGGCTTACTTCTTACAAGAGTTGTGAGGGGCTCCCAAGAGACACCCTTTCGGTCACACCTTCCCAAAGCCTCCATCAGCCCTCTCAAAGAGTTAAAACCCCCTTTAAATAGATTTTTTGAGGGCTAGGGATACATAACTTTTTAAGTGTGAAATGAAAATCTCGGCCAAATATTTTATTCCAACTGGAACCGCCCATTTGTCCTCTAAAACGCGTGAATTGACTGGCCTTACAGAAGGATGATTTGTGCCAAATCATGTCCCCGAGATTTCCTCAAAATTTGGGCTCAATCCAAGCCCGTATGTAGAGGATATGGCCCAAATACAGAACCTTCTCCATTCTGGCGAGCCCAACCCAACTTTGACTTCATGGCCCAATTTCAACAAACAAATGAACTCTTTAGCTCTAGTTTCCTGAATACAAGTTGTAGATAATTAAGTTAGGAACACTGTTACAAAATTTAAAATTCAAATAATAAATATAAAAATATTTATCTTCGAAATACTACAGTGCACTATTAAGGGTAAAACTGGAATTTTCACCAAATTTTCAAATGAATGATCAAATCCCAAATATTTTATAAATAAACATATTTAACACAATGTGAGGAAATTATTTCATTTATTATCAATAAAATATTCAATAAAATAGTGTTTTATCAACTCCCCCACACTTACCCTTTTGCACACCTGGGCAAAACCTCATATCAAGTAAACATCAATATCAAATCAAAACCAATTTTAAAACACATATCCTTAAGATCAATCAATTTCACACCAAGAATCAAAAGATATCATGCCTCATAAAAAATCTTATTTCAAGTTCTCCATTTATATCATTCAATATATTTCCACTTCATTTATCCGACCATGCACAAAACACTTACCTCGCTTGAATTTTCTCTCATCACTCAAATATCAATTTTTTTTGCAATGTCTTTCTCATCCAAACTCATACAAGGGTCACCATAGGCTTGATAGATTCCTACATCGCTACCCGATGTGAGTCAAGGACATATGTTTATCATGAGGACTTTTCAGGGTTGTTCTGTGGCTTTCGGTTGGTAGGATTAAGATGTGAAAAACTCTGAGGCTGAATGAGGAGGGCTTGACTCTTTTGAAGCAAAATTGCATTAATCTAATTTTCACCTAAATATGGTCTTCTCTTCAATCCCCATAGTATCAATTCAGCTCCATCATCATGAGAAGTCATGAAGGGTTTATTGATAATAAATATAATAAATTAAATAATTTCCTCACACTGTGTTAAATATGTTTATTTATAAAATATTTGGGATTTGATCATTCATTTGAAAATTTGGTGAAAATTCCAGTTTTACCCTTAATAGTGCACTGTAGTATTTCGAAGATAAATATTTTTATATTTATTATTGGAATTTGAAATTTTGTAACAGTGTTCCTAACTTAATTATCTACAACTTTTATTCAGGACACTAGAGCTAAAGAGTTCATTTGGTTGTTGAAATTGGGCCATGAAGTCAAAGTTGGGCTGGGCTCGCCAGAATGGAGAAGGTTCTGTATTTGGGCCATATCCTCTACATACGGGCTTGGATTGAGCCCAAATTTTGAGGAACGCTCGGGGACATGAGTTGGCACAAATCATCCTTCTGGAAGGCCGGTCAATTCACGCGTTTTAGAGGTAAAATGGGCGGTGCAAGTTGGAATAAAATATTTGGCCTAGATTTTCATTTCACACTTAAAAGGTTATGTATCCCTAGCCCTCACAAACTCTATTTAAAGGGGGTTTTAACTCTTTGAGAGGTCTGGTCGAGTCTTTAGGAAGGTGTGGCCGAAAGGGTGTCTCTTGGGAGCCCCTCATAACTCTTGGAAGAAGTAAGCCTTTGTGCAAACCTCTCTTCCAAAAAGGCTCTCCTCTCTCACCTCTTCTTTGTATTTCTTTTCTTTCATGTTTGTTTCTTGAATTTTTCTTCAAATAATATTCTGTGTTCATCCCTCTTATTCTTATCTTAATATTCTTAATTGGGTTGTAATCAAGAGTGGAGACAATATTGGGTTCTACCCTTTCAATCCGTTGCTTATGCAAAACGTCTCCACGATGACTACACCACCCATGGAAGAGTAGTTCTTTTTAGTAATCGATCGACCTCTATCCTTCTTCATTCATTTATTTTGAATCAATGAGATACTGTAATTCACATATTATGATCTATTAATTTAGTTTTTAATTTAAATGAAACTAATCAAGCAATTGAATAGTTAACACAAAACACGCGAGGTCGGGAATTGTGTGAACTGTGAGAGCGCAACCTTAACCGGTAATTCAAAACCACATGGGATCAATTTGTAGAGTTCAAATATAATCCCTAAACTCAATTAATCCTCATTTCCAGAGTGGTTATGTGCCTTAATTTACCACTGACCATAAGCTAATTTTAGAGCATCAATCAAAGCAGGGTGTCGCGATTGCATGTTCCGAAGTTATCCTAAGGTTAAAATTCACTTCAATCTTCGTGGTAAAGTTAATTCTCGTAGGGTTCAGGATTTAACAAATTAAGGGATCATAATTAAGTGAATATTAATTTAAATGATAATGATTAATAAATTATTGAATAGGTAGAGTTAGATCGATTACGCCTTTTAAAATAGATTTCTAAAAAAACATCTTCTTGTTGTGTCATTCTAATCGAAACTTCATTTCAAAATTAAAAACAAAAAAAAAATGCAATCTTCTTCCAGAAAAGTTCTTCTAGATTCATAAACTATAAAAAACCACCCCCATCCTTTCAAGTAGTGTTTTTATTCTCTTTTATTTTACTTCTATAATACCTCTAAAAATTGTTTTAATTCACTTCCTCCTTTGAGAGACGACCTTGGTCAGCCACTCTGCTGCACCTAAGTACCCCAAATCACATTAATCATTTGAGGGTGACCACGACAGCACTCTTTCAAATTGGCGCCGTTGCCGGGGAGGCAAGTAATTATTTCAACCAATTAGAGGTATTTATTTTATTTTACATTTTAATTCTCTTCCTCTCTTCTTTCTTCCGTCTTTACCCAATCTGATTTTTTTTTCTTCTTCTTATTTTATCTCTTTCTACTTCTTTTTGGACCATAAACTCAAACTTCTAATTTTTATTTTACTATGGTCCACATTCCTTCTTTTCATCTTTCATTGATTGATGACACGAACTACTCCCGAAGATCTCTTAGATCTTGACCCTGAGATTGAACGTAGCCTTAGGGCACGAATCAGACATTCTCAGTCTACGGGAAGTTTCAACATTCAACCAGTTGGAGAATTACTCCAATATCAGAACATTGAAATTGGAAGCAATTCAAATTCAACCATAAAACAAGAACCAATGGCTGGAAAAAATGGAAATGAACTTAATAGAACCATTCGAGAATTGGCTGCACCTGATATTAACTATCAACCAAATTGTATTGCATACCCAAATCTCGAATCGGACTTCGAACTGAAATCTGGGTTAATTAACTTACTTCCAAAGTTTCATGGACTCTCTGGTGAGGATCCCAATAAACATTTGAAAGAATTTAATGTGGTTTGCTCAACCCTAAAACCTAGAAATTTCTCTGAAGATCAAATCAAACTAAGAGCATTCCCATTCTCACTTGATGGAGCTGCGAAAGATTGGATGTATTATTTACAACCCGAATATGTAACTTGTTGGAACGATTTGAAACGTATTTTCTTGCAGAGATTTTTTCCAGCATCAAGGACCACATCCATTCGAAAGGAGATATCGGGGATCAAGCAAGCACAAGGGGAGTCAATGTATGAGTACTGGGAGCGATTCAAGAAGTTGTGTGCAAGCTGCCCACATCACCAAATCAGTGAGCAACTCCTCATCCAATACTTTTATGAAGGACTCACACCCATGGAGAGGAGAATGGTGGATGCTGCAGCTGGAGGAGAATTGGTGGACAAGAAACCAGTAGCTGCACGAGCATTGATCGACAAAATGGCCCAAAACTCTCAACAATTCGGTGATAGAGGTACATCACATGTTCGAGGAGTACATCAAGTAAGTCCTTCTTCTCTTGAAAGTCATTTGATTGATACTAAGTTATAAGAATTGAAAA